>JASKOS020000026.1:0-679166 GCA_030770465.2 Perdita meconis | reverse complement strand
ATCGATACAAAATATCGATATTTAGTTTGAAACGTATCGATATTCGAAATATCGATACTGTATCGCCCATCACTAGCGTAGGGTCCGTCAGCATAGGCCTACTGATGGATGATGAAGTGAGAGAGAGAAGAGTTTCTCAGTCTGCTTTGTTTGACGAGTCCGTACGAAATCGTCATGCGCCCCTCCCGTGTTTCTTCTTCCACCCTGAATTCTCTTGTAATATCGTCGACTCTCTATACCTCCTCTACTGATCGGATCCGTCGTCGTTACCAATCGTGGGCCCCCCTCTCCTGTCTTTTTAGTTTGAACGAAATTCAAACTTTACTACATTATGTAGTAAAATTTAGTACACGAGGTTGTAGTCTTTACTAATTCTTCACGACCAAAAATTACTACACTGGTGTAGCAGTAACCAGACCCTGGTCACCAATGGTGCTACTTTAGTCGACAGTGTAGTAAAATTTCCTCGATTATATACCATAAAGTAAGATCCGATTTTTCTCAGTGTATTTAATCATCCTGTCGAAGGAAATAGAGCTTCATCCAGTGCTTACGAAAATCCCGCGCAAAAATAGTTTCTTCCGAGGGATTAAATCTGGGACAGGAATACATTTTAGAAGAATCTAATTAAATGTTGGATACGAAAATCGCTAAAAGGCCGGCGAAGCATTCAGCCCGGCAAAAAGTTGTTTTAAGTAATCTGAAAGCAACGTTCTTCTAACGAGATTTCCATCTGGCTGAAAAGCTCTCCGGCAAAGCGTCCGCTAATTTGATTGTTCTGTGCCATAGTTCGACGCGATTCAAGAATCCACCGCCCGCGGCTGTAGAGTCTTTTAATTATTATACATGGTACACTTGTACTCGAGGAATTCTGCCAACTCCCGGCGCATTCCTTAGAAGGCTCCGCAGGAGTTTGTTAAAAATTTATCTCGGTGCCCGAGGTCGAGGTAATAGCGCCACCTTTTCTCCGCGTCGCCCCACCGCCTTTAATGCCATCGACGTCCATTGATATTGCAAAACTATCGCTCCATTGACGCGTTTCCATGAAATTGTCAGACCGAACCGGACCCCTTTGACTGCGCTCTTTTGAATAGAAACGTCACTGTGTACTTTTGCGTACTTTCGCGTCGACTTGTAATGGAAACTGGGAAAACAAAAAGATACAAAAGACAGGCGGCATTCAGTATTACCGTAAAATGTAGATAGAATTGGTGAATAGATTTTGATTTCAAGCCGCGTAGATAAAACATCAAAGGTGAATTGATCGGTAAAAATCCATGAAAAGCGTCCCTTTGAACCCCACAGATTCCCATTGAATCCGGTTTCCAAGTGGCAATTTTGTGTTTCATTAATTTTCATTACGGAGCCCGTGTTGACGTAACAGTTTTCAGCGTCGCGTTCAAAGGAGGTTTCGCGGCGGCGTTTCTGGTCGTTTCTGCGATTTTCTCAAACGTCGAAACGCTCCTTTCTCTTCGCGATTTTCCAGCGTTTTCCAGTGGAAAGTAAAGGCGTGTCCCGAGGCACCGTCGAAGATCGTGCCATAAACGTAGCCGCGTCGTGCGGGTGATTAACGCGCGTTAAATGGATTGCAATCGCGCGTGATCGAGCGGATCGCTCGAGAAGTCCGCCTAGCCCCGAGGCGTGATCCAAGTTACAAAAGGGAAATCGAGGTAGACAGGTGGCCCGAGGCGGCAATTATTGCCCGCGGATCTTTCTCGCCCGTTGGCCTATCACGAGAGATGATCCTAACTGGTAGATTGCCATCGAAACGTTGCGAAAACTCCGCGGCCGTCCACTGGTCCACTGGTTCTCCGTTGCAGAGAAACGGCACGTAATGCCTTGGTGATTCATTGCCGAGAGAAAACCATGAAACGAGTTTTAATTTTATCGTGGACGACGACCATGCAGGTGCAACCGATTTTCTGGAAGCCTTGGATCGTTCGGCTTTCAAATTTTTATCCCGCTTTCTTTGTTCCGGTGAATTCTACCGGAAGAGTTTTTCATCGATTCAATCGTTAGTCGGGGAAATGTATATTTTTTCTGTTTCCGTAAATTGCGGCATCTCCCATTCGCGGATGACGCAGCCAGCCGGCGTTAAACTCGGCCTCGCTGCGATTCAACGATCGCAAGTGAGATCTAATTGAGAGGTCAATTGCAATTAACACGCCTCAGAGCGTCGACGAACCATCTGGGATTTGCTAATCCTATATGAGGTTCTAAATGACTGCATTCCACGCAGCGAAACCCTTGTCCTGAATTTCACTGGAAGGTGTCGGGGGCCCGGAATACTTAGCGGTGCTCCTCATTTCCTTGCTGGATTCGGTCATAATGATTCCATTACGAGAATCTGCAATTTAGCAAATAGTTTCAGCTATTGTCTGGATTTTCCAACGGATTACTTAACTCCTTTCAGTGTTTTACGTTCGGAGTGGTTCGCTTCAAAGCGAAGGCAAGGAAAACCCGGTCGCTTCCTCGCGGGGAATATATCGCTACGAGCGAATTACAAGGTTTGCCTTTAGTTTCGCTGACGCGAATATCAATTTGTTTAATTTATTCCTGTCGCGGAGGATAGAGTGTCGACCTCCCGCCTACTATGTATCTCTCAGTCAAACGTTGACATTAAGGTCTGCCTGTCGCGTGCATTTTCCTTCGTGTCGCGCCGATGCTACGCGTGCTAAATTACTTGCTGTACACTGAGATTGTTACGTGCGATTCGTTGAGCTAGTTTTCGCGAAACAATTGGTAATTGCTGAACTGCCGCTTCGAATGTTGCAACACAGAGACCTAGTGGACGTCTATAGTGTTTGCAAACTGAATCATCTTCTCAGATTTCTATCACAGCATCCATAAATCGAATTGCTTATCTGGAATTAGAACTGGGATTGTTAGGGTAGTCAGGACGATTATTTCCGAAATTCTGTTGTTTCTTTAATCTTGTGACATTGCAACTAGCAGAAAAGTCTATACCAAAGATGATTAGATAGAGCGGAAGCTGCTGTATCTCCTTTTTACAGCGTCCTCTGGCAGGTCAGAAGGGAAAGAATACACAGAAATAATGAGTTCTATTTCCTTTCTGGTACTTTTCTTGTGCATGCCGACGCCAACTAGGCTACGTCATTTTTCCAATTTTTCATTTACGTATTTGCGGTGATTTGCGGTACACGTGGATACCAGTGGATACATCAGGGTACATACACGAGCGCTTATTTATAGTGTCGAACAGTGTCGAGTGTTGTTTTGAACCAAAAATGCATTAAAGAGCCAGTGTGTGTGTGTGGTGTGTGTACATACATATGATAGACATTTTTAAAATAAATATAAATATATATGATTTTTATTTGCGTTTTATTTACTTCCTAAAAATCTATATCACATGTGTATATATGTAAATTAATATTTCATATTCTTCAGCTCTACAATGTGGAGAGAAATTACAAGTCCGAATCCCGGACTTGAAATTTCATCAGTTCCACAAAAAAATTTAGTCATAGAATTTAAATTGTGAATCGAACCGTGAATTGAGAAACTGTGTAGGAGGTAGTTTTCGGGTTACGGGGCAAGGGAACGGATGAATAGTTCCCTTCTGAGCTGCTTGAGGCGCTGAGAAACGAGATACACTTTTATACATGGGCTCTTATGGGGAGCTTCCGCTCTATCTAATCCTCTTTGGTCTATACATATGTATAGAATTTACGTTTAGAAAATGTGGAAATGGTTTTTTATAGCATTGGGTTTCATGTTTAATGAATGAACGATCAGAAGTCAGGATTAAATAATTATAGCTTGTCGACTTGTTATTTTTTATATTTTATGTATTTTTACATTTCTGCAGGTTCTGGTATATTTTTCGGTATTGAATATTCTATCGGTTATTGAATATTCTAGTCTTCATTATTAAATCATTTCGTGTCTTCATAATCGGCAAAATTTGAACTACTTATACAATGTTACAAGCTTTATGAAGCTTATGAAAACTCTTCTGATTAATTCTATGTTTTAACACAAAAAGTTTTATGTATGTGTGGCAGTCAAATATAAATTTTATAATAGAGTGTTTTATTCATAACGCGGCTATTTATGCATTTATGACTATTTCAAATATTGTAAGACATCTGAAGGTACTAAAAGTGGAACCTTGATTGACTTAGTGGTTTGGTAATTATGACCATTTAATGTCATAAATAGACTGTGGATTTTATGCAATTATGACAATTTTAAATATACAGAAATCTGCAAAACTATTAACGAATGCTAAAATATACAAATATTGTAAATGTAATACATAGCAGTTCGAATATTCAAAGAATAGAATACACAGTTACTCAATTTTTTATTTGTGTTTTTTAAAATTATAATTATGAATATCAAATCGGTTAATCAAGATTCTATTGTGCCTTCATAAATGCAAAAATGTATAAATTACGAAAAATGCTTTAATTGAAATTATGAGTTTTTTATTTATGTCTCAAAATATGTCTACAGGAGTTTAATAAATCCTATAATTTTCTCAAAATGTTCCTAACTTCGTCTGGTAAACAATTCAAACTCTTTTTTATAGACCCCAAAAATTTCTATATTTAATCTCAGCCCATCGATTCCACAAAGTAACTTTCTCCCGAATCGATGAAAAATCATCGGTTCATTCCCACAAATCGGCCCGAATGGCAACCGAAAGGCACCATCGAACAGGGAAAAACAAAGGTTAGAGTCCAGCATCGACTGCAATCACCGTGGAAGAGCACGTTGTTCGTGGTTAGCCTATCACGAGGCGGCTCGCTGAAGCGAAGATCGGAACGGCCGAGGCGAAGGTAGCAATCAAAATATTGCGCAAACGATATCACGGTGGCTGGACGTGTAACGCGATTGTCGTTACCCTCGCCTCCCTGGCCGCTATAGGAAGCTGGAGAAAAGTGGCATCCGCAGGGCCGAGAGGATTCTCCGTCGTCCTCGGCTATAGCGCGACGACGCGACGCGACGGCGTATAACTGTTTTATCGTGGCGTGCTCGGTTGCGCGCTCGATGTCTTCCGGTCGCTGACTAACGCAGGTAATTGGGGACTGTTGTTCGCCAGAAGTGCGACGAGTTGCGCGTCGCGGTGTGAAAGAAAAGCGACGGGTGGTTGAGCATCGTCCTTGGACGTCAGAGAAACCTACGAGAATATAAACATTCAGTGATGGAAATCGATACGTAACTTGCATAATTCATGATCGAGCGACTCGTTCGTGATTGCATCAAGGACAACTCAAGGAGACCTGATAGGCCACCCAATTATGATGATAAGACGGAGCCGTGGTCAGGTTTGTTCTTCCGACTTGATCCGGAAACGGCAAGAAACGGCATCCGCGCTGGAATTCACGGCGTTAACTCGATTAAAGCTCGCCAGGATCGCGGGTAAACCGGGAAAAAAACCACCCTCGCGCACGGCAACCTTCGTGGAAGGAAACGTAACCGCGTATTAATGCGCACGCGAGCCGGGCCCCGCCGTCGCGGAGCCATTACAATCTTGCAAGGCGTAATTTTGGGACGGGGGTCGCGCGTAATTTCACCGAGCATTTACGAGGCCAGGGCTGGTCGGGTCACGAGATCCCCGAGGGCTCGTCGTTCTTCCCTACGCTCACCTGGGGATACTCTTCGAGACGGACACTTCCACCCCCGCGTGTGCTATACTTTTCGTAGACGTTTACGAGCGCGAATGGACGGAGGTCTCTGTAAAACACCGCTTCTCGAACTGGCTGCGGTACTTACCCTTATACCGCCCTTCTTCCAGGAGTGTGATCGCAAGGAAAGCTATTCCCTAGGAGGGGATGATGTGGGAGATGCTGGGAGGGAGACAGTTTTTGAACCATGAATTATTATTCTTGTTCATGCGGGTGGTGGAATTTTATTGAGAGGACAATCTGTTTGAGGATGAACTTCAATAACATTAAAAATAAACGAAAACCTTTGAAAATTAGAGGAATGAATCTTTACGCAATAGTAAAACCCTACGTGCAATTTTAGAAAAATTTATTTGGTAGTTTTTAAAATTTTTAACTTTCAATCACACATGTATTCTTATGATAAAACGCAATATATGTTCAGAAATATATTACAAAATTTAGAGTAAAACTTCTAACAGTTGCATTTCAAATACATTCCAACCAACAAGTTTATGACAAAAGGTCAACATTTCTGACTGGTTTTCACATGGATTTTCATCACAGAAGAAGCCTTATTAATATCTTGGAAATTAACTTTTGGCTAAGATTGTTTGCTAAGACTGAAGTTCATGATTAACTACGTTGCTGGAAAGAGGAGGATCTATCTATTTTTTCATCGTTTTTTGCATGACAAAGCAACTTCCATGAATTCGTGTATTTTTTTATGAAATAAGTTACTTTGAGGGATTTTCAATGTTTTCATATATGACAAAACAGTGTAGAAATTCGAGAAATGGTATAACAGCAACAGGAAGAAATGCAGCAATGAATCAAAAGGTGTACAAAATCCCATATGAATTCAAATAAATCAGGCAATTTGTTCTTCGAATTAAAGAGGACTATCGATTCACGGTTTTCAGGAATTGTAAAACCTATGGTGAGGATTATGAAGATTTTGAGTAAAGCAAAAAGCGGCCTTATGGACCTTCTTTGGACCAGAAAGTCGATAGTAGATTTTTCTGCCAGGGGCCGACGGTGTTTGACGCCCTTATGGAAGAATTTATACAGCTCCCTAGAACTTATTTAAACGTATTATATCATCATAGGAAAAAAGATAGAAAGAAACGTACAAACAAAATACAAGTCTTCTCAGAAGTAGCGTTTAGTAAGAATTAAAAACCATTTTTTGCGACCAAAGTGTTTCTGACTTTGGCGATTCGTGTCCCTGGCATTAAGCGCGCCTTTATGCCTTGCATTACCTGCATACTACGTACTACGTTCTTCCGGTCCTGTTTTTTGCACTGGAATTTGGAAACCGGCGATTGTTTCACAAAATTAGCCTGCTTGTTTCGCAACACAATTAATATTTAAAACTAATCCGAACCGCGAAGAGTTGCTCCGAAAGGCTACAAAGGGAAACTTTGATAGCCGTTGGTGCAAAGTAAGCTGGCCGCGTCGTCGACGTTCCTTGTTCCCGAGACAGCGCACGCGTAATGGTCCTTTCAAAGGAGACACTTTCAGTATTACCATTATCGAACGGGCTTAGTGTCGCCTTTGATTTACAGGACGGCAGATAAATATACAGATGCATAATGATAAGACGGGGGAGCACTTAAGGGCGGTAGAACAGATACAAGTCAATTAATTATGACGCTTATGACGCATTAACGGCCTCGACGAGGTAAAGGGGTGTTGTCGAAAAAATTAAACGACCACCATAAATGCACCGGCCTCGTAGCACCGTTCTCTCTGCCGTATGGTTGCTCGCAAACGAAGTGGATATTGCGCGGTGTCGGGTTAAGAGAGGAAAGAGGCTCTTAGCGTTACATCAGGTGCGCGAACAGTAGCGTCGTGTTAAATGCGACAAGCTTGCCACTGGAGTGTTGCAGTTAACGTTCATCCTGGTCTCCCGGATGCATCCCAAACCTCTGGACTTCTCCGCAAATACTGTTGTATACATCCATTTAACTTTGAGGGCAGGAAACTTGTGTTTAGATTCCACAGTTTGGTGGAAGGATTTGTCTGCATGAAAACTTTTCCTTTCCGTGTATGGAAAATATAAAGAGAGTCGATCTCTTGAAGAGTAGTTGTATTTTCCGTACTATGTTTTCTTGGATGTAGTAGTTTAGTGGACCCTATTAGTGAACCTGAACCTATCAGTGTACGTTTACATTTAAATAAGTTATAAAACAGGAATACCTTTAGGAATAAAAGAAAAACTTTTTTCTTAAGTATTTTTTACAACATTATTTCAATGTAAAGGCACACTAATAGGTACTATTAAAAGATACCATTAACCTATTGTCTTAATCTGAATCTGAGGATGAGATTTCTGACTCGCTCTAAGGTGAATGTGGTCCTTACTATGGTAGTTCTGCGATGGCCCTGAGATCCGATTCGAGATACCATAAACACATCTTCTCTAACACTATCGCAGAGACACTGCACTCTCTTTGCCTGATTGGCCGACATGATGACATCAACGAATTGTGTGCTGCTGCGAGGTATAACCAATCGGATCTCAGGGACATCTTGTCACTCCACAGTAGCGAGGACAACGCTCACTTCAGAGCAAGTTGGAAACCTTTTCCTCAGCTCGAAACAACGCTGCAACCAAAAACAAGAAGAAGGCAGTCTTAAAAAACAAGAACTACCTCAGTAATTTAAAAATGAGGAAGGACCAACTCTAAATCTGTGACCTGTGTTTAAATAACTGGTGTTGCAAATGTCGATCGAGGTTTATGGCTTCCTCTTGTCACAATCAATCTTCCTCCCCACGATAAGAGAATAAAGTGAAGCCAAAAAGTCTCCAACAACCATGTCATTCTGACATGACACTCGATCCTCAGCTGAGATCAAGTCAACCCTCTACTTTTCATTTCCCGGCACTTCCTCTAAACCCGTTGCTCCCTTTAATTCCCACGTACAATTCGCAACTCGGCGACGTCTCTCCCCGGTGGAAATAGGCCTAATTTAACGTCGCGGTGTCCGCGGAGTTCGCCAACCCGGCGACTCACGTCGTAGCTCAGGAACGCGTCGCAATATTTTCACCGCGATTTTCCTCGAACTAATGCGCGCTGTATACAAGACGTGACTTTAGAAAGTGCGCTCGGAGTTATTCCCGACGGAGGACCGGCGGGTCGCGGGGAAATATACACCTGCGAGCACCGGTGGGGGAGATTTATCGTCAATTTCGTGGCGTTCTTTCATCCCCCGGTGGCTTTATAGCGTGCCGGGCCGCGATGCGCCGGCAGGAAGGTCGTTCGTATTACTTAATCGAACGAACACGCGTGCGTGGCCGAGTAAGACGAGCCTCTTTCGGTTGTTCGCCTCGCATTGTGACCGGCTCGCTCGTGCGAGACGAACAGTTTTACTCGTTAAAGGTCTTTTCACGGCGAACACCTTCTGGGAGACGAGTTCAGATACGTCTGCGCATTTTTTGTGGGCAGAAATTTGTAGACACTGTGTTCTAACTACGTACTTTGATAAGGAGAGGATGACTGTAACTGCACTTAGCTGCAGGGTGACTAACTCAGTTTTTTCTAGGACTTTAAACTTTACCATGATAGAAGAAACAAAGATGATTAACTTGTTTTGGTCAGGCTTATCGCACTTATCAATGAGTCACAGGTTGGTCATCCAACAATTACATTATTCAAATGCCACGTTTCACTTTGGAGATTCTTAAGTGCTCAACATTTAAAGTTCTAGCTTTCAAGCCTCAAGAGTTTCAGCTTCCTATAACTGCGGTTTCAAAGCTCTGCTTTCTAGGACCCTGAGGTTCAAGAATTCGTTTCAAGCTTCCGAGAGTTCCTGCGCACCGCTCTGCGGATAACGTACAAAGCGGGCCAAGATTAACCGCTTCGCGCGATTTCCGATGATCGATCGATCACTGGACCAGCGGCACGCGCCGATTCGAGGCGATCGTGTCCACGGGATCGTGGTGGCTTTCTCCCTTCCGCGATAATCCGTAATCCCGCGAAACGAGTTCGTCCAGTGCTCCCTCCTCGTCCTTCCCGTTCCTTTCTGTTTCGCGCCACCGCGATCGCCGCAGTCACCGGCTAATCCGTGGATTAACGCGCGACGCCGTAGGAATTTATAGCGCGGAAAGACGACGCGGTGGCAGCGGGACAAGAGAGGGAGAGATGGTAATCGCGCGCAGTGAAACGCGCGGCAAAGTGTGCGAAATTCACGCGTCGCGGCGGGAGAGATCCGCGCTGGGCATATTTTCCGCCCGTATCCGCCTCGCGCGTTACTTATTGCGCGCGGAAGGGACGGGCTCGCTTCCATGGACACGCCGCGTTTTCGCGCGAGCGAGTAAGCGAACGGGTGGGAACGTGCTCGAGAGACGCTCGCCTCGAGAGTCGCGCCGCGGAATAACTTCTACTTGTTGCGAGTTGCCGTTCCCCGACGCGCTTTTAACGCTTTAACTGCGTCACGTACACGTGCGCTTACGCCAAATGGTTGCCGTTCTGTCCTCGACGACGTCGCCTATACGAGCAACTTCACAATCGTCGTAGATTACGCGAGAGAGCCCACGGTGCAGAAGGACGGGGACAACCCCTTGTTTCGGTGCTTCGCGCGAACTTCGAATAGTTGTGCCCCGTTCCTTGAAGCGCTCGTTGTCGCGCGCCGCGCGAATGGAGGTGCTGACGGTCTTATTTATGTTGCCGTAGATTATGTTAACGACTGTCTCGGACGAGGCGCGGGGGGAACACCGAGAGGAATTTTTGGTTGCACCGTGTAGAATGCTTGGAAGGCGTCCGGTGTTCGGGCGAGGGCGAGGGCGGTTTTAAAGGTTCGGGGGAGGCTGCTGTGTATTACTACCGGAAGGAATGATTCTTTTGGGGGAATTCTTTTTGGGCAATTTAGGTTAGATTTAGTACTTGTTTTTTCTGGTAGTTTCCTTTTGAGAATCTTGGCCGAGAGGAATTTTATTGGCGAAATGTCATTTGTAGTTAATGGGGTTTTTGTAGAATGTCAGAGATCGAGAAACGTATGTAAGTAATTAGTGGATTGTGGATTTTTAAGCATTTAGGAAAAATATTAATATGCAAAAATTTTGTAAAGATGTTTGCGGATTTGATAATATACAGAATATAATAAATAAAGTACATGCAATATTATTTAGGAAATAAGTTTATCAGCATTGTAATTAGCTTATTTCATAAGATGTTTCTTGTTTCATATATTGCTTTCAAGAATCAGGGATTTGTCTGAAATGAGAACTTTAAAGATTAACTGAAACATGAATATTTGTTTAGAAATTAAATATTTCTCAAAGACAGTATTTAAAGGATATCATACCATTCATCCGCTCACAGTCTTTGGGGTTTTTTGAGTCAAAAAATGGCTTATATTTTATTTTCTTATACTATGTATTTATGAGAAGAAACAAACAAAATTATTGCTATTATCTATGTTTCATATTTCTTGATATTACAGTAGAACCTCAATTATCCGACTTAATATTTGTAATATAAAATGTTAATAATTAGTAGATCCTTATTAAATCATACCTAGTTCTACTCTAATACTTTATTAAATAATTAAAGTTTTAGATTACACAAATCGGTGCTCTTCGAGTCAGATAATCGAGGTTTTACTGTACATTAGAATTCTGTTACACATCTACATTCATAATAATGTGTTAACCATGAATATTATTATAAATAATATTTTCAAAAGAGATGCAACAAGGTTAATATTAACTTCTTCATATTTTTATTTAATGTAAAAAGATTGTTGAAAAAATAAAAAAGACCATTGAGTAATTTTCAATGGCTCCTAAAAATATATGATCATCCATCTAATCTATTTATGTATATGAACATGTAACTTCCAATGTGATCTAATCTGAAGCATGTTTATAAAGCTTTGCAGTAATAAGTTTGACTTAATAAACCTAAAACCAAATTTGAATACCTTTTAAGAAGAACAAATTGTTATTATGATTTCATATTTTAAAAATATGAATATCATTTCTATGGATTTATTCATTTTTCATTGCACAGAATATTTTTATGAAAGCTTCACTGAACAACTAGAATTGATTCATTTCTTGCTACATCACAATTCCTTGAAAATGAGACATGCTCAAGTAGAGAGAACATTATAAATTATCTTGCCTCAGTCTGGCGTTCTTGCTTTATTGCCGATATAATTCATCTACTGACCTAATCCGTTCAATCATATCATAAAGAGCGGTTTCATGAAGTTTCATGAAACTAGTACAAACCTACAATTGAGAGATCTCGGAACTCTGTTCCCTATCATCTTCTAAACACCCATAAATCTAAAGAAAACTAGCTCACAACGTACACGACTCTCCAAGAAACGTAATTTGGTCTGCATTAAGCAACCAAGATAATTTGAGATATAAATACACATAATATCACAGATAAAAGAAAAATCCACAGGACAATTTGCATTGCTTGACAAGCTCTATGACTATACAGTGGGATATTTTTCATAAAAATCCATTGATTCAGCCGCAGAGCATAAGCGCACATGTTCTTTTTAAATGAAATCTCACGATGCTTTTTCCATTTATACATTTGTGAACTGCACTTTTATAAAAAATCACACTATATGCAGATAACTTATTAAACGATGCGAAAATTGTCCTCCACAATTTTTTGTTCTATCTGCAAAAGGATCAGAATTATGGTCCGCCCCAATTATTAGACTCACCATGTGTATCTCCTTACAGTGGATACAGAATTGTGCAGTAAAGCAGAATGCTTTATTTTATCCGTTTAACGAATCCAGATTCTACAAACCATAAAATATTCTCAACCTCATTCTTCACCTCAAAACATTAAAATTTTATTGTTTTACCGTTCACTTCATAAAATGCAGTCAAAGTTCTTTTCCTCGTGCTCCGATCCAGGAAGACTTTCCAATCGATACCGAGAAAGAGCCCATCGACTGTCGCGCCGAACCACGAATCGTCGCGGATTGCCCCCGGTCGGGTCGTTTCCCAGCGGCCGTGTAAGGAACCAGTAGGTTTCCCACGAGGACAAGCAGGTTCGTGGTTCATTCATAGTCGATGAACCGTATCACCCAGGGATAATCGAGCGAGGAAACGCAAGCCCGTTCGTTTGCCCGATCGCGAAGCGCTAATTGCGTCAGAGCGCGGCGTCGTTTGCCTCGCGGTGCCCTGGCGCGGCGGAGCTTCCGCGGAGAAGACTCTCTCACGCGGTTCGCCGATGCGGGTTGCTTTTTTTTTTTCTTTCCCTTCCCCACCCAGGAAAAGTCGCTAACTCGCGACGACTTAGCGCGATGCCAAGGATTAACGAGGCTGCTCGCCTCCACCGGTGAGTTTCGAATAGGTCCGCTAGGACGTCGACCTCGACGCCTCGGCCACTCGACTTGGGGATTCGTCACTTATCCTACCATTTACCTGAAATTATGCTCGACGCGTCATTGACGCGATTTCGCTCGAAAAGGAGCATCGCGCGATAAATTGTGCAGTCACACGTAAAACAAAATATATACATGCACACGCATACATATCGCGATTTTTCGCGCGAAACCGCGGCATTAAACGGTTCCGGATCGAGCCTCTGCGAGATATCGATGTTCGATAATTATCGAACTCCTCTGGATCGCGAGCGATTCAAATCTGGATCGGGGGGGATTAACATTCCTCTTCCTCGGCTGCTTCTTTTTGAGGGCGCGTTTTGAGGACGCGTGGGCGTAACATTGGAAATATATTGGGGACATAAAGAAGAGTAGAATGGGATATACTGGGTGTCTCAAGGTTTTTCTGCCTACACGGTGTCGGGGTATTATGGGGATATGAAGAAGAAAAATGTAGCTACTTTGATGTTCAAGATGATCGGTGATAGTTCCCAGTATTCTTTTTATTTTGTTTATTTATATGAATGAAGTTTATGGTTAATATTGCACTCATTATTGAATACCATTTTGTCAGTATTTTCAATTATATGTTTGTGGGTTGAATGGCACTGTTTAGTTTGAGACAATCATGAGATAGGTCATTTATCGAAATATGTCAATATTCGGTAACATTCAACTTCGCTGGATATTTAGATGTCTTATTTGATATTTTTTAAAAATATACATTTTGCTCCTTTCATAAATTTTTCATATAACATCATTATGACTGCAGAATTTCTCAGGTTTCTACGCAAACAATTGTAATCACTATCCACTCAACCCAATACACAAGAAATAATTTAAAAATAGTTCTTAAACAGTTATTAAACAAAATGTTTTACATTTTGGCCCTTTCATAAATTTGCCGTATTGAATGAGATATAGAGATATCTACGAGAGACAATATTGGATAATATTAATATTTTTGTACTATTTATCCCTTCAAGTAGTAAAATTAAAGTACATATATAGAATTTTTTCATAATTAACATAAACATTCTGTTAATGTAAATTATGGGAATATAAAATTCTTGTCACTCAAAAATGAAACATATTCCATATATTAATGGAAATCATTTAAACATATGTGTGCTGATACCGTAACTGCAAACTAAGAGAAAAAATCTGGAACAACACCGTATCTCGAATCTAATAGCAGAAAGTGAACACACGCAGCGACTTAAATAACAACAACTTAACATAATACTGTACTTACATCAGACTCACATCAATGAGATTTCGTTTAATAACTCAGGGAGCCTTCCAGAGCTCCGTCGCGACGCATCGCGTCGCGGCTTTGAAAGGACTCGCTCGCAAGAGAAAAGGTTAGTATCCATACCCAGTGGTACGCGCGGCAAAGGAACTATTTATTCCTCGGTTCTCACTTTCATTCGACTGCCAATCGTTCGGAAGCCCCGGCTCTCCATATTGAAAACCATAGTTCATGAATTTTTATTCCCGCCGTCCCCGGCGAAGTCACATCGCCCGGCTTTATCGCATTCTCATTTTGCGCCCTCCGTTCCCCTCTCCACCGACCGGCAGAACTTTTCACGCCGGACCCGGTCGAACTAACTTTTTCAAACATCATTTGCCTTTGTAAAGCCGCGCCCGGCGTCCGCCTGAAAATTGCTTTCGTCGAGTATCGGGCTCGCGGGAAAGCGTTACATTCGTCCGTCGCGCAGAAATAGAATATTTTTTCCCCCTCAATCCTCGCCGGTTTTCATCGGGCCGAGCGTATTGTGTAAGCCTTTAAAAACGAAGCGATAGACCCCCGTGAATGACATCCGTTCAGCCCCCACGCGCGCGCGGGGTTTGGAACGTGGGCGTTGTGCGCGCGCGACGGTAATCTAAAAATCGGGTAGAGGCGCACTCTGAAAATCCGCTCGCTGCGAGCTGCCAGATAAAAATTCGTCAAAGTCGATGATTTCTCGCGATCGAGTGTCGAACACGTCGATCCTGGTTTTTTTTTCCTCCCCCGATTGGATGAAATGGAAACATGGTCATTTGTTGTCTTGACGGGTAATTGATTGAAACATATTCGACAAATTAAACGAATATTGCTGTTTGGAGATTCTATTATCACCGTCATTTCTTCCTTGCAATATATTAACGAGTACTAGTTTGACATTTTTCAGATAATTTGTTTTTATTGGGGAAATTTTATTGAATTTCAAGTCCTGATGATAACAATAGTCATGATGATATAGACACAAAAAATATTTATACTATTTATAATAACTTCTTAACTATTTACATCTTGTTATTAGTTTATTAATTCCTCGTTTAGAAAATTTTTTATTGCGTTTATACTATGTAAATGTTTGACTATGCAGCAGTTTTTCCATTAATATGATTGAGTTAAAATTTGTTTCAGTAATATTTGAGGAATATGACACAATGTAATAGTATTTTTCATCCAAATTGCAATCATGAAAGGAATAGATTAAATAAATTATTTATGATTTCATGGCGTATTCTTTCAGTAAAGAATTTTCGGCAAAGTGTAGCAATTAAATGAAAGCCGTAAAACCGATTGAATTTTTATTATCTCAAACCACATTCGCCTAACATAATAATCGAGACATTTAAACTACTTTCGGACAATGCCTCCATCCATCAAAAACTTAAAAACCGATTAGAAACAAAAAGTGTAGAGATACTAATCGAGATAAGCGGTGACTATCATTCGTATTAGAATCGAATGAAAAATATTCTCCTGTATCTGAACCTCTCAATGGGAATTCCTGGTTTCAATATCTCGCATGAACAGCAAATATCGCGACTTAATAACGCGTTTAGCTCGGTCTATTTATCCGCGATTATTAACGATATTATCCAGCGGTCGATTTCGGAGCAGTGACTAAGCGATCGAGATTAGAATTCATTGTGGTTCGTGGCTAATTGTATCGCATTTTTCTTTCCCCCGAGTTAATCTTGCACGTTCGACTGCGCACGAGCGTGTTTCCTCGATCGCGTTCCCTCGATAGCGTAACGGGTGGAACAAGATCGGATTGCATTCGATCCGTGGACGAAAGCAGAGGGCCGTCGCCGACGCATTCACCGGTGCTCGAGGGCAATCGCAGGAACACTCAATTGCTTTTCAAGTAGATCGATCATGCTCTTACTTAGGGAATAAGTCGCGATCGACAATTGCACAATTACGACCGCGGCGCGTTCATAATTTTTCAATCAAGCCTCGGTGCTCCGGCTCGCCATTAATTATATCAGGCCGGACCCTCCGATTTGGCTATCAAACGAGTCCGTTTTCGCGTCGAACATTTTCGACTCTAGGTCCGTTGCAACGATCTGATACCGATACGGTGTTGGATATCGATACGTATAACGCTCGGCGCGAATATCTACTGATATATCGATATTCGGACCGAGCATAAGTGAAACGGTGTAGAGATAATGGACCGTGCGATATTAAAGATGGTGTGAATTAAAACTCCTGAAAAATTGAGTTGGAGCCGTTCGCTGAAATTATAGTTCTGGGTATCTCGTAATGCACCTGCTGTATCCTGTGCTCCAGTTGATAAGGAATTTGCGTTCGAATGAATATGCACTGCGTTGAATAAACACTGATACCATGCATTTAGCTTGAAAAAAAAAGACTCGTGCATTTGCATTCGACCATAATGCACGGGGAATTAGTTCCAACTTTTTCCATAAACTTCGCCACTTCCCGTTTATGAGTTCCACGTTAGCCGAGTTGAAACGCTGCTCGTCATTTTTCATCGAGTTTCGCAAATCGACGACTACTACGCAAGTTTAAAAAAGTTACCGCAACTCGTTTAACGATACATATTCCGGTTTAAAAAAATCTGCGCTGTTACAAACCAAATTTCAGTGAATGGAAAATAAAATTTCCGAGGACTATGTCTGCATTCCAAATCCTCTCTCCATCGTTTTCCAGGGACCAAGGCTCTTTTGCTATTCTAGAAACCCAAATAATTAAATCTCTATCGGAATTTTTAAAAGAAGAGACTCTGAAGTGGCGTGATTGTACAATGATTATACAGGGTGTAACACAAATATTGCAGGTGCTTGAAAGGGGCGATTCTTGAGATGATTTTAAACAACTTTCTTATAACAGTTGATATTGGGATCTGACATAGGGGCGGAGCCTATAGATTACATCATTAATATGGCGTCAAGAAGCCACCACTTTGCATTACGTGTATATGAGTGACACTAGGTTTTTTAGAAAAATGTTAATTTCTATAGAAAATATTTGTGATTGAACTGGTGCAAACCCAGTTCAAAGAAGGTTTATCGAAGTAGAGCGGGTTTTGCGAGCAGGATATATGATGAAATGCGGAAAAAATACTGTGTCAAAGCTTGGTGTCGTAACCGCCTTGTGCTTGCAAACGTGAAGCTTGAAAGACAAACCACATGAAATAAAATAACACACAAATCGCATGAAGATGGCATGAAAATTTATACCAAATAAGTATCAATGTATTTCATTTGTATATTTATACTGTAAGAAGTTAACCTAGCTTTTTTATGGATATTAACTTATTTGGTAAAATGTAGTCATCCTACTTAAAATGCACTGAACACACCTTTATTTTTGGAATAACTTCGTTTATTTTTAAAGCTATTTTCCATACTTTGAGTACATGTATTTTCAAAATAATATCAAATAAATTTTCTTTGTACACAAAACATTCACTTCCGGAAATTTATGAAAGCGAACTGTTAAGTCTCTGCTTGCTTTCATGTTGCAACCCTTCACACAACAACTATTAGAGTTTTTACGACGTGGAGACAATGTCATAATATCCATTTTGCACTATTTATATTATATAACAATAACTCAACCCCGCAAGCTCCAAAAACAAACTATGCAAAGCGGTGGCTTCCGAAACTTACATTTTTCGCCATAAGATGTCGTATCCACCAATGTCAGATCCTAATACAACATGCATTAAGACTCTTGCTCTACTGTTGTTTGCCAATGTGCTTTTAAAATCTTACGTTTAGCGTATAGATGTATTAATTGTAAGGCAATATTACTGCAAAAATGGAGGTAGATCCAACATTATATTATAGGACATTTTATGATCCAATTGTGAGTGAAGTCCTACCACCCCGTAAAACATTCCAACGTATGTTTGTTACATCCTGCACATATGATATCCATTTCCCATTTTCCAAAGAGATGTCCTGGCAAGTCAGTAGACCTTACTGAGCAAGAGGGGCGGACAGGAGCAGCGTGTTCAGGGTTGCTCGCGTTGCGTTGAAGGCCGCGCGACAGGGTTGCGTCACGTCGACCGGGACACGCGGGGTCGACTCTTATCCCCGGCTTACCCCTTGGCTCGTGTGCCCGCTCCTTTAAGGCGCCATCACGCGAAAGAATCTCAGGATTATTATGACCGTCACGTGCGCCTGCTGGCTTTTGTCTAGCGGCTGCGCGACGACGAGTAGCCTCGATTTTTCCGGCTTACCGTCGGTACAGGCTACGACCTACCGGTGGGAGGGCTTAAGGATCTCTCGCCGTTAGGATGATTTATCTCGATCGGCTCGATCACGGTACCGACGGCCGAGACCGATCCTCCCGCGATAAATTTCCTGCCGTCCCGTAAAGTCGACGCTTCTACCCCGGATAGTGGACTTCGCCACTTATCCTTTCCGGGGGGATGAACGCCCCTCGCGAAGGGGAAATTGTTTGTGGGTTGTTATTAGACGAAATTCGATTCCTCGAGGGGAGGGAGAGGGGAAGACGCCCCCCGGTGCTGAGCGGGTGTTTGAACGCTGTTCGTAAGGATTCTTTGTTTGCTCTTCGTCGGGGGTGGAAGGAATTTTCAAGGGGGAGAAACGGAGGCGATTCTTTGAAGGGAGAGAAGCGAAGTTCTGGATCGAGGAAGAAACTGTTGAAAATTCCGACCGAAATGATTGCTAGTTTTTCGTTTAAACAAACGCCAGGGAGAATGGCTGCCGCTCCGAGTTCACTGAAAACGTTTCCCTCATTTTTCCGTCCCCGGGGTGGAGGTAACAATCGTCGCGCGTTCGGAAAACACGCGCGTGGAAACGATCGTAAAACGGTTAACTGCGATTTAACCGGGACGACGATGACCGTGGAATTTCGCCGTTGAAGAATTGTTTATCGAAGCTGCCCCTTTCGGCGAGCCAGGTGGGGGACCTCGAACAAAGTCAATTACGCGCCGACAAAAGTGCAAATGTGTATCGCGACCTCGCGATAGTCTGCCCTCCCGCGACGAAGAATGGCCGCGGGAAAAAAACCCAACCCCCTCTTTTTATCGGAAGTCGTACGCTTTCCATTTAACTCTGAATTATTCTCCGGCTCGGCGGTTCTCCCGGCATGCGTCGGCCTCGGTTCGTTCTTTGTTAATCGTGGGTTTCAGGACTCCCAGTCGTCCGAATGATCATCGAGGGGGAGGGAGCCGGGGAAAGGGTTACGTGCAACGTTGAAAAAGAGAAACGCTCGAACGGGGCAACGATTTTCATGAAAGGCCTTCGCTACGCGCCGCGCAATCAGCAACAGCGACTCTCCGTCGTCCTCGATAAAAATAACCGTTTCTCCCGCGACTTATTTTCGATAATTGAAAAGCGCTTTTGGTCCCCCACCCCTAGCCTCCTACCCTCTTGTGTAGTCGCAATTGGAAAGCTCCTCCCTATCGCTTTTCACCCGGGACACACGCAGACCGCGTCCTAAATAACGGGACCGCGGGCAAAATTAAAGGAAGTTTCGTCGGCGGATCGAATCGTTTCTATCCAAAACTAATCAACCGGATTTCCTTTTAACGGGATACAAAGCCATCCGCGCCGATACACGCGCCTGTAACCGATTTCCATCGACGGATCGTTCGTCAGGCCTCCGAGCCATTATCGAAACGATGATAAACGGCGCCGGGAGAGAGAGGGTCGATCGATCGATGGAAAAATTCGATTACATCGTCGCGTCGGCTACTACGGAGTCGTTTGGCCCGATTCGAGAGAAAATCTGCGATTGTTCCGACGCGACCGTGGAAATCCTTTCTATTCGTTTTCTTATCTATTCTTCCCTTGTTTGGAAAGCGATGGGATTGAATGTTTTTGTTCGGCGCGATTATTAGGAGTAGATTCGGCCTTGTTAATTCTTGTCCTACGATTTTAAATAGTAGCTAGAAGCATAAATTACCTGATCATTGTTTGCATAAGTGCAAAAGATATTTTTAACAATCGAAGACTTCGACTTTTCTTTTCCGTAATAATGTTCGTTTCAATATTTGACGTAGAATTTATATTGCGAGTGTGTTATACTTATAAGAGGTAAAAATTGCCAGAAAATGAAAAGACAGAATATTTATTCAACGATCCCCCCTCGAAACTTGGGGAAAAAAAGAATCGAACAATAGTACCTAAAATATAAAAATCCACTTTTTGCGAAGACCGGAGTTTCCGCAGTGGTTCGCGGAAAAATCGTGAAGTGCTTTGAAACTACTTCGCCCAGAGGAATCGAAGCAGCGGGAATGTAAGTGGGAGAAAGCTTTCATTCCCGAAACACCCCATCGGTCAAGTCGATTCTTTCTTCCACCCGACGGCAGTCGATTTTCCCGACTCCGGAAGCTCGGTGACCACGGTTAGACCGTCATCCTGTAATTAGCGCTGTCGAAGTTGTCGAAGGTGCTCGAAGCGAGCGGCCAGGCCCGGAAACACCCGGCGGTATCGCGCGTGGAATCGATATCTCGATTCCCTCTTCCCTCTCGCTTTCTCCCTCTGCCTGTTTTGCCACCCCTCGTTCTCTCCCACTCTCTTTCTCTCTCTCTCTCTCTCTCTCTCTCTCTCTCTCTCTCTCTCTCTCTCTCTCTCTCTCTCTCTCCCGCTCGCGCTCTCTCGTTTCCGCCACCCCTCCGCGCGTAGCTCGAGTCTCTCGTATCAGGTGTGCACGTACAAAGCGTTGCGTAGGGTCGTTGTGTGCGCGGCCCACCCCCGTCGGTGGGGGATGCACAACAGACAGATGTAGGCTGATTAGAAACTCGCGGAGGAGGCGGTCAGAGGCTTTCACGAGCTCCACGCGACGAGCAAACGAACTCTCGAGCCGAAGTATCGACTTTTGCCGGCGAGAGTCGCTCGAGTCGCGGCCATATTTCCCCTTGAAAATGGGCCAACCCTCCGCCCTCGACAATTATACAAGCGTCGGAGGCCCGTAAAACGCGCAATAAAGCCGCGATACCTGCCAGCATTGCTCTCTCGCTTCATTCCATGCTTTCTCTTTCTCTCTTTTTCTCTCCCTTCCACCCTTTTCGTCTTAGTTTTGTTTCCTCGACCGCTCCTCTATCGGCCCGGCACGTTGGATTATCGTGCTTTATCGCAGCTTTTTGCCCGGGTTACAAGCTCTTCCACCGGCACGCTATCGATCGACGGACGCGTCGCGTTTTCACAAGTTAATGAAACTTGACCTGGACCGGACAGCCTGTTTCTACCTGAGATTTCGATGCTGCTACATGGAGGTGCTCCATGTCTGATCAATCTCCTTTAATGACGCGTTCCCGCGGATAGAATCTTTCTCGAAGAGGGTTAACCACGTGTTTGATACGGTGCATATTTGATTTATTGAAAAGGAACACAGTTTGCTGTCTGTAAATCTGTATTAACATTTTGGACATTTATTTAGTTATAGAAATAATTTCTTACAGATATCATTAAGAAATAATTCTTTCGTCTAAAAGAATAATACGAAACCCAATTTTATTGAAATCTTCAAAAACTTTGAGTAAAACAGTAATTAAGCAAAGAAGAACAATAGCTAGCAGAAAGAATGCTTGTCGAACTAAGAAAGAGAATGTTGATATAAGTTCGACTACAATTGACTTGATTCAGGTTAAGTTTTGGTATTGTTTCCTCAACAAAAATTATAGCGACACAAAATGTGTTTAGCCAGTGTTTGGCTACGAAAGGTTCGATGGTAACTCGAACTCCCCTATCAGCGAATTGGGGGACAATCAATGCGGCGATACTCAATGTTCATGGTGTCCTTAACAGCTTCTGGTAACTACTGCGGGTTTGCGACTTGGACACTTCGGAACCACAGACTGCCGGGACCTCGTCATCGCTTGAAATTTCGGCGGGGCGTAATGATAACGTTACTAATCGAGATTCTATCTTGCAAATTTCTATTAACATTGTTATTGGAGGAAGTCCCTAGTATTGGTTTCCCGAGATGTTGTCTCGTGGTGTTGTCGCGTTGTTTTGTACCTCTTAAATAAATCTTAAAGCATAGGTAAAGTATAATAATTACATGAGAAGATTGAATGCTTGATTACTCTACTGATTTGAACTTAAAGTTAATTTATGGGTATTTCGACAGACTTTATGGAACTTCAAATGAAAATTAAATCCATATTGCGTATAATTTTGTAATGTTATGAATTTAAATATAAAGTAGAAGGTGAAAGTATGTGTGCGGAACAATTGGAATAAATCATGACAACAGTACAATATTTTTCAGTATCTGAATGAATTCAGCATCTAATTGGGGTCTTCTGAGACCTAATAAAAAAATTAATTAAGGGTTGATCTAATAATTTGCAAAAATGATACCTAAATATTGTTGTATGCGATTAGCTGTAAGCACTCTTAAATAAAGACGTTCTACTCCTACTTCTGGTATTACTGCCCACCTTTTGTCACGTATAGCTAGAACTGTGAGTAAGCGTTCATTCTATACTCCAATTACTTCAATTGCCTCAGAAATTATCACACCAATTTACCAATTATCAGTTTGATCACCAAGATAGATTCATTTAAATCGCTCTAAAATATCAATCAATTTCAATTTCAAGCAAAATGGCTTGAATTTTTTTTCCATTTACTTTACAAGCATTCATCTATTATTAATAGTTTCCACCAGAAACTCATGTCAGTACCATTCATAACATTATATAAATTAATATTATTCATGATCAAACAAACAGCTGTCAGCCTTGTGTGGATGACGTGACAGTCGAAGTGCCAAATATTCATGCAATCTACCCTCAAAATCGAATGAAGTAAACACAATATACAAGCAAAGGAAAATGACATGAGATGTCTAGCTACTATAAATATTTTCTTGTGATCATCCTATAAGTCTCAAGTCTGAAAAAATATTCGGAATTGAGTATTTATTTCTTTAAATTCATTGATAAAAAAAAAACAGTTTGGCACATATAAAGAAAAGAAAAAAGAAGAAATGATGTTTATGACAAATCTTTTAAAACTCCGTAACGAGATGCTAAATAAATCTAAGGAGCGACAAAAAGTATTAACAGTTCTATAACGACGACTATTTCAGTTATTTCGGCCATCGAGTGTGCCATGATTATTATTTTCAAAAAGAAGATTGCCACGTCTGAAATCCCTAGATGGTGTATAAAACTTGAAATCGGAAAGTAATTCTGGGCAATTTATTGTACATACTATTGAAAACTTTATACACCATTAAGATATCAAACATCAGACGCTTTTTGTTTTAATGACATTAGATCACAGACTTCTATATATAACTAGACTGCTAACACCTTATATACAACGCGTTCCCATTTCTTATGTACTCAGGCAGCTATACAGAGTGGGGCAATAAGTATTAGCACCTCAGATATCTCGGAAACTATAAGTTTCACAGAAATATTTGCTGAAATAAAGTTGCATAGTACGAAGGGGGCCGGTACGATCCGGTGGCGATAATAGTTTTTTTGTAGGTGGAGATACTTCGGACATTTGAAGGTCACCTCCATTTTTGTCATGATAGAGGATCTTAAAACGAGTTCAACGACCTATTACATAAGGTTATCGAAGGTCATAGAAAGTAGAGAAAGGCGATAATACTTACGGTTTTGGTAGTAAATGAATCGCTTTTCTCTACTTTTTATGACCTTCAATGACCTTATGTAATAGGTCGTTGAACACGTTTTAAGATCCTCTATCATGATACGGAAGTAAAAACATACCGATCCATTTAAAAAAATGGAGGTGACCTTCAAATGTCCGAAGTATCTCCACCTGCAAAAAAACTATTATCGCCACCGGATGGCCCCCTTCGTACTGTACAATTTTATTTCAGCAAATATTTCTGTGAAACTTATAGTTTTCGAGATATCTGAGGTGCTAATAGTTATTGCCCCACCCTGTATACCACGTCTCTTTCTGCGCATGCTCTATGAAGCTTGTATATAGAAGCTATATGTGACATATACATACACATATACGTATGTATGATGTATGTATGTATGCATACACGGTTAAATGTACCTCAATGGTACATTTATTGTACCTCAAAAACTCATTAAATAAATAATATATACTAATAATAACTTTATTAATTCAAACAAATAAATTTTTACAATGTTTATTTTATACGTCTGTATTTTATACTTATTTATTCTATGTAACTTAACTATATATAGACCTTTTCCTTCTCTTTACGTGCTGCTTTGCTTTTGCACTTCAAAACCGCACATGTGAATGACATTATCTCCGCTATTTTTACTTTCTTATGTTAGAAAAATAAAACTTGCAAGATTTGTATATGCGCAAAACGACAAACAAAGGTTATCTGTCATGCTAATAGACGCGTCCGACGTATGCGGGATGCGTATATTGTTTCTGCGCATGTGCAGAAAGAGTTGCTTCCGGTATATGCTTTTTCGGGCCGTTTTATATAAGAGAAATTTGGAAAGTTAACAGTCTAGTTATATATAGAAGTCTCTGTGCATAAGATTCATTTTTAATCGAGTTGGCTCATAATCGTGGCACGTATTAGATGTAGAGTGACCCATATGATGTGCTGCTAATCGGAAATATTTGTGTTGCATGCTTTCAATCATGTTAATATATTTTTCATAATGCGGAGCCCGTATTATTGAACCAAATTCTATGTGAGGGCAAACTAAGAAGCAGTAAGAAGCACTTAAAGTATCAATATCTATCTCTAATACTCTAATGCATATCAAACTCAAAGTTCCTCCTAGAACCCTCAGGAAACTTCCACTTTTTCACTTGCAAATGCATACAACTGAATTCGGTAAGGGCGGTGCTGTCGGTCGTATTTGCAAATTAGTTAACAGTGTTTATCATGAAACTCGCACACTCCTTGCAAGAACCAAATCACCAAATTGCCACGTAGTTTAGTTTGAACGTCCTAAATCACACGACCTGTAATTTAGACTAATTTGCGCTGCATAAATTGTAAATCATTTTCGTTTTGTGGGTAAAAGGGTAAAGTTTACCCATTTATAAATAAAATAATATCTCAATTTCTTGGAGTGCAAAGGTTAAATATATAGTCCATTGGATAACCATATCACCCTCAGCACCGAAAGAGTTAAATACCCCGAAGCCGCCTCCCCTTCGCACCCCGAGAATACCGTCTGCTCCGAAACCGAGAACCAATGAAATTGCAATCACGCTCGCGAGTCGAAGTTGGAAAGCGGGTCTCTCCGTTGCAGGTGGGCAGAGGTCGCGCGAATCAAATCCCTAACTAAGGCATTCAGGCCGCGGACAAATTCGTCGAACGACAAATTTAATCGATCACGTTCCAGGCGAACGGCGACAGAACGTTGCCAGTCGCAGGCGATTAGAAACTCGAGGGGCGCTGCTCCGTCGTCGACGATAATCCGTATTTTCGTCCGTCAGCGCTCGCTCTCCCCCGTCCGCCGGCAAACTAAACGTCCGCGTAGCGTAGGTGGTAACCTCGAGTACGTCGAGGACGTTTAACTACTTTAGCGCGGGCGGCATAACCTCGTAAACCGACCGCACCGGCCGGGTTATGTCGAAGGTTGTGGGTCAGACAGCGCGGAACTATCGCGCGAGGCGAGCTATGTATGTACGGCGAAGTTGCGACTCGATAACTGAAAATTGACTTTGCTCCCATCGAGCAACGCGCTCCACCCTCCGCCCAAAAATTACGACTCGTCGAGCGACCCGGTCTCTTGTCGTCGCTCCTCTCTCGCTCGCCGACCGAGAGGCGTCTCGGCGCCGCGCCGCGCCGCGGGTACGTGTACACACGCTGCGGAGATCAAACTAAATGGATAGGGCGACGTGGTCGTATCCTGGCCTTGGATGCTATAAAATAAACCGGGCATCAAACGCGGTACAGGTGTCGTTTATAAACGCGTACACGTCGTAAATATAAACCGGGAACGTTTTGAAATTATTAGCCGACGGACGGCGTATAAATCGTTCCGCACTTTTCCTTATGGAAATTCGACGGCCGCTCGGGATACCGTTGCCGGACAAATATCGCCGGGAGCTCGAAAGATAAACTGATTTAATTTATAGGGAGCATAGAATTAGTGGTGTTCTTTGATTAAGATGCCCTGGGTAACAGTTTTTCAATTTTCAGAGGATTTTAACTTTCGGTGGGCAACTTTCATTTTCATAGACTGTTGATAATATTGGCTGAACCCTACATTTTTACTATTATTGTCCTATGAAAAATTTTAGGAAACTACGGAATACTTATTGTAATATAATTAGACTGCGGATGTTCATGCATTTATTGCGATTTTAAATGTACCAAGTGTGTGAGAATGTGCATAGATACAAAAATACATGAAATATCGAAAATTAGACATATTTTATCGCATTTGGAAAGTAAAAGACATTTAAATTTAACCTGGTCCACTTTTTGTATAACTCGGAAAATGTGAATTTGCATAAACACCCCTTAAAATATTTACAACAGTAAAATTTATTAACCTTTGTAGTATTTATTAACCTTCGAGAATAAAAAAACCAGAAAATAATGAGGCAATTACTGTGTTAAAGGTTCAACAGAATTAAAATTATTTTCAATAAAGATCCAAGTTAAAATACATAGAATAGTTAGAGCAGAATAAGTTAGCATTCAAGAATAAGTCATCAGTAATTCAAATTGATTTCGCGAGGGATCGAATATGTTTTCACAAAGTGATTTGTGGTATCGTACAATGAAAATAAAAAATAATTAATAACCATCGTGTTTAAAAGTTCTAATATACTCAGTAATCAATTTCATATTCATCAAATATCAAAACTAATAATTTGTTTCTTTGTTACAGGTAAGAGGCTTCATGCATTTGCCTACTTTCTCGAAATCTACCCAAAAATCACAGAATCACAGATCTGCGAGTAAGTGAACCCTCCTAACGCTTGGCCATCAGTGAGCAATTTCTCGATTCAGCAGCTCATAAAAATCCGCGAATATAACTCCGCTTTCGAAGAACCGCGATAACACAGAAAAAGCGGTATGAAAGGATTCCCAAAGCGAAAAATTCGTTTAACCGTGGAGACTACTTGGGGCCCCATCGCCGCGCATAAAAGCGATCGTTTTCAGCGGCGAAGTCTCCGTCAGCGGAGACTCTACCGAAGCGGATTTCGAGTTAGATAGCGAGCAGATGACACGCGCGCATCGATGGATCGGTATCTGTTCCATCGCGAAAACGCGTTTTCGCTTGTTCCCGCGTTCGCGTTTCAACCGCTTGACCCGTTTCGGCCGCGGTGTGTGCGTGCCTGGCAAAAGCGCGAGCGGTTTTCCAGGAGCGACGCTGTCACTTCCAGTTTTCATCGTCGAGCCGATATCGAATTTCGTCGAGTGGGCGAGGCGCGAGGTGATCCCGCGATCGCGAGAAACCGCGGTTGCGTATAATACTGGAATTCATTAAGCCCCGGGAATAACAAAGTTCTCGCACGCGCCGTTCTAATCCACTTCGAAGCCGTGCTTGTGTCTTCATCCGCGGTAATTTTCGCGAGCCTCGAATCGACGGAAAGCCGCAAGCTTTTCGCCGCGCGCGCTCGACTTTCACGGTCCACGGATTCGAATCGGCGACGCGCGGTCGCGATTTTAATTTCCGCGTTTCGAAAGCAGCAAATCCCCCTTTCCCAAAATATTTTCGCGGTTTTCGCTCGACCGCAGACCGACTTCCTCTGAAAACCCCATCGACCAGGCGACTCGTGGCGCAATTTTTCGTAGCCCGTGTAAGCCTCTTACGCGTTCGCCTGTAATTTGCAAACTGGCTTCGCGTCGAAGAATCGCGTCGACAAATCCTCTAATCCTATTCCGCCGCGCTTCGACTTGAAAGCCTGCTTCGAACGCGGCGTATTATCAAAAATACGAACGCGCGTGTGGTCCATCATCTATCGGCCGGGGTTTCCACCTTAACTATGCAGTAACTTCCATACACGTAACACCGTAATTTACGGACCTACGCCGCGGCCAACCCTATCATCATACCTGGTCCGTTGCATTTCGAGTCGAAGACTCTCATTCATTTCGAAGGCAATAATAAGTATCTCTATGACACTCTGCGGCTATTCTCTTCCGTTGTCGTTTCGTAAATTTCACTCGGAATTTCAATTTTTATTGCGAGGGAGGCACGACTCTTCTTGGAAACCAAGGAAATTACTGGTCTTCTGCCGAGCAATCATTGCCAAAAAATATTTCGAAACACTATCTGCTTCCTTTTGTGGAGTATGCTGTTAGGTCATCTTCATAGTTTCATGCATCAGTTTGGAGTCAGAAAATTGGAAATTCTGTGGGAAAGGAATTTGGTATAGTACTTTATCATGAATACACAGCGGATCTTTATGCAAAATAAAATTTTTCCAAGCACAAATAAAAAATTGGAATTTAAAAAATAGTATATTCAATGTTCTAAACATTCTAACTTGATTAATATTGTTGGTATTTTGTATATTTTGGCATACGATCACAATGTCGTAGATTTTTTACACACTTAGTATTGCCATAAATGCATAAAATCCGCTGTCTAATCATGAAATACTATTAAAAAGCGAGAAGAAGTATATATTTTCACTGTGTCTATTTAATCTTCAACTACGTAAAACAGTTTTGAAAAGCATTATTTACATGCCAGGGGATGTTTATGCATTTATGGCAATTTTAACACTTTAAGTGCCACGTATCCCATTAATTCTAAGTTATTTACATAATTATGAATAAGATATGTTCTTTAGATCTGTTTACGCATGCATACTTTTGAGTTCTTTCAATCAGTTTTCTATCTTCACACAAAAACCAAAGAAATTAGTACGAATTACGGTTATATAAAAACTAGCTGATGCCCGCGACTTCGTCTGCGAGGTTTACTAAACTAACAATATATTTTACTTTCAGAAAGAAAAACATAAAAGAAAATTGAAAGTAAAAAATACTGTTTACAAAATTTCTTTGTAAACAGTGTTTGACGTTTTTCCTTCTATAGCTAAAATATATGAACTATCAGGGTTGGTGACGCGAGAGCAAGCCACGAAGTAGCTAGTCCTCAGATCGACACCAGCAGCATTTAACGTCTGCCCTTGCGATTTGTTAATTGTCATAGCGAAGCAAACGCTCACAGGAAACTGTGTTCGTTTGAATTGGAATGGAACATTATTGGGAATAAGTGGTATACGTGGTATAAATACCGTTTCCCCTGTGCTACATCTCGTTAGAATTTCTGCCTCAATTAAATTGTTTTGTAATTTGATCACTTTGAGTCTAGTTCCGTTGCATAATTTTGGAGAAGTGAGGTTTCGGAGAAGCATAATCGGAACATCGACTTTAAGTGCGATTCGATGTGCAGGAATACCGTTTGCAGTGAGGGAATTTAGACATTCTACCGGATAATTTGTAGCATCATCTTGATCGATAACGGTGTTTATTGACGTGTATACTACTTCATGTCCTTCAATTCCGGACAAAATGCTATTGTTAATTGAAGCCGCTTGGTCATTTTTAGGCGTTAATATGGCTCGTTCACATATCCAAGAATTCCGTTGATACAATATTTGTGTAACATTTTCGTACACTGAACGAATAAGTTCCTCTACCGTAGGAACAATCTTGCCAAGCGTTTCTGGTAGTGCAAATAATGCGCGGCTGTCGCTTACTTTACGATGAGGCAGAAGTAGAAACTTTCTTTCCTGCGCATGCGCACCGCGTCGCTTGCCCCACTCCTCAGTAGCAAGAGAACATGCATAGTTGGGGCCGTTGCGGCCGCCAAGGTCATCGTTGTCGTCTACGCATATAAAAAATTTAATAACTTGACATTAAATAGGAATATCGAAATAATTTTTTTTGTAGATTAAAACCAAGAGTCTAAGGAATAAAAATAAAAAATTTTGATGAAAATCTATGCAGTAGTTTTTGCGTGATGCGCGCACATCGACGAACCTAGCTATCATTTTATTTATATAGATTGGATATTTCTTTATGAGGTGATCGACTAGAAATTAGCTTATTTAATTAACTACGAATATTTCTGTGTTCATGTCATGACTGCAATATATGCAAAACTATACAAGAATGAGCACAAGTTAAAAATTACATTAAATATGGCAGGACCTCGATTAACCAGCTTAACATTACAGTTAAAATAATAACAAATTTCCTTAATGCAGAATTTGTTACTTTTAAATCATATTTGCTACAAATTTTACTATACAGGGTGTAACAAAAATGTTGCAGATCCTTGAAGGGGGTAATTCCTGAGGTGATTTTAAACAACTTTTTCCTTAGCGAAAATTTTAAATGAGGCTTTGTTAATGAGTTATTAACGAAAAACACCGACCAATAGAAGCACGAGTACAGTGGACGAATTTCAGCGCGGGCTCCAGCTGTGAGTAGTATTGGCCAGCCATCGTCCGCGTCATCAGTAATCCGCTGTATTCTCTCTCCGATTGGTCGGTGTTTTTCATTAATAACTCGTTAACAAAGCCTCACCTAACATTTTCGCTAAGAAAAAAGTTGTTTAAAATCACTCCAGGAATCACCTCTTTCAAGGAACTGCAACATTTTTGTTACACCCTGTATAATTACTAAATGATGATAGAAATAGAAAATAATAAAGTCAGGATTCGGTTAATCAAGATTTTACTGTTTTCCAAACAATAAATGAAATGTTAAAAAACATGTCATCTTCTTATTCGATTTTCAGTCATTCATTCCAACCTGTAAAAATGTAATTGTGCATAAGAATCCACACTTTGTAATTCCACTTATATTATTCATCCTTTTGTCAAAATGTTTAAAATTTATAAACCATAGTTTTCCAAAATAATAGACAGAACTGAAGTTCCAACTCCTTCGACTGTCAGACATGCTAGCACCACGATAACCTCTTCCCACATCATATATCGACTTTCCTTCCCAAAACTTTCGACGGAGCGGATCACACGATGATCCAGGATCTCCTCAGAGACACCGCCACGATGTCCCTCGGCATCGTGACGTCAGAGTCGCCCCTCCCGATCGAAACAATTGAAAACCCATTATTCCTCGCGGGGAAGTTCGCGCACTTGTCTGAATCGAGAGTCCCTCGGTATGACTCGTCAAAACCCGTCCTCCTCCATCGGTAGAGTGTGGGGACGTCGGCCCCGAGGTGCGTCGCGACGCAAAGTGACCCGGTGACACCGTGTGTCACTCTCGCGAACGGACGCGAACGCGCCTTCCATCTCGGTCCGCTCCGAAACCAGATGATGACCCGCGCGTCACAGTGTCCGTGCGTGTTGTACGCGCGCGGGCGCGAGTTATACGCCGACGAGCCTCGACAAAGGAGCCTCTCGAGCGTAAAGCGTGTCAGAGCGGTTGGGCTTGACATGCGAACATGATCCAAGAGAGCGAAGCGCGGAGAGCTACACACGCACGCGGCGTGTGTGCGTCAGGGGGTGAGGGTTGGTGGGACATGCTGGGTCAGGAGCAGAGAGTGCCACGGAGCTCGAAGGGGTGTCCGGTCGCCCCGCTGCCGAAAGCGCCCCCTCGCTCCCCTCCCTGAGCGACGGGGTTGCCCGAGCTGGCCCAGGGTTACGTGTTGCGACGGAGCAGATTTATTGGATCCAGGGGGTCTTGCAAATCCGCCTGGATCAGCATAACCAAAGAGCCGTGCCGGTGTTGCGTGGAGAAGGGGTGAAAGAAAGCCGTGACGGGGTTGAGGGGGGGTGAAAGACGCGTCCGTCTGGCCACGGGGCAAGCTTTTTGGTGGATAAACGAGCGGACGCCCGGCTTGATTGGCCCTTCGCGAGGCGAGAAAAACGGAGAAGGGTTGTGTTTCTGTGAACGCTGCCGCGATAAGGCAAGATTTGTTGGTAGGAATGGAAAGGGGCTCTTTGCTTCGGGAATTATGTGGGGGTGGTGCATATGGAATTGCTGATTGTAGGTGGCGGCGTGTTTCTTTTCGTGTAGCGCGATTGCATGAGGATGAATCAGTTTAGAGGAAGAAAACTCTAAAGGAATCCACAGATGACGAGAGCCGCTATAATGTAATTTTGAAGCACAATAATGTTGAAGCTATAATTCGTGGTGAAATTTTTCGCGTTTGTGTAAATGATCACCTTAAATTGTAAAATTATCGCGTTTGCGTATTTTCCATCGCGAAACACGCGCTATCGCTGAAAAAATTTCGCATTGATCTGTGGGATAAATTAAATATTAGTTATGCGAATTTGAGGTTTTAATTTTTCTAGTAGTAAGGAGATTATCTCAGCTGAATGCAGTCACTGAAGTTTTCGCTGGGACAGCAAGTGTTTCACTTACATCATGTATTTTAGTACCGCAGATTTCTCACCGTGAAACATTAAAGGTAGAGACACACTATTGTCACGTCGCGTGTAATCATGTGATATTGCCCTGTATATGAGAGCACATACATATGTATACATCGATATACAGATGAAAGACAAATGAAAGTGCTCTCATATACAGGGCAATATTACGTGATTTCACGTGACGTGATAATAGTGTGTCGCGCCTCTTACTGTCATGTCGGTGCGAAAAATTCGCGTTGACGTGTGGAGAACTTTATAATAGATAATAATTATACTGAGAGGGTTGGCCATCGTCTTTACTTTCCCGTGCCTTTTCTAAAGACTCATGCAGAATTCATGAAGTGGTGGACAAAGAAATTGCACTACCTTCAAAATATTAATGTTTTTGCGAAACAATTTATGCTGGATCCAACTGACGCAATATGAAAGATGTCTCTTGCATTAAATCATGAAAAATATTGAAAACTTACCAATTGCAACCAATAATTGAATGTAGTTACAAAGTTTGTTATTTTTAGCGATTGGTGCAATTTTATTGGTTACTACTTTATGTTGCATCCTTGAAAAATTAGTTTCTGTGGAGTTTCCACCAAAAGTTTCCAAACATCCATCTTGCAAAGTAAAGATTATGTTTATTCATCGTGTTCCGACATAGATTCTTCTATTTTCATCCAGTTTTCCTCCTCCAGTCAGTGGTGCTCTATTTGACCTTCGCGCACCACGCCAAAACGAACCAAGTTCCGCGGTATCTACTTCGCTTCTGGTTCCCCAGGTGTAACTCTAGAAGTGTCCATTTCTCCTGTTTCCACGCGATAGAGGCGACTCTAAATACGCTCCGAACCGCGTCTAGTTTCACCGCGAATAATATTCCCCTCCATAGTAGTTTTATTTCCGTTTCGTATCTCGCGAAACATTTCCACGTCTCGCTCGTTTTCCTAGAGTCATCCTATGGCCCGAACGATGCACAGCGTCTATATAATTTTTTAAATCTTAATGGACAAAGTAGAAAAATTAATATTTCCACAATGGTTCAAAATTATTCATGTTCTTAATTTTATATATTGCAAATTATCTGATTTTATTCAAGACATTTTAGCTAATTAATTACATGGCACTGTATTTATTATTTTAATACGCAGAACACGTTTCAGAAACGATGTTAAGTATTATTAATAACCAGCTGGACCCGTGCCAGTTTAATAAATATTTCCCATGTTTTATAATATCAAACTAACGCGGCCTGGTAGTTTTTTGGTAGTATTTTTTTTTATCCGGATTAAAACTGTTGAACTTTCAGATTTTTCCTATTATATTGATAGTATTATAAATAAACCAAATTTTAACTTATCTGGAAATTCGTTTCCTTTTCTGGACAAACATTTTCAGTTTCATACATATAGTTATAAATAACATGACTAGTTTCTCATACATATTTTGAAAATAGACGGGAAGCAACCAGATTAAAAAACGATGCCTGTTGTGCCATGAATTTGTGATAAACGTATCACAATTCAAATGGTGTGAGGAAAGTACATTGTACTTGGATTGTACGATTACAAAAAAATGCTGTTACTCTGTCAGCGCTTCGCTTTGATCTGTCCACGCCACGCCGCTCACCCTCCGCGTGATGTGTACTCCCACACTATTGGCTCGTTCTGCCAATATGGCGTGGAAAACCAACCCCATGATTGGTCCGGAAAACGCGCGGGAAAAGTCCTCTGACCGCCATCTAGTGTTAAAATATTAGGCGCGAAACACCCACGCAAACCGTGCAAATACGTGAACAAGCCGCAGTGCACAACTGAAAGTCTCGCTGACGCATGGGAAAAACCCATCCTTGAATGGCCAGGTCTCGACGTCCGGGGCCCGCTGGCTACCGTCGCCGTTACAAATTCGACCATGACCATCCGTCATGTACGAAATCATATACGATTCAACAATGCCAAAAAATAAAGTAATACTACAAAATCCATGAAAATAGTTCTTAATATTTTTGTCCGCCTAGATTATCTATTTTGGACACTACGACGTCACGTTAACGACTGAAATGGTTGAAATGGCTGAAGTGGCTGGAAACCGCGCGCCAGGAGACAAGGGGTGTTTTTCATTCTCGAAGGAATTATTGCGCACAATGGCCACTCTATTCGACCGGCGAAGAGGCGAAGGACGCTCGCCCTGCGCAGCTTCTAGATTCTAGACGACGATGTTCGAGAGACACCGCCGTAGATGAGGCAGGGGTTGCAAGCCACCCGGATATCCGGTTATCTGAATATCCGAGCGGTCGCTCCCGTCCTGCTTGTACCCCGCTGCTCGTTCACTCGAGTATCGACAAATGAATATCCGGTGGCATCTATCGAGTAACGTAGATGTCCGCGTTATCCGTCTCACGCGCGACGTACGTTAATACGCTCGACGCGATAAGGCTCGGCTAAGCTTCTAATGCAATTTTGGTTGTTCCCTCTCTTTTCTTTTTTTTTATGTGAAGCCGTGCAGAGTTCCTTTATTGCAAAAGTTCAGTGGTCCCTTTTGGTGGCAAAAATTTTCTAGCAATTTTTTTGTATTAGGAAGTTTTATTGGCTTGTTAGGTTTGGGTGGATGGTAGTTTTATTAATTTTCATGACTTTGAGTGAAGTTTGCTATCAACTTTCTGACGATAGTTATTAGAAGAAGGAGAAAACTGTATATGAAACATAAAATTCTGTATAGATTCTTTCTCAGGTTTCTGCAACGGAAATGGTCAAAAATAAGAAATTAATAAAAGCTGTACAATACCCATTTTAACAATTTCTTAAGGATTCATATTATAAGGAATCTATATTAAAAATTTAGCAAAAAGTGCAAGTCATTTCCAGTAACTCGCATTAATAAAGAAACTAATTCCCGAGCGGATGCACGTGTAGTCAATGAATCTTCAACATCGATTTACCCAAAGAAGTGAAGTTTATCACAAGAAATTGATCTCATACGATAAAACCCTCGATCCATTATCCATCTACTTTCTCAAGCTCGCCTCACTCTATTCATAACCTCCTTTGCTCCATATAATCTCACATCCACCCATCACCAAATTTTTAACCAAACCAGCCGAACAGAAACCATCAGAAATAACATAAATTCCCTTGGAATTTTTCCAACGTCCAAGAACTTTTTTCACGACGAAGATGACGAGCAACCATGAATTTCAGGAACCACCGTGGCAGGGCGAAATCAGACTCGGTCAAAACGTAACAACGTCCCTCCGTTAAAACGGTGCAGTTAGTTTGGCGAGACAGAGGGGCAGAGAGAAAAAAGGGAGTCGCTCGGACTTTGCACGTCCGCCCCTGAGAATCCTCCCTGGCGTGTAGTACACCGACCCCCGACCTAATTTCGAGCCAGTCCCACCCCCTCGGTCCTCTCCGGTTTAATCGGTCAGGAAAGTCCGGGGAATTTGTCCCGGGGTCGACTGTCGTCGAGGATGTCCTCCCGAATCCCCGTGCCGATCGTGCACGACATTATTTTGGGCCTCCGCCTCCGCCCCCGCGGTCCGCGCGAATTCCCTCCCCGAATTCGATCGGCGATCGCCGGACGATCGTGAATGACGACCGCGCGCGAATATTTCGGTGCAGCGTCAGGAATTTGACACGGATTCCAAGAATCCGTGCGCTGCTCCATTGACGACTGCGATCGTGAATGAACGGTCGTCCCGTTCGGAATTCGATTGCCCGGTTCCCACCAATCGATTCTAATGCCGACGATACGCTGACGGCGCTATTCCCGCTTCCGTTGTTCCGACCTCGGCCATCGTCGCAGTCATCCTCGGCTTTCGTTTGCGCGCCGTCCCCTCGAAACAATACTACTCCCGTTTCCTGGAATTGCTCTCTGGATTTTCTCATTCTCATCGGGATGTCGAGACGGAGATGTCGGGGATGTTGGACACGGATTTGCGTGGATCTGTTCTGACGGCTAGTCCCGAAGTGTCACTAAATCGAGGTACATTTTGTTTGAAGTGTTGTAAAATCACGAGGAATATTACACCGTACGATTGACGGAGGCGTTGATAACGGCAACCGAGCATTCTCCCCCGGGGTCAGAGGTCAGCCAGATAGACCGCGTCGCCCAAGTTAAATACAAGTCTTCGAAGCGACGCGAACTCGTGGGGAATTCATGACCGGGCCACGTGATAAAGAGATGTTCGCGTTTTAATATTCCGCCCCCTGATAAACGCGCATCTCCATAAAAATAGGAAAGAATACGGCTGATGTATGCCATATTATTCGCATATATCAAGATAAACGCGGCCCCTGCCGACCGTCTCGCTGGCTCGGGCGCAGTTTTCCCGCAGAGTTTGCCGAGGGAACTCACCGTTTTCGGAACGAGATTTATATTGCCACGGCTGCTTTAACGAGTCTCGCGGCCCACCCAAACGCATTAGCTCGGGGATTTAATGAGACGCGAATGAACGTTGCGCCGCGTTGCGTTTTCCCCCCTCCGCGCGAAGTATCGTTTGCACTTTTGCCGGACACGGACTCGCGGGCAAATCACTGAATCCCGGTCCTGTTTCGCGATTTTCTATGATTTAACACGTTCTTTTTATAATCGTAACACATTCATACTGGAAGCTACTGATTGTGAATCAAAAACTGACTGATTATTAGAAAAATGACGATTCGTCGAACCGATTGTTAGAATGCATATCAAATAAATATTAGAAATGTACTATTATTTCTCGATTTAAAGTGTTAATATTTTAAATAATGGATTGCAGATGTAAAGGAAGTAGTGAATTAGGCTTCAGGCATGAGTATTTTAATTTCTAACGAATAGAAATAAAATATATTTATAAAAATTATGGATTTTCTTAATAACTTGTGTTGGAAAAGCTGCAAATGTCCAAGAACTTCATGGAACCTAGAAATTTGGAGCTGGTTTGTTCTATTTGCGTTGCAGAGAATATATTGATAAATCCTAGTCTCCAATGGACGTCCGAAATTCACGTCCAGTGGACATCCACTGGACGTTGGTTCCTTGCAAATATTTGCAACTCTATGCAGTTACGCAACGCTATGCAACTCTATTTCCTCTAACATTAATAGACAGTTTTAAACCGTTTGACGAGATTGTCATAAATTATCAGAGATTTGAGGCTTTCACGGTCCGGCGTCATACAGTTCTCACTGTTCAAGCTTTCGGGTGTAAGCCGTGTCCGTGAGGAAATGTTTTCCCAACGTTTCGCTCGCATTGCAACTGGCTTCTTCAGGGGATTGACAGACACACTGAAAACTCATAAATTATGTTATAATCAGATTTTGTACAGTTTTTTTAAGAGGCCGCAGACAATTACATTATTGAACACCTTCTCTTGTCGCCTTCCTTACTTTTATTCTTTTCTATCTCTTCATTCAAATCTTACAAACAGTTTGATATCTAACCAAAATAATTCTATTTTCAAAAATTGTGTTGCTGGACTAAAATCTATAATTCATTCAGATTAAAGTACATAAACATGTTCTGCGCAAAAATGGTTCAAATCGGTTTTTCACATTTTAGGAAATCCCGGAATACTAATTTTGATTTTGATACACTCTTAATTTAGAGGTTGAGAAGTGAAAATTTAAAAAATGGTGAAACAATGTCGACCGTGTTTGTCACACAAATAATCAACTGATGATTTATGAGCATGCTGTAATTTTTGTATCACTAGATTAGTGAAACAACCCACTGTGAGTGACGTGACGATTTGTGACGGTTGTGACGATTTCCGAAGCCTGAATAAAATTGCGAATTGGGGATGACACTTTCGACGAGAATAGTTTTCATTGAATGAATGCTCTGCTCACGAGAAAGCTATGTATGATAATTTTTGAAAGCGAAATCTCTTATAAAGATAGGTCGCTATTTGTTAAAGAATTGATATCAAAATTGTTTTAAATTTCGCATATCTCGAACAAGTTGTCAAAATTTTGCAACAGGGTTGAAATTTCCCTGTTGCACGGGATGCGTAAGAATAATAATGCAACAGCGAACGTGTTAATACCGGCAGGGTTAAAAGCGCCGCATCGATTTGTAACAGAGCACTACACAAACGTGCTCCCCATGCATTAGCCCAAATTTGCGTAACATTAACGAGAAAATTTCGCATTCAACGTAACTGGACCCTTCAGTTTGAAGTAACTGAACGACCCCCGTGTTTCACCCCCTTCCCGATCGAATCCCCCACGGTTACATAAACGAGTCGATCCGCGAAGTATCACAGTGAATTCACGCGTTCACGCGCAATAATCGCCGAGCTGTCCGATCGGAGAATCCGCGCCGCGCTACTGTTGCGTTTCGTCGTCGCTATTATTAATTTCGGTCGACAAACGAAACCGCATGCATTATTAAATTTTTTCCCCTCCCCTCTCCTCTCCCAGTCGCCGGGCATCGCGATTTCGGTATAAATTGCAGCGGTATTAATGGCTTCCGGTATTAATTAACTCGAATGTAGCTCGCATCGCGGTCGCCTCGGCCGAGAGAGTAATTTAGCGGCCGTTTAATTTCGCAAATTTATTTTCAAGTAATTCTCTCCGCTCTACCCTCCCCCGACGCCGCCGCGCCGGTACCGTCTGCCCTTTGTTCCTCTCCTCCGTCCCGTGACCGACAGAAATTGATAAATTCGGAGCTTCGTCGAGATAAATGACGCCGCGCTACCAATTAGCTCTATTAATCAACCGAGGCTCGCGAGAAGCTCTAGGAGCCGGAGATGGAGCCGAGGCGCTCGAAAGTTGCGACTTGTAGGCGTTAGCAACACTCGCGCACTTTGCGCTCCGGCTATCTATCACGTCCTACACGTGGAACGGTTTATCCCCGCGCCCAAGATTTCTCTATTTCTTTCTACGCGGATTCACACGTCCGCGCGCGTGTAATTGCAACGTATCGGAGGTTAATGCACGCCGCGTGGAAACGCTCGAGCGCGGGGGCTGGCGATGGAAATTGTTCGCGGAAATCGTTGCGAATACGACCTTCGATTTATTCCCCGGATAGCCGATCGCAGGAGGCGGTAATTGACTCACGGGAAACACCTCTTATTACAATTGGCTCATGATGTGGCAATTTACACTCCGGCTTAAAAGTTCCGAGCACCCTTAGCCTTAGCTTTTTACACGAAAGCAATACCGTACCTAAGAACCAGACTAAACTAAGTTCATTTTCGTTACTTTTTAGGAGAACAGATGATTGCGGATATTTATGCATTTATGGTGATTTTAAATGTGCTAAAATGCATAAATAAAATACTATTAGTATAAAATTTTTTTTACTATTAGGTGTAGAAATGAGTTCGTTCCGACTTTTGAGTAAAATAAAAGTTTCATGGAGAAGAATATATAATAGTTCAATTATCAGAGTATTTGCTAATGTTATTAAGGATCTTACGCCATATTTTATGTAGAATCAAATAACTATATGTACCAATTGTGTGAAAAAGCTCGTCGGAAATAACTCATTTATTTAACTTAGTTTTCCTTTTCTGTATCTTTAAAAATATGCATTTGCATGTACATCCACAGTCTATTTATCATAAATGCATAAAAATGCGCAGTCTAATCACGAGAAATTACTAAGAACTTAATAAGAATGATTTTTTTATTAACTTCCCGATTTATAGGGAAGTTATTTCATTCTGTTTTTCTAAAAAATAGGAGAAACTTCCCCAGACCTAACAAAATCCTTCAAATCTTGTCACCGAACATCCAGAAAATATCATCCGTCGCACTTTGCCGACGAATAACGGTGGTCGGATACAGGGCCATGACAATTCCACGAAGTTCCACGGTATCAGTCACGTTCCGCGCGTGTAACCGTAGCAGTGGCACGCGACCGCGCACTGAAAACCGTGGATAAAAACGAACCGCGGATTTACGCGGATCTGAAATATCAATGCCGCGGCTCTTTTCTGTCGCGTACGTACGTTGCGTTGCTCTGCGATTTAACGACGTAACGAGCGTAACAGTAGCCGTCTGAACACGCGGCCAAGCTGTGGCCAGAAGCGTAACGACACATTCGCTGCGTGTCCTCCACGAAACGGCACTTCCGCCGTGACGACAGCCGGTCCCTCGTTAATTCCACGCCAACAGCGTTTTACGACTGCGTTGTTCTCCATACTTTCTGCTTTTTTATGTCCTTTCGCCGCTAGGGATTCGCTCGGATTTCCTTCGCGCCCGCGGGTCTTGATTAGAGAGGGTCGATGAATGCGTCTGGGATCTAGTGACGAGATCGATTCGAGAATCCTCAGAGATTTAAGTATCTCCTCTAATATAATTATAGAGGTTCAGTCGAATCTCAGCGCTGTCGTGTCATTCGACTCGTCAACTGTTCAGTGAATGAAACACTTGAGCCGCAAGTCTTTTAAAACCTATTTTTCATAAATGGTAATTTAATTCTTTCAAGTACTGAAGTACTAAAACTGTAAAGAAGTTGTTTCAGTACTAGGATCACATATTCTAGGGACACAATTCTAGAAATGTTTTGTTGTTGTAACTTTCTTAAAAAATTTGGAGAACATAAATTTTCAATGAATGAATAGAGGTAATTCAGTGAATGAACAGGATAATATTTATTTAAAAAATCTGGTTTTTATTTTTTATTTTTGTCTATTTCTTTACTTTCTTCAATTATTTGGGGTAATGTTTTCATCGTTGGGAAAACAAAGTGTGTTATCAAATTCTAAATTAATTCTTGATTTAAAAAGAGTGTATAAAGAAATATGAATATGAATAAAAATTATAAACTTTCATGTTTAATACATTTGTTATTGCTTTTTTGAATCATTATACAAATCTGATAGATTATACAAACCGATTTTTTTAAATCTGCAACAATAATTTAATGTTTTTAGTTTTTAGCTAATATAAAGTGAATACGAGTATTGATTTCAGAACCGTTTGAAACCGATACAGATTCGAAAAAATAATTGTTATAGAACCGAAACCGAAACCGATATGGGCCAGAACCCATATGTATATTCATAACAGTTTACAATATTATTTTGGTTCTCATAACTGTTTCACTTAAAACCGACAGATAACAGATTGGAGCAGTTATTTTCGAACCGTTTCGATCCCTGGTTATAAGCAAGAAGGAAAACGTTTTTGCAATGTATTTGCGGGTTTCGACTGGAGCTAGAGTTTTCATATTTTCAACGTGAAAAGAACTTGATAGGTATTCATTTTGCGTATTATGCTAACAACTTTCATTCACTGGACAGGTCATCGTAATAGATAATTTTGAAATTCTTCTGGAAAAGCAAGGGGTGGAAGTATCGCCCTCCTTAGTTTAATTGTCTTAACTTTATTCTTAATTTTGTCTTAATTTTTCAACGTCTGAAGAAAATAGGGTTGTATAATTTTTTTCAGCAACCTTCTTAAATCTTGCAAAATATCCTAAAAAGTGAAGAAAAAATTGTAACTATTAGGTTGTCCGGATAGTTCGTACCGTTTTAAAATTTCTATTTTTCAAAAATCAAGGTTTCTGAAAATAAAAGAGTCATAAAATTGATTAATAGATCATAGTTCGTTTAAATCACTTTTTGCTACGGATTAATTACCTTCACGATTCTTCCCCAAAAAATCTTGCTATATAACAACTATAAACTTAAAAATTGTATGAACTTTCTGGACGACCCAATAAAACATTTTATTCGAAGCCAGAATAGATTTTCAAATATTCAGACTCTCATAATATTTACTAAAAAAAAAAAAAATGATTTACCGAGTTTTCTCCGCTCACTTTCCTTTTTGATAAGAAAAAGGGAAGTCACGAACAGACCAGCAATCTCGCGCAATCTTCCGGAGGGAGGCCAGGAGTCGCCGATATTTCATCAGAGATCTTTAACGAATTCCTCAGCCCACAGTTTCCGAAGAGTTCCCTGCTCGTCCATCCGTGGGCGAGTCTAATTCCGAGGAATTTAAGGTCGCCAGCGGGCTCCATAGTTCCCGCGGAGATTCTTGCTCCCGAAAGAGACGAGCTCCCCCCTCGGCGGGGGGTAAGAAAAGCGTCCGCGAAATAAACCCGCGCATTTCATTTAAAGGAGTACCTTCTGCATTTTTAACCTCGACAGTCGGCAAGGAAACCAGAAGTTTACGATCCTCGACGGTCAGAGTCCGCGGCCCACGAGCTTTCCAGGCGTGGGCGGTTCTCCCCGTTCGAGCGATCGAATAATAACGGATAATGCCCGGCTCCAACGGTGGATCTTTGTAATTCGAGTGGCGGGGGTATCGTGAACTCGCGTTAGTCAAATAAACCGCGTCTGACCGTGGCTCTCGCAACGTTCCGCTGACCGGGGCACAAAAAGCGAAGGCCTTTCGAGGAGGGGCCACTCCATGCGTTTTTACAGGGAGCGAGCCCATTTATGCTGGCCTCTATCGATTCCTTGTCCGAGCGATATCATCGGAGGGGGAAAGAGTACAATTCAGACTTCCCGACGAGGGGCAAAGGATGTTGGAAAACAGACGGCCGCGTCATTTCGCCGTCTAGACACCGGATTCGGAAAGTCCAACAAGTGGACAAACAAGTGCTTCGACCGTTCCGTGGCTCGTTTCTCCGGAATTTGCATTCCGCCTTCTTTCAATGGGAACCCGTTGCCGACAAGCCGCGTACGAGATTCGAAGTTTTAATCGCCGCCGCGGAGAAGAAAATATACGAGGGAAACAGGCTCGTTAAAACGTTCGCAGCGTTATCTGTTCCGATTCATCAGCCGAGCCGCAATTAGCCACGGAATCGCGAAAATTTCGGGATAATGAATTTCGTTGTAACGCAGGTGCTTGATCCCTATTAACGCGCACAAAAGCTCGTCGTTAACGAAAATTCTGACAAGTGCTCGTCGACGCGCGTAAACGCGTTTACCGTCGCGCGGGGCGCGGCTGAGAGGGGAAATGGGTAACGTTCGATAACGGGGGCGGGATCGTGAAATGAAAGTCGCGCGTCTCCGCGATGTTTAAGCGCGAACGGCCAACTCGTGGATTCCTCTTCGCAGTGCGCGCTCGTCGAGCATGCGAATAACACTTGTGACGAGGAACGAGCGAGAGGTCAGAGACACGAACCGACACCGTCTGTCCCGATACCGCGAACGAGAGGAGAGACAGCCCGCGAGAAGATGGTCCTTTCCCGGTGGAAACCTTTCGCACTCCAATTATTCCCGGATCCACGCTCTCTCCTTCTCTCTCGTTCTCTTCGGTCGCATCCAATTTGCCTCGCGACGAGCGCGCGTGCATTGAGCCGACGCGACGATCTTCCACTAGTGTTCGCCGGCGTATCGACATTCAAATGCATTCTAAATTCTCTGCTCGGAGGCGACTGTGTTCGAAATCGCTCCACTTTTTAGCATTCCTCTGGTGATAGTTTTCATTGAGGAATATGATGAAGTATACTGAACCGCCGAGGCATGAATTCATTCGGGGAAGTTTCTGAGACACTTGGTATTGTCAAGGTTCGTTACTATTGTACTTACTCGGTTTTTTCTAGTCTTGAGTGTGTTGACACGTTGGCAATGTGATTTGATAATGTGAGCTTCGTTAAAATTGCTTTGGGAGTTGAAATAATTTGAAGTTTATACAAAATTGTTATTTTGTTTATTTGCTTCTTGTTTGAGTGAAAGTATTGGACAGCTAAGGAGAGAGAAATTAGATGCACAGATGGGTGGATAGAAAAATGAAAAAATAAATGAAGAAAGATCCAAGTGTAGAAAAAAATGTTAGGTATATAAATATTTTTTAATTAAAACATTTCTATAACGTACACGCGATTCTCTTTTATCTTTGTAGTTTCTCTTGTCTACTTCCTTTTCCCCATTGTTTAAGACTTTTATACATGTTTATATGCAATTTTGTAGTACCTCTTTCCGAATAATTCCCCTTAATAATTATTATATGGAGTGTTCTCATTTGAAGCCGTCCTTTTTAGTCGATTTATACGTAGAATAATAAATTGTTATAATCCTATGGATCAAAGATTATACATTTTGTGTACATGTTTGATCATATTTCAACATAATAGGTGTGAGTTTTATGCAATTATTTATAGTATTATTCAAATTATAAAGACGTACAAAAATCAACGTATCAAAGATAATCTCCACGTAAATTTACGTACAAGTGGTTATTTTATCAACTAGAATTATATTACTATACATATACAATTTCTGTTGTCGTCCAAAGAACTTCTAAATTTTGTTAATGTTTACTCTATACGACTACGATTTTATTGAAACGGTTCAGTCTTTTGTGCTTTATTTTAATTTATAAAATAATCATCTTTATATTAAAATCAATTTTGATTTTTTTCATTTCAGATGATTACGACAGCGTCGATAGTGACAGTCATTAAAAATATTTTATAATACACAATATACAATAACTTGAGTAACAATAGAAAGACGCAAATATAATCGCAAAATTTCAAAACCTATAATCTATAATAACCTAATCATTTTTTATTTTATAAATTGCCTAAAACTGATCGCATCGATTGGTGAGTCATGTAATTACTCTTACAATTTCTTCTGAAAAAGCTGTTATAAATTAATATCGTCAAAAACAACAAAATATAAAAAGTTTTTCCAGTTTTTCTGCAAAACTTTACTAATACATTTTGTAAGCACAATTAAGAAAATTGATTGTGTTATTAAAGGCTGTATTAAAAAGTTAATTTAACAACGAACAAAAAAAAAATGGACTAAGATTTCGTCGATACATAAGAATACAAGAATATATATTTTATTATCATTTCTTTAAAATTCGTGAATCAAATCTATTGTTCAGTATATTATGTAGCACAAGTATGGCAATGATTTACTGTTACCTTCAACGATGAACAGATCCAAGAGAATCAATTCCTTAGCCTCCGAGATCACCAGATATTACGACAGTGTATTTTTACTCATTGAAAAGCATGGAAGAAACAAGTTTATTAAGAACACATTAATGCTCAGATATATCAATTCATGCTCAGGATTTGTAATTACTATAAGGTAGTGCAATCAATGAAAATGAACACTCTGAAATGAAATTATAATATAAATCAACAGTCCACGCATTCCTATGAAGTATTGATCAAGAAACCAGTCCGTTGTCATTTCATGTTTTTATTACAACTTCTATTTCCTTATTTTCACTTACAGATAATTGAGAATATTCTGCTGTATAGTATATAAAATAATAATTGAGAATATTGAGCAGAATATGAAAAAAAAACTGGAATATCCAATGTAAGAAAAAATAAATTTCTTAAGGCTACTAATTCATTTAAAAAATTCTCATATCAATACTTCATAGAAAAAACCTTGCTAGTCGTCAATACCTTCAACTCTAATCAGCCCCTTCTCGTTAAACCGGCTAAACGTTCCTCCTCCACGAATGTTAAACAGTAAAAAGCGAACGAAGCGTCGGACGATTCATTTCTCCTCGGAAAAGCGTGTCCGAAGAATCCATTGCGCGCGGCGTCGGGATCAACAGTCGGCGAGTTTTACGAGGCAACAGGGATTAATAACAGTCCCACGGGGCCCGGAGGACACGTACGCGAGCGCTCGATAAAAATTTATATCCGAAAACGTAATTTCGGACGTCGCATGGGCAAGCTATACAGGGCGGCGCGGCGTAGCGGCAAAGGGAAGAGGGTGGTTGATCAGGGCCGTGGCCGCTCGATGTTTTCACCCCGAGCCCTTGCCGGGTGACCCAGCCGTAAGCGCCGTCCCTGGACCACCACCCCACTCGCCCAGCAGGCTCGCTCGGTCGCGCGCGCGAGCGCGAGCCCTCCGCCCTTCGCTCTTCGCTCCCCCTCGACTCGACTCCGCTCGGTTCCTTCCTTCGTTCCCATGCGAATCAATAGTGCGTAGTCGCGGCGCGGCGCCGTGGCTCGGTTTAGTGGGTGGTTGGCCCGTCCGCGAGGGGGTGGCGGGAGCGTTACGCGCGCCAGAGGGTAGAGAAACTCAGGAACGGGGACGGACTGGAGCATCAGCCGAGGACGACCGAGCAGCGCCGGGGCTCGCCGATCCGAGAACGACGTGGGGATTCGGCGATCGACGAACCTCCACGAAGAGGGTACACACGCCTTCCCTCCCTCCTTCCTTTCCCTCCTTTTCAACCCCCTTTCCACCTATTCTTTCCCTCGTTTCTTCCCTCGTCCTCTCTTTCCGATCTCCCCCCGTCTTCTGGCGCGTCCGTATTTCGCTCTCTCGAAAACAGTCGAGGCTCGTCGCACGCCCCTGCGACCCCCTCACCCCTCTCGCCTCCCTCGCTCCGCCAACGACCCCCGTCGTCTTTTCCCTTTCCACGGTCGTTTTTCACCGATCGGCTGGTGTGTTTTCCCGTCCCTTTAATTTATCGTCCGCGGCTGGCTTTTTGCACAGTTGGACCGGGTTAGGTCACCGGATCGTGGGTTAAGAGGTCCCCCCTGGGTCACGGAACCACAGTTTTCCCAATAGCCGAGTGGTGTCCCTGGCCGGGGTTGGCGGGTCGCGAGAGCGCATTGTCAGCCGCGTCGAGTGTCGTCTTACAACGATGACGGTGAATAGGGTAGAGTAACGAACCAATCCCCCTGAACACTATGTCCGGATTATATTTAGTTATGTCGAACCGTTTTTCAACAACCAATATTATTTGCCCTGGCGAACTTAAACGTTTCTTTTGTCGAGACTCTTTAATCTCGACGGGGTGTTTTCTACCTATCGTAAACTCTAAATTGAAACTCTACAAATTACATAAAACGTATGAAGCCGCGTCTACATCTAGCGAACGCATATGAACGCACACGAACGCACACGAGGAAGAAGCATGCCGGCGAACGAGCGCGAATTACACAGAGGATGCTGATTCGTTCCTTTGACCTAAGTAGGAGTGGTCTGGCATTCGTTCGTGTGAGTTTGCTAAATGTAGACGCGGCTTAAGGCCGCGTCCTGACCTGAACATTGAGTAAAAAGAGCGCCGAGTCGAACCTGTAATGCCAGAACTTTCGTCTGCGAGAGGCCTATGGTTCTATCAAAAATCAAGGAAAATGGGCTTCTTACAACGTAAAAATGATGGCATTATGGTTTGGCTCGGCGTTCGGCTCCCCGAAATGTTCAGGTCAGTACGGGGCCTAAGAGATTCGGTATTGAAGTGTAACTGTCTCGAAGTTTTAATCTTCGTTCGTCCGTTGATTGCTACACATTTGAGAATCATCCGGGAGTCTCAAAATAATATTTGTTTCGTTTAATGCAAGTACGAGTTCAGAATAGTTTTGTTTGGAATTCGTTGTGTTGGGCAAACTGCGAAACCCGCGAAACAGTAGACAGTATTCATGAGTTACAAGATCCTCGTTACTTCTACCAACTCTAATTTCTTCCTTTCTTGGAAATACTTTCACCTTCTTTCACTCTCACCGGTGACAAGACAAATGCGAGTCGTTGACTTACAAATCAATCTCGGAAGCATGTCTCTCACGTTCTACAATCTCGTTGCTGATAAATCGCCAGTCTGAAGAGTAAATAAAGACTGATACCTTCTGAGCGATGTTTTATCTAATAGGTATTGCAAGCAAATATTTACAAATAAACTGAAGAAGCTATACTCGGATGAAAGATCTTACACTGTATGATTCCTGGGGAATCTGTATGAAGCTAAACGAACAAATTCAGAATATTGTATAAAATACCTAAATAGAAATTTCAATGAATTCTACTGGAAAATATATTTTTACAGTCTTCAATTCCATACAGTTTTGTATGAAGTAATTCCGTTATCTGGAGTTTGCAGTTTCGCAACCAGTAAAAAGAGTATTGTTCTCCAAAACAATTACCTCAAAAAGATCTCATACACTGGTCTGAATTGTGACCTTTTGATCATAATAAGAATTATTCAGGATATCATACAATGCTCCCATTTCTAATAAAAATAAAATGGACTGCTATTTGGATATTACCCGCGATATCTTAGGATTTTATACAGGGTGTAACAAAAATGTTGCACTTCCTTGAAAGGGGTGATTCTCGAGGTGAATTTAAACAATTTTTTCCTTAGCGAAAATGTTAGGTGGGGCTTTGTTAACGAGTTATTAACGAAAAACATCGAGCAATCAGAGAGCGCGTATAGCGGACGAACGTAGCGTTCACGGCTGATCTTTTGTTATGCGTGCGCTGTGATTGGTCGGTGTTTTTAGTTAATAACTCGTTAACAAAGCCCCAACAAACATTTTCGCTAAGGAAAAAGTTGTTTAAAGTCACCTCAGGAATCACCCCGTTCAAGGAACTGCAACATTTTTGTTACACCCTGTATAGTCCAAAGTCGCAGCGGAAAATCAGTGTATCCGAACCGCGACGTAACCTTGTGGAATAAAGAACAACCCTGCGACATTTTCAAGAAGTGCATTACTCTCGGTCCGGGGCTCGCTCGAGTGTTCTCTTCGGTCGCGTGCAAGTCGATCCCGGTGCCTTTGCATTTTCCGCGTCTTGAGCGCGTGCCTCCCGAACTTTCTCTCGAGCGACGTCTCGCGGGAAACGTCGCGGAAACCCGTTAGTATGAATATACTCCACCTTGGTGCCGTCGTCTCGAAAAAATATGAAATATCGCCTTCCCATGACTGGGGGCTGCGCGTGGTCCGCTCACTGTCACACGTCGGATTCCGAACAGTTGCTACGTATTTTCCGAATTTTTGTACATCTTGGTACATCCCTTAAGGGACGTCCATGAATCTTCCCATCCTGTGGTAACGATCTGTGATACACCAAGGGGTGACAGAGCGGTCTGTTTGGATTGTCTTCTAGGAAAGAATCGATTATTCGAGAAATATTTGGTTTAGTGGCTCTTCCAGAAAGGGGGAACTCAGGTAAAAGCCTCTTCAGGTGTAGTATGTGACGTCCTTGAAGGTACAAGCCGAGAAATATGTCCTTTGTTGTTTGGCTTAGGGCTGCACTTCTTTGGCTGTACGTACTGATGGTCACTAAAGCCTTCATGCAACATGTAAGTGTGCAAAATCTTAGAAAAAAACAGAGTTCTTTTTTGTAGTATTCTCATTTTTATTTATGTATGGCTTATTGTATATGTTTATAAGATTATAATCTTATATCGCTGGGTTTCCTTCGGGGGTTGGCAATTTAATAAATCCGAATTCGTTGCTCTGTAAATCAGGTGTTTTTATGTACATTAATTACAAGTTTTATTTACATCACTTATGCTACTCCTACCTGTAAATCAGGAAACGACATTCAAAGTGTATTCTCCAAAATGTCAACTCCCTTCAACAATAATGTTTCTTCGTTAATTAGGTTTTTAATTATTCTAACCTCCTATAATGACTCACGGAAAGGAAAATTTGTACCAATATCTTCGCCAAGGCAATTCGACGCCTCCTCCTCGTCCTCTTCTTCCAGTGTAGGGGTCGGAATTAGTTTTGTGATGTGGAAGAGGTTTGATTCCGCTTTTTTTTTTTTTTTTTGTGACCTGTATTTATCCTGTATATTGAGTCTGAGATTCTTTCAGCAATCTCGTAAGGTCCAACTTTTAGTTCGTCTAATTTTTTTCTGTTTAGTCTGTTGCCGTTTTCGACGTATACTCTATCTCCTACATTAAATTTATAAGATTTTCTATGTTTGTCAAATAGCGTCTTGTTATAATTGTGTGATTTTATCGTATTTTCAAGTGCTATTTTTCTGTCTTTGATCCAATCACTGTGTGATATTTCTTGTTTCAATTCCTTTGGTAAAATAGAAACATCTGTACCATAACATAGATATCTTGGTGCAAAACCTGTGACTGAATGCTCAGTGTCATTGTATTTATTTACACATTCCTGGGCTATTGTTGTCCAGGCTTTCCTCTTTCCTTTTTCATTTATTTTGCATCTAATTTTGTTCACTAATGTTTGATTCAGTCTTTCATTTAGGCCATTTGAGAATGGTGCATTTACTGCCGTGAAAACTAATGGTATCCGCTGGTCGTCTAGGAATTTTTTGAATTCTCTTGAGTTGATTCCCGGGTATTGATCAGTGAGAAGCATGCCAATGTTTTCTGTTTCTGTTATTTTAGTGACTAATTTTATAAAATCATTTGCATTCTGACTTTTTGAAGTTAAGATGAATGCATGTCTTGTGAAGTGGTCCACTAATAGGTGTAAATATTTTTTCGTTGATCTCGACCCTCCAAAACCTCCTATTGTGTCAATGGACATTATCTCGAAAGGTTTTGTGGCTGGACCCAGATGAGACATCAATCCGAATTTCCCGTGTCCTCTTGATTTATTTTTTATACAAATATCACAGCTCCTGCAAACTTTTTTGATATTTCTCGTCAAGTTTTTAGCTGTGTACCGTGGACTAATCGTCTTTTGCATCTGTTTAATTCCAATGTGACACAGATTTTTATGTATATTTCTCATGAGTTCAGTACTAAACTCCTCTGATAAAATAATTTTTTCTTTTCTTCCGACTTTCTTGAAGTAGATATTATGTTTTTTGATCAGTTTATTTTTTTTTTTTTGAACTTCTTCGTTTTTATTCTGATCTGATAAAATATCTTCCGTTTTAATTAGGTTCACCATTTTCAATTGTTCTTCCATATTTTCATTTGGTTCCAATACTGGGTTTCTACTTAAGCAGTCTGCTTCTAGATTTGTTTTCCCTGGGGCGTATTTTATTTTGAATTCATATTGTGACAAGTAGTATGTTAAATCTCCTAGTTCCTCATCGGTCCTAGATTTAAGATTCATATTTTCCAGTGGTTTGTGGTCTGAGAAAACCGTGAATGCTTTCCCTATTAGCCAGTATTGCCAGTATCTCACTGCTTCTTTGATGGCTAAACATTCTAGGTATATTGCTTTTTTTCTTTTTTGATTTTCATTCAATTTTTTCGAAAAGTATGCCACTGGTTTTTCCTTTCCATCCGGTTGTGTTTGTTTCAGAATGGCCCCAACTCCTTCCATGGATGCATCTGTGTAAATATTAATAGGCAAATCTGGGTCAAAAATTTCTAGTATTGGTTGAGAGCATAGTAGGTTTTTTATCGTATCAAATGCTTTTTGGCATTCATTAGACCAAACAAATTGTTTATTTTTCCTTAATAGATTGTGTAGTGGATCTAAGATGATCGCGCTTCTTGGTATATACTCATGATAAAAATTTATCTTCCCCAGAAATTGCCTGATATTCTTCTGAGTTTTTGGAATGGGAAAATTTTTTATCGAAAGCAAATTATCTTTTATCGGTCTGATAGAATTATTCTGTATTATATGACCCAGATATTTTACCATGTCTGATGCAAAAGTGCATTTTGTAAATTTTAACCTGAAACCTTCCTTTTCTATCGCCTCCAGCAACTGTGTTAGATGATTAATATGTTCCGGGAAGGATTTAGAAAATATGAGGATATCATCTATATAGTTCACTGCAAAATCTGTAAGCTTATATTTTCTTAATATGTTGCTTAGGATTCTTTGGAAAATAGCCGGTGAAGTTTTCAATCCAAAAGGTAGACAAGTCCATTGGAAATGTCCTTCCTGTGTTACAAACCCCGTTTTTTTTCTATCTTCTATTCGAAGCGGGATAGACCAGAAAGCCGAGTTTATATCTAATGTTGAAAAGTGTTTGCAGTTTCTTGTTTTTGCCATCAGGTCCTCAATTAAAGGGAATGGTTGAGCTTGAGGAACTACTATTTTATTCAAGTCTCTAAAATCTATGCATAGTCTGGATTTTTTGTTTTCCTCTTTTTTAAATGCCAAAGTAACTGGCGCGGCGAATGGACTGTAAGATTCCTCTATTAGCTTTTTATCTAATAACTTTGATATTTGTTCCTCTATCTCCTTTTTGTCTTCCACCGTGCACCTGTAAGGTCGTTTGCAACAGTATCTGTCAACTAATAAGTCTATTCGCGCTTCGTATTCCTTCACCGTACCAATATCGTATTTATCTTTTGCGAAAACTGATTTATATTTATGAATCAGTTTATCTATTTCCGCCTTTTGATGTTGGTTCAAATGCGCTGTCTTTATTTCAAAATTCCTTTCTTCGATGTGTTCGTTAAAGTTTACTTGGTGTTTTTCCCTCGTGTTGTTTTCATCTTCATTATTGTCGGAAATTTTTCCTGCTTTATTTTCTTGTAAATTCGAACTTTTTCCTTTTTGAGTTATTTTTAAATCTTCATTTTGGATCAATCTGAAATTCCTTATGATATCTAATCCAATCAGGAAATCATATTCGAAATTTTCTTGGTCCATAATGTATACCTCCGTATCTTTCTCTATTTCGAAGATTTTTATTTTTAAGGTCGTCAAACCATTTGCTTTTCTAACACCATTAATTGTTTTTAAATCTGCTTTATTTGAACTATTTCCCTTTCCCTTTACTCTTAGTAACTTAGAATTAACTAAAGAAACGTTTGAGCCTGAATCATAAATTCCGTATATTTCCAGTTTATTGTTTAGTAGTAGTTTGACTTTTATTAATGGTGTTATTACTCGTTTTTTTGATCCGTCTCATTTAATTCAGTTTCTATCACCGAGTTATTTACATGTTTTATAGAATTTTTCTTTGCTTTATCATCCTCTTTTGTTCTAAACCAGCATATCGCTTCCGGGTGGTAGCGGGTGCCCTTATTTAATTTTTCGCAAATTTTGCATGGCTTCTGTTCCTCATTTTTTCTATCTGTGTTCTGATTTATACTTCTTTTCTTACCTAAAAAATTCTTTTTATTTACCATGTGTTCATACTTACTGACTTCGTAAAATAGGTCCGTTGTGTCCTTCAATGCTTCCCTATCAATTTTATTAAGTATGAACTCTGGTAAGCCAGCTGCAATAAGATCTATTAAGGTGCCCGTATCAATCGATCTTCTCATGTCCAATAACAGTCTTTCTTTCTTTAATGTATATTCTAACAGTGAACCATCCTTATATTTGTATAGTAGTGCATAGGTAACTGGGTTCCATCCTTTATTTTCAAATGATTCACAAAATTTTTTTCTCCACAATGACCATTCTGAGTTTATTGTTAGTTTTATAATCATTGAGCTATACCAATCTACACAGGACTTATCCATGAATAATCTGAGTACTTCAATTTTTTTCTCGTCTGTTATTACATTGAAGCGTGTACATTCCTTTTCAAAGATGTCAATCCATTGCCTCGCATTAGGATTTTTGCTGGTGAATTTTTCAATTACAAATTTTTCTGCAATATTTTTCAGGTTTTGCTGTCCACTAGCTTGAGTGTTTTCTATCAGTTTTTCTAGGATTTTTTCCCAAGTATTTGTTTCTTTTGGATGGGCAGCACCAAGTTTTTCTTGAACTATCTCTTCCAAAAATTGGTCTCCAAATTGTAAATTACCATCTTCATCTATGTAAATTTTTGTAAGTTCGTCTGTCATTGTTATCCACACTTTCCTAGTCTGGTATCTTTTTTTTAAGCTATTCTTTATTTTATTAAAGGTTGTTGTTTTTACTATTTCTTTATGGTAAGTGGCTGCTTGTAATTCTTCTGGTATTGCATAAACCTTATCATCCTTTGTGGCAATTGAGGTTATGCAATACATACTTGATTTTGTATCACTTGCCGGCAACAAAGTGAACTCAAAACAGAGTTTCTCCATTTTTACCAGATTTTATGACTCTAAATGTCGTTTTATAAGATTATAATCTTATATCGCTGGGTTTCCTTCGGGGGTTGGCAATTTAATAAATCCGAATTCGTTGCTCTGTAAATCAGGTGTTTTTATGTACATTAATTACAAGTTTTATTTACATCACTTATGCTACTCCTACCTGTAAATCAGGAAACGACATTCAAAGTGTATTCTCCAAAATGTCAACTCCCTTCAACAATAATGTTTCTTCGTTAATTAGGTTTTTAATTATTCTAACCTCCTATAATGACTCACGTGGCAATTATGTTTATTTTTGTCTCCTCCGCCGTATATGACGGTCCCTACCTTTCCTACCTGGGGCGCGGCAAAATTTGATCTTAAAGGAATACATTTTCTTTACATGTTTTAAATGGAGTATGGTTACCTACACAAACTATTTGCAACCTCAACCATTAAATAGTTCAACATCTTTACTGTAATTTGATAAATATTATACATTTATAAAGAGATATGTAAATTTTCAGGGATAATTGCAAATTTTCTAGGATGTATTTTTCAAACCTTTATGTATTTGCAACATTTGTCTATGAATTTTGTAGCTTGATTCTTTCTTGTTTCTTGATAATATTATTTTTCGAGGAGTCAGTTTAATAATTACTATAGCTCGTTTTCAAATATTCCTAATTTTATCCAAAAAATACTATAAATAGTAGTTTAACGCTCATAATATTATTCAAAATATTCTATTTTCTGAAATAGAATTCAATTCTCATTGATCTTCATTTCTGAAGTGTATGTAGACTTTCGTGACTGACTATTTGTTTATTTTAGATATTGTGGTTTATAAATTTGTTCATCGAAAAAATAAAAATGGAATTGTTTGGACTTTGGGAATATTATCGTTTTTTGAACAAAATATTGATGACAGTGGAGGATAAGTAAATATGAAACTTAGAAATGATTTAGGTGAAAGAATAAATATACATATTACAGTAGATTTTATTATTAGTTAAACTTTTAAATACTTGGGAATGAGTCACTATAATATCTTGAAGATTATACAATTATAACATTAAAAGATATGTTGAAAATCTCTAAGAATTTTTAGAAGTGCAGAGAGTATCTCTCTCTAGTTTTCGAGAAATAAATTATTTACCATTTGCGAACTGGTTGTCGTAAATTTTCAGACATTCGTCTGCTAAAGGTTAAAACTGTAAACATTTTCCCTGACGAATAGAGAGCGCATGTTTATGCAAATTCATATTTTTAAGGGCACAGAAAAATAAAGAACCTGCATAAAAATTTGTCTTATCATCTAAACATGATAGTATAAAATCTATTTTACTTTTTGTATTCTAAATATTTTTACATGTACGTCTGTCATCATACATTTTCGTGTATTTAAAATTTTTAAATTGCCACAAATGTAGAAACATCCGATTTCTACAAATGAATAGTAATATGAACAAAATTGTGTCTTCATAATATACAAAATAAGGGAGACGTACATATTTAATACCTAACTCATTACCTAAATTATTCCTTTTCCTAGAATTATTTAGTTCTCTCCGTCAATATTCACCTCCAGAGTTTTCCACGATCTTAATCATTTACTTCCCGGAAAAGGAGACAAATTTCTTCCTGCAACTTTTTGGGGTCATTCCATAAACCCTTCCCCGCATTTCAAAAACATTTGCTCCAAAAATTCCGGATCCTTCACTCCTCCCCAAGGACTCTCCTAAACGAAGCAAAGGTACTCCTTCACATTTTCCCAAAGTCGTCAGCCGGACGTTCGGAAGCTACTATACCCAGCGAAACCATTTATCTATAACTATAACAGAACACTCGGCCGGAAGCCGCTATCTCGCGCGACCACGAGCGTCCACAGACGGCGTCTCGTGTTCCCAAAACGAAGATCGTGTCTCGAATTTCGCGAGGAAACGTAATCCCCCGGAATAAGGAAAATCCGTGTTAAACCCTCGATCCTGTCGGTTCGCCCCCGCGCGTGTTCCACCCTTACGTTCGAACGTGTCCGGGTGGCCGGTGTCCGCGGCGCGCGCGTTTCCCGCAAGCGGTTATCCCGCGGGTAACCCTGGAAACAGGCGCGGGTCATTAAAGGGCGACGCGCGCGGTTCTGTATACACGGGCCAGTTTCCGGGCCGGAAAGGGGAACAGGTGAAAGGTGAAACTTGGCAACAGGGGGTGGCGCGGGTCGAAGGGAGACGGACTACAGCGGCGGCGGAAAAGAAGGCACCGGGATCGAAAGGGAGAGCGAGAGGGCCTCGACCAATCCCTAAAGCGGCAGCCAACCCCCGGGCTAAGCCTGGCGAATTTCGTTTGGTCCGCGCAGGGGCGGCTGCGCCTGCGGAGGCAGCGTGTGCGAGGGCGGAAGGGCAAGACTCGGGGAGCAGGGCGGAAGGACGCGGGCTAAGAACCCTTCAGGCGACGGGCGACCCATTGATACCTACTCGCCGGGGCTCTTCGCACGCTGTCCTCCGCGGCTCCGCCGCCCTTCGAACACCCTTTCTCTTTCGTTCCGTCTTCGGCGGCCACCATGCTGCGTTCTATTTTAATAATGTCTGGCACACTGCCCCGCTAAATGCACCGTCAGCCTCTCCCTGTCCTCCGTCGCCATCCTCAGCGCGCCCTCGCGACGCCTTTTGTCTCTTTCTTGGCTCGCCCCGGATCCTCGCCCTGCCGTTGAATCAGGGCGAGCGTCGTGGCTGCGGTCTGAACCCCTGAGGATCTTTAACACTTCGCTCGCGGATCGTGCCAGGCTTTTATGGCGGATGCGTGTTCCCGTGGTCTTGCACTTCGGGGTGTATCTCGATCTCGCTGCATGTAAATTGCGTTCGGTATATACCGCCTCGGCGATGGTACAAGGCGTAGGAAAATCGTCGGTGAAAAATTTTCATACTTTTCGAGAGTCGGGACAAAGGGCTCGGCAAATTTATGATGTGCCTGGGGTCGCGACATCGTTCAGGATCGGCGAACTCTCTCGACTGAGATTTTGCTGAATTTTTACCCTGAAGCATATATTTTAAAACTTTTTCCTTACACAAAAAGATGGAATTCGCAAATGTTACATGAATTCTTTAACCCTTAAACCACGTAGAGGAAATACAATTTAAAAATGCTGTAAATCTGTATTTTATTTGGCACTGTCGTTATAAAAAATATGAAGCGTCATTTTAAAGCGCATTTTTTGTAATTATATATTTGTGATTAATTTCACAAGATTTAGGATAGAATTATTGTGAATCATTAGACTTTTTTTTCTCTAATTCTGATTAAATGAACAATTTTCTGTCTGTTTTTTCTCATAGTAATATAATCTATGTTATACTCTATCACGGGACTATATGTAAATCTAATTCTATACTGAACTCTACACAGTGTTGTTATTTATGCACACTAATGGGATCATATTCTATTGACTAAAATAAAGTAAAATGATTTTTATTCACCTGGTTCTTGGAGGGTTGAACCTCATAAATTACCATAGAAGGATTTTACCGAAATCTCTGCTATAGAAATCTACTATGGGCATATCGATGAGAATCGATTCATGCATTCGGCTCAATTTGCCAAACGAATATCCCCCTTCCAATTCGACCATTTGTCTTGAACTTTAGGGCAATCGGGAGTCTTTGCTCCGAATTTATGCTCACTCAGTCGATGCAGTTCTTTCCTCGTCAGGGCAGCCAGAGCCCGGCGGGCTTTACGGTATTCGTCGCGTAAAGCGCGGTTTAAGCGTGATCGCCATGTTTCAACGCAATCCTCCAGTTTATACCGGCGTAAAATTTCTCCATTACACCGACCGTAAATCAGTCTGATTCGAAGCCGCGTCCTAAACGCGCGCTCCGAATGACGTGTCCTTAGATGGCGCGAATTGTTGCGAATACAGCGCGAATCCGAGGACGTTCACCTGTGTACACTGAATGAGCATTGACAGGGCGGATTTCCACGATCAGGGATAGCTGCAGTGATTGTGGCTGTCGGTCGATGCTGGAAATGCGTTTACATGTTGGTCGCTGTCAAAGCAATGTATGAAACACAAAGGCATTAGTATGCCGATGCATTCAGTTGAAAACGGACGGTAGAAATGTGGAAAAATATTTTTTGAGGATAAAATATTTCATTATTTTGATGTATCAAGTCTGTCAATAGGTTTGTTCATATTTTTAAGAGCTTTGAAACAATACAAACATGATTATACTATTTTCATTCATTTCACTGTTTTAATCAATGACATTCACAAATTTTTATCCTTTACTCATTACGTACAAATTCTTGCTATTTCACAGGTGATTTTGTTCATTTCATTTATATAATAAATACCTATTCACATTTTTGTATATTTGTTTGTCCAACGAACGAACAAACTGAGGGACTGCAGGAAACTTAACATCTGTAGAACATTTAGAAGAAGTTAATCTTCTTCACTGTGATTTGAATAAGTAGTGCTTTGAAAACGGTGTAAATACCGAGTACTGATCTTCTAATGTTTCACAAAACAAAATATGAGAAACTTATTTTAAGTTTAAATATAAGTTTCGTTTCCGTATATTTAATAAAAATACCTATTGCAGTGTATTTCCTTTTCAATCTGAATTGTTTTCAGCTTTCAGATTTATTTATTCTCCAGTTTCTTTATTATTTTATGCGAATATCATATTATCAGCGTTTGAAGTTAATTTCAATATACTTCGTGAATAAATTTATGAGTCACTGTATATTCCACTCTTTTCCTGCTGTGAATGTGAAGAGCGTAATGTCGAATATTTTATTTGTACTCTCAGCAAGATAGATGATTAAGTTATGCACAATTAAACGAATATTAGATGCCCTTGAGGGGTTAGTTAAAATTATTTGATGTAAAGAACCTACATGTAACAAACATAAAACACCTTTGTATTTTAAATAACTCTGACATTAAAAATAACTTTTTGGCTCTCTACGTTTGTTTAAAAATTTATTAGCTCAAAAAATATTTTGCTATAGCTGTTTCTATTTAATTCTCTGTGACATATATTACCTAAAACATTATGATTATTATCATTTTACTATATTTCAACAGCTTAAATATTACAAGTACAGACTTTCTAACTTATACTGAATCAATAAATTTTGATTGTTCTACAAAAATTACTGGTAAAAAATTGATTGCTGCTATTTTTATTGTATAAATTGCAATTTCAATACCATGTTAAATTCTTATAAATTTTAAAATTAAGCTTGACAGTAATTTGATAATTAGCAGTTAATTGTTTACTCTAATCTTATCGATTTCTTTAAATTCATTGTGTATTAATCGCGAATTTCATGGTATCCATAAAAGTATCTATAATTAAACAATGCTTTCTTGAATTTACTCATATCTGAGTTTTTTTTCAGTATTCAGAGGGCGAGTTATCTCGTTTCTGTTGGCTATAATATTCTCCAAGATGTCAGTAAAGGCAAAAAGGGATCACGCCATCTTCCCAGGAGATCCAGAAACTGTTTAAACGCGTGACAAACAAAGATTCCGCCAGCATCTGCACGACAGAGCGTCCCCTGGGGTCGTTGAGAGCCTGCTGGAAAATCTAAATTTCGGGGCAACGAAAAGTTTTGCAGGTGGGCCACAGGGGCGCTGTTTCTACCCGCGCGGCTAAAAAGCAGAAGCGTGGCGCGCGAGGGGTTTCATATTATCGGGTCGCCGATGCAAATCTCGCGGCGCAATTCCTGGGCTCGTGATTCCGAAACGAGCGTACCGACGCGCGCGTCGCGGCGCCTCGCGACGTGCCGGGGATGCGGAAAGCTCTCGCGCGCATTGGGAAAACGAGAAAAAGTTTAAAGGAATCATCGGAAGCTGGGCTATGCGGGACTCCATCCGCCTAAGGATTTCTCTGTCTCCAGAGGATCCCCTTTCTGGCAAACTTCGCAGTCTTTGCCTCGCGAAATTACCGTTAGTCTCCTGGAACCTCTTTCGTTCTCTTGTGTCTGTGGAGTTTAAAGTTCGCTTAAAGGCGTTTCCCTTAACCAGTTCGGGATTCAGTCGTGTGATTCGCGGAAAGTCGAGGAGGAAATTATTCAACCTATACAGCCATATATTTTTCATTCTGTGGAATGCTTGCCGTGACCGTCTCTTGAATTCTTTCGTCCCTTTTCAAGGAGGAATGATTGATAGCAATTTGTACTTTTCGACGAGGATTACTCGTGCTTTCCATTTTTATGGGAGGTAGGGCAAATGTTCCAGTGGTTGACAGTATAAGATTTATTTTCTATTGTAATCATGTAATCACGTCTATTTAACTATTCAATTCGGAAATTGGATCAGAACTCGACGCTCTGTAAATTGAATATGTCAACACTTGAAAGGTAGTCTTCCGTTTTGAGTCATCCAAAAGTGATCTAAGATTTAGTGACCCCATTACTAGAATTTCTAACTATCCTAATAACATATCTGACCAAACTAATAATTTTTCCATATCTATTAACAAATGTAGACGATCTTATTAGGAGTTATTAACTCTTATAGAACTTTTCCTATAGCTTTTCTTGCATAATTTTTTTTCTTTTCATTGTATTTACATAATTTCTTTGGCAGCTATATTGTATTGTATTGTACTTTTCTTTTTGTAATATTAGATGCATGCCCGTTAATTACTAAACAAATAAGTAAATAAATGATTAGAGGTTTTTCTTTTTAATTCTATGAATAAATGATTCCGTTTGTCTGATGCTTCTAAGTGAATTGCGCTTGACAAGTATTGAATATTGATAATTCACCGAATAATAACATTTTGTTTTTAAAAAATTAAATCCTCCAAATTACTCCAGTAGTTGAAATACCAAATTTCCAGGAGGGCGAGCAATTGACAGGTTTATGAGTAGGTAATTGACAGAAGACAAAATAAAACACAATATTTATTTGAACTTCATTAAGGTATTATAAATTATTATATAAGAAATATTACAAAGTAGGACATAAATACGACATAAACATAAAACATAATGTTCATTTGAACTGCATTCAAGAAATAGTACAATGCATCAATTACTAATGCAGTGGTCCTATAATAATCATCATCCGGCTAGAAAGAGGAAAATGCTAAACCTTTCTACTAGTACTTTTAAAGTATGTGATAAATACTAATATTAAATTTGTATGAAATATTTTATTAGAAAGGTACCAGTAGTTAACTTCGGTTTTGTTATTTATGGAAACCTTTCTTCCCGGAAAGTTGAAACAAGAACATAAATATTGGTACAAGAAGGCGCAAAGTTATTTCGAGAAAGATCAATTAATAAATTATGTAGTTATTGGAGTGAAAGAACCCTCGCGAGATGGACCGTAAATTTCAGGACAGCATCCCCAGCTTATTAGGTCTCCGGCTTATAGAGAAAGAATCTTCTTCGGTCTACAAAGCCCCGTTTCCACGAAACTCCGAAGAATCAAATTTTTTCGAAGGTAGAGCGAAATTACCGTCGAAATAAGGATTCAACGAACTGCGAAATGGAGTTTTCTTCTTTATGTATCTTTCATTTAATATAATATTTCGTGTATTTACATATAACGAAAAAAATTCGTATTCCCTTCCCTCCAAAAGTATTAATTAAATTCGGATTTCTCGAATTCTAATTTCACGTCGGGGATATCATTTTCTAAGTTTTACCCGTCATATGTTTTATCAGATCGAAGTTTTTATATTTACCGTGAATTGTTTTATTTAGTTAATCAAGCTTCTTCGTCGTGTTGTACTCAGTGTATCGTATATTTTTAATTCAAGAGTTGCCGGTTCGTTAACTCTTTAGGGATCCCTTTTCCGTGTACGGTTTATACCTTTCAGCCTCATCGGCAACCCTTTTCTAATGAACCATAAATTTCAGGTTAACGTTCGTCGGCTACCGTGTCGTCCCTTTAACGGACTAAAGTATTTTCACATTCCAGAAACTCCCAACTATTTCTCTATTTTCTTGTGAACCGGGCAAATAGCTGCTTCCTGCATTCTTTAACCATAGAACCTCATTTCCCCCCCTTTTAATAAAAACGAGTTAATGGATGAACATTGTCTCGAAATTTACGCACAATATAATTTTGGCAGCTCGCTTTCTTCGAAGCCACTTATCATCAGTAAAAATTTATAAGATTAAGCGTGGTCTCGATTTTTATTCCAGCCCCGTACAAAAAGACCGATCGATTTCCTACTCCGGCGGTCAGTGCACCGCGATTCTGATACAGATACTCATGCACCGGAATCATTATTTCCACGACATGGGTTGAAAGGGTCACGGAAACATTATGGAATTAACATACTCGATTTATCTCGAGGCCGCGACTGTCCCACTTTCATTATTACCCGAATCCCCGTGGTCTGAAGCCACTTCTCGAAAGCTCTCGAATATGATATTCATACGGGGAACGGAGAGAATTCGTATCGCGGAACGATCCTCGTTTCCTTTCGGGGAACGCTTCCATCTTTGCTCCATTGCCGCAGACGGAATTCCGGTCGACCGTCCCCGACTTCTGTCTCTTTAATAGTTTTATTATTTTAATGACTCGTCTGGCAAGATGCCTCGCCTCCGCCGTATCCTGTCTCCCTCCCGCCCCTCTTCCCCTTTCACCGGGTCGAAATTTGATTTGAGAACCTCGCTCGCCGGTGAACCGGTGCCCCCGAGCCCCGAACGATGAAACGTCCCTCTTCCTGCCGTTTTCATATGCTCGTGGCCCGATTCCCTTCCTTCTGCGCTTTACGCGCGGATATCGCATCGATACCGTCGACGAACGGCCATCATCGTTTCCTTTCAATGGATCCCTGGCAGGCTGCCTTATCTTTGCGCCGACGACGATCACCCCTCTATGAATTTGATTTAAAGTCGTCCCGTTTGCGCCACCACTGGTTGCCTCCTCCTTTTATCCCCTGTTAGTCGGCTATCAACCTCGCCACTGTATATCGATCTCTGCGTTTAATCGAACTTCCACCTTTTCATCCGCTAACTTCGCGAAACCAAAGAACATCGACAGGCCATCGAAGTACAAAAAGCAGTCAGGGAAGAGCAGAATTTGCGCCAATCGGCATTTGTCAAAGGCCGCTTATTTGTCCGTCCGATTTAATCCGATTTATCAATATTACACGCAATCCTCTTCCAGCCTGCGTCAAACTGAATGCGTATGCAGTTCGCGAAGGGTGTCAAAGGCTCCCCGGTGGCTCGACGAGGAGCTTCGATTGTTCGCGAAAATGTCATCACCCTTCTCTCCGGTTCGTATTGAATCCCGCGATCGCGCGAAAAATATAAAAGAACGGGAGATTCTAGAGAACAGGGTTCTAGAGGACGACGGGACCACAATGGAAGCGACCCGGCGTTTTGCTTCTCTGTTTCTGCGCGGCGATCTCGTCGCCACGTTTAATTGGTACGTCGAGCCCCTTGGCAGGTTCCTCGTCCAGATAGCGGCGGAAGAAGTTCTCATCCGCGAGATCGTTTTTCTTGGCGGGCGCCTTCTCGCTGGCCGTGCCAATTATCGACCGATACCACTTGAGCCGCGATCGTTCCGCGCGTTTTTGCTCGCTCGATGCCCACCGGTGCTCGCGAGAGTTGAAGCTCGCCCCGCGCAATATGCCGGTTTTTGCCAGGATTTCCGCGGTACATTCGCGGTACAGCGGTAATTAAATGATTATCGTCGGTTGAAGCCCTCGAGACTTTCTTCGACCGGTCGAATGGAACGAAAGTTTCGTCGGTTGCGACGAGATTCGCGGGGAGCTTTGGGACTGAATGGATTTCCGTTTTGGCGGGTTGATCGATGGTGTCTAATTGATTATTACATTTTCTTTTTAAGAATTTTGTGAGCAATTATTAAAGAACCACGACAGTTTTAACGGTTTTGATAATGCAATCATTTTGAGAAGTGTTTATGCATTTATAATGAGATGCATTGAATACATGGGTAGAATTATTTATATGCTATGCGATATTCACAGTTTGTATAAGAGGCGTAGAGTAGAATTTATAAAAAGTGTTTGATATATTATGATACACGGAAAAGTGGCAGGACTTTGTTTGATTACATATAAAATGTAACGTAAGATACACCTAAAATAATATTCAATATGAATTCATATTAAATGTTACTATTACACCTACATGAAACTATAGAGGCTAATTTATAATACATCGATTTTAAAATAAATGCAAAGTATATAAAAAAATGAATGCAAATTGTTAAAGAAAGATGTTATTTTAAATAGGAAGGAGGGGAAGTACTAACGAAGGGATAATGTGCTTTCTCCATTTGCCAATAAATTTGTTTCAGGTATAAGAGACGGTATAGAACCGTTGGAAGTTCTAAGAAACACCTTGTTCCGTTTTCGACAAAGAAATGATTAAAAATGTGAAAATTACTGATAATAAATGACGACCAAAGAGAAAATTAATTAATAGAAATTTACACATTTTTGATCAATTATTTCTTGAAAATGAGAAAAAAATGCTTCGTATAACATTCAGGAATTTCATATATTCTCCCCCATATTTAAAAAGAAATTAATTAAAAAATATGAGAGGAAATTGGAATATACCCTTATAAATAGAAGAAAGAACAAATATTACCCATGTGAGTAGTTTCCCCAAGTTAGAAAAAATGTATAAAAGTAGATTAAAAAAATAAAGTGGTCTGCAAAATATTAGGTTTTAATTTAAAAAATGATAAAGCTATTAAATACTATTTGATGGTCACTCGAGTCAAAATAAATATACTTATTAAAACTAATACCTTTACGATACAATGGAGTTTTTTTATAATTATATTACTAAAATTACTGTCAATATTCAAATTCCTCTTTTCCCGATATTAAATTCATTACCTCGGTTAATAATCCCAATAACAATAAAAATCATTTAATTAAAAATTTTCAAGAGAGTCACAGCAGGATTACCACTAATCCTACCAATATATCTGAGAAAGCTCAGCAATTTCGCAGCATGTTTAAGCATTCAGTTGCCTCAAAACGTTTCAAAATCCGCGTTACGGAATCGAAGCTGCGATAAACAAAATTTAATTGGCACATAACGCGTGAAAGTAGTTTCCGTTATTTACCTATTCCGAGCAAATTCCCGCGTTTCGGTGGGAATCGGAGCTCCCGCTCCTCGCGCACCAAATACTTTTTAAAAACCGTTGTTGGAAGTTTCGCAATATTCCGCGGGATTGTTTGATCAGGGGATCAGAGGGATCTCTGGTGAATTGCCGCGAATTAATTTTCATCGCGATAGCTCGCATTGCTGGCAGATTACACGGCCTCGATCGTGTAATTCAAATCCCCGGCGGAACAGCGGGCTGAATAAAAATTGAAAAAAAAAAAAAAAAAAAAAAGAAGGAAAAACAGGAACGAGAAGAACTGAACGCATTGCCTTAATTTGAAGCGCGCATCACTGTCAAACCGCGAAACGTGTTTCACGGGGAGTTAAAAACAGTGGAAACACGGGGAATGGAAGTGATCGCAATATTTTCGGAATTAAAGGGATGAAATTATTACTACTGCCTAAAACACAGAACAAGACGAAAACGTTCGATTCTCGTGTTCGTCCCTTACCACCCCGGAGGAAGGGTAATTCTCCGGCAAAAAAAAGTAGCAAACGTTTTGTCGTCTATCCGTCATCGCGGTCCGAAACGTCAATAATTGCGGGATAGACGGTGGGGAGGGTGACAGGACGGAAAGGGCGGAGATTCGACGTAGGATGAGGCAGTGGTGGATGATAAAATTGCATTTTTGGATTTTTCCTTCCATCTTGTTTTCGCCGACCCCTCTCTTTTTTTTCCCGGCCCCCTTCCTACGGTCCTCGCCCCTCGCGCCCGCAACTTCTCTCCCTGTCTTTCTCTCGTCAGCCAGATTACGTGCACTCGCGCACCTGTACCCAGAGAAATCAATAACCGCGAAAATTTCCATCGTTCCGGGCCATTTGAGCCGTAGATTGTGCGAGTCCGCGGGATTCCAGTTCGATTTTCCGCATGGTCGTGCTTGCGCCGGAATTTTTTCGGCGCGAGGATCTCCTTGCGGGGCGCGCGTGGAACGCATGGAGGAACAGCGGACCTACAACGATCCGCCGCGCCGCGCCGCGGCGGACGGAAAAGAGAGCGACGAGGGGGGAGCAGATCCAGGGGAGGTCAGGGATCGCGGAAAAGCGAGACGATCTCCTCTCTGCTCTTCGCTCGGTTCTCCGCGTTTTTCTCGTCACGCCGCGGTTCACGCGGTCGGCTGAGTATGTGCAATGCGCAGCTGGGATTTCTTGCGTAGAGAGGACCGAATCGTTGCTCCCGTTGCGCGATAGAAGCATAGCGGAAATGGTAATTGGCCTGGCTGGAACAAATGAGAGGTTTGCTCGTGCCCCCGAGTAAATTTGTTTAACCAAACTTTTCGTCGATTAACGAGGATCGCTGCCACTGGCCCGAGCTGCGCGTGGAAACCTTCTGGTTTTGCGGTTGATATGCGCGAAATTTTCGGCCTCGACCCTCTTGCTACGGGGTTAACGCTTTTACGCTTCAGCGAAAGCGGAAGCACGGCCAGAGAAATGTCTTTTATGTTCTGTAGTCTCGAAATGCATTTTGAGATAGAATTCAGCACTGCGAATTGTGTTTTTGTATTTCATAGTGGCGGCAGGAATAGAAAGTTAAGAATATTGGTTGCGATTGATAGAATCACATTTGGAATTATATGTGAAATAATTAATACGGAATATCGTGCAAAATATAACAGAACTAAAGAGAAACAGAAACATAGGGAATAACACGTGCAACGAGGATTTTATGTAATTCACATCGACATTTATAATGCAGTAAACCATTTTAACGACCGCCCTTTCGCAGCGGAATCCAATTACAATTTTTAACAAAACCCGTAACAAAATTCAGTTAAAAATTTTTGAAATTCACTTAACCAACCTCGCTACGAATATTCTATATTATTATATAATAAAGCGTAATACATTCAGCGACAAAAACCTGGCTAAAAGCTCGACATCCAAAGCGTTAACGCATCGCTCGCCTGGAATTCCGTTCGAATAGCGAAAAAAAGGGGATCGATGGGTCTCGAAACAACAGTTCCGATCCACGACACTCGTTCCATCGATCTTACGTTTCATCGATCAGTCCCGCAGTAAAAAAGCAGTCGCGAAATCTTCGCCCGGCTCTCCGGCGTCCAATTCGCGCAGCCAACGGAAACGATCGCCGGCTATTTCGCGATTGCCCCGAGCCTCGTTCTTCAAAGCCCTCCCTGAATTCAACCCCCTTTCGTGCCCGCGAATCGATGAACATTAATCCGCGGAGAAAACATTTTTCTCTGGCGTTATCGAGTTTTCCAAGTGAGCTGTTCAAACCAACTCGCTCGCGGGGTCGGAACAAAACAGGACGAGTATAGTTCACCGGCTTTTGAAAAAAATAACGCGTAGACAATGGGCGACGATGGATCGACGGGACGCGAAGACGTTTCGATCCTCGTTGTCGCGTATGAAAATCCTGCCGGTCGATGACAGAGAGACGGAGAGAGTACAATGGACGCGGATTACGATATGCGTGTCGAAATGTATTTACGCGACGGTTGCGCGTTTGTTGCAGCGTAAAGCCGCGATTGCCCGCATTAATCGAAACTGCGCGCTCTGTTTGATTAATCGCTTGCCTATCCGAGGCCTAGGGTTACCTAAAATTGTTGAAGGAGGTAATCCGATTGGCCCGCTGCGAATTCGAAACAGAAAACGTGTTTTTTTGGGGGAGAATTAAGAGTTACATATTTTTTATTATTACATATTATTGAAGTCCTGTAAATGCACTATATACAATGTATACGACCCCACTTTATCACCCGAAATATTTTTGTTCTACTATAAATTCTGAAACAATGTTAATTACAAAAGTTACTACAAGTTATACAGAAAATTTTTGTCATACGACCTTCACTAATTTTGAAGTAGTGAAGTAGGTACTTACAGACACGTCTTTTTTTTATATAGACGGAAGAACATTTTAAGTAGGTGAAACAACGCTTCGAAAGTCGATATATTAAACGACGATATTAGATACTGTTTCACTTATATAAATGTAAATTCCAAATTGTTTCTTATCAGTTGTTATTTTAAAATTTTATCAATTGTTTCATTTTAAAATTCACAGAACTTTTCCTAATGATTTGATCCGAAAAAACCGTGTTTATATCTGTGAGTGCAACAATGATATCGACGTTAAACACCAGTATTTTCGAAGGGTTATTTCAGTCCCTTAAAGAGTTTCTCCAGCTTATAAACAAATATACGCTTATTTTTCAGTCCACTGTACAGTGTTTAAAAAAAAAAAAAAAACAAAATCAGTAAGGGTCATTAACATGCCTTCCGTGTTAGTGTAATAAGTCGATGAATTTGTTTCTAAAACTGACTATTATTTATACATAAATAATATATAATATTCCATTTAGAAACACAAGATTGACCTTTTTATGTCGTTAACTTTGTACAACGGAATGAAGTTATATTTTTTTAAGCACTATACATTGACCTCTATGAAACTATACAACCTTTCTAGGAAATATTTTTTCCAAATTTGTAATGCAACGGAAATATTTGAGGTGATAAGAGTTAGGTGGTACATCAAAAAATCTTTTCTTTAGCGTCAATTTCTTCCAAACATAATGTAACTTTTTCTACACACATTATTTTTTCCGACATGATTTTCCGTGGAAAGGGAACATCTTAATCCAATTATCCCATTAGTAATCCAGGGGTAGGTTAACGAAGGGCGCATAAAAGAAACATTAGTTTCCAAGTGGTACCTAAAGTGAGTCGTTTTTCGTCACTCATTACCGAAATGCAGGAGCCCCGGGGCTGCTCTCCGGCCTGGTGCACTCGTTTCCCTGAACCCTTTCGGCCCTCGCGGAGGGCGTATAAATATTGCAGGGAAAAGGTTAATGCGTGAACGTCGAAAAAAATTGCGGGAGAATGCGTCCCCGGGCCCTTGACTCCCAACATTCAAGCGCGCCACTGTCTTCGCCCCTGTAATCTTTCCGACCACAATGCTTCTTTCAACCCTCGGTTTCTTGCGCTCCCTTTGCCGGCCATATCTGACTTTCTTCATCCCCTCCGCGCGATCCTCCCTTTTCTCGGTGCTTTTTCATCGGCGCATCCTGGCATATCCTCGCGCGGCCCGGTTCGTTTTCCAGCGGCGTGCACAGACAGCCACCCTCGGCTGGTATCGTCGTGTCTCTCCCGTTTTCGCGGTGTTCTGCCGCTGAATGAACGGGCCGACGGCGGAGAGGCGAGCAAAAGGGTGGAGAACGTAGGGAGGGAGGGAGGGCTGGCGGACAGAGTCGGTGGAAAATAGTCACGTTGCGGTTAATTTCGAGCCACGGTATTCCCTCTGTCTCTTCTTCGCCGCGCTTCCTCTCCTCCTTTGTCGCTCTTTGCGGACTGCTTTGTCGCCCTCCTCGTCTCTCTGTCGCTCTCGCGTTCCCTCTGTACTCGTTCCTTTGGCTCGCCTCCCGCCTCCCCTTTCGCTGCCACGGCCGCCTCTCGTTTCTTCGTTCTCCTTTCTCCCTCTCCCGGTTTTTTCTTCGTTTTCCTTTCATTTTCGTATCTCCGCGCGCCGCGCCTGTCTCCTCGTGATTTAATGGCCGGAAGCGTAATTACTTATGCCGACGCGGGGCAGATAGGAGGCCGCGTGCACGTTCATTCAGAGACACAAAGAGAGAGAGAGAGGGAGAAACGTTCGCGGCCGTTTGTCTAGGCGCGTGCACGCGCGAGAAGGTACGCGCGCAATCGGAGCAGAAGGGCTCCATTGTCGACTCGACGAGGACTTCAGCCGATCGATTATCGCTCGAATCGAGTCCTGGCATGTGCGTCGGGATAAAGGCCCGTCCCGGGACAATGGACAAACACGACGACGAGGCGGCGAGGAGGCGCGCTCTTGCCTTCACGCTATCTTAAGGAAAATTAATACGTCGACGCCCGACGACGCCCCAGATCTCGACGCGCTCCCGCGGCTGGAATTATCGTCGACGGGGCGGTGGAAATCGCTCCTCGATTGTACCGTGATTCGATCTATGTTAGCGCGCGCCACTATTCCCTGTTTCCGCGGTTTCGCGATATTGGAAGTTCAGTGAGCACGGTTGAGTTTAATCTCGCAAGTTTTATTTTTCATCGGCAATTGAACTTTTTACTGTATCTTGCTGCTGTATTAGTTTCTGGAATCGTACACTGTAAAATAAATCCTTGATACTGTGATATCAACAATGGAATTTGGATACAGAAATACATTCGTAAATAGATTCAATCTAAGAGATTGAGAGACGATTAAAGATTTACAAAAGTGGTCGCTGTGTCGTGTTGGTTTCAATAATTTGATCAAGGGAATGACGTATTCTCGATTAGGGCTATTGATTATGAGATACCCGGGTACCCGGATGAGATACCCGGGTATACCAAAATTACCCGCACTACCCGGGTATCTCACGGGTACCCGAACACATGAGATAGACAAGAATCTCATGCCGAATTAAGCCGAATTGAACCGAATTTAGCCGACAGTTTTTCGGTATGTGTTTCTGGATTTTAAAGTAGAGCGCGCGCGCGAGAGAAAGAGAGAGAGCGAACTCATTTTCAACATAACCACGGTCCATTAAATTCAATTTTCATCATGTATACAGAATTCATTTCATTCTGAAATTTTTTTTTATTTTTAATGCCACAAATACGTACCGAAAAACTATCGGCTTAATTCGGTTCAATTCGGTTTAATTCGGGATGAGATTCTTGTCTATCTTATGCGTTCAGGTACCCGTGAGATACCCGGGTAGTACGGGTAATTTTGGTATACCCGGGTATCTCATGAGTACCCGGGTAGTCGAGTATCTCACTCGGTTCACTTGAAATCTCGAGCCCTATTCTCGATACTATTTTTACGTATCGATGGTTACACTGAGTACTCTGCTTTCGAAGTTAGATAACCTATAGTCGGTCAATATTCCCTGCAATATTCACCGACCGGGATTCTATTCGAGAATCCGCGCGATGGTTCTATCGGAACGGGATAAAATTATTCAAAGGCGCGCAGCCACTTGGTTCGCTTTCAAGATTTCTGCCGCTGTGAAATCGGATCGCTGGTAGCTCGATTCTGATTTCTGTATTATAGAAACTGTCGACTCGTCACTTAGCTTGATAAATTATCAGTTTTCCGATCCCGGGTACCGGCGCGACGTCGCGTCGGTTCGCAGCGTCGGAGAGTTATCATTCGCGTGATTAAAATGCACTCTCCGGTGCCCGACCGTCTGAAGAATATTAAATAATGTTTAATCACGTTGCGACTACACCGTGACCCCGTAGTCACCGGCGCAAATCAAATTCGAGGCGAGTGAATGTCGTGCGCCCAGGAAACCGAGCGGAAATTGCATCGAATTAGCATATGCGACTGAAAATCTCTAGTTCTTATGTTCCGACGCGGCCTGCGGTTCCGCAGCGAGTCTCTCGGATTGTGGTTTTGAATACGCGATTACGCTGAAAGTTGTGCTGCACCCGCGATGTTAAAGAAAGAGGGTTACTCGGTTGATGAGTTGGATACCCGTGTATTTAACGTTTAACCCTTTGCCCGCGCGGTTCGAGCGAAAACGCCGCTGAATACCAAGTCGTAGTTTCCTGTTGATTGCGATGGAAACTGAGAATCATATGAACACCGTTTGTAAAAGGATTTCTAACTTTCATTATTTTTATAAACATCTAAATGATTAAATGGGTAGCACTGTAAGAATTTTTTGAGTGAAAAAGAGAATCACACGATTGCGTCTTATAATTCACTCTTTCACCGACTGAAATATTTCCACCCAAATAAGTCGTGAATCGAATCTCCACAATATTTAAAAAACGAAAGTTCAAAGCGTCCTCAATTCATAAAAGGTAGAATAAAATTCACAACGGCACTGCAAGAAATCAAATCATTCGGATTGACTAAACAGTTGCTTTCGCCAGAAATGTCACGAGTAGCTTCAATGAATCACAATGCTTGATTAAACGTTCTCGACCGACAAAAGATGTGCACCTCAATCTAACTGCATCGGAGTAGCTAATTGGTGCGCGGAGGTTTGAAGAATTCTTTTTCCCAAAGAATGCTCGAGCTATTCAAAGGAGCGGTGACGAGACACAACGAAACCAAATCGAGGCAAACGGAGCGAGCGTGGCTCGTTCACTGCACAAAGGAGTATCATCGTCGGGCTTCGACTACATAAAGATCGCATCATCGTTAAAGACACTCCGTGCTCGAGTGCACTCGCGCGGAAGCAGGGAAAACATCCAGGTGAATTGGAATGTTTTCAGCCGGAAAGAGTCGCGGAATAATTCTTTTCCCGGTCAAGGTAGCTTCCGTGATTCCGATGTATGCGATGGCGAACCAAGTCAGACGATGTTTTGGGTTGCTTGAGACCCGCGCGAAAGAGTTACGGAGAGATCAGGATTTTTCGAAGAGGATTGTAACAAATTTAAGTGGGTTGGACTTTGTTTTTATAGGAGAAGTAACGTTACAAAGGTATCGTGAGCGATCCAGATAATTAAATTAAATCTTGTATGATACAACTGTGAACGATGATACATCACTACCATATCCTTCGGTTGTGAGTATAATTTTTCAATGCTGTATATAACTAGGTATAAAACTGTCTATTTCTTCAGTAATGGGACTGTATCCCATCCAATGATAATAATAATTACTATACTAGATTAAAATTACAGAAATTATATTAGAGATGATGATAATAAGTTTATTTATTGTCGCATCAACTGCTATATGTTATTAGCGACACAAATTAAAGCTTACATAAATCTTACATAAATACTTACACATTAATAATAAATATATACAGGATGTAACAAAAATGTTGCAGTTCTTTAAAAGGGATGATTCCTGAGGTGATTTTAAGCAACTTTTTCCTTAGCGAAAATGTTAGGTGGGGCTTTGTTAATGAGTTATTAACGAAAAGCACCGACCAATCAGGGAGCGAGTACAGTGGATAAATATCAGCGCGGGCTCCAGCGGTGAGTAGTATTGGCCCGCCATCGTCCGCGCCATGATTAATCCGCCGTACTCGCTCTCCTATTGGTCAACGTTTTTCGTTAATAACTCCTTAACAAAGCCCCACCTAACGTTTTCGCTAAGGAAAAAGTTGTTTAAAATCACCTCAGGAATCACCCCTTTCAAGGAACTACAACATTTTTGTTACACCCTGTATATCTCCTGTCAATTTATTGAATTCTCCTGGAATTGCGTACTTAACAGTCGAAGTTTGGTCACTAATTATATAGAATAACATTCCGTTGATTCTTTGTGTTAAATTATATTAGATTGTAAGAAAAACTTTGAAAACTATAAATTGAGAAATGTCTGCTAATTTCTCAGACAATCTAAATGATAAATAGTTTCAGCGTCAGTATTTTCATTTCTTTCCAAAGGGAAATTTCGTTAGCGATGATTGTAAGTATTTTAAGTACTGTGACAGTTGAATCGGTTCTTGGTTCGAAAGGTCAATCACATCGGCTGGAAGGATACGGAGACCACCGTGTCCTGTCAAATTTGCCGCGTCAAGTCCCCGTCTCCATCGCGATTTTATGACCACGTCCGCTCGAGTTTTGTAATTTGCCGCGCTCTGTCCGGCTATATTTACTCCCGTCGATAACCGACGGGGTAATGGAAACAGGGGAAATTGCCGGGGAACGAATTTATTCGACAAATTGATGGAACCGAACCCGATGGTTATTCCACCGTCCATTTCGCGTTTCCCTGTTTCCACCCAGGGTTTGAGCGTGGCCGGCCTCGATGCCCGGGATCGCGCTTGACGTGTATCTTCGCGTTTGACAAACGAACGGACGCGTTCTGCTTGTAATTTCCCCTGAAAGCTGCAAAACCTCCGATACTTGGCCTGGATGTAAACACACGCATTTGCATCGGGCAACTGCGAGCGCGGCACGCTCTCTCTCTCAGGGGAATACACGCGATCGATCCCGCGAAAAATTTTCGTCGAATCGACCGAACGAGCTCGACGTGGCTTTGAAGTCCGGCCGACGCGACGTGCTGGCAAGACCGCTGCCAGGGTGGAGCCATTTGCTTTGGAAAAATACGCTTTCGGCGGCGTGGCAGAGACGGGACCGAGGCTTGGGATTCGATAGAGGCGTATCGAAATAGCTCTCGATAGATTCGGTGCAAGAAATCACGAATTCGGCTGATCTTTGGACAAGGTGGATTAGTGACTCGCCACTTCGATTTTATTTATTTACTTTTACATTAATGTTTTGTAAATGACTTTGAGTCAACATGATTCAAATTTGCGTTTTGGTAGCCTTTTACAAATTTCGGATAAGGGTTAAGGGTTATTGTTTTAGTTCAATGATCTTTAGACTCTTCTATGAATCGTAGTTTAAAATTTATTTATTTATATATTTATTTATTTATTTACGGGAAAAGAACCCATTAGCACAAAGAAAAATAAAAATACAAAAAGTACGAGCTAAGAGAAAAAATACAAAAGAAAAAAAATACAAGTAAAATATAAGTAGAATGAGAAAATGTATGGACAGACGATAAATTACGGTAAAATATTACGTAGTGAAGATTTAAGCGCACGCGATGATTGTAGAAAAAGATCTGAACGTACATGTGACCTGTTGGAGTGAATAAACATACGATTGTAACAATTAAAATACGCGTAAGACGTACGGTGGTATTCGATATGTAGCAATTCTGTGTGTCGCAAGTTCCTAGACGGTACATTGAGTAAAAACTTTTCAATGATATCAGGGCAGGTTATTAGATCGTTTAAAATTTTATTAACAAATAAGATCAGCTAGTTTTCTCCTGTCCTCCAAGGTGGATAGGTTTAAGTTGACTAGAATAGAATTGTTTCTGAAGTAATTTCGATAAAAATGTGCGATGTTTTGCGGGTTATTTTTTCGAATGCCTGTTATTGCAATTTAATCCGATTTTGTCTTTGCGAGGACACAATTCTATTCTGAAGAAATGAGAAATATTTTAAAATGAGATTCTACGCAAAACAGAATATTCTTATTTCTGATTTACTTATTTTCCATCCATATAAGCTCAAAAACTAATTAAGAACACCATAATTATTCTCAGTTATTAAAGCTTGTGTTCTGAATTGAAAAGCTGCTCCTGTTTCTCTTATTTACAAAGTAATTTTAAAGTTTTGGACGTTGGTGCAGATATAAACTAAAATTTTTGGAAAATATGCCTCATGTTGTTTTGTCAATCCATCACAGGTATATTCTACTTCTTGTGTAGAAATAGTAAGAATTAAAACTCTTCACATTTTTGAGTGTTTGAATGATAGACCAATTTCGTATGAATAAACAAACAAGTCTAGCATTGAACCGGCAAAGGACACATTTTTCGACTTGTTTCTCTGCCCACAACTTGAATAGCTGTTATCTGAGTCACTATATAGTAGAACTTCGATTAACCGATTCGTAATTATATTCTGTTTCTATTATTCAGTGTCCCAGTTATTCGCTGTATAGTATAATTTGGAGCAGAACTTGAACCGTAATCTAGTGATGGTATATTAAAAAATAAAGAAAAATTCTACATGAAGGAAATGCTGCAATTTTGAGTCTGATATTAGGCCGGTTAATCGAGGTCTTATTCTATTTTGAGAAATCGCTACATCTAAAAATAATCACTTGGAAGTACCAAGTGAAATCGAACGAAATTCGAAGCGCCCTTTAGAATAACTTCCCCCAAATATAATCCAGAATCGAGAAATCCCGAAGCAGTTTCGCGGCCCTTTTTTCCCCGTCGTTCCCAGTGGGAGGAAATTTTCGATCAGGCACCTAGTTAACGTTGATTCCAGTCGGCGGGCAGTCAGGGGGGATCGAAAGAAGATCAGGGGGGATGAAGAGCACGTTAAGCCGGGTTTATAAGCCGCGGGTGGCTGGCCCCCTTTTATGTTTCGCGTCCCTTATTCCCGAACAATGATGCAGGATAGAGAGGACTCTTTTTCCGAGCGGAACTGCAACGACTCGCGTTTTAGAAAGGACGATAATGATATCAATTACGGTGCTGTTCACGTCCCGAGAGGAAGGAAAGCACGTTTGTTCGAGGCGGAGAATATTTTCGCGGTTACGAACCCGGACGGATTGAGGGAGGAGGCAGTAGGGGTTGGTGGATCGTTTCCTCGCAGCCTCGTAATTTCGCCGCTCTATTTTTCTCGTCCTCTCGTTATTTCCCGATGGTCGGTCCTCTCTTAAAATATTTTGTTTCCTGGCGAGCCGCGACAGCGCGGCCGAGGTCCACGCGAAAAATCCTGCGCGCGACGAGAACTGAGCGTCGTCCACTTTGACCGAGCCCGTTTAATTATTTTAACGAGAACCGGGCATTCCGTGACGTGGCTGAAATGATCTTCGTTGTTGCGGTTTCGGATGACTCCGTTTAGTTCCGCCGCTTGGCAAACCGGCGAGCCCTTTTTTCCCTTCGTTGCTCGCAATTTTCGACGTCGCGCGGATTTTCGGTGTACAAGGATCTCGCGAAACACCGCGTGACATTTAGTCGGACAAACGATACCACAGATCCCATTAGTTTAACTACTTCGTGTTCACCGCATCGTTTTCGATATGCACCGCTGGATATTTTGATATTGCAGGCATATCGGCTTCTTCTTGAAGAGATTTTTATGTAATACTTACATGTGAGATGATCTTTTAAAGATTTTAAATCAATTTCTAAATTGAAGATCGTCTTATGCAAAACGGAAAAGTTGAAATTTGGTTCCTAGTTTCTAAACTCTAGTACAATATTGATTCTGAGATAGAAAGGTCCTATATAAAAATTAAATGATACGAACTGGGAACAAATGATTCTTCCAATTTTTAAAAATTTCTAAAAATTCGATTACCTACACAGGTCGTAATTTTTAAAAACACCAACTGTTTGCTAAATTTATTTCTTCTCTTTGTGATATTTCTTTTTACACCGAAAAAGAGGATTTCATTCGCAACTTCCAGATGTCGGCGCGAAGGTATTAAGCTCTCTCACAGAATATTTTCGGATTGGCTACACGGTTCGATTCGACTCGATTGTTTTTGCCCACCGTTGACTCGTTCTTTGACGCGACTTCTGCCGCGCGGAGAATAATCGATAAATCACCTCGAGATTGTACGGACGTGTCTTTCATCCGACGGAGAAGTTAAGCCCGGCAGAAACGCTGGGAAAATAATTTCATTATCCTGATAACGGATCTTTGAATATTGGGGAACTCTTGATTACTTCCACCGTTCAATTCTCATTTCGCTGAGTTGATAAATTTAACGATGACGGGGAAACTAGGTCGTAACGATCATCCTTTTTCCCTTCGCCTCTCCTCTCTTTCTATCGGCGATTCTATCGCGACCCGAGCGAAAGCGAGACAGAAAGATGGGCTACTGTTTCCACTGTACATTGAATTTCTACGACACGGAGTCACACATCGTTCTGCACGATTTTTGTTCGTTTCGGTTTTACAATTTCGCCCGGAAGATTTGATCTACGCTATTGTTCGAAGTAATCTACGGGTGATTACTAGTAACGCCGTTCGTCCCTTTCCTCGTCGTGGCCATTGTCGTTCGCGAAAAATCGAGCATCCTTTTAAAATGCAAAGTTTCAGCTGTAACTGTTTTATTCCGCGTTCGAAACCAATCTCGAGGGCAAAAAAGATTCAATTAAAGTTTCACCGCTGTGCCGAGTAACGATCCAAAATATTTACATTGAAATATGTTGAAACTTGAAGCATTACAACGAGGCGAAGTCTCTAATTAACTGTTTCCTTTCAAGCCCCGAGTGCAATATCCGAGCTTCCATTTCATTATCCTCGTTATTATTCCTATCAAGCCTTAACAAAGTCCTTGATTCGCTCCCTTGTTCGATCGGATCGCCTTCTCCTCGAACCGGAAGGTGTCATTTACATCTCGTTCCAGGAAACGGCCATCAAAATTTCACCGTTCGATTTCCTCGAAAAACACGCGTTACCACTCAACCGTTGAATTAAACATTCACGGTGGAAAACCCTGTACGTTTCCCCTCCTTGCAGATACGCGCAATCCCCGACGCCTCCCTTTCCCTCGCTTACCCTTATCGCTCTTCGACATCTTATTCCCTAAACACACGGACCTAATATGTATTTTTAATCAGTGCTCGAATCGCGTTCCATCCCTCCTCTCACCCTCTCGTCTCATCCTATCCCCTCCCCATCGTGGCGGTTCGTTCTCCTTCCATTCGACTTGCCTGGGATCCTATTCCCCAGGGAGGAATTCGCAGCGCAGGGACTTCCGAGCGAAATTCGATATTCGCAATTTCGTCCGACTGTCACCAGAATCGAGCGGGAAAGACTCGTTTGTTTTCCTCTGACTCCGGCCTTCGCCGTTCCCACCTCCTTCTACTCACTCTCTGTCTTCCTCTTTCACGTTTTCTCGCCTTGAGATTGAAAGAAGCCCACTTCCGTTCCCGCGAGTTTCGTCGGGAGCTTCCCCTTTCGAGTTCACCTGTGCGCCGCGCCACCGCGCCCGAAGTGTTGCCACGAAACGCGCCGGGATCCTTTCTCGGGAAAGTCGTTTGAATTCGTGGCGTTAAGGAGTTTTCCAGAATTTTTTCAACTTTTCTTCAATTTGATATTTTGTCTGTGCGCGTGAGTCTGAAGGGGGTGAATATATCTGTGGTTATGAGGTAAAAGGACCTGCGACGCATATTCTTGGTCCTTTGATATTAACTTCGGCGTTGCCGAACGATTTTCAGGTAAGAGTAATTTTGCAATGTTCAGAGCAAATGGAATTCAGATGGAACGAGGTCATGTAAATATGGTGAGTGGGCTATTGTTATCGCGTCGTTAAATATGTGTGTCATCATGCATTATCGTGATGGAAGGCAATTCTCTTTCTGGGTACAACTGGTATCTGTTTTTATTTCTATTGCTGCTTTTAAGGGAAAAGCTTTCTGTACCGAACATTTTTCTGTACTTATCGTCTCGTTATGCAGTAAAAGCTTATACTAGATTACTCTTTTGTAATCCTATAAAAAGTATTGTCAAATCTTTTTCTTATTCTTTAGCGGTGGTTAAGGGTTTCATCTTATTATATTTTCAAGAATCATCTCTTTTTCACTCACGGTAATTAGCTCAAAAATGAACGATTTTTGTAGTAATTTAACAGAAAATCAAGAAGCCTTTTCTATGTAATTGGTTAACATTCTTATTTGTCATTCGAAGTTTTTTTAAATATATATTATAAAATTAATTTATGTGAAATATTTAATATATTGAATAATAAACGACTTATTGTACATTTTGGATTTTGCTGAGTTTGAATAATTGTTTCATTGTGAAATGCTTATTGTATGAATACGAACAAATCTTTTACACAACCTAATGTAAATTCTATTTTGTAGACCTCATAACGCTGTGTAATTGCATAGTTAAATATTCAGGCACGTCCTATATTTCTTAAGTTTTCGACGACTTCTATACACGAAGACACATAAATTATATAATTAGAAATGCATTTTTTGAAGGATTTCATTTAAAACTGTTTTTGTGAAATTTTTAGACAATCTAATATACATAATGAGCAATGTTTACTATTTTTATGCTGTATAATTTGGTTTTTATTAAAAAGTTAAATCGTATTATAAAAGGTTAAAATATAAATTCAAGCTCTTTGAAAACGGCTATTGTGGAGCTGTCCGACTACTACAGGTATATTCTACTTACTTCAATAATACCACAAGCAGAACGCAGATAACTGAAGAATTATTATTACTACTATTCATATTATTATTATTATAAAAAGTGTTTAACCGTATTTTCATGGTATACATACAGAATCATCCTTTCTTAACAAGTAGCAGTAAAAATTCGAGTATTCAAATAAAAGTATTCTTTGAGAATTTGTTTAGATATTTAATATTTATAGATGTACTTTTCTTGTTACGGAATTGCAAAGATTTTTTTAACATAACCAACTTTCTTTATAAAATTCCTTTTCTTTTTTTACTTTTCCTGTGTCAAATGCTCTTTCATCAGTTTCTCCTTCACTATATTCATTTTGCTCCACAAAATTGTTTAGCTTCATTTAATCAGAATTTTTGTATTTTCTTTATTTGTTTTTCAGAATTATGTCCTCTATGTATTCAACTTAATTTCAATTCACTTGTACACTAATGGGAATTCTCTTCCCGTGAATTAATAAATAAATAATAATAAAAAAGAATTCATTTGCTAAAATAAATAAAATCTCTTAATAGAATACAATGTAATAACAGATTCACTCCATTCAAATAACACAACCTCTAAATCGTTGAACGTCGTACGCTTCGCCAAGAATCTCAGTCCAGATGCGCCAGAGCTCCGTCCACCTTCTTATCCAAATCGCTTTTCCAGAGCTGGCTGCAATTTTTCCGGAAGTTCCTCGGCACAGAAAACAGCAGTGTTTAAGCAATAAACGAGTCGGCCGACTCAGGCGCGTTTAATTAAAGTTCGCTTAAAGCGACTCGAACTAATTCGACGGGAAATTGAATCGAACCGTCGCATTAAACAAATCGCAGCGACCCCCGGGCGTACTCTCGCTCGTTAATTAGTGAACCGCTTTCGTTCAGTTTTTAAGGCTTTAGTCTCCTCTTCCACCTTCCCCGGGTTCCCCTCTGTCCGCGGGGTCGAGCACATGCCCACGCCGGTACTGTTATTCGGCGAGCGAGGAAACGGTGCATTGTGATGTCTTGTCACGCCGCTTCAAGGCTCTTCTCCTCGGGAACCCGCGCGCTGAAGAACAAAGGGCGTTTTCACGGTCAAGGCCGCGGCGTAGCGACACATCAGCATGTGCGACGCGCGCGCGAAGAGGCCTCTTTATTCATTTACCAACCGCGTCGAGCGTTCTCCGCTTCCCGTCGCCTCGATTTTTCCTTTCGATACGCGCCAACGACCCTCCGTCGTTCACTTTTCCCTCCTCGGGTTTCGCTCGATCCGGCCTGGCCTCGAGGATCGGATCGACCCGGCGCGACGCAAAAAAACGAATCACGGCGCATCGAAACGGCTTAAATACTCGCCGACGGTGTTTCGCCAATTACATATTAAACCGGGGAGCTACGGCTTAATGAGCTATTATTTCCTTCGACCCGGGGGCGGAAACCGAAGGGGAACCGGCCGATTTCGAGGATAATCGATGGGAGTGTTTCGGGGACAGAGGCATCCAACCGCGCATCGAGATAAACGGCGAGGAGGTCCTACGGTCTCTCTGTCCCTTTCAATTGATACGTCCGAGGAGATTACGGAGAAAAAATTGATCATTCGAGTCGGGAGAGGTGGAACAGGTCGTAAAAGTTAATTCGCCGTAGGGAAAACTCGGAGGAACTGCGCGAGGTTTTCGAAGGCGTTCGCGGAACGGCGAAATTAGAAGTTCGGTGATTAAATGTTTGCTCGGGCGGAATTGTTTTATCGATTAATAGCTTTGTCCTGGGAGAACCTCCATTAAAGGGTTCATTAAAAGTGTTAACGAATTCGACGGTGCTTCGCGTTCGCGAATAATTTTACGGCGCGCGGAACATTTCAATTTTTAATCGCCTCCGCTCGGTATGTTTATTTATTTGGTCCTTTCACGAAAAAAAATACAAGCTATTAATCAGCAAAGGGGACGCGCTCGTAAATGGAAGCATGCACTTTAATATTTATGACCCCGCGCGCGGAATAATTCTCATCGAGCACACGGTTTCCCCACCGAAAATCGTGCGTTTCCAAGGGGATGGATTACGCGTAAAATTTCACGCAGACGGACTTTATAACGCGACGGATGCACCCACGCTTTATGCACCCGCTTCTCGGAACCGTATCCACCCGGCGTTCAACGCTTCGAGATATCGTATTGGTGCCGGATATCCGAGCTGCCTTCCTGAATTTTTTCTTTTTTACAAACGATAAGCGGAATCAGCCGGTCTTTTCCTGTCGATTTTCGTCGTATCCGCCGCAGATGCGTGTAATTAGCTCCACGGTGATGACGCGTCAGACTACATGACCATGAAATCAACCGGCAATGGACTCGAAGAAAGACAGGAAGACGTACTAATAAAACTGTCTGAAGCGATTAAAGTAATCGCGTTGGAATCTCAATAACAGAACTTACGCTTCGTTTTGCAGGACCAGCGGACCATTTTACACCGTCGGCGCGTTTGATGGATTATTACCTATTTATATGCCTTTCGTTGCTTTCGATGCAACTGCTTTTTAAATTGCTCACTTCCTGTGTCATTAGTAAGAATTTTGTTTATGGTAAAAAAAATCCTTATGGATCTTCTGTGGGGAATCTAATTTTCAGAGTCGGTGAGAGTTCGAAATTTCAGTCTTTAAGGTTAAGTCTGGAAGCTTCAAGAGTCCGAATTTTAAATATCACGAACCCTTTAAGATTGACTTTGAAGTTTCGAAGACTCAAGCTTTATGCAACTTATGCTGCTTTATACAACGTTAATTGCAGTAGAACTTCGTTTATCCGACTCTCAATTATGTAAAATTTTTGTTACCCAGAACTTCAATTATTAAATGCATTAGGTTTAAGAGTACAGTAGAGCTTCGAGTACCATTCGAATCATGCTTTTAAAAATTTCCAACTAATTAATTAACATTTTATGTCAGAAACATTGAGTCAGAGAAACGAGGTTCCACCGTATTCTAATTACTTTTACTTTGGTCTAGAGTCTAGAGTTTTAATTGTGTTCCGTTTGCAAAGAGTATTCAAACTGAAACACGATTCCACTACTTCCCGTATTTCTTTCCACATTCTATCGCGGAAAAATAAAAAAAATAAATGATGAAGAATACCTGCCTAATTAAATTATAAAAGAATCGGAATAACTCGGTGTTTGGCTTCCGAGAACTAATAAAATTAGAAGGTCATGTTTCACAGCTGTTTCTGTGATTCTGAAGCATCGAAGAACGACGAACCAAGCTCGCAAGCAAATTGCGTGCGTTTCTCCCAGCGAGGGCAAGTTTCGAGACTTCATCGAGCCGCGTTGAGGAACTTTTCAACGATATCCGTTCATAATTACGAGAGTCTCGGCTACCTCCACTCTGAACGTCGCGTAGATCGATCCCATCCTGCTCTCTCCGCGGCAGGATATTCTGGCTGCGGTGCGAATGCAGCCTCTGGAGAGGGTCTGGAAAACGGATATTGGAACAGACGAAAATGGACGCAAGCTCGCGCCTTGCGCCTCGCCCCTCCGTCCCTCCGAGTCGCTCCTTCGCCCTTCTTCCACCATTATATCCACGCCGTCTCTGGTTGCTTTCGCAGTTTCGCTTTTTCATTTTTTTGCCGAAAGGTTTCCCCTCCCCGCCGTCTTCTTCCGCTTCATTTCTGCGGCTTCTGCGTCGCCGACGCTGTTTTTAAGTCACCTCGATCTCCGCCCTTTCGCCCTCCGTTGAACACTCGCCTCTCGTTCCTTATTCTCTCGCAAAGTGTTTATCTGATTCGGTTTAATTTAATGTTAGCGCTTTTATCTTGCGCTCCGGCAATCCTCGCGCGTATTTTATCTGATACCTAATGATCCGAACGCGCGTCGGAGGGAAAACAGTCGATGGGGAATCCTGTACTCGCGTTATCTCGTTATCAGGTTTGAAACCTCGGCGAACGCGCTCGGACCGCTTGTTAATCCCCCCGCTGGTCCCGAGGATCCACGCGGCCTTGGCAGTTTCTTTAGGAATGCTGAACATGCGCCTACACTCTAGCAAAGTGACACTCGCGCGCAAGAACGTATAAGTATGTTCCGGCAAGAAAGTAATGAGCGATGCTGTTGCGGGGCTTGCAAGTCAGCGTGCCGGTGCAACTTTGTGCGCCCTCCGAAGTACGAGCTGTTTACTGTTGACGCCTGTCGTTGGGGTACCTTTAATACCCCGACATTCAACTCTTCCTCGACCTCGAAGACATTTACCTCTTTCGATAATTGCCATTCGCCGCGGAGATTGCGCGAGAAAAAGGAAACATTTTTTCCGGCGGCGCCGTATTAAGAAGGGCGCTTAAAAAGCATGCTGTTCGAAGTACTTGGGCTTTATTAACGACTCACTTGCTTAGGAAGAGTTATGGTTTAAGTAGAGGAACGTAGTTTTGCATGCGGCTGATGAAGAATCGGAAAAAGTCCTCGATGCTCAAGTTCTAGACTCGAAAAAATATCGAAGCAAAGAAACACATGATATCGAAGACTGATGACATTGAAAGTTTCGGGAAGAAACGATTGACCACCTAAGAATTTCTAGAGCTCAAAGACGATAGATTTATCACTAAAATTTCCAGTAACTTCACTGTGATTTTCCAGCGAACAGGTTTGGAGACTCCGTCTTGTCTTCTGCGATGTTGCCACTTCTCCAGACTTATGATTCCAAGTTTTCACAGTGGTGTTTACCCTATTCCCTGAGTATTGGCTAATGTCTGTTAAATATTCATCGTGAGCCCTTAGCTGTTGCTCATTGTTACGTAATATGAATTATATTATGATAGACACTGTACCGTATTATAGTTATAGTGATTGTTATTGTTTAATGAATAAGAAATGCTTTAATCTTCGAATTTTAACTTTAAAAATCTTTAAATCTGCTACTTGAAGTGTTCAATTTTCCAAACTCAACTATAAAAATTTTTTTATTTTAACTTCCGTTTAGTTTAGAACCCTGGGAATTTCTAACTTCAACTTTTTCATCCCCAAAATCTTTACATTTTGTATCTTTAAATCTACAATTTTCTGACTTGAAATTTCTAATTTTAACTCTTCAGGCCTTTACAATTTTTATTTCCAACTTTTTCAATCTCCTAATCGATAGGATATTCACTGTAGACGATTGCATACTAATTTTAACAATTTGTGAGTAATTCTGATCAAATAACTCAAATTATTTCTTGAATTTCGATTATTCGAATCTCTAACTTCAACTTTACAAACCTCCAATTTTAAGTCCTCAAATATCCCATTTTAACTCTAAAAATCCCTAAATTTGCAATTTGAAATCTTGAAACCTTAAATTTTTAGGGCTAAAATGACTTAATCTGCAACTCAAAATGTTAAAATCCCTAATTTTCACTTAAAATACCTCGAAACATGTATTTACAAATTTTTAAATCTGCAACCTGCAATCTTCAAATTTTCAATTTGAAATCTTCAGTTTCAACTTTCCAAATTTTCAGCTTCCAATCTTCAGATCTGTATCTTTTGAATCTTGAAGTTCATAGAATATTCAATCAAAGATAAAAAAAATCGATTCTATAATCACTTGAATTATTCGTATTTACTCGTTTTGGAAAATCATTACTCTTTAAAATTGATTTTCTCGAAAAAAAATCCGGACAAAAATAATGTTATACTCAATTTTTTCCGATTTTTTCACCTAGAATTTAGTAAAACTTCCAGTTGTACAATACATTCAATACCATATAAATACATTCAAAATGAATCAAAGAATGAACAGCTGAAGGGATTTACTTAACAGAGTCACCGACAAGGAAACAGCTGTACTTCAAGTTAGAACAAGACATCCTATATGCTGCACACTGCACAATCTTACAACGTCCCGCCCTAATATTGGCCTTTCCTATTGCCAATCCTATTGCCTAAACCGCTTCGCTGTTCTCAGTCGTCCTCTGCGGTCGTTTCTCTCGAAAATACCACTATAGCTTGCCATTGGTCGAACAGGAATCTCTTTCATAGCGCAAGGTGTATTTCGGCCGGTGGTAGCCGGGTCCTTTTTTCGCCTCCATCGATTCCTGGCATCCGCTGCAGTCCCCGGCCGGAGGAACACCGGAAGCGGCGTGTAAACGCACGCACCGTCGCCGTTGACAAGCCGTCGGATTCGACGACGTGCTCCCGAGACACGAAAATGCGAATTTGCTTTTGCCGTGTTCCGCCCCTTTGTACATTCCCGGGGAGAGGGAGCAACGGAAAGTTTCCGATGAATCGGCACACGTTATTGTTCCAGTTACAGAGAAAGAAGCGACGGAAAGAACGGGAGAGTAGATGAGGGAAGGTAGACGCGAGAGAAGCGAAGGGACAAAGCTCAGGAGGAAAGAAAGGATGAGAGAGCGTAGGAGACAATGAGGCGGTGCTTTATTATGTTCCGGCAAGTCCTGGAGACGATCCTCGCTCTCCTCTCCTCTCCTCTCCGATCGCCCCTTTATCTAGTAGCATTTGCTTTCGACTAATTAAATCGCGTGTACAGTTCGTTGTACCGGGCGATCGATCGAATCCTCCTCCCATCTCGACGCGGGGAGGACGAAATGAGCTCTCGCCCTGCAGCGTTGTTCATTAATTCCTTCCTAAACGCGCGAGTGTCCTTGTCGACTCTCCCGTTTCTCTTCGCTTTCTATTCGCCCTGTCGCGTCGTCGCGGCTCTCCTCTCTTCCTCTCGAATAAATCGGGATAAACGGCCGTGTGTGTGCGCGCCGCCTCGGCGTTTCATCTGTCGCGCGTGCACGCTCGACGGTTCTTTGAACGATCCCGTTAGGTTTCGAGGGTAACGAAGAGGTACGTAAAGGAAAATAACGTGGGTGGAAGAGGTAGAAGGAGAAAGAGACGTCCGTCGATATTCGCGCCAGGAATCAGGCCCCGGCCCGTGGAAGTGTTCGCCGCCGGTGAAATCTTGCAACGAGTGTACTCCGGCGTCGTTTGTGCAACCCCCAACGTCGGAAGCACCGAGCATTTCTACACGGATTCCCTGTCCCTGTTTTGGCTTCGACGCTTTTCAGCGGCTCGTCAAGAGGATCGTTATTTTGCCATTCTCTATTGATATCGTTGACAACGAGCGCGCCCTTTCCACGCCCCGACCTCTGTTCACTTGCGATCACAACGATTTTTATCGGCTGCGTTGCTCGTTGCCCGGAACACGGCTGAGAATTATTCGCGGCGGAGGACCGTTTGATCTGTTACACGGTGGTTGGTTCCTATTCCGAGTGCTTTGAGGCCGAAGGGCTAACTTTGATTAGGAGGGACGCGGAGTTGGGTCACCGAGGTCTCGCGGCTCTCCGAGCGTCTTAACGCCGGCGCAGCGTTTGCTTGCGTAACTTTCTGGGAAAGCTCTGCTTTACTTACATGTAATAGTCGCTTTAGGAAAATTTGGCAGATATGTGCTTAACGATCTCTGATTCTTTAATTTTTTTTTTTATTAGAATCTTCTAAACGGAAAACGAATTTTATAACAAATCCCAGATAGCACCCTAACATCTTATGTACGTCCGAAGAATGTCCGTTCCGGACGTTCCGTGCATTCAGAGGACGTCCCGTAAATGTTCATATGTCCTGTTTACGTCCTCATTATGTTCTGTATACAAGGTGATTCTCTCGCCAGTGGACTCAAAGGCGATGCCGCCGCCTAAACATAAACACGAAAACCCTGATTTCAAGAGATCGATATCGATCTTGAGGTCTCGACGAGGATGACTACTTCACAGAGACGGCTGTGTGCGTACGTGTGTGTACTGAAAACGAGAGTCTCACAATTGGAACGCCTAAGAAAACACAATAAATTGCCTCTTAATCGACAGATGAGTGTATAAAAACTGGTTTTTTTTTGTCGCTATGTTTAGGCGGCGGCACTGCCTTTGAGTCCACTGGCGAGAGAATCACCCTGTATGTCATAGTAAGGTGCCAGTTACAAAGTAGAACGTTCTATGGACGTGCCACGCGGACATTCTCAGAACATTTTCCGTATGTCCGAAAGTAACATTCTCCGTACTTTTTGTGAACGTTTAAAATGACTAAATGAATCATTTCCTTTAGGCAGGACGATCGGACGGCAAACCAAATCTTTCGATCCATGCTAAAAAATGTTGGATTCCGATGTTTTAGTGTATAAAGATTTTATTAATACTAAACTTATTACACGAAATCTTAAGAGAAACACTATAGTTTCGGAACTCGGCAATTCGTCTTGTACAATAATTCTGCGTGTCGTGAAGAGTGTGAGTAAAAGAAGCTCTCTTCATATTCTGAAGAGTCCTTATATAACGTACCTACGTTGGTGGGGATTGGACATTTAACCCTTAGTCCTAGGATGACTAAAGTAGCTATCTCTAGGAGTTTGAACTGTGAGAAAGTAACGAAAACAAGAGTGACTAAACGTAATCTGTTTTGATCAAAGTCGCTGGGTTGAGATTATCGGTAAGCTAACGAATCAGGAAGTCAGTCATCCAACAAAAATTCACATTCTTGGATATTACAAAATAAAAATATAGATCTTATTGATTTATTATCTTTCACAACCCGGACAGCAAGGAATTGTTTTTTTATTTGCTCTGCAATAATACTAAACCTTGTAAAGTGTTATGTTTACTCGGAAATATTCTTGGCGGTCACCCATCTTTCCTCGGAGTCTCGGATCGAGCATCTTTCCTTATTAAATTCGATGATCCTATCTATAACCTCAAACTGCAAACTCAAATGATTAGATAAATAAAATTTTTAGTTGACTACCTTTGTGTGACATATCGAAGCAAGTTTTTATAGTATGCGCGTCGTTTTGAATAAAGTAACTGTTTACAATTATTTACGAATCAATTCAGAATTCAGAAGCATTTATTTTCCTTTAGTTTTGAAAACCTCGTTTTGATGTATGTACATATTTTAAAGTTCAGAGACTTAAAATTCAATATAAAATTATTGTTTAACAAACTTTCTATTTAAATGTTCGTTTTTTTAAGCTGAACAAAATAAGAGTAGCCGAATATTCAAGGATTGTCGACCTTTAATGCCTTCACCCTATACGAGAAATAAATAATATACCAAAATTTGTGGTTATATTGTGTATTTCTTACGCATATTCATAGCATTCTTTAGAGTTTAAAGGAACGTTTCTAAAACATCCGAAACGAAAATCTTACGAATACGCAGAGAAATAAATAATACACCAACATTTCATTGCAACGTTGAGGTTATATTGCGTATTCATAGTAGTCTTTAAAGAAACGTTTCTATAACATCCGAATTTTAAGTCCTCCGAAAATCCACAGAACATTTAAAACGGACGTTCCTGAAACATCCGAAATTTAAGTCTTAGGAATCTCCTAAGAATGTCCAAAATAAACATAGGACGTTCGGACGTAAACTGCACATAAAACGGACGTCCTTGGGACGTATGGTGCTATCTGGGATCAGTGGAACGTAATTACTTTCGTCAACGATGGAAATCTAGTCTAATAATCCTTATTCATAAATCAGAGGACAAGTCTGATGTATTTTAAGAGATTTAATTTCATACAGGTATTACTTCAGGAATTCCCCAAAGATCTTATTTAATCCACTATTCTTTGTATTATTTATTAATGATATTTCTAACATATTGATACACAGTGGTTTATTCTTGTTTGCTGATGATTTGAAAATATGACATGAGATAAATACCGAACAAGATGCGTTGCACTTGCAATTCGACTTTAAATTTGGCAAACAAGTATCTAGGCAGTGCACATTGTTTTACTCTAGTTTTTTTCCTGTTTTTTGTTCAGGTTATTCTAATGTAAACTGCCTGAATTATTCTTTGTACACCCTTATGATATTTTACTTGTTCAAAAAAAATTGGTTTAACCTGTAGATAAATAAATAAATAAATAAATAAATAAATAAATAAAAGCTAAGCGATTCATTGATCAGCATCATTTTAAACAATCTTTATTCTCGATCGATCAACTCCAAGTTCAGTTTCTCAGAAAATCTACCATAATCCAGCAACAATATGCAACAAATTTGAACGTGTAAAATATTTGACAGAACGGCGAAGTATCGCTTTCAAAACGAGATTGAAAACGCTCGAGTCGAGTGATTTCGAAAACAGGAGTTTCATTATACGGTGGCTAAAACGTCCGAGGGATGTTCCATCAGGGAGAAAATAATAGTTTCAACGATGGGCCAAGCATTCGTCGTGAATTAAATCACGTTGGAAGTGGAACGCTTAAGCGATACAAACGAGGGATTCCAATATTTCCCTATCTGAACTTAATGGACGCCGGTTGCGTCTCGGTTTTCCCGTAAATGGAAAGTCCCGTAATGCGAAAAATAGTGGAAGTGCCGAGTAAGAGTGGAAGCCTTGCGTGGAGTGATATTAATGCGAAGAAACGATCCCCCCCCCCCCCCTTTCTATGCCGGGGGACGTCTCTCGCTCTGGCTCCATTAACAGTGATTTCTTCCTCGAGGACGCGGGAGAGAGGAAAAAAAAAGAAGGAAGGAGAGGAACGGTTCTCGTCGAAATGCCATCCAGGACATTTTCAGCCGTGAAAGATCGACGAATGAACGGTTCGTAATTGATCGACTAAATATTCAACGTTTGCCGACGGATGAACGTCAACGTCTCAGTTTCGCCCCCCCTTTCGTTCCTCGGATGTACGCGATTATTTTCCTATGAAGTATCCTTCGATCCTGCGGAGGGGTTGAAATGGAGCGATGAATCAAATCAGACTAAAAGCTTCCATCTTTTGTCGCGAATCCGAGGGATCTGTGAGTTTCGATCAGATTTACTCGGTTCGCTTCACCTTTCTCTGCACTTCCTCGACTCGTTGCTTGGTCTTTCCTTATTACGGGACTCTTACTGTAATTTTCCGCGAAAATTTAAGAATGCCTGGAATACACTTTCCGAAAATCGCTGGGAAAGCATGCGGAGATCCACTCTCTGCACGCAGAGTCATTTTCCAGCTGGAAGTTTATTACATTTCAGTTTTATAAGGAAATAGTTCCACTTTCTGAGTTTCATTCAAATTTACTATCAGCGCACTTGGTTCAGTGTTTTAGTAATAAAATAGACCGCAGATTTTCATGCAAAATACAATTTTTACAAGCATAAATAAAGTGTTGGTATTTGAGTAACTATATGTTTAATTTTCTAAACATTATAACTTGAAGTATATTTTCAATATTTTGTATACTTTAACATCTGTCAATTGCCTCGTAGATTCTTGTGCATTTAACGCATAAAAATCCGGATTATGTGTTTACTTTCAGTGTACTATCATTAAATCAAACAGCAAGTTTTACTCGAAATTCTGTAGTCATATTGCTAGTGCATCGAATAATTGAAACTTAGGATAGTAAAAGCTTAAAATAACTGAGAGTCAGTTAATTGAGGTTCTGCTACATGAATCTTTTATTGTTTCTAAATTTTGAAGAGTACTTAAGAGCTTTTTTTAGTACAATCTACAGTTTTTACAAAAATGATTGTGATTTAATTTCTATACGTTGAGTTGAAGTTAGTTAAACATTATAACTTGAAGTATATTTTCAATATTTTGTATACTTTAGCATCTGTCAACTGCCTCATAGATTTTTGTGCATTTAACGCATAAAAATCCGCAGTCCAATAATAAAATCTGTAAACGTTTAAGAAGTGGAGTTAATCACTTTGGCTTCTGAACGATTCAAATATCTACAGTCCACAACTGAATCCCTGAATAATCCCTGAAAATCGAAGACAAGCCGAATACTCCAAAGTCTTACTACATAAAGTTTCCCACGGTAAAAGTTGTTATTCTACTATTTAACTATTTTGTAATTCCCGTCTGGCTATTAGTTCCAATAATCGAAATTCGCCGGCGCATATTTAGACACGCAGGAATATTAGAGAGACTTTAATCCAGTCATTCCCCCGTTATCGCGGCAATCTATACCACGCAATCTACCATTACCGGCCGCCATTAAGTCTTCCGGCGTAAGGGCGGCGTTCTCAGAGCGTAATGCGACGCAGAAATTTGTTACGCGTCCGTTATCATCGGTACACGATTGCTATCGGATCAAACGACCGCAAATCGTCGAATTCAAAGACTGTGTTCGCTAGCTGCGAGCCACGAGACTGTGTTTAGCGAAGCGATAAATATGTCTTCAATCGGTCTGCTTAGTTCGTGTACGAGCTTGACAGATGGTCAGAGGTCGGTCGTAATTTATGTTACGAATTTGTCGCTGAAACGAGTCGAATGACTTATAAGTTAGTTAGCGGAGTTTATACAGATGACAGGGTTATTAATACGTCGCGGGCGCCAGGGTGACGATGAATTATAGAGGAGGAGGAGGGCCGCTAGGACGTATTATGATCGGCAATTTCGTTTGACTCGTGACCCGGGCGATCGATAAATTCGTTTCTGCAAAGCGTTCGGCCGATGGCAGCTTCGATGGCCTCGGAAATCTGCAGAAGGGAGAATTTTCGTGATCGAGAATGGATTTATCTGACGCTCTAAACGTCTTCGGTTCGGAAAGATAGGAAAAGAGCAATTGGAGCATCCTTGGATCGTCGAAATTATTCATAGAGTTTTTATTATGTTTTTACAATACTACGGGGAATTTTATTCCAGAGAAAATCACGAACCCTCCCCCTCGCGATTCAATTTAGAAGTACAAGCAGAAATCTGAAATTTCGTTACGTGACTCCCCTGCGAACTACCTTAAAAAAATCCCAGCTCTACTCGCGATCACCGCGACACAAGTATTCCTAATTGTTCGACAAGCAGAACGCTTGAGATTCCCTTATTTGCCAGGAAGACCGGCGTGTCGTGGAGAGAAAGGGGAGCGTGTTCGAAGGAAAAGGGAGAAAAGAAGGCAGAGTAAATGGGGAACGATCATCGGCGCTTAATTTGCTCGTCGGGTTACGGATGCACCCAGCGTGTCGATTTTAATTATTCGAATCGATAATTGATTGTTTGAGACGTCCCTCGTAATTGGCGAAGACGATGTACTTATTAACGCGAAACACTGTTCTCCCGTTTCGCCACCCTATACCCCCCCCCCTCCCCAACGGTGGAATGTCGGTGTCTTCTCTTTTATCGGTGCGTCGTTGCGTTCGTTCGTGTGTTTGCACAGCTTGTCGCTCATTAAAATCGCGATACGAATATTCGAAAAGGCCGGGTTGCCGTGTGGGGTGGGCTACGGAAAAAGCGAGGGAGGGAACAAGGAGGCAGCAACATCAGCGGCGGCGTCGGAGTCTGCGAAACTTTGCGGAACTCTACTCGTTACAGGCGAGCGAAACGAGAGCTTACGCGAACGAATCATTACGCTAATTAATTACTTTGCCCGACGCTGCTCGAAAAGAGACACCGTGGATCGTTCTCTCCCTCTACCCTCGCTGTATTTCTCATAAATTCTCTTCCTCTTCCTCTTCTTCTCTAATTTCCTCTATCAGTTGATCGACGCTCATATCGATATTTCGTACCTGTGGAAGTTTCTAGTTCCCTGAAATATATAGCGAAGTCTTGAAAGTTGCATGCTGGTGGCGTGTTTGACCTGGTAACTAGAGAAGTCGAGCTCGTCAGGGGAGAATCTTTTGGTATCGATCAAAGTAAATTTATCTAGCCTGAAAATTTAATATTAACACACACGTGAAAGAAGGAAACTCGATCGGTTGAATTATATTAGATGAAGAAATGAATTCTTTTTGTGTTTTAAGTAAACTAAAAGTTATATTAAGAAAAATGTATAACATCTTAATCATCGAAATATTCGCTATTCGTATTGATAGCCTTACATTATTTTCTTGGCTACTAATACTTTATTTTATGTAAAATCAAATAACTATACTAATTGTATGAAAAATATAGTTAAATAGTATAATAGTTATACTAAAAATATAGTGCAATAGTTTAATTTTATTGCATGTCAAGTTATGTTTTAATAGATTATAAATCTGTTTCGATTCCGCTACGCTTTAAGTGAAAATCAATTATGGTTACTTTATCCAAGAATAAATTCTATTTTAAAAAGTGGACCACATTTAGGTCGTTGACGGGTAAAAGCGATTAACTTGAATTTTTGAACTTTTTAAAATTTTATTACCCAAATCAACTGCACTAACAGGAAAATCGAATAAAACTCAAAAAGTGAAATCTGTGTAAGAGTTCGAAAATGTATCATTTAATCAATTATTATAAGACTCTGACGTGTAAAATATTCAGAATCCTATGCCTATTCTTATACAATTAAGTGGAACATTTTATGCTTCATTTATTATCCTATTTCAAGGTATGTTATAAATATCTTTATTGTATAATACATTGATATATCTTTATTTTAATGATATATCTTTATCAATTGAAATATCTTTATTTTATAATACAGGAAATAAGAAATTGAAATTGGGATGGAAATCAAATCAAACACTTTGAATTATATTCGTTCTTTTATTATATTACAAGTTATCGAGCTAGGCTTACAATTAGTAATACTCAGTCTTTAATCTATGTGGTAACTACTCATCTCATATCTATCGATATTCTTAAGTCTATCTTAAAACTACAGTCTTATATCTACCAATATCTACTCTTAAATCTCTCGAAAAACTATTAGCTTGAATGGAAAGTTCGTGCCGCTGATTCAGTTTTATTGTCTAGAAGTCTGAAAGGTCTACAAGGTTGAAATTAAAAAAATTCCCTTTTAGTTTCACCAAAGTAACGATACGAGTACCGCTCTCGGCGCGGATTGCCGCCTGTATTTATACCAACAGATTGACGGTTACTTCAAAGTCACGGATTTAATCGCCAAAAATTAAAACTTCTAATAAATTATTGACTGTAATGACAGCTTAAATAACGGGTAATATAGACAATGATTTCGCCAGCCGCTTTGTGCAACTTGTTAATAATTATTATTGTTACATTATGAATTATTAAAGGGTTTTTCACTTGAAACTTTTTCTTCTGATTAAATAATTTGATAGATATTATTATTAATGTCTATTACAATGTAATATTTACCTATATTTTTAACATTTATTTGATGATATTGTTAGGAGATAATTTTCAAACATTATGTAATATAATATTCTATGTGAAATTATGTTTATTCTCAAATTTATTTCTTGTTTTTACACCAATCATTGGTTCCCTGTATTTTAACGCAACCAATTGGCATTCAAATTGAATTTGGATAAGTATGGTACGATTTCGTGACATTAATCCGAAATTGTGATTTCTCCGCATTAAAAATAAATCGTCTTCATGATTATTCTTTATTGTTTGAATTCCTTAATAATAATAGAATAAAGAGTTACTTAATTTTTATTTCAGTGTCCCTTTCATTTTTCATACAATAATTATTTTTTCTTAGACCCGATACGATTCGATCACGGTCCAATCATATTAGTTGAAGAAAGAGAGAAACGAAAAAAGGACATTCTTCTATTACTGTGACCAGATCGTAACCGGACTGTGAGCAGACCGATAGTGTATTTCGGGCCTTCGTGGGTATGATTTATGCAAGTTTATCCTTAAAAACTCAGGAAAATACTCTATTTTCATGTAAAACGAAAGCAAACATAGAATCGTGGTGCTTTAGGTATTCACCGAAGCAAGTCGATTCCTTCGTCCTGCGCATAGGAGCATGTTAAACGCCAAAATTACTGGAATCGCGCGGAAACGCCGAGATCCCAGCCTCCGCCATAATGGCCACTCGCTGCTCCCTTTTTTGCGGCTTCTGGCAGTCGAGCACTTGCGACTTTAATGATCGAAACGCTGTTGTGGTTCCCATTGAATGGTTTCTTGTCCGACTCGACGGCATGCATTAAAGCGCGCACACAGGAACGCTTGGTAATGTCGAGTTCCGTCGGCCGGGTTCTCCCAATTTCGAGTACCGGGACACCGATTATGGATATGCTCGAAGCTCACTCGGTTCACGATCGTTTTCTGGCCGCGTAATAGGAACCAGATCGACGTCGGTGTGTTGCGTGGAAATTTATCGCGAGACGGATTTTATCGTTCCGCTTTTCGTGCTCGCGCGAGACACCTCGGAAGAGCGTGCACGCGATTCCGACGTTTTCGTAACACTTTTAACACGTAACTAGTCATCGAGGTAATTGGTGAACAAAGTGAGAAGCATATTTCACGGCGTATTACCGGTGTCTGGGAGATTTATAAGGAAACTGGCCGCTAGAAGGGTAATCGACTCGCGGGCCGCGCTTTTTTCGCTCATTTTAGTAACGCCTTTGATGACCGTCTGTGTTTGAGTCTGTCGAAACATACATATCTGGTTGTGTTAGTTTCTATGCAACGGTGAAGGTAGCAGACATTTTTTGCGATGAAGGATTTAATGAAGATATGATTTGTTTATTATAGTAGAACCTCGATTAATCGGATTAAGTGTTTACTTTCAGTGTACTATCATTAAATCAAATAGCAAGTTTTACTCGAAATTCTGTAGTCTTATTGCTAGTGCATCGAATAATTGAAACTTAGGATAGTAAAAGCTTAAAATAACTGAGAGTCAGTTAATTGAGGTTCTGCTGCATGAATCTTTTATTGTTTCTAGATTTTGAAGAGTACTTGAGTGCTTTTTTTAGTGCAATCTACAGTTTTTACAAAAATTATTGTGACTTAATTTCTATACGTTGAGTTGAAGTTACGTTAATATAGATTATAAGAATGGCGCACTTTTTTCTTCTCGGGTGAACGGAATGGGCAAAAAATTGAAAAACCGTATGACGGTGTTCGACGCGCAGCACTTCACAACAATCTCTGTAATTTATTTAAATATGTATATTTTGCAATGAAGGAAATTCATAAATACTATCCAATATATGCACATTTGAATCCCTTATCAATGCCATTTTTATATAATATGCCTTAAAAATAATTCATAAAAAACAAAAATCGGGAAACCATGAAGTCGTGTTCGATGCGTAACATTTTACAGCGGTCTCTGTAATGAGCTTAAATATGCGTATTTCACAACGAACAAAATTCTATTCAATATACGCACATTTAAACCCTTCTTTGGTAAAATTTGTACAACACATGTATGTTTAAAAAATAATTTACGAAAGTCAGAACTTTGCATATCACAAGATCGTATTCGACGCGTAGCAAGCACTTTATAGTGGTCTGTATAATGTGTCTAATTATTCTTTTTGTATTGAAAAAGTTCCAACATGCTCCAAAATATGCACATTCAAATCCCATATGGATCAAATTTCTACGAAATACATCTGTGTTAAAAATAATTCACATAAAATAAAAATTGAGAAATCATAAAATCGTGTTCGGTTTGCAACGTTTCATAGTAATCTCTATAATGTGCATAAATCTGTATATTTTTTTAACAAAAAATGTTTAAATATTGTCTAATATAGGGTCAAAGGACGCACTTTTGCTGTTTTTGCTTCACTGAGCCGAAACTACCATGATATTATGAACACTTTTTTGCGCTATCGGTAGCCTATTTAATAGACTCATAAAATGTAACGAGTATTCGACGATAGGCCAAACGGTTGTTTTTTAAATTAAGCAAGAGAGTGACTTGATCAGACTGCGTACCTTTACCCCGACATGCGGAGTAAAAATACGCAGTCGTGGGGGTAAAAGTTCGCATGTAGAGTAAAAGTATGCGTTCAGGTGTAGTAAAATAAAATGAACAAATAATACATAGATGGAACATATTTTTATATTATTTTTAATAAATGAAGCTAAAGATGACAAAAACAATAGAAACTAGGAACTTCAAATTTAGGAAACTATCATAAAATTATAATTTTTCATAGATTCAACAAAACGAAATTATGCTCAAGCCTTTATCAGAGCAGACATGTTTTGCTCCAAATATTATTAAGAGTTCAAAAACAAGTAGACAGTAACATAAATGCCAGTGCGTACTATTACCCCCATTCTTTTACCCCATTTGACCGGTACGAATTGTTTAATTCGTACTAGTTCGAATTCCAATAAAGTTAGGCTAAAATGTTATTCTGGAAAAAATCGTTCAATAACTATATAAAATCAACAAAAACAACTTACCTCTAAAAATACATAAATAATACGTCCACAAACATTTCCCTGGTACGAAAAAGATCGAAATAACACGACAATTAAAAATTTTTATTTTTAATTCAGAAAGCGCGACTCGCACCGCTCAACAGGCGTTGACCCAAAATGGCGGCCTACGCGCACTCAATCCTGACGAGCCAGCATCCCCCCCCCCCGTCCTCACCCCCCTCAGAGAAAACGGCACTGCGTACTTTTACCCGCTGCGTCCTTTTACCCCGAATGACCCTATGTACATTCAAATTCCATATCAATAGCATTTTCATAAATTACGTGTGCTTAAAAAATAATTCGCAAACGACACAGATTTGTGAAATTCTAAGACCGTGTTCGACACGTAGCACTTCATTGTGATTTCTGCAATGTGCTTAAATGTGTATATTTCTTAATGAAAGACTGTTTAAATATTGCCCAATGAACGTAAATTTACATATCCTATTATTAACATTTCTACAATGTGTGTGTATCTCCAAAATAATTCACAAAGAACACAAATTTTCCAGTTGTCATAGCATTACATTCGTCCTTAACGAAATATTAAAAAAAAATCGTGCGATGAAAACAATGGTAAGAACCCCAAGAAGACGCTACATTGAATACTTTCCAGAAAACTAAACCAGATAACCTCATTCAAAAGGTAAAAATACGTCCCAACACCTAATGCTTCAAGAAACTCCTAGCACCGAAAGATTGCCAGACGGGACACCAAAGTGTCTAAATCTTTGCTAAAGCTAAGGAGGGCGGCGATATGAACGAGCAGCGAGTCTCCTAAGTATCCCCGCGGCTAAAGATCCCTACGTAACAGAGACACTAATGTATAACAATGGCCGTCCTTGCCGGCGCACCACGAATGCAACCGACCGCAGCATCGACGCGGTCCGTGGAAACCGTGCGATCCTCTCGACGTGAGAGCAAAATGGGATACTTTGATACCGCTTAAGCGGCTAACAAATAGCAAAATCCTGAAATGCTGGGTATATACATGCGGCCGGCGTGCAACGAGTGAAGTCAGATTTATATATCCGGTCGTTCCTCGATATTTCTTTGCGAACGATATATCCCCGACCCGGTCGTTCGTTCTGCGGACACCTTTTACGCGAAAGAGCAGCCCGCAAAGTGATACACGCGTTCATCCCTCGCCGCCCTCCTCCCGCCGTCGCTTCGGTTGCGGAAAGGCTCACGTAGAAAATGGCGATTCCTTCTTCGGATTTTCGTACTCGTCCGCGTCGCATTTCCTCCTCCTCCCGCTCCCATGGGCCCTCTCGCCCCCCTCGGTGCAATAGCCGTGGAACGTCCTCGAGGACAGCTGCCATCCTTCGTTCCCAGCGAATCTCAATGGTAAGTTAGCGGAGTAGAAGGTAAACTCACCGATGGCTTCCAAGTGGACGATCCTCGTCACGATTCCGCTCACGAGCGTGCCATTTGTCTGAAATCGCATAACGCTTACACCGGCGACTACCGGTGTTCTCTTCTTCCGTACTCGCTTTTCCACTCTGTTTGCCCCGACCTCCTTCTTATTGTTCCTCCTCCGCGACCCTTCCCTTCCTCCGCACCTCCCTCTCCCGTTGCGTCTCGGATCCGCGAACCGTTTTCTTTTTCCCCCGCGTCTTTTCCCTTTTCCCCCCGTTGCAGCGTTCGGTACACCGGGTTGGGTATACAAAACCGTAAATCGACTGTCCGAGGAGAAGAGTTGCGAGCTTTCTCTAATTACCCAAGCGCTCGCGACCGCCCGCGCGATCGAGGGAATCGTCGAGGCGTGCCAGGACTCCCGTTTACCTGGAGTTTCGCGAACCCGGGGAAGGTGGGAGCGCCTTCGATCGCGAGGGAGGTTAAACTCCCGGGGTCGGTGCATAGGAAATCGCTGATTGTAACTTCTGGGGCATTTATCCCTTTTTGCTGGGAGACGCCGAGCTTCGCCGGGAAGTTCCTCTGCGCGAGATGATGATGAGTTTGATCAATACGTTGCTTAGCGCGTCGGATTCACAGTGTTTGTTTAACATTATTGCCGGCAATCAGCCTTCGAGGAATATTAACGCTGGATACGAGGAAATAATAAACGCGTGATTGAATTATTCGAATTGCTTTGTGACGACTTTGAAAATAAAAGAATATATAATAAAGTCCCGTGGCAGTTAAAGTGTTACAGAGGTTTAAAATGAATAATTCATAGACGTCAAAGCAATACTAAAAGTAAGCGTTCTTTAACCACTCCTTGATCGCACATATGGCAATCTCGGGGAGCTTCCAGCGTGTTCCTAATTAGTTAATAGGCTTCGGTCATCAAAGTGAAATATGAATTATTTGATAGGATCTTAGCCGGTAAAGTGCTGCGGCGATTATTCATTGAAGTCCCCAATGATTATCTTCTAGTTTTGCACTCAGTGATTATGAACTTCCCAATTATTGAAGTTCTCACTGCGCGGTATTGAATTAACGAGCATTGCTATTAAAAGGAACTTATCTCGCAGGTGCAAAAAGCGGAGTATCCTCTAGAACAATTAGCTCGCGGGGACGCGAGTCTTCTGTAGATACGGCTTTCTGACGTCGTAACGACGTCAACTGTGATGACGGTATTGAAAAAAAATAAAAGAACCGGTGTTGCCCCGTCGAATTTCGGAGGGCAGAAGCAATCTCGTCAAGTGGGTGACCATTAGCCACTAGATGCGGACGATAGGGTTGACGGAAACGGTCGATCAGCATCGATGGCCGCCCCTTTGTGCCCGCGCGCGCGCGGGGGCGGGAATTTAATTGCAGCTGCCGAGCTTTTGCTCGGAGCCGCCTGGCAGGTATCAGAATTTAGTCGGATAGATCGTTCCTCGTTATTACAACGGGAGAGGAGACACTGGCTGCGCGACATCGTTTGTAATTACTCCATCGCTGTAATTAAATTGCAGATACTACGGAACAGTTTCCGCATTAGCCGGGACCGGGGTGTCGAGAGGGGGTACCTTCCCCCCCCCGCATTCAGGGGCGTATCTATGCGAGCGCGTGCTCGCTCGCTCGTTCGCGTGTTCGAGACGAGTTTTACACGCGTCGACGATACCACTAACGAATTCAGATACCGTCGAGCAAAGCTCTCGCTCGCTTGTTCTTTCCTTCTTTTTTCCCCCCTTGTTTCTTCTCTCCGTTACCCTTCCCGCGTTTCTCTCGCCGTTGCGGCGGCGGACGTCGAAACGATGGCTCTCTGTCGCAAATTAATGCGATAGAAACGAATTGTGGACAGTGAGTTACGTTACGATGAAAAAGAAAATTGCGTCCGGGATGTGGAAACAATTTTCATCGAATACCTCGAACCCACGCATCGAGTTATCGATTTACTGGTCCGGCTTGTCTCTTCTTCATCCCCTTGCGCGGATAATGGATGTGTTCCAGTGTACACTTTTCCGCGCTCGCATGGATCTAATTCTTAGCGGAGGATCACGCCGCGTTTCTCTATTTTCGCGTCACGATTTTGTCACGCCACGTAATCGCTGGCTTATCGATTCACTTTGCTATTCTTTTAGCAGATAACTTAAAGACGCGAATCATAAAACGAACTACTGCTTTTTCCTCCCGAGAGGTAACGGTCAAAAGCAAAGAGAAAATCATTCCAAAAACTACAGACAGCCCGAAATCCAATTCAACTCAAAGGAAGACACCGTGCATCGTTTCAGCGCAAATGGCCAAAAAGAAGATCCAACCTTTAGATCGCCATCCAAAGAGCTCCCCAAAGAAGATTCCGCCCCCGTTCCCCGAGTTCGCAAGTCGTCGTGGACCATCGTCGGAAAGGGAAGTGGAAAAGGAGCGAACAGGGTGTGAGACCCGGGGTAAACGCGCGATGACCGGCGCAGCGCACGGGTCGCGGTCAGAGGGTGAGTTGCGAAGGCGGCGGGGAAAACGAGGGGGCGTAGACTCGCGGTAAAGAGCCAAGCATACGAGAAACACATCCGGGGGGGTTGGAAAGACACGGCGGCGCGCGTGGAAGATGTATCACCCCTTGATTTCGTGACGAGGGGTGGTGGACGACATTTCCTTTTTCTCCTTTTACCCTCATTATTGACGGCGCTTTGAGGAGCGCAACGATGTTTCGCGGACCGGCGCGAGTCAGTGTGAAACAAGAACGCCGAGGGAAACGGAGAAAAAGCGTGGGCAGGGGGCGGTCGGGGAAGAGGGAAAAGCTTTAATCGTTAACGTCGATGCAGCATGCTAAAAGCCTCGAAATGAGTGGACCATCACGGCGCTTCGTGCCACCGGTTCTCCAACGGTGTTCGTCGATGCCGAAGACGAGTTAGGAACGAGGCAAATATTTTTTCACGACCTTCGGTTTTTATCAATGATTCCTCTCTATAAATAGATTTTCTCCGGGAATAGTTGAGATTTTCCTGGGATCCTGCGCGATCGTGAATTAAATAGTTGGAGAGAGATTTTGAGGATAGTTGTGGCTTCTGTTTTGAGATTTGTTTTTTTTCCATTCGTAACGAATTTCAATTTCGGGGGATGAAACTCTTGAATACTGACAATTTTCGAGTGGCTATTTCGCTTCTGGGAATTGGATTATTTCAAGGAGGAAAAATCAATGGTTGATAGTCTCTTGTGCACAGAATGGGATCGGTAAAATGGGTACTGGCCAATATTTTTAAGTGGCATTTTATTTGCTGGTATTCAGAAATCAAGAATGGGTAATAGTCTTATTCTGATTTTGAGAGTGTTAAAATTATAAGTTCGTGTGATATGTTTTAGAAGTGATATTAAATAATTATTTAATAATTTGATTTTTTGAAGATCAACTATATATCAGGGAAATTTGAATTATTTAATTCTAATAAATAAATTGCGGATATTTATACAAATCTGCATTTTTGTAGATGAATATTGAAATTTCTTTAAAACTGCATCTGAACTGATGATTGTAATGCAAATTTTATTGTAATACATATCATTGTAAGACTAATGTAATATTTTATATAAACTTCTATATTTAGTTCTTTATTTTTACGTAAACTCCTATATTTTCGTATAATTATTAACAATTCTGTTGTTTGCGCTCGTAATAAATACATAAAGCTCTGCAGTAAATGGAATTAGAATTTGATTTAATTTTTGACAAAATCAATGAAAATCTCAATGAAAATGATGGAATATGCACTCTTTGTTATCTCATCCTTTCAGTAATTATACGAAATATCTAGACTTCTCAAATATATCGCACAAATATCGATAACAGTATCTATTTAATAGCATATCTACACAATTTTTATAATCAAACTCGCCTTTAAAAATATTGCACCACCATTTCAAAGCACTCCATAAGTAAATAATTTGGAAAGCACAGCCGCTTTTCTTCGAGTTTGATCTTCGGCAGGATCCAAGCGGCATTCGAAACGAATTCCACGGATATCGATTCGCCATCGGTCCACGGTTACAGCGATGGTAGCCGGGTAGAACTGCAGCTTCTTGTCCGTAAATAACGGTATAATCCCAGGCGCGCGGGGCGTTCGATTAAAATCCAGCCGACAGCCCGGGCACAACAAGAATTTTCTTCCGGAATTATTGTTATCGTCACGTATATATCCAGGCGTTAGAGACCTGGGTTAAATATCCGGGCGCGTTCGCGCGCACCGTCTTGCTATAAGTTGAAAATTCCCCGGAGTATTTCTGGGTAATCTACGAGGTAAATTCTCTGGCGGCCAATAAAAATGAAACGCCCTCGCAAGGAAACGCTCCGACGAGCGTGCAACATTTTTCTCCCTTCCTTCCCCTCCGTCCCACGCCATTATTATTTTTATTTTTCCCCTGTATTTTGCCCGGGCGAAACGCACGATGAAAGATGCCCCGCGTCGTGCACGCCGCGCGATAGTTGCTTACTTTGAATTTCGCGTTTGACGTTCTGCCGCGCCCGGGGGGATGGAAACGATCCTAATTTAAATATTGAAAAGATAACGTAATCTCGAACCAGTACAATGGGCAAGACGTCTTCAAGAGTTTCGCAATTAGCTCAATATGGTTCTGAAATTGTATCAATACAAGGATGAATATTTCAGTCTTCCTTCAAATCTATTTCAATCGTCCGACGCGAATAATCTCGACGTGTACCAGACATTGTCTGTCATTATTTCTGAAGATTCTAACATCCTTAATACACTATTCATTCCCTTCGAGCTGTCCCTCATCCCTGGGCAATTTTATCGAATCATCTCCGCGATAACGTCCATCTCGTATTTTTATCCGACCGGAAGGTCAGTAATACAGTCTTATTCGGACACGCTGCGCCAAACGTACTATGAAATTGTGTCCACCGTATTGGAAAGGGGTTCGCTAATCACGAGATCATGGGCCTCCCACTCGAGATGCTCGAACTTTAATTAGGGAATCCGCGAGCACATCGAGGGGGAGCACAAGTGGCCGGGATTAACATTGTCGTTGGAAAACTCTCAAAGTCGGCGAGAGTCGGAGGCTGTATCGTATCGAGGAATAATGCGTTTGCCACCCAGGGGGTTGCAAGCATTCGCGAACAGTCGACGAATGCCTCCCCCCGCGGTCGCAGTAACGGTCTGGAAATTTTTTTTTTTCCCCGCCGACGCGATGATGGGTCCTTCGCAGAAGAGAATCCCGATGGAAAATTGAATAGAAACAACGCGCGTAGTTTTTATTTTTTTTTCTTCCTTTTTTTCCACTGCCTCCTAGTTGTCCCTATTGCAGACGGGGAGCGAAGAGAATGGAAGTGGTTTTTCGACGAGGCACGAGTCGTCGGGGTGGTTTTCGATGCGAGAGCGATCGAGGGCCGTGGGGGAGACTCGAAACGGGGCTACGAGTGTTGTGAATTTTTCAGGTCGCTCGATATCGGCAATCTTCTTGAAAGTTAACCACCATCTAATCCCCCGACCGGTCCTTAGTAAACTGTGCGGAGCGGAGAGAATTTTTAGCTCGGTCGAAACTATCGGCAGAATTTGGGTCGAAATATACTGCTTGCGGTGGTTCGCGAGGGAGGGGGTTGTCCTGGATTGCTTATAGTAATTACCAGCCACTGATTTCTTTCCTTTTTGCGTCTGCAGTGGGACATCGATTGTTACTGAACACTGGCATTGCATTTTGTGGAGAAACTGAGGGAACTGATTACTATATTTAGAGCTGAGTTTGAGCTGGTAATTAGACTGCGGATTTTATGCATTTATGACAACTCTAAGTATTCTAAAAGTCTTTGAGATTGTTGGAAGATGCTAAAATGTACAAAATATCAAAGATATAATTCAGGTTATTTCAGTTTATTCATTATAATATTATTAATAATATATTATATTATTTAAGTTTCAATTCATTATATGCGTTTCGAAATATTTTGTTTTGCTTAAAAATCCGCAGAAATCTTATGTTCAGGACATCTTCTTTAAAAAATATCTTTATTTTCTTTTACAGTGAGTGATTCAATTCTTGGAGTCGAAGGATAAAAAGCAGATACAATCAGTCATTAAAATTTGAATATATAATTATGCAAGATTTTAATACAATACAGGATAATTTTTATGGTATTGTGGTATTTATTTATATAGGAACAATTGCACTATTAAATAGTTAAGTTGTATTATTAAATAGTTCAACGCTTTCACTATTTCGTAAATTTTTCTGTTCTGCAAAATATTAATCAGTTATAAAGGTTAGGTATAATAAACTTTTACGAAAAACTGTAAATTGCATAAGACATATTGTTTAAACTTTCATGCATCTACATGCCTACAGAATTGGTAATCTGATTTTGTCTTCACAGAAATGTTTTACTAGGAATCAATTTACAGAATACAATAGTTTTCTCAAAATATTCTGAACTTTAACCAATAAACAATACAATACACAGTACAATATACAGTTATTCAAAACAGATATTTCATTTCTCTGACTGACTGTATGCAAATCATGTATAGCTTATGTAAAAATAACAATCCAATGTACATAACTATTAAGCAAATTAAGTATATCAAATCGTTACTTTATGCAGGTGATTTTCGTAATTGAATCACTCACCGTAAGTTAAAAAAATTATAATGTAACAGGTGTTCCTAGAAAACTTTTCATTTGTAATAAAAAATTAATTCAGACTGGATCCATATCATAATATATCATTTTCTGCGCAAACCAAGGAAACAGTCTGACCTCTCCAATGATTTCCTTCATCTGGCGGACGCGAGCAGCCTTATTCCCCCGGTTATTTTTATTCCGCGCCCAATGAACTGGTCATTCCGTGTTTATGCAGTAATCTACATTCCCGAGCGCTCGGCCTTCCGTTCCCAGGAATTCGAAGCCGCGGCGAAAGAAAAGGAAAGATCGAAGAAGGCGGCCGTTCCGGGGAACGGCTTATGAATGGATGGAAATCCATTTAGATGGGGCATTATTGCAGCCGGTGGAGGTCGTAACGCTCATTGTCTGCAAATGTCCCGAGTCATTTATCGGAATCAGAGACGAAAAAGAAAAAAACACCGAGTGAAAGAAAAATAAGTAGAAGAAAGAGGTATTGGTCGGGCGACGTTGAGGGATTTTCAACACCTTCGACGATGGAATACGAATGTATCGGTCGTATAATGACCGGTGCGCGTGGTCGTGTTGCGACACGGGGGCCCGAGATTATGCGATATCGCGTTTATAGTGAATGTTATGGTAATTTAACACGCTCGCGCCGTCTACCCTGTTGCGGATTATCGCGCACCCGGGTCCACCTTTGCTATTCGCTTTCGATTCGCCGCGATCTCCTGCCGCCGGGGGCCTCGCAATTTGATATCGGAAACGGTCCGCCGTCTTGTTCTCCATGTATTAATATTTAACGAGGTTGTAGGTGTTTGATAAAAACCGCGTCGTGAAGCGCGCGAAACGGTACCGCCTTCGCGTGGAATTCCTGCTGGGCAATTGAACGAAAATGATGGGGATTGAGGGAACGAATCATGGGAGAGACGGCGGAGCGGAGTTCAGGAGCCGAGATGAGTCGTTTGCATCGATGGGCTTCGAAAATGCGAGAGCTAAAGGGGGATCGTTTCGAGGTACCGTTCGAAAAGAGGATGGTACCGTTGCGAGCAAATCGCCCATTGCTACTGGAAAACACTGCGCGATTGCCCTTCGATTGTGGTTCGCGTTTTTGACGAAACGAAACTCTATCGAAAAACAGAAAAAGAAAATGTGAATCTCCGAAAAAGATTCTAAAATTTATTAGCGATAAAACTATGAATATCTCCTTAGCAATATTTCAATCGCATAATTCCATTTTGGCGATTCTGGACGACGAGGAGCGCAAAGACAGAAAAAGAGAGATTAAATTTGTTGTAAAACGCATCAAGATCTTTGAATGATAAGAGCGCGGACATCTCGACGAATTCTTGGTTTCTCGTGGAAGGAATAATCCTCGGTTTAATGCTCGTTTGCGCTCGCGGTGCAGCGAAGCAGCAACTTTTGCATGCTATCGGTTAAAGTTTGATGCAAGCACTCGCCATAGTAACCGCGAGGCGTTTTGGTATTTATGTCCCTCATAGTTCAGTTAAACTCTGTCACACGGTCCAGAAGGATGTTAATATCCGGCCATTTGCGCATCCGACACGAAACTGCTATTAACGTTTAAGCAGTTATTTCGTGGTCCATCGACGGCGTCGCCGGTAAACGCTTATTCATCGATAATTTGCAAACAATGGATACACACTTTTAAGATTCATTAAGCCCGGTACTGCGTCCTGTCGTAAAAGTCGTCGGAACATACTTCTTTTTATAGCGTTTATAAAGCCTCGTCTCGTCCCTAATCAAACATCCATTATCGGGGTATGATCGTGAAACGATGGAGGGACGCTATCGGCCTCGGTGAAATTGCGTTAAAATTTAGGGCCGGTTTTCGAAAATGAATCTTCGAACGGCCATATTTCTTTCGCGTAGGCTCGAAATTGGAATCCTACGGATCTGCAACAGGCGGGAGATTCAACGAGGTAGTCGGTAAATATGGTTTACGAGCATGGCTACTATTTCCTATTAACGCTTTCAAGACTGAATTATGAAACATGCGTAAAGTACCGGTCGTAATTGGAAATATATTACTGGTAAACGTTCGTGCGGCCGCGTAGGAACGTGCGCTGTTTGAATTATTTATCGCGAATAAAATTGCGATCATGCCGGTTCGCGCGAATCACGACGATTGTTTTCGTTCCGACGCATCATTATTGCATTCCAATTCAAAAATCTTATAATTTCGTAGCATTGCCAATTGAAAAAAGTCTGGAAACTCGAGCAAAAACAATAATAGCCACATTTTCACATTTCCGTAACTTCAATCTAACCAAAAAATGATCTGTTATGGTGTAAAAAACAGTTACAACTTTTGGACAAACATTGACATGAAAATATTTTGCAGAGTTCATCTTTAAAATCTTCCAACGGGGAAAAGTTTTTGGAATATTTTTGTACTAGTATTTCTACAATTGTTATTTTCACGCCTTCGAGGATTTTCAGGGCGTGTTTCCATCCGCTAATAACTTCAATATTTCGTGATAAAACACGGAAGTTTGCACCGTCGGAAAAGCACATGGAAAAACTAAGTGCCTTCGGAAAATCGGATTTATATTTTAGAAGTGTTTACTCGACAATCCGGCAACCGAAAACTCGCACGCGCACAATACACGGTTTCCTTAAAAACGATGATTCGGTGTTCGCTGTTTACTCGGCACGCAAATAAAGTGGTTTTAATCCCGAACGCATTAGCCGCACGATGTTGTAATCTCCCAGCAATTATTTTCCACTGGTAAACATTTTCGAAACGGGGAATGGCGAGCAATAATGTATTTCAAACTCTTCGAGCGTGTATACGCAAATTGAAACGCATTGGAACACGTTGGAATTGTTGTTTTTTATCAATTCGAGTTTCATTTAACTAAAAGGCGAATATTTTGAATTAAAACTAGAATGTTGCAGGTTGTATTTACTTATTTCTCGTCGTATCATATTTGGGGAAAAGTGTAATTTTCGTTTCATTTTCTATCAATGCCGCTTTTAATTATTTTACCTTCCTCTTTTTTAATAACTATTACCACGTTTCTCCGCGGAAGCGAAGTCGTCCCGCCATTAACTCAGACAAAACTAGCAACTCACTGTGTTATCACTTACAAGGATCAACTACGCCTATCATACACCGCGAAATTAGCAAACGATCGAATTATTTATAGCACTCGCGAAAGCGTAACGCAGCGGCTCACATGTTGCAAGTTTCTCCAGAGTTCGCCTCCTGCATTCGGGGAATTACGCAAACTTCGCCCTCCGCCTAAGTGTTTCGCGCGAATTTTCCGAAAATCCGTTTAAATGAAGCACAAGCAACGTTGATCTCGTTTTCAACGTTAGACTTCTCATTTCCGTGCCGGAGTCGCGTCAACGTTTCTGCCGTCAACGCGGCAGTTTCGCGAATATCCAACAAAGAGCTCCGAGCTTGCGAACAGTTCTGCTTCCTTCGCTTTGAGGAACGGAGGATCCCTGACTTCTTTGGCCGTCGAATCTATTCTCTTCAATGCGAGAACAGAAACAAGAGGACTTCTGACATCAAACGGTCCTCGGTTGACGGATCTGAGCTCCGTATTTCATCTCGAGAGTTCGCAACGGGAGGAAACAATTTTCTCAACAAAAACGAAGAGAAATTACGAACTGCAATTAAATTCTCTGCTTCGGATCATGAACTTTCATGGTTGCTGAGCATGACTATGTTAGGCGTTGCGCAGATTATTTTAAGCCGAATTACACGTGTTTAAACGAAATTTTATTGATCCCTGATGCACTCATTAAAAACTATTCATTTACTGCATCACGAGTGTTTCAAATCACGTTGCGTAATAATGTTAAAACATTTTCCAACATCGCTGTTTAAATTTTCCCAGTGAAATAATTTACTACCATGGAGGAGCTGGATCTTTCAGGCTGAAAACCGCGAGAAATCTTGTCCCGGCACACTTAAACGCGACAATACGTTCTTCTCTTTCCGTTATTGTCGTCATTGTATTTGCCGGATCCGTGTTGATAACATTCGTCGCCGACGCGGATATCGACGTTGCAGCCCGACAGAGAGGGACAGCGAAACCGTCGTGGTGAGGGCATAAAAGACGGAAAAGAGGATTCGCGGAACGTTGGCGAAGATAGGACGAAGCGTGAAAGCCGAGGAGAAGATTGCGCGAAAACGCGTGTATCGATCGCCGTGCGGCTGACAGCCGCTTTTCTCGAAACCGCCGTCCTCTCGATTACAAAACTCGAATCGCGGCGCAAAAACAAATCTCTGAATCGTTTTTCGACGATTTCCCGCCCTCCCCGATACCACACGAGCCTCTCCTTCCCCTGGCAACTGGCAACGCGCGGAGGGAAATCAGCGTTGGCAAATGAAGAGGAAAATCCGCGCCTCCCTTCCCCCGCGATAAATTGACTAAAATTCAACGCTTTCATTCGGCCTCGGTCCTCCCCGGCTCGGTATCAGCGCTTTTTACCCTCGACTCGGTTTACAGCATCGCGGAAATTCAATTAACGCAATTGCAAGGGGAACGAAAAGCGATGGATCTGCTTTGAATTACACGATTCGTTGCGATTTCGCGACGCGGCTCGAACATTTCGCGAATTTTCCGCGCGGATTGAGTAACGGTTATTTAACATGCAAGGGGTTGGAATTCTTTATTCGGTGTCTGAATTGAGATTAAAATATTATGGGAATGTAAATTTAATGGGTTAGTAAATATATTCAGTTTCTCAGAGAACAGTTTTTCAGTTCGTTTATGAAAAAGGAAGATTTTATTATGAGAAGTACTTTCATTTGAAAAAGAGGGAAGCTTGGTTTTTTATTAGGCGTTCCGGTTAATTTTTAGGGATTTTTGCAAGAAAAACACGTTTATTTTGGAGAGACGCTGAGTTATATTTTGTTCCAAAGAGTTTCCAGCACTAGCTGCAATTTTTTTCCACTTCTCTGGCAATAGAAAAATATATATATCCCAAACAAATTTATAACTAGACTGTGAATGTTTATGCATTTATGGCAATTTTAAAATTACAAGCATCTATGAGAATTCTCTGAGATATAAAAATATATAAAATAAAATGTATTTTATAATATTTAGAAAATAAAATATACATTTATTTAAAATTCAATTGCCGTTGTATCGTATAAAAATGTAAATTTACATAAACATTCATAGGATATTTATAACTGTAGCCCTCAATAACAACACTTCTCAACTTTTTTACCATACAATTTTGTAATTGTACTATGGTCCAAATGCTTGTAACACAAAATTTTTAGAACCTAATGTACCGATGTCACTGTGTATTACATCAGTTTATATGTATACATATATATCAATAGAGTGTCCGCCATTTTATATAATTTTAACATAAATAGGTCCTGTGATAGCAGCACTCATATTTATAAATTAAGAATATTTCTAGAATTTTCATTTGCGATAAAAAATCAAAACTTGTCTCCGCTATAGTTCTTCAAAAAACATCACATTGGATCGCAACTCTTGAATAAAACAAACAACTAAGAATGCAATAAAAAATTATTTTACACAGTTTTAAAGTAAATGAATATAACATGCAAAGTTTGGTGCGGTTATATTTTCATTCGCTGAACAAAAAATTTATGAAAATAATTCAATTTTTTGGCCGTATTGTCAAAATTCCTCCTTAAATCTATCGAAATCTCTTACAAATTAATTACTGATCACGAACTGAAATCACGACCCGTCAAAAATTGAATGCAGCTCAAGTTTGGGCCGGGGCTCATAGATTGAGAAACGCTGCTATACGATGAAGGTCTCTCAAAACTAAGCGAAACATTTAATAAATAAAGTCTGATTGAAAAATAATTTTCCTGTATAAGATATTAATTCTCCCTTTTTCGACTTCAGTTGGGAGACTTCGCAAAACAGAGAGAAGAGCAATAAAGGTCGAACGTTGACGAACGTTTGGTAGCTATCCATATACTAACGGATGGGGATTGACGTTCGGTAATTAGTCGTGTTGACATTGGTCGTCGACGAGTATACCTGTCGCTGTATGGGGGTAAACTGTCGCAAGGTGGGCCCATCGAGCCATCGAGTCTCCGATCTCTAGTATTAATTGCGCGCCCTCCGGCTCGACATCCCTTTGACAGGCCCGTTCTGGTTACGCGCGCCGATTATTTCCTTTTTCGACGGGGTTGCTGGTGGTGGTGAACGCCGTACGCTCGATTCACCGTTCGCTTTTATTTTTATACAGTTTCGCGCGACAAGCACTCGCCGGGAGACCCGCCGCCGCGCGCCATGGAAACGAATGCTGTTTGTTAAATTTTAATGAAGTCTCCTTGCGCTCGAAACCGTATTGTTCGCTGTTGACAGGTAAATTAGATTTTGTCGAGGCTTAACGGTAAGAAAACCGGCTGGTTCAAATAATTAGAGGATTGCTCCGAGCAACGGGCGAAGATAAGGCGAATGTGGGAAAATGGTTTTGGGAGCGAGCATTGTGCGGCGGGTGTCTATTTCGTATAAAAATGACTTTTGTGAATATTTTTTAGAATACCGTTTTTTTTAACATAATCATCCTGGCTTGGTTCTGGCTCTTTGATTAAAACGCTCTCAAATGAATATTAGAGCCACTGTTAATGAGCCAGTCTCGCATAGCAAGGGTCTTAATGCATCCCGCAATGAAGTCGTTCGAGTATCCTCTAATTATATATTTCAAGCAAAGTATCCAGCAACTCCTTCGTAGATTCAAGCGCGCGGACAATTCGCGACCCAAGGTCCCATAAATTTTAATACAGCTTAAGGTATAGCTCTATTACTTTCCACAAAAGCGCATTAATTAACGTTTAGCCGCCGCGAAATATAAATTCGTGTACCGCCATCGATCGTCGCGAAAATTATCCTTCTCCGAGAGGGTTAATAGCTGACATTAATATTAATATTTTCGATGTTTACCACGTGCGTAGGTTTAATATCTTCATATTTAGACCCTTAAGAGTTACTGTGAAATAATTTACTTTCGCCCAAGGTACTGCGTGCCCGGGGGAGTAATATCCATGCATAAACGTTAATAACCCCTACAGATGCCGTGTATATGTACGTGTATTTACATCCTGGATACTAACAATTTCAACCAAATTTATACGTATACTTTTTCGTTCATTAAAGCTAATGCGGGGTCATTAGAAATTCTTGCGCGCTCTAGGCGGGAATAAAAGATACGAGACCTAATCTAATTTTTCCACTATGACAAGAATCTACTGGAATCTTTACAAGTTGATGGAGATTTTAATGATTCTTTTACAGAATTTAGAATGATTTATTTTTTTTGTTTGTAGCAACGAAATTGTATCACTGGCAAATGGTTAATATTGTTGGTTGAATACATCAGATTATCTGAAGAATTCTAATTCAACATTCTTCACTTCTTCATGTTACTCAGCATTTATTGAGAATTTCATCATTGAGACTGCGGATTTTTATGTATTTATAGCATGTATGAGAATTTTAAAATTATAAAAACCTGTACGATGCCCACAGATTTATGAATACCATAAAATATTTTATTTTATACTATTTACAAAATAAAATACACATTTATTTAAGATTTAATTGCTATTGTATGGCTTTAAAAAAATGGATTTGCATAAATATCCGCAGTTTATTGATAAATTACCGAATTTGAGCTCATCGAGGCTTTCATATCTACCCCACGAAACATACTGCAACAACTCACTAAACAATAACATTATACAGGGTGTTTGGTAAGTCGATAGAAAGTTTGCAAGAGGTGATAGAAGAGATCATTTGGAACGTCTTTAACAATATACTCCTTTATGCAAAGTGTCACGGTTTTGAAGATATTGACCCCTTTGTAAATGTTGGTCATTACCGGACAGTCTCAGTATAAGCCATTCTACAAAACTAAGTATGATTAGTATAAATTCCAATTTTTTATTTTTTCGTATCTGTAGAGCGTGTTCTGTCTAAGTAATATGATTACATTTTTCTGTATATGATTTAAAATATTTAGTAAGCAAATGAACTTGCTTAAATACTGTGTGTTGTAGTTAACATAAGCTTTTAATTGTTCTGTACGCGAAAACAGTTTGCTCTAATCACATTCAAATATTTGTAAAAACTTCTTTGTTGTGTCCTCTGTCTAACGATGTATCACACTTTGATCATTTTCTGCAAATTGTTTATATCTGAGCCATAATTGTATTAAGCGATACGTAGTGATCGCTTTCGTATCTATTTTAGGAGGGCCTTAAAATAAACAGCTCTTACTACAAATTAGTGTTGGTAACTTTTATTTATTTCACAGTTTAATATAATAAAATTGTTGTGACCTTTTGTGGTGCAAACAAATTAAAAATAATGATAGGGTTAAAACAAGATTTATTTTGTATGCTCAAAATGCGAGCCCCCTTATCTTAAATAGGAACGTGCTGGTCTCCGTATTTCACCGAATTTACCGGAGCTATAAAATTCATCAGCCGAGTATCGCTGTTAGCCTGCGCGTCGGCTTTAAAATCGTCGACCGAAACAATCCCAGTCAGCTCCGATTCGCAAAGATCGGTGTCGGGCAATCGGCTGGGATCATCGTGTTTAATGAAAAGCCGCGAGCAAACGGTCGCGCGTTCGCGGAGTCAGCTGTCGTAATCAAACGTTCACCGTTGAAACAGGAAACGCGTAAATTAATCACGACACACACGAGCTCGGGGCACGAAAAAAAGAGCGCGAGAGAGTGATAGTGATAGAGGTAGAGGGAGAGACGTCGGGGCAATTGACGTCGCGGCGCGTTTTTCCAAGGCGTGGCGCGTGCGCGCGACGCCTCGACACGTCGTTACGCCAATTTTCCGAGTGGCGAAAAAAAAAGGGGGAGGAAAGTAAAGGACAAAAAGGCGCAATAACGAGCTTCCATTTCGTCTTGATGGTCGCATTAGCCACGTTTCAATAGACCAACCGCACGCAGTTGTTTTGCCATAACCATTGTTCTAAGCCTCTCTCTCTCTCTCTCTCTCTCTCTCTCTCTCTCTCTCTCTCTCTCTCTCTCTCTCTCTCTCTCTTTTCCTCTCTACGTGGAAACCGTCGAGAAGCCATGGAGAACAAGAGAGAGAAAGGGAGAGAGGGAGAAAACGTGTTCCGGAGCGAAAGTGTGCTGCAACGCCCCTTCCGCAACGTAGCCGGCGTATTAGCACCGGGAATGCAAATAATTGTTCGGTTCAGTGTATACAGGGTGGCGAAAGCAACCCTGGAATGTAAATAGAGCCGACTTGTCGACGGTCCACGCCGCGAACGCGGCTTTCTGCCTCGCTGCTCGATGTATTGGCCTCTCTTGAAGCGTGCAGACGCGAGTCTTGATCTCTCTCCTCGCGTACGTGTGGCCGCCAGGAAGCCTTGGCATACCTCAGTTTCCTCCGGTTTCCACGGCATCTCCACGGAGAGAAGCTTCCAACGAGGATCGATCGGATCTTGCCCACCAGTTTGATTTTCATTAGCATCAAATGCACCAGCTGGGTTGCCCCCGTGATCCACCGCCGCGCCGTTCGTCAGACGCGAAATTTCGATCGGCCGGTTGAGCCATTCCTCTCATTCGATATTGAAACGAAATTGGGATTAAAGGTACATTTTCACGTGACATTAAAAGTCATGGCCTTCGATGTCATCGCAATCTGCCATTAAATATTTATAATACGGAATTATTAGGTGTAAAAATGAGTTCTTTCACCATATAATTAGAATAGCAATTCGATCCTAGATAAAATTAAAAATTGTTTGCCAGAAAAATTGCGTAAAGGCATTAATAATAATAACAAGAAGGTATTTCAATGCTTGAATTCTATTTTTTCTTAATACAATTTTTATTTCACTCAAATATGAGAAAGAATTAATTTCTACACCTAATAGATGTCATAACAACGCGATTCATAGTTTCCTTCATAGATTTATAAAATTAGCCACTGCGCAATTACCGACGGTAGGTCCAATATTTTTTATTTTGACAGTTTCCTGTTTCCGTACCTTAGAAACATCCGGATCAATTTTCGCGCGTAGGTATAATTCGTCATAATATTGACGGAAATTCGATCCACGCGCATAGCCATTAAATTTTGACAATAATCGGGATAAGGATCGTTTAGCGCGAGGGAATAATCCCTATAACCGCGTGGACCATGTGTTTTCGAATTGATTGCCAAACAAGACCGATGTATTTCCAAATTAATTATCGCGTTCGCAAACAGCGAAACACCGTGAAATTCGACGATCTTCGAGTCGTCGAACTCTCTGCCCGTTCCCTCGTGACGAATGGTTACGGTTCTCTCAGGAAATCGGGATTCCTGGTGGTGCGGCGCGGTGGAAGGACGAGACGGGAAGGAAAACAAGGAAGGAACCGGAAGGGCGCGTGACGTCGGATTTCTTGCGTTTCGCCGCTAAATGCGAGGAGAAGCGTTCGGCACAGGGGCAATAAAGTATCGCATCTCGTCGCGCGACGCGATTAATCGCCGCCCGGCAAGAATTAATTGCCCAAGCAGCAATAATTTATCGTCGCCGGACTCGCGGCGATATTTTAGCCGTGGGATATTTTTCGTGGTTCCCTCCGTTCGCGCGATAACCTACGACCCGTTTTCCTATAACAAAAACCCCGCGAGGAGATTTCCAGCGTCGAAAGGGGGAAGATCGGTTCGCTGAGCGACCGTTGTCGTTCTCCCGCATGAAATTGCGCGTCGCGTATTTCCGCGGGATTCGCGCGAGCGTCGTTGACCTTATCATTTCGCGTTTAACCTTGCTCCCGCGTCTCTTCGATCGCAGATAAAGTATGCATGAGCCGCGGCTACGGGCTTTGAGCGTTTATCGCGGGACGTCTTAATCCCTTGGAAGCCCGAAATGCTCGTTAAACATTGATCGCGCGTTAGCCCGACGCGGAAGCCTTGCCGCGTGCGCGTTCGTTCGAAGCTTTTTCTGGCGCGTGGCACCGTGGATATTTGCCATTTTTCTGCCGGGGTGTTAAATAGATAACAGCTGTACGATTTGCATTAGTTATGGCTGCTGCTGTTGCGGTGGTTGCTGGTGGAGGAATAAGATCAATCGCTGGTTTAAATCCTAGCACGGTGGGAGAGCTCGATTAACTCTCTTGATCTTTCTAGTATAAAATGACAATAATTAGTGGATAATTATTAAATTGTAGCTCAAATTTTATTCGAAGTTCTACTGTGCTCGTATACCTAATGCATTAAATAAGTGAAGCGCTGGATAATTGAAAAATTGGAGAAACTTGAGTGCTAGATAATCATGGCTCTACTGTGTTATTAAGGATTGGCAAAAAGGATATAATGAAGCTTATTCAACTTTCTTAGCAAACAGCTATCAAAATAATATCTTGTGCTTTGAATATAAATGTGCATTGAGCATTGAATATGCGGAGAGACATTATTATCAATTTCAGAGCAATTGCATTTGAAAGAATGTGCTACATTCGGAGCACAAAATATTTTTTAGTCGCTTGCATTTATTTAGTTAAAAATTTTTAAGTGTTTAATTTGTTAGTTATTCGATAGAAGTACTGATCTTGACATTCATGTTCAGTATTTTATAAATATGTAAGGTTGAATAAAAAGTCTCTTCTTTTTTTTTTTTTTCTAAAATTTAATCCATCGGACAAAATTTTTAAAACTACTAAACTAATAATTAAACCTGACTAAAAATTAAAACAAAGACACGTTTCCTCTTTTTGTAATTTTTTAAATTCTTATAGTAATCATGAAACATTTTCTAATAAAAGTATGCAGAACATATTACACCTAGTTTCAACCGAACAATTGCAGTCATTTTCTGAATATTAATAAGTATAAGTGTCCAGAAATTAAGTGTCAGTGATGAAAAATTAAACATTCTTTAAAATTATGATAACAGTTGTACGCTCATTTTTATTGGAAAAAGGTAGCCGAAGGAAATAATATTTTCCAGTACCATTGCGGATTAGTCTAGGGTATTTATATGCATTGCATTTATGCGTTTTATTATTGTCTGGTAAACCTGCTATCTGGTACTTATTTATTTACGTAATACTGCAATCTGTTGAATAGGATTTTAAGGAAAACAAAAACCAGAGGAATTATTATACATGCGTTTTAATTTTCCAAGTAAATTAAACATCTTTTATAAGCTCCATTTCGCACAATGTGAAAATAATAAAAGTATATAATATCCTGACTGCGGATTTTTATGCAAATTTATATTTTTACGGATACAGATAAAAAGATGAAGTTTAACTAACAGTGTATCTTATTTTCTAAATAATATAGCAAATTTTCTTTTAGATTTTTATTGATTTTATTTTCATACTGATATTTTTTATAAATGCATGAAAATGCGTAGTCTAATAATCTAATATAATAGTGTTCACACTATAGCAAAATTAATCAATTAAAGGCTCCAATAGCAATACTAATCGATGAAAAAAAAATTAAACTCAAAAAGAGAATACCATATACTTAAATTATCTCCTTTCATTCTGATACTCAAATCATCTTAATTATGTCAACCTAATGTTTTCACGATTTCCTTATATTACTACATACTATTTCCGAATACTACTACAGTAGAATGTCGGTTATTCGACTGAATAATTGCAGTATAAAATGATAATAATTAGTACCAAAAATTTGTAAACCATGGTTGAAACATATTCCAAGTCTTACTATACTCTCATATCTAAGACATTAAATAATTGAAATCCTGAATAATAAAAATTGTGGATAACTGCGATTCGAATAATGAATATTTTACTTTAAAAAACACTGTCACCTGTAGACCTGATAAATTACCATTTACAACACAAAGTGCCCGAAACCTCACAGCATTTAATAACCTTTCCCTATGTCTATTTACAGAAACTGCAAACTCTGGGCGAGGATTTCTGCGGTCTGGACGTAAACACGCCCTTAGGAGGCGAGGACCCGATGGAAGGGACGCCGGTCCTCACTTTCAAGACCCACCTAACCGCGGTGACGGCCACCTCAACCGGCGACTACACCGTCGTCTTCCTGGGCACCAAAGACGGTCACCTGAAGAAGGTCAGTGCACGATACTCTTTATCTCGTCGATCGAAGAGGGCAACGAGCACCGTTCCGCGAACGGTACAGTCCGTTTTCATTAGGCCAACCTTGTACGCTCGTTATCTCCCCCGCGCATATTTTCCGTAGTGTGTCTAATTCTTCGCATCGTATCGACTTCCCCTCGGGGCTCCGTTTATCGTGTACTCCTCGGGTGCTCTTTGACCTTTTGCGCCCGGGGATAGCGCGTCGACTCTTTATACCGTCGGAACACTTCGCGTTGTGTTCTATTTTTTCCCCACTCGTTTGATATTCCTGGCACCCGAGCGGTTCGCCTGCGCTCCTCACCGTTAAGAGTCGCCGCATCGACGGGAATATAGAAATAAAGAACGCGGCTGCAATAAGAGAATGATGAAGAATTTCGAAGAGTTATTCGAGCGCTGATACGAATCAAAGACTCGAGAAGAAAGGGAATGGCTGCTTGGAATTCGGGGCGCTTGGAAATTTCTTAATTTTGGATTCTCGGGGGATAAAAGAGAATAATACAGTGCTGCAAAAAGGCAGTAGTTTCAAATTTACATTTATTTATATGGGTATCGACAATCTTCAGTTTGGAAAGTTTATAGCGTAAGCTAAAATTGATGTATTTTGAAATATGTCTTCATATTAAGTAATATCGATATTCTTCTACATATGTAAATGTATGCGTTAAAGATGTGCGAGAAATCGAAAATATCGGGAACCCGAGATTCGGGATGGGTTGGAAAGACATCGGGTCGTGTCGGGACGGGTTCCCGAATATTTCAGGATTCTCGAACATGTAGAGATTCTTGAAAATGTTCGAGATTCCCGAAAATGTTTGGGATTTGCGAGAATGTTCTGGATTGACAAAATTTCGAGGACTGTATTACCGCTATAAGACTCGCTTTAAAATTAATCGTGGGATAAGAGATTCTAGGATCCAAAAATTTAAGTAATATTCGAAAACCACATTATAAAATTTATTAATATAGAGATTGAACATAAAATTGGAAAATGAAGTGGAAACAATGTAGCAAATAAATAATAATTATAATATTATATTCTATTTTATAGAAGAACCGAAATCAGAATTGTTTAAGTTTTTTGATGATGAACTTGATTATAACAAACAAAAGACAAGTCACATAGAACATGAAATTACTAAAAGTAAAAATGAAGAAATAATAGCATATTTCGAAGAAAATATTATACATGCCTAGAAATAGCAATATGATGGTTTGGTGGAAATAAAATTGTAAGAGATTTCCTATACAATCAAAATTAACAATTCGATATGTAGCTTGAAAATCCCGAACATTCATGACAATCCCGACATATTCGAGAATTCCGAACATTTTCAGGATTCGCGACATATTCGAGAATCCCGAACATTTTCAGGAATTGCGACATATTCGAGCATCCCGAAATATTCGAAAATCTGTCCTGATCCCGAGGAAAATTCTTGCCCCGACCCGACCCGACATTTTTGGGTTCTCTCACATCTCTAGTTTGCACGCAGTTTTCTCGCGTGACGAACCCTTTGCACATTTCCCTTTTATCTCCGCGTGAGATATTTGACGGTGTCTGACCACGCAGGGTGGTATTCTACTTCGTCACGATTCTACTTTGAATGTTAGAGACGTAACAGACGAAAAGGATTGAGGAAGCAATTATCTTCTTCCTTTCCTCAGTCTTGATATAATTTTAACCCCTTGTCCTATAACAAGGACTACAATACCTGCTCGCTATAAGCTCGTCGCTATCTTAATTACTCTCATTTTCTTTCACTCTTGGTCCGGACAAGATAAATTATAAGCTCATTACCGATAATGAGTCGCGAAGCTATTAAGGAATCAAGATTGTAAAACTCGTGATACGAAAATCGGATACTTGCCAACTAAAATCTCAAGATAAAGGATTCACATACAAATGTATGTTACACACTTTGCAATGAAAAGCAAAATACTATCTTCAGAGGTCCAGCACTTCTAATTGCGAATATTTTAGAGTCGAAATTTCGCTTCAATCCATCGACAGCGGTGCGACGTTTCTTCACCACCCCGTATATCGAAGCGAGTCGAAAGCGCGGTTCCCCCCCTTGAACCGGTCTTTCTCTTCTCGCGGTGGACATAATTAATCCCCAATTGCCCCCGCCGCGGCGAAAGTAATCACAATAGATATTAATGCGACCGACAGAATCGGGGCTACAGCGAAATCCGCTTTCTACCGTCGTTTCCATTAGCCTCGACCGGCGCGACTGCCGGCTACCCATTACAGAATATCGTTGCACGCGAAGCGTTAGCGCTTAACGAGGCTAATGGAGTCGGTGGACTCGGGGTTCTCCTGCTTTCGCGAACTTCGACAGCCCCTGGAACTCAATCGCGGTCTGAAGTCTCGGCTGCGACGCGGGGACCCGCACCCTTGGCCCTTTGTCCCACGCCCACGCGCACGCACTTCGCGCTCGCGAACGTACGATCGCAAACGCTCGGCGAACTTGCTTGGTTATCGTCGGCCGCACGATCGTTAAATTAATCGAGATCCCCGCGCGATTATACGCCGCGCGCGCAACGGCGATCGTGAATCAAACGCGCGAGCGTAACGCGAGCTGTGTAATTGGCTGCGCGGTTCGAACGGGGGAAGAGGCGGAAAAAAGGACCGCGAATAGTCACAAAATTATGGATCTCCGCGCGATCCACGAGAAAACTATTCACCCCCCGACGGATCGTTAGACCCGGCGGATGCGTTTCCAGGAATGGGATATCTCGCCGTTGGTCCTCTCGAATCTGTCGTGATTAATCACGATTATCGGCCCTTGAGCCCTCTCCGATTTCTTCCGCCTCTTCCGCCGTGCCTGCGTCGCTTTATTCTTAGAATTGTGTTAGACGGACACTCGATATCGGTGGAAAACGTGTGGCCGAAGGATTTAGTGGGGAGGAAGTTTATTCGAAGTTAAAAATATGTTTTTTTTCCAGTAGTACAGATTGCGATTGGGTCGGCATAGGGAATAGGGGGTGTTTCAAGAATTATCGCTGATCCTACCTTTGATTTTGTTGGCTGTGAAGTTGAAAATGTGTGTGTAATGCGTCTGGGTGGAGGTAGACGTATTCTACTATTAATCAATCATGTTTGCATTCCGTTCGAGTGCCACTTTGTTGATACAATGTTAGGTACGCTGTGTTTCTCTCGTTAGCTCTTACCTCTTCATCTTTGATTGGCGTATAAATATGACTGGGTCACTATGCGAAGTTTTTCGAATTTTTCAACCATATATTTATTAACTATGGTGGAAAGTATGTAAAATAATTTCAAGAAAGATGCAAGAAATTCCTCTTTTTCGTTTTCAAGAAATGAGTTATTAAAAATGTGGGATTAAATCTACTGAGGGATACAACTTTTCTTTTGTTTGTTTTTATTTTTATTTCATTCCTTTTTCGCCGCTTTTCCTTATCAAGACACTTTCCGTTTATGTTCATGTTTCTATAAAGGGTTCTGTAATTTTTTAAATAATAGAGTTTGAGTTATTACAAGATATTGAAGTACATTTATTTCTCAAGAACGAAGAAGATTTGATCCTTGCAACTTTACAGGATTGTTTAATATACAATATTAAAAAAAATTTGGTTGAATAATTCTGAAGATAATTTACGATATTCTCTAGTAACTAATGCTCTAATTTACAGTACGATTCCAGTTTAAAATCATAAGTAGACCATGAATATCTACACAAATATGAGTTATTGTAGATATATTTTAAAAACTAAAACTTAGATAAATATATGTCTTATTTTCTAACAATTCTATATCTGATTTTTTATATTCTATACATTTTACACTTGTGCACAGCTTCATTTTCTGCATTTTTATATGCATCATAAATGCATAAATATTCCCAGTCCAGTAATTAATTATATTTGCAATTGCATTGTGTGCTAAATATAAAAGAGTGAACTGAACCCTTAAACTTCCAACAATTCACACAGTCAAATTGTGCATAACTTTGTCATAAAAAGCGTAAATATCCAGCAGTCCGATTAAACAATTTCCATATCGCCCCAGCAACAGCGCCAAAGTCACGTGTTTCCCATTTCGTTGGTCCTTTCTGTGAGAAACCGCGTCCATATAATCCGCCACACAATTTCGCAATTAAGACCCACGGGGATAAATAATTCATCAGAATCGCGATGCTAACGCGTGGCAGCGTTCTTCGAAACTTCTCTTAATGTCAGTCGGGCCTACCCCGATTAATCACAATCGCCGCGGTTAGAATCCCCGCCAATTTGTTCCGCAATCCCGCGTCAGAACGCATCTGTCCCGGCCTCGGTGCGATTCAAAATAGCTCGGGCCCGCGATGATCGGCCGATCGTGTTGGATCCTCGACTCGTCACCATTAACATCGGGAACGTATCGCTATGGATGCACAAGTTTCCAGGAAAGTCACGTCCGCGAATGAGCGCAAAGATTTCTTTCAATTAATCACAATTACCGGCTCGAAATCTCCTTCAATTTGTTCTGCAATCCTCTCTGCGTCCGCGGACCGATCGTTCCGAGACCGGCGCGTTGTCTCTCCATCTCATCGCGATCGCTAAATTAATCCTAATCGACGCACCATTATGCGGCTCGATTTGCATACCGTGACGGGATTTTTGCCGTCAGGTCTGGCATTCGTTAGCCGGCGCGAAAGAAGATGCAAAATTGCGCGCGCTGCCAGGAAAGTCGAAGTACGAAAAGGGAATTTTATCCCTTCAAGGGTCCTTCCACCGCCCCTCTCCTTCCTATACCTCCCTTCTCCTTCGCTCCTATGCTCCCCCTACGCGGAAAATTTGCAAGTTAACGAAGTTTCGCCTGGCCCCATCCCCCCGTTATTCGTCGTGATTAATTAAAGCCCGCCCGTGGCCGTGGATCGTCCGCGGGCTTCGATTATAATTATCTGTGTGCAAACGCGAAACTCAAACAGCTCTGCGATGCGAGCGCAAATACGCCGTGCAAATTCGTTGAAAGGAACGACTCCGGACCTGGCTTCGCTCTTTGAGCCATTCAGCGATTCGGGGCTGTTAAAAATTTATCTATAACCCGCGGAGTTGGACGACAGGGATCTCTGATCCCGGTGAAAAGAGGAGTTCGGTGTCGGGAAACGCGTAAAATTAAATTTTGGGCCTGGCCATCGAGGGGGAACCGAAAACGCAATTAAGGGTCCGCTTGGAAGGGTATTGACAATTTTTCCAGTCCATTTTTTAGTCCTTTACAGCAGTGATGTCAAACTCATGTATGAATATGGGCCACCAAATTCATTTTAAGAAAATCCGTGGGCCGCAGACACGAAGAAAAAAAAGTCTTTTATTTATAATGGAAAATAACTCATTTAAACTTTACATTTATTTTTCTTTAATAAATTTACAAGAATTAAAAAAATACATTAAAAAACACATTCATTTTAGAAATTAAAAGACAATATTTTTTACTAGACACTTGGCATCTTTTCGCAGATACTATTTTATCGATATCGGGTGTAATTTTTTGGAATAAAGATATTTTTAACATAGATTTTAAGTGTTCATTTGTTAACCTCACCCTGTGTGAAGTTTTATTAGTCTTTAAGACAAAAAATAATTGTTCACATAGATATGTACTACCAAACATTGCCAAGATTCTCGCAACAAATATACGCATTTCAATAAAATGTTCTGGCAAGTACGAATAAAAATCTGGAATGTCAATTTCATTATATTTTTCCTTTAGCATTGTGTTGCATTGTATTTTTTTGGTCATAAAATTAATTTCAAGTTTTGGGTCGCGGGCCGCACTTTAAGGTCTTGAGGGCCGCGTGTTTGACACCACTGCTTTACAGGGTTCCCGTATCACGTTATAGATTAACGTATTTTTCTCTTACGCTAACCGATATTGCATATTATTCCTGATTTTTGTAGTTATCCTTAACGTCGAGTAGAACTTTATTAAAAAGTCCGCGAGCGTAGGTACCTATATTGACTCTGCGCGACTAAAGGGAAGAAGTTAGGTCGGAATTGCAGGAGGAGCGACTTAAAAAGTGTTGGCGAACTATTATGTTTCTCTGTTTAATATTAAAACTAGGAAACACGAGAAAGAAGTCGGAGAGCGTAAAGAATTCCTTCGGTTCTATTTACATAGACGTCGTAATAGAATGTTCCGCCTCATTTTCAAGCCGACGAAAGAATTTGAAATTTTCACGGTGATCAGCGAGCAAATTTGCTCGCCAGGAAATACATTAAAGCGTGAATAATGGCTCGGTGGAATATCAGACGCGAATTGCATATTGGACGATTAATTCCGTAGCACTGGATCACAAGAAACGCTTTTCAAATGCAACGCGTTTTAACGTCGTTCTACCGAACGATTATGTAGCAATTCGCGTGATGCCTGATGACTCATTTCCCTTTCACGAACATGCAAAATTGCGGTAAACACGCTAATTAAAATTTCTCTGGTCATTCTGTTACCTTCTACTTGCATGGACACCGTCAAGAAACCGCTGCGCTTTTTGTCACGAATCCAGTTCGACGCGAGTTTCCATGAGAATCGAAGTCGATAGCGGCGATTGCATTCGAGATTTTATTATCTCTCATTCTTGGGTTCTTAGTCATCCATGTGGGTACTATTAATATCCACAAAGAGCTCCGAATTCGCGCGGAGATAAAGCTCGATTCTATAACTTCTCAAGAGAATTCGCGATCGTCGTGTATCAGGGATCGAGCTTGTTTCCTCCTCTCGATTCTCGGTATTTCCGCGCAGTCGATAGTCTCCGCGATGGCGAGTTTATCTGTCCAAGATTTATGGGCTCGATTTTTAAGTAATCTTCGGTCTCGTTGTTCGTCGGGAGACTCCAGGGGGACGTTTCCTCTCGCGGTGCGATCGTTTGATTTCGTTGGGGCTCTCGAGATAGGGGCCCTTTAAAACGGATGTTTATTGTAACCGATGGCCGTTAGTTTTACGGCGCAGGTGTTGCCGCTTATCGGCGCCGACGAGAGTGGCAAACTGCTCCTCGATGAATATTTCAGCGATGTTTACGGGCGAAACGGCGAGCGTAATTCGGTTCCCGTTCGCCGACCGAGTTTCAATTACCCTCCGATATCGTGACTGTTCTTAAAACAACTGCGAAGAAAAAGAGAGAGCGCGAGGGAGATGGAGAAAGGAGTCGATCGATTCTGGGCTGTTGTTTTTCTTCGATACACTCGAAACATGCTTTCGTTTATCAGCGATGGTAACTTCTGCAGTTCCGTCTATTATGTCTGTTCTGTTTCTCGAGGAAATTGAAATAGTACTGTAGCAAATAGAATTCGGGGAAAACGAGGAACGACGATTTCCTTCCGATAAACATCATTTTGTACAGTATACGCAAGAATCATGTTTCTGTTATTGTGATTGATTTTATTCATGGAAAATACGGAGGCGAAGCAGTAGATGCCAGTGATTCGTTCAGCAATATTAATTATTATGTATTCCTTACATTTGCTACGCTGGTTCATAACATTTAGGCTTTAAGAATAAACTCGGATAAATTTGATACCGATATCTCAAATATTAATTAGGCTGTACTATTTTTACTGCTGCTAAAATTATAGGATCATTCGTGGATCCGAGTTTTTAAAAGTTTTTCTTTGCATTTAACTAGGAAATGTATCTTTCGATTTAAAAAATATGGATCGTTTTCATTTATACCTTCCTTCAAATCAAGTGTATATTTTTAGAAAATATTCTCTCCATTCTCTAAGTTCTATAATTCCACATTGATTAAAAGTGGTTCTAAAACTCTCTAAATCTACAGTGAAAATATTAAAAGTACTAATCGAACAATTTTTAATAAAAGTAAAGAAATTGTTTCAGTATTTTTAGTACTTAGCAACACGTTTCAAGGTGCTTAATATGTTAAAAATTATTTTTTGTTAAATTTTCTACGGTATTTATTATCGTTTTTACCAATTTACCAATTGCAAAGTAAATAAACAATCTCAATCATAAACATTTTCGGCCGAAATCCCGAAGACTTTCGAATACAGCGAAGGCCAAAGTAATCCTTCACCCCGCTCCTACAAATTACAGACTAATGGTTACAGATTACAAAACACAGTCCGCGATCGGCGCAGAATCTCGTCGGATGATTAATTAGCGATCATTGTTGCTCAGTTCGCTTCATTAATCAGAAAATAGTCAATTATTAGCCAACTCTTGCCCCGCGCGCTCGAACGTATTCCTCTCCTCGCGGAACTTTCACTGTCGGCGTCGATCGGCCACGTTAATTGTCTCAGATGAAGTTCAGCATGATCGATAATCGTTGGGCCGGTGACGCATTGTTTATCACCGCGTTTGATCGCGATGGTCACGTCCAGAACGAAGAGCGGCGCGGCGGCGGCAACGGCAGCAGCCGCGCGCGGTTCGCCGCGCCGCTGAGACGTCGTTGATTCATGACTCGGGCCCCGTCCCGGAAGGTATTAATTAATGATCGCCCTCTTCTACATATACGGCAGCGAAGGGTACGGGTCGCGGTGAAAGGTTATCCCCGAAGGTATTTAAACGCGCCTGCCGGCGACCGTTGCTGGGTCCGTCGACTCGACTCGGAAGGGGGATGGGGGAGAGACCCTTCCGTTTATTTCTTCGATTGTCCCAGCGATCGGAGCCGAGAACCGGTCGTCGGCGTCCACGCTCGGCTCCGTCGGCTCGCGAGTAAATCAACAGCCGGTTCGTACTTGCTGAAAGGTAGCTTGAAAATATTGAATTAACATACCGTTCAGCGTAACGAGGAGCGGACAAGTTTGTGTCCCTGAATTGATTAATGTTATATTGTTGGTGTCATAGGCGGCCACGGGCTAGAATCGCTTCGGCCCCGGCCTGTAAACGTGTCAGAGTTCGTGTGCGAAGTCTTGTTCTGAGACCAGCGACACCCCTTTTTCGAATTACCAACGGCAGGAAAGATAAATTTACTGTCGGCATACGAAAAGACATTACAGAGCGTCTCCTCAATTTTTTTATCAACTTTTTTTGGGGGTGACATTCGGGAAAATTGCCTTCGTTAAAATATCCTGCATTTTCAGCAATTTTTTTGTGTACAAAGCAATCGTTAAATAACTTTTAAGTGAATGAGTTTCTATCTTCGGAAAAGTCGCGATAGTTCAACGAAGTTTTTATTACTTTGATTTTTTTTCATTTCCTAAGTGATTTCATTTCCAAAGTATTCCGCAAATATTATTAAAAAGTCCCAAATAGGTATAAATAATCACAGGAGAGTTGATTGAAATAGATGGTATCGATAAACTGATTCCTTAAAATCGTGAAATTCGTAGCTCGGGGAGTGTCAATGGCCTCTACCCAATGTACCTTCTGCCCAAACGATCGAATCAAATCTAATTATGCAGGGCATGCACGTATCATGGGACGATGAGTAAATGTCAAATCCTCGCAAATTAAGAGACACCTTTCGTTGTTAATTCCATCAACTTCAGAAGTCTGTATCGAATCTTGCCGTTGGAGCACTTCTGATCCTTTCATATTGATCGCCGTCAATTAATTAACTGTTCAGTTCAGTTATCTGAGAAATTGGAATTTCATTTAGCTACGGTGGATTGTCAAATTTAGCTGGATCGAGTAATACAATTTCTCTATCTCTCGTTCATAATTCATTCATTTACTTGTGACGTTTCAACGCTGACATATTACATGTTTAAAAACAGTAATTAAGCGACAGATAATACCTTCGTTGGCTAAGGTTAAAAAATTCAAAGTCTACGCCGAGAGAAGAAAGAACTAATTCGCTTTTAATCACACTTAAATATACGTAAAATTATGAAGGACTATACTAAATAATTTACCTAACTCAAAGATTCACCGAGCACCAAGACGAACTAAAATTTTCTCCGATACGGTAACATTCTTCCCGTCAAGAATTCATCAGCATGCTCGGCGAAATCTCTCGACAATCTCCAATGATTAACGTGAAATCTCGCGTGTGTGGCGCATCATCCTACCAGACGAGGAACAGAGAACGCGACGGCTAAGCAGACCGACGAGGAGGAAGATAGACATAGGCGAGCAGAGTTTAGTTATGTACTCCTCGGCTATAATCCTATTCAATTAAGGATCCTCAAGGCAGTTTCCGTCGTGCATCTATCGCGATCGCCTAATTGCCGGCGCGTCTTCCGTCGATCTCTTAATTAATGCGCATCTCGCGGGGATCCCGGGACCGTAGTCTGACGCTCGACAAAAGCGAATCTCGGCCGATCGATCTATCGGCGTTCGTTAACAAGGATAATTGCGCGGCGAGCGTGAGCACGCGTGTGCGTTTCCGTCGAACAATGCCGCGAGGATGTTCCGCCCCGCGACACGAAATCGAACTCGTCGAGACGCTTCCCTGCGTCGTGGAAACGAGAAAGATCCGACGAGCGATTCTGATACGAACGCACAAAGAGGGACGGATGGCGTCAAGGGGGAGGTTTCTGTATTTCCGGAAATAGAAAGGGTTCCGGGACTTCCCTTCGCGGAAGAATTGATACGTTTGGAGGGAAAAAGTCTCCGTTCGGGGGAAAGCGACGGCGGTAGAATATTCTGCGATTCTTCGTTCGACAATGCATTCGTTGCTCGTATTGAAAGTTTGTTAACTCTGGAATCCATTCGTAAATCATGAATATCAAAATTGGTATAGTACAACCCCTTTTTGCGAATATTTTTCGAAGTCTAGTAGATTTTTACTTTTTAGCCACTATTCTTTGGTTCATTTGTAGAATAAACGTTAAGTTTAGAGAAATTTCAAGAATTAATTAACTTTTTATTTATTTTAATTCTAAGGAAGATAATCTTTAACACTTTCGCAATCAAAATGTTCGAATAGCATGGTGAATAACGTTTATCACAAAGTTTAATCAAGTTTAATATAAATAGGTATACAGTATGGGATAACGTGACAGCTTAGATATTCATATAAATGGAGCGACGCTCGGTGGCAGTTCAGATAATAGGAGCTCAATTAGTGCACAATTAATCAAGTACTAAAAAAATTTAATTCATAGGATAATTTGGCGATTTAAACTATATGGTTTTGCATACCTAACATATCACAATTTTGTTCCTCTGTAAAAGCGCAAATGTAGTCTTATTTTTCCTAGACAATTTTTCTCAAACTTTACAAAAGCTTTCAAGATATTGAAAGACTGATCCTGTGACTCTGAAAAATATTTACATGTGTCTTAAGATTTTAATTGAATCTCTACTACATACAATTTCTCGTATATCTGCAGTGTTTATAAAGATAATAAACGCCTGAGAAACATAATTTTTGTAGCTACAATTTTTGACGAGGCAATAACTCAAAGTTTAAATGCACGATACACAATCACGACAAGTTTTCGCAGGCTGAAGCCAAGTCGGCTCGAGAGTAAGAGGGTTAATATCGCAGGGAGTGGTTTAGGAAGAATCTCTTGACGCATGATGAGGGTTGATTGGAGTTTCATTAGCGAATTCGCGCAGCTACCTCGCAACAACTTTACAAGAAAGTTGCTATGGGGGTTGTCGACTCGAAAATTGATTCTACAACCCTCACTGGGGCGCCAGTAATCTGGGTTCCACTTCAAATTAACTTCCCCCGGCGAATTCTGAGAATAATTCCGCTCCATACTCGTTCCTTTTCCGACTATAATCACCCGGAGCTTCAAAATAAATGAATTCCTCCCGCGATGCTTGTCAACGAGCGTACACATCGAACTGAAGGGTGAAATAAAATTGTAGCATTCGAAGAACTCCATCCCGGGCTGGCGGAGTTTGTTTTCGAGCAACAGTTCCCTCGTCCAAGTTTTTGCCGCGACAGGAATGTCGGCGTGACGGCGAAGTTGAACGTCGCCGACCCCTTATGAATTTTATGGAAATAAAGATTCTATTCTTAACGAGGTCCGCTGGAAGCCGAGCGTGCGCGGCTGAATATTTCATCGTTCCCGCGACTGTATACTGCGTGACTGTTTAAAACTTCGCAAGAAAAGCGGAACGCGACTTCGCGATTGATGCAAACCGCGAGTCAGAAGGGGAGGACTGAATCGTCGTCGTTCCTCGAATAACACGACCACGATTTTTCTGCTCGGCTCCGGCGCGGCGCGGCGCGGCGCCGAAACGCGGTCGCGATTCTGGCCGATCTTTCCGGTTCGATGCTCCTTCGAATCGCGATCGAACGGCGATTACGCAATTATTGGCGGCGGAGAGAGGGTTCGACGCGAGGTCATCGCGGGGACGCGAGCTCGGGCAAAATTTACACGGGATGGAAATTAGGCGCGACGTAACGGCGAATTAATCCGGGCAGCATTAGGCCGAGAATCGACAGACGCAGCCGCGCGCGCGGATCGTAGATTAATTCGCGCGTCCATCAAACAAGCGACGATGCACAGTATTACGATTAATAATCGCAGGGGCCTGAGCCCGTGGATCGCGATTAATAATCGTCGACGCGTTTCAGGCGGTAGGTGCGTGGGCGGCGCGTGCGCTCGACCGCGTTCGCTCCTATCCCCCGTAAAAGAACGGGGATATTGACGCAACCGGCCGATATCAATCCGATTCCTCTCCAATTAGAACGATCCATCGAGGACTGATAAGCATTTCGAACCGACACACGCGCCGGGACGAGCCCTGCGACAATAATAACGAGCGTGTTATATAATGTTCCGTCGTATTATCAGCGTCGCAAAAATGGGGGATCGCCTCGCTTATTAGTAATACAACCGATAGTAGGGCTAATTCCATTGGTAACAGCAATAATCCAATGAAATTGATTATTGAATACCGATGTCCCCGCGCCGCCGCTGCGCGTTGCTATTAATGCTGGCTGCTGCACGCTTGCTCGCGCGCGCGCACGCACCGTCTATCGAGGCCGCTGGTATTAACGGCTATTATATGTAGTTACTGGTTAAAACGATCATATAAAATTGATGATTAATTTCGCGGCCGCGGGTCGTTTCGATATTAGGATTAGTCGGGAATAGAGCCGGTAGACAATCGGTTTCCTCGGTTTAATCGATTTCGGAGCGGTTGTCTGTCCGGATGATGTGCTCTTGGTTTATCATTTCAAACGACGAGATAATTACATAGTGATCGGGGATTTTACGGCTAAACGTCGTACGTAGATTTTACGAATGTAAATCAGATCTCTAAAGCTTTATCAAACAGTTGTGCTGTTTGCTTCAAAAACATGAAGCATTTAGAATTAGAATCACTGAAAATTTTCAATACTATCATTTCTTTAGGTGAACTGAAAGCTCATAACGAATTTTAATAACAAAGTTGATTCACTATCAAAGTCTTACACGCTAGTTGTTTATCAGACGGAGTCAGAAAATTTTGAAAATTTTATACCAATTGTAAGTAAAATAAAATGTTAGAGAACTTTGATGCCGATATCATGAATGCATTAAAGTCTACAAAATTTATTTTAATCAGGTGATTGCAGATCAAAATGATCCAAATTACAAGCTTCCATTTTCAAAATAGTAGTATTTTAATTTTGGGCATCGATTCTATATTATAAGCTCTTATCTTATTATTAGTCTGCGGAAGTTCATGTAAATGCATTTTTTAGGGAAATGGAGCAAAGGAACGAGACTTTGATAGAAATGTGTTTCATTATTAGAGGATTTCAAAAACATTTTTTATTTTGCATATTTTGCATATACTGCCTATACCTTGCATATCCTGCATATGCAAAGTGTCTCACTTAACTCTATTACCCCTGGTTCTTTTGTTATATGTACAGATACAAAAAGTGTGAGGAAAAAGTTGTCGTATTTTAAGCGCACATGAGTCTGTGTAGGTTGAGTTCACCCTTAAGGTAATACTTTTCGAAATTTTGGGAAGAGTATAATGTTTCTTGTTTTACATGGAATGACCAAATGTTTTTTACTATTCAATAGTTGAGGTCAAAACACATACAACTATGTACCGCACCATGATTTTGAAATGACTTGGTACCGAAAATTTTGCAAATGATTGAACCTACGCTTTCGATACACATAAATTTTACGCAAAACTTTAATTTGTTGAGATCAAGGTCCCTTCAAGGTCATGTTATTAAACTAAATGCGTTTTTTTAATCAGTTACATGATTTGATAAAAAAATTCTTGCTGTATATCGCCTTGATGCGATTCATATTATGTAACAAATATGTTTTGCATCATCACAATTCGAAAATATATTTAGTTGCTGTTATTTAAACGGATCACCCTGTATAATGATTTAAAAAATATATTTCTCATATTAATTACATTCATTAGACACAATTATATGAATTTTTAGTCTGTATACATGTAACGTATACATCAAATTTATCCTGCATATACTCTGGATATTCACTGCATATTGTTACTGCATAAACTTCCGCAGTCTACTTATTATACTGTTTATTAAAAAAATAGCAAAGTTGTTAAGTTTGTTAAGTTTCTACCAAACGCGCAGATTTTATTTCCCATGCACGAATGGAAGCATTAGCTTTCTGAAAATGTAACATCCGTCATTTTGCAGCAGATATATCCGCTGAAAGGAAACACGTTAATCTCTTCCAGGGTCGTATTTATGAAACTTGTAAAGCAAATTTAATTCACATCTCAATTATACAGTTTGTACCTAAAGAAATGTTTATCATCGTAACGTTCATTATATCTCCGTCAATAATGCTTGAATGAATATTTGTATAATGTATTAAAATTGTACAGAATCAACTGAAATGTACCAGTTAAATGCGCAGGTTAACATGAATTCGACACGCGTATGAATAACCGGCCGAGGAGAATGATTTATTATTTAATCGTGCTTTATTCGAGGGAACGAAAAGAACTGTGGTAGAGCGTTTCGACCTAACCTTTTCTCGAATATTCGCTGGAAGAGTTAAAAAGACATTTTGTAACGGAAAGAAGGCAAGATCGAAGGTGGAAGAATAAAGAACCGAGCGCCGCCGTCCAATCCCCGGATTTCGCTATCCCACAATGTCCTCTTAGGTTTCCATCAAGCATCGATTTTCTTATTCCCTTTCGTCGCGATTTTCTGGGTCTTCCCCCTCTTTCACCCTTTCAGTCGCGCGGATTCATTCTTTCCTCGAGCGACCTCTTTCATTCATTCCCACTGTCCCCGGCCCAGTCAAATCAATCAATATCTGTCCCATCAATGTCGCTTAATCGAATATCACGAACTTTCTAATTGACAGTAATTGATCATTGATATCCATACTAGATGGACTCCGCGTGCTGTAACTTCGACAGGTGATTAACAATATTGCCAAATTAGTGATCCAACTAGCAGGCTTGTAATGCCAGCGATAGTTGTCTGAAGGTTTGGCCATAATTTCGTTCTTAAATAATTAATGACAACGATCCGTTAGAATGCCTGAAAAATGTTATTACTCCGCCTTTCATCCGCCTGTCACGAAAGACTTCCATCAGTAACACACATATGAGAATTGGTTTCATTAAAGAATTCCATAAAATTTTTCCGACCGAAGTAATTCGATCTATTCCGGAATTTTCCTTTCCACAAAATTCGCTAATTGCACACATTCTCCGTGGCTAAATGAAATCAGAGTAATTAAAATCAGACGTCGTCGCCGTCCTAGGTCTCGCTTTACGCTCTTGTCTCCACATTAAAATCGCGAGAATACTAAAAACAACCATGAAATCCTTCCGCGCGGTAATTCCTCAACATCAAACAAACGCCCAAGCAGCTCGAGCGAGGTCGCAGCCGGCTTTCCTAGGTATTCGATTAATTTCATCGGCCCGGAATACCGGGGCCGGGTAACAGTTACCTCGACTATTCCGTCGACACGGTGTACCCGTCGCTGTCAATGGTGAACCGTTGAATAGCAACCGCGGCGTGCTTTCCGTGGGAAACTGTGCTCGCGAAACACCTCCGTGCTCCTCTGTATCCTCGGAAACACCGAGGCACACACCCGTGGAAGGGAGGAGGAGAAGGGAGGAGGGAAAAAAAGGGAAGCTTGCGATGGCATCGAGGGTGGTTCGCGAGACGGAGCGCATACATGCTCGCGAGTACATCCGCGACGCGGCAACAACAATTTCGCGTGGAGACGTTAATCGGATCGTGCCGCGGCGGAGTTTCAATTTGCCGCGGTGGGCCAGGCTGAAGGGACGACTCTGTAAGTGGGATCAGCGTACGTTGAAGGGCGCGGCAGATTATTACGCGCGGCTAGGACACGTGCGTAAGGACGAGGAGCGGCTCAGGTTAAGGGCCTCCTTCCCCCTCCTCCCCCGGTAATGGCTTAAGCCCTGAGATTCCCAGTTAATTAATTGGTATTAACGTGGCGACGAGAGTATCGGAGGCGAGCGTATATACACGGGGAGGGCATCCGCCCTCCTCATCCGAAGGGCGTTGCGAGAGGAGAGAGGGAGAGCCGGTGTTGAATCAGGCCGAATTTCCGAAGGAAGCTCAATCGTGCGCGCACGCTGGAAAAAACCGATACGAATTTGCATGTTAACGAGAGAAAGAGGAGGGAGAGGAGGGCGGGCGGAGGATTTGGCGTGGCGATCGAGTCCCGTCGCGTATAATCATCCCTCGAGGGTAGGGAGAGAGGACGCAGCCAAGCAGGTTAAATATGAAATTATGGATACACCGCGAGCCCGAGTACCGATAGAATTAATTGAATCGGGCCGAGTGCGAGCGCGCGCGCATCGGCTCCGTTCGCCGACACCGGTGATTTTGGAATTCATGAAAGAACCGGGGAATCAATTTATCCGGCCGGTCGGGCAATGACGAAGAGGTGGCCGCGTGTGTCGGGTAATCGACCAGCTAAAAGTGCGTTTCTGCTCGAGTTTCGGCGCGTATGAAAACGGAGAGCCCCGGCCCGGCGTTAATGCTGGCTCGAGGACGGCTCGTTGTTATCGATGTCGATTTCGTTTCGAATAATCACGCTCGAATTATTTATGTACTGTCGGCGCGCGCGGGGCTCCTCCCCTCCGCGTTTTATATCGTTTACAGCCAGGGGATCGATTTGTCCCGGGGAATATTTGGCGTCGCTGTGCTTTGCGCGATTTTCGAGATTCACCCCGCGTCAATCTATCTTTTCGACATTTCCATTGGCGCGCGTTCGCGCTCTCTGAGCGCGTATGTATTCTTGATTAAAAAATATCGCGATCGGGCATTACAAACGCGTCGCCGATTCGATTAATCGTGCGCAGTCGGCGTTATCTAGAGTCCGTTCAGCTCGGGCATATTGCGATAGTACGAATTTGCTTGTAGCTTCATTAACCGTCGTTCGTTTTTCGGTTCTTTCTCGACCTGTTTTACAGTGGCTAATTGTATAAATCTAGATGGACAAAATGGAAAAATTAATCAAGCATTTATTCATATTCTTAATTTGTGAATTATCCCATTTTATTCAAGAGATTTTATATTTCGTTAGTTAACATGACGTGTTTACTTATAAACTTGATGTAGGTTACCTTTGCGAAGTTTTAATTCTGCAATTAGCTGTTCATTATTGATCATGTATTACTATATTTTTGTGATTATTTTCATTATTAATGTGAGAAGGAAAAGTGTAAAGTTTCAACACTTCAACGTCAAGTCAATTCACTTTAAACTCAACACTCATTACTTTGTCTTTATTGCATTAAACTATGGTAGTAAATCAAATGTGTTTGTTATATTGAACTCGGATTGGTTAGATGTACAACTCCATTTTATTCCGCAATTATTTTTTTAGTAACTTGAAAGAAACATATTTCAATTGGAATAATTCTACCTAGGATTTTTTGCTTCGCTGTATGCCTACAAATTTTACATGTATATTTTTAGATAGCTTTTTCGTGTCTCTTTGAGATTTGGCTTAGCGAAATGAAACAAAAGCGGAATGTAATAAAAGTACTAATGTAACAGCCCGTTCAGACGATACGATTTTCTGCTGGATAACCGAATCGGTAACAGGCGAAAACAGCATCCACAAAGTCTTGTCTTTCCTTTTCTTCGAAATTTTCAAAATCTCCGTTTAATTTTTTGCATATTTCTCTCCACGCTTTTTCCTTAAAATGTTTATTCTTGTATATATTTAAAGTTTTATCCCATATAACAGGTCTCTCTTCTACTAAGGAAATTAAAAACTCTGTATCTCTTAACATTTTAACCGATTCGGTTTTATTAACCTGCGTAGACAAAACCGAATGTCAAAATTGACCGAATCGGTTATTTTACCGTGTACGCGCATATGAAATGTACACTCCCGACCATAAATTATGGGACACTTACTAATTTCAACTGTACGAACTTTGAAATTTCTGTTTAATTTGCGATTTGACGCACGCTATACCCTTCTTTGCATAGAGTAATTATTTTTATTTCGTTGTACTGTCGGTGATTCTTTTTCAACGCTCGTTATGTCGATCTTACGAATACTGAATCTTAACTGCACTCAATCATATGATTCCACAGTTTTCGTTTAGTAACTATGAATTGTTTTCAGTTCAAAATATGTAAACAGCATCAAATGACGCTGTAGTGTTTTTTGACATAAGCAGAGACTAATATCTTTACGAAAGGAAACGAATTCGAGACAAAAGTCGCATACAAAAATGTATTGAAGAACTGGTTTTGGATGTTAGAATAATTATATCAATTTTTTCATATTAATCATAATAAAATATCCATCATATTATTAAACATAGCTGTCTTTAAAAAAGTGATTCATATCAAAATAAATAATTAAAACTGTCGTAATACAGATTTAGTATAAACTACTAAGGTGTCCCATAACTTATGAACAGTTGAGATTCGACAAATACACGATTCGTCGTAGTATGAGTAAGCTGTTACATTAAAAGTTCTTTCACACTATACAGAATCCCTAAATTCATATGTGTGGGAGCTGAATGTGGTGGCGAAAATGCAAGAGTTTGTGGATGCTGCTTTCGCCTGTTACCGATTCGGTTAGAAAACCGAATCCGGCAGAAAACCGTATCGTCTGAACGGGCTGTAAAATATATTCATACGTTTTTAATTACTTTTACACAGAACATGCTTCAGAAACAATATTAAGTATTATAATTAACAAAGTTATTACTTTTTGATAAACATTTTGAAAAATAACCCGGAAGCTACTGGACAAAGGAACGATGCATAGAAAAATTAAACTAAAATCACAAAATCCATGGAAGTAGTTCTTTGTTATTTGATGTTGAATATAAAATTCACTGTCTGTATAAATTTGTAACACACTAGTACTAAGCATTACAAATCTGGGTTTTCAAGAGGAACGGATTAAGATTAATTATTTGTACTTCTGCAAATGTTACACGCAAAAATTTGTGGTGTATGTTGATGAAAAGAAGAGTACTATAAGACGAAAATTAAAAAGATTAATTAACCTTTCCCCTAGTCTACATTTTGTAGTGAAAACTCAGCTCCGTCTACTTCCTATTAATTCTTCCTGCATTTCATGATAAGCGCCCTTCACAGAATTTTAAATAAAAATTGTTGTGCATGTCTCCAAGAATTATTGAGGTTTAATACCCACAGAGGAAAAAAGAATAGTTACAGCAAAATTCTTTTCTGGGGAATCTGTTATTTTAAACTAGCGATATTTCCCAAAAGAACGCGTGAAGCCTAGCAATCCGTCACCGGTTCTGCTATCACCGAAAATAGCAATTTCTAGGAGACCCAGATACCCCCAGACAGTCGACACCCTGGTTTCAATCTATCGAGCCGCGGTCGACCGGTTTCCATAGGGACGAACGAGATTAAAAAAGTAAAAAGAAAAAAAAGGGAAGAGGGAAACGAGTGAAAACGAAGCAGAAAGGGAAGCGCATTCCACGGACGGCGAGGAATTCGAACGTCATAAACGAGATTCCGCGTTGTTATTTCGTTAATGCGCAATAACGGGACGCAATAATTCGGCCGACGGATCCGACCGCGCGCCCCTCCGCGCCTCCCCCTCGGTACAATTGGATTATATCCCTATGTTTCGATGATCTGAAAATTCCAATTAACAGTAATGATCTTATCGTGCCGGAGCACCCCGCGACGATAGAAAGAGCCCCGCTCGCCGTCGAGGTCGGGAGCAAAAGGTCGTTCGATGCGATAATCCTTTCGCCGTTCGGCCCACTGTTACGCCATAATGCGGCTAAATTAATTAATCGAGGGGCAGATGAGCGGGAAAGATGAGGGGTGAGGGGGACAACGGGGAGTCGAACGGACGACGAGTGGAAGATCCTGGCGGCGTTATCTAGAACAAGCTCTCGCCGCTGTGGAATCCCGCCAGCGGGCTCCTCGTTCCTCCTCTCGCGGCCTTCGACCGATCGCGAATTCGTTCGACTCCGGTAATTCCCGATCGCGGCGCACTTATTAATTTATCCGCTTTACAGATCGTTTGATCGGCCCCCGCTACGTCGTTTTCTCGTCTCCTTTTTCCTTCCCCCATCCCCCGTTGCCCCTTTCTCGCGGATCTATCGCGAGTAGACGTAGAACGATTTTAATGACCGCCCCCTCTCTGCGACGAGCGATTTCGCTTGGACGTGTTCGTTCACCCGGCGATCGTGAACGAGAGTTCGTGAACGATGCCCAAAGAGGCTCGCAATTAAGTAGAAGAGAGGATAGAGAGGCGAGCCGTGGCCTCGACTCGCTCAAACTCCGAAGATTTTTTTGATTCCGCCGTGGGACGATCGCGGAACCGGGGTCAATTTTTCCCCCGCCGAGAGAGGTAAATTGAAAGCCGGGTCGGATTTTTCCTCGGCGAACTTTCCGCGACGAATGTCTCTTTTCGCTACTTGGTCTCCGCTTATTAGATGTAATTAAATTAAGTCGCCCCATAAGGAATGCCGTTTCTCGATTCGCGTTTTAGCTTGGAAGAGTACGAGTTTCTTTTAAGAAGGGTCTCGAAGATTATCTCGGAGAAAGGGGATGCTAAAGTAATAAAAAGTGATTCTAAACAACTTTTTCCTTTGCAAAAATGTTATCCGAAGCTTTGTTAACGAGTTATTAACGAAAAACATCGGCTAATCAGAGAGGATTAATATGATGGCGCGGATGATGGCGGGCAAATGCTACCGAAAGCTGAAGCGCGTTGAAATTCATTCACTGTATTCGTACTTCTATTGGTCGGTGTTTTTTGTTAATAACTCATTAACAAAGCTTCGGAGGACATTTTTGCAAAGGAAAAAGTTGTTTGAATCACCCCAGGAATCTTCCATTTCCGACTCCCGCGTCGAATTTGAGACACCCTGTATATTTCTTTCTGAGCTTTTAGAGTATAGCAAAGCTCTAGGATTAACATTGGAGCCGCACCATTGATCACGGTAATTAATCTTATATATAGAATTTTAAAATCGACGACAATAAAAACATATTACGTATAATTCAAAAAAGAAAGAAAGAATACAATGCTTCCCACTCCATGGCTTTGCGAGGCTGCCTTGTCAATGAATGGCTTCTGTCTTATATGCGTATAACAATACGACACTGTTTTTACGGTTTTGTGACTCCAACCACTTTTAAACTGTACAACTTAAGCACTTAGTCGACTTTCTTCGCATTACACGTGTATCGAATCCGCGACCGTCAACAACTGTTAGTAAACGTTTGCGACTCACTACTTACATGGAAACCTTCCTCATCGTTTCATTCCACCGTGAGATAATTAAGTATGAACCAGCATAAATGCTTCTGTATCAACAGAAACCTCGACTTTTTTAGCAGTTGTTCCCCATTCTCCAATTTCCGGAATTCTGAAATCTCATCAACCCCGATGAAGACATCAACTGTTCCACGGTTAGAAGCAGACATCGCGCTACTCCTCTTTCCCTCGAATCCGATCCGGAAAGTCTCGTCCAGGAACTCGGGCCACACACGCCTAGACTCCCGATATGAGATTTCAAATTTTCGAGCGATCGAGTTACCCAGGGCCCAAAGACAAAAGGACGGGGGAGGAAAAACTATCGGAACTATTCGCCTCGTAAACTAACAAAGACTACAATCTCCGACGATCTGATAGATCGTAAAGGCAGCGAAACACACCGTTCCCTATCGATCTAGTAGAGCAAGCAGACGCGGGGCTCTCCTTCCTGGTGGCAGCAACCGTTTCATCTTGCGGTAGCCCGATTCTCAAGCGTCTATTAACCGGCTCTCCTTGGCTCTCTTCCGTATCGATGAAAGGGGGATCGTGTCGGGCTTCGTTGTAAATCGGTGTATCGGTGTCGTGATCGTTATCGACGTCGCTTCACCCGTATTCTATTATCCGTCGATACAACGGCCGCTTGCGATTGTTTGTTACTCAGTTACTCCGAACACGTAGGAACCTTACGCGGTTGATGTGTTCCAGTTCCTTCGTTCCTCTCTCGCCACGCGAACCGATCGCCTCACGGTTCGAGATATTTTTCTTATTAATGGAAAGACAGGGAACTGTGTTCATTAAGTGACTGCTTCTAATAGAAACCTGAGGCGGTCTGTTTTTTACCCTGTCTATCGCGAGATCGTTATCGACGTTGCCTTCGCTTGATCGATTCGTTGGGCTTGTTGTTGCCATGACAGGACTATTTGTTCGGAGTCTTGGAAGTTCTTGTATTATTGTTTGGCTCGATGGAGTGGATATTTATTTATGTGCGGGGAGTTGTGGGTGAAATGTTGCTGAGGCGTGGCTATAAGTTTCTGTTTTAACCTTTGAGTTGTTAGTTGGATTGGAGGTTCTGTTGAATTAGAGAATAATTCTGAGGAATAGATATTTGGAGATTAGGTTCACTATTTGTTTAAAAACTTCATAGGTTTTCCTGAATCCGTTCGCTTTAATTAAGGAGTTAGACTACTTTCTTAGCGACTTCAGTCTCCTAAGCCATGATGCACACGAGCGACAAAAAGTCACTGCGATTTTGCATACTACTATGTTTTTCACAAATACAAATAAATCGGACAACGTCACTGACATGAAATCGCAATGATCGCAACGAGTTTTTGTCGCTCGTGTGCATCGGGTCTAAATTTGCAGATTCAGATTTTAACCTTTCTACGATTTTCCAGTTTTTCTTGATCCAATCGTGCATTGGATTCTCATTTACAGTTATAATTAAAAGAATATATGGTAATTGTAGCTGATATTAAAATATTAATTTCTGGTTCTTTGATTCCATTAAAATTACGTGATCATTCTATTTACTATAAAATCAGTGCTCCAATTGATTAATGAACGTCCATGCTCCAATTCATTGATAAAAATCCATGCTGCAATTCATTGTTAAAAATTCATGCTCCAATTTATTGATAAAAATCCATGCTTCAATTTATTGTTAAAAATCCATGCTCCTATTTATTGATATAAATCCATATTTCAATTTACTACTGAAAGGTTCATGTTTCACTTTATAAATAAAAGTCTCAACTCTTATTTATTGATGAACGTCCATGTTCCAATTTATTGATAAAAATCCATGTTCCAATTAGTGCTGAAAGTTCATGTTTACTTTCATCAATAAAAGTCCTAACTCTCATGTATTGATAAAAATCCATGCTCCAATTCATTGATAAAAATCCATGCTCCAATTCATTGATAAAAATCCATGCTCCAATTCATAGATAAAAACCCATGCTCCCATTCATTGCTAAAAATCCATATTTCAATTTACTACTGAAAGTAGTTCATGTTCCACTTTATGAATAAAAGTCTCAACTCTTATTTATTGATGAAAGTCCATGTTTCAATTTATTGATAAAAATCCATGTTCCAATTTATTGCTAAAACTCCATGCTCCGATTCATTGAAAAAACTTAACAGAAAAAAAAGGAACTCTGAGAAGGTACAAATTCAAATACCCATCGACATTCCCCGCACCACGTCCGCCGGACCCGTTTCATTTCATCGTCCAAGAATCCGGCTAAGCCATCCGAAATATCCGACGTACGACGAACAAATCGTAGGCCAGGGTCGATAGCCAAAATCCGTGGCTTTCTTCCCGCAGGCATTCGCGTTTCGCCTAGCAGTAGTCCGATTCTCAGGCGTCTATTAGCCCTATGCGGAAGGATTCTCTGCCGATCGGTTTTCTGGAGTAAGAGGAGAGCGCCGCGGCGGAATAAGCATCCACAGACTGGAGAGGAGCGGAGAGGAAAGCGAGAGAGAGAGAGAGAGAGAGAGAGAGAGAGAGAGAGAGAGAGAGAGAGAGAGAGAGAGAGAAAGAGAGAGATGAGGCTTAGAAGGAGCGGACGGAGACGGGTTCGGGAAGGAAAGCCCGAGGATATCGGGTACCCAGAATGCCCTGGGAATAACGAGAGATTGGGACGACGAGGAAATTTCATCGGTCGGTTGGTCGACGCTGTATAGCCGAGCAGAGAGAAAGAGAGGAGCGAGTAGAGAGAGAGAGAGAGAGAGAGAAAGAGAGAGAAAGAGGGAGAGAGAGCGGGCACGACGAAGGGAAGACGAGATTTATCGGATTTTCGAAATACCCGTGCACTCAGCGTGTCGAACCAGACGCCTCTATTTCTCTCGCGCGCACATACATCCCCCTTCCTGCTCCTTATACCCAGTCTTCCGCTTCTTTTTCCGGCTTCCGGCGTCCTCCCCCGCGGCGTTTGTCGCAGCCGAAGTAGGCTTCGGGGTTTTCTCTCTCGCCTCGACGAGCCGCGATCGCGATCCCTCGATCCTCTTCCGCTCGGTGGAATCGCGAAAGAGAGAGGAGGAATCGAGCGTCGAGTTGCGAGCTCGGTGAACCTCGAACCGGAAGTGGCGGGATTTCTGGGCGCGCGATTGGAAACGCCGGGTCGAGAGACCTCTAGCCGGTCTATCACAGTCTCTGTTTGCCCTCTCCGCCGGGAAAGCTCATCTCTAGGCTTTCCTCTAGCCCTCGCATTGTCTTCTTTCCGCCTTTTGTCGTGGCTCAACCCGCCCCCGTCTCCGCGAACCTTTTCTTCCGGGGTCGCATTGTCTTGTTGCTAGGTCTCTTGTTCTCGTCGACGATCGGGTGAACAAGGAAACGGGACGCTTGATAGAGAATCGACGATCTCGCGGGATACGTGGAAACTTCGGGAATGAGGGAACGAGGGATCTGTTGCGATGCTGATAGCGGTCTTTTTGTTTGTTTCGATGGGAATATATGGGTGACGAGTTCTGATATTCCGAGAAGAATTATGTGAATTTATTCTGCTGTGAATTTATTCTTCGTGGGCAGGACAGTATTACTACAGGAAAGTGGATAATGTCGAACGACTTATAATTACTACAGGGAAACACTTAAAAAAACATCTAGTTTACAAATTAGATGTAAATAAGCAAATACATGGGGTGCGTTCCAACACATGCATTGACTGCATAGATCACAGCCAATGCACTGGAACCTCTTCTTCTACCAATAAGGTTAATACTTCGTTATTTACAATTACTGGTAATTCGATTTGAACCATTTTATTGTTATTGTCTTACATATTTTATTAATAAAAATCATAAAAATATTGGACGCTTGCATCAATTTCATACGTGCATGGTGGTGCAGAGAAAAATTCCCTAGAATATTTCCACTTGTAGCACATGAAACATGCATGAATTACTACAACTCAAAGTAGAGGCAATTAATGCGCGATGTGTATTTATTTCTTGCCGCATGCTTATCAGACGCCATCATTGAATTATCAAATTAAAAAAGCTAATTATTTTTCCAATATTTTTATTAATAAAATAAGTAAGACAATAACAATAAAATGGTCCAAATCGAATTACCAGTAATTGTAAATAACGAAGTAAATACATATTGACTTTATTGGTAGAAGAAGAGGTTGCAGTACATTGGGTGTGATCTATGCACTCAATGCATCTATTGGAACGCACCCTTAGTGATTTAAAAGCCTAGCTACATGTTACATTGAACAAAAGACATGTTGAAAGAATTTTCCAAATTACAAAAACGAAAATCATTATGGCATTCATTAATACTAAATAATAAATTAATTATCGTAGTTCTGTTGTTTCATAGCATTATTCAAAAGTAGTTGTTCCATTAGTTGCTAATTTACATCTATTAAACAAGAGAAAAGTCGAAGGTCTGAATTCAATTTCTTCACTTTCCTGTAATATTTATGTTCACAGTTCCTTGAAATTTATTTCTTTTACGAATCAAAGTCCTTAATTACAAATTAGTAAAGTTAAATTAACAGACGTCAAAATATAATAAACAAAGTATCCTTCGCTTGGTACTAAGATTAAAAATCCTACCAGCTTGAAAAAAATCTTCACGTTATTTACTATGATAATGTATCTGCTGCAATTTCTCGTTGATCTCGGCATTGAAGGAATTAAAAATCCGTTTGAACTGTACGGAAAGCGAAAACCCGAGACCCGCCGATAAAAGCTCGCATTATTCGAAACTGTTAAAGTAACGTGAAAACGTGTTTGCAGAGCGGAGGGAATTAAACATTTGCTCCGGTGAAAAAGAAAAAAGCGTCTTGTCGCGAGCATCCGCGAGATAAAATAGCGCTATTTGGACCGTCGAGATCTTAGTCGAGAGACCCGGGCGTGATCTTTCGGTCGACGATTTCAGTAAACGCTTTCCTGTTTCTTCCAACGGTGAAGGGAAAGAGGTCGGACACCGTGGGTTCCGTCTCCTTTCCACCCGCGACAGGATTCGTTTCTCTATCCCGCAACGAACTCTATCCTCGGGTAAGATTGTATTCGTTGTCGGAAAATTCTGCGCGGTGACGGAAAACTTCCCCCGTCGCGATAGAGGAACGCCGCGCCGAGCTCTTCGCAAATTACGTTATTCGCTTTTGAGGCGAAGTGCTTCACGTTGTAAGAGCTTCTACAAATATTCCAGTAGCAATATCAGCCTATTCTCCGTCTCTCTCTCTCTCTCTCTCTCTCTCTCTCTCTCTCTCTCTCCTTGCTGCTACTCCCTCGCTGGTCCTCTCTCGCTCTCTCGCTCTCTCTTCTCCTCGCCACCCCTCGCGCGTTAATCCTGCTTGGACTCGTGAATTCCTGCATGCCACGGTCCCTGAGGATCTCCCGTAGAAATTATGAACGAGACGAGAATGTTCGTCTCTAGCGCTCGGATACGAACGCGTGTCTGCTCTCCTTCCTCCAGCTTCCCTCTCTCTTTCTCCCTTTCATTTTACCGTGTTCGCGTTTCCTACATTTACTTTGCAATACCACCGATACGGTAAACTCGAATTTCCCTCTGTGATTCGTTTCGCCGTCGACTTTGACCGTCGGCAGTCAAACCACCGGTCGTATCGTTCGATAACGGGATTCGGGCCGTTTGATAATGGATGCGGTGTTTGTTCGCTGTAAGCTCGCGCCTCGATACGATAGCCTTTGGACTGCCTTCTTAAAATTCGGGAAAATTGGGGTTACAACTGGGAAGAAATTGCATACGATTTTGCTTTAAATGCGAACATATTTATTCTATTTTATTCTTCCTTGTAACTGCCTACGTAGTAAATGATGAATAGGGTAGACGTCCCATTTACTATCACCTTAAGGTTATACTGTGACTTCATTTAATTATTTTACATGTTGAAAAATATGATTACGAACAAATATCAAATTTGAAATGACCGTCTTGTAGGATTCCCTTAATTCGTTCCGCCTTGATAGATCCATTTCCGCAGGAAAATTCCCGACCATAAAATGCGATCACGTAAATCGACATTTTTCATTTGGCGAGGATTGCAGCCCTTCCGGGGCCCGCGGAATTTCTTCGCGTAATTCCGGAAGGGGCAATCGGCGCGAAAGTGTCGCACTTGAACACATCTGACGCGTTCTTAAATTCTCAACCTCCGATCCCGGGCTTAGGTCTTGAAATAACACCTTGTAACACGTGGCGCGTAAATCTTCCTGGTAACGCGGATCAACGCGTTATTGAGCGAAATTTCTCCCGTTTAGTCCGCGTCTAATACGTTTTTTATTGTCCTCGACGCGAGGACGTGCTCTTCGCGTTGCATTCTGTGCCAATTCGCTGATCTAAGTTGCACTCGGTTTTTAATCTTGGAACCGTCAAAATAAATTGTCTGTGTTTACTTGCTAGTGGACGATATTCTGAAAATATTTTCTCAATATCTTTCTTCATTCCTATTCGGGCAAAATAAACTGTGAAGCCGGTTTTACTGAACGCGTTGAAGGTGAAGCGAAAATATGAAGAAGTGTCTGTCGTTAACGCCACGGGGCGAAGCTGGTTCGATAATTGCAATCAGTGTTGATGTATTTTTAGAGAAAATGGCCCGACGTCAAAGTTTCCTCACTGTCCCGAAACTATCGCCGGCGCTTAAGCTCGCGGCGATATTCCAGCGGATAATTCCTGCGGCCGGCGATGCGCAAGTTAAGCAAGGCGGACGGAAGTTCTTGCTTTCGTTACCGTGGGCTATGGTAACCCGGTGACACGGGGAAAATCCTGCGTGTCAGACAACGCCGTCGCGCGAATTCCTCGCGGAAACACAAAACCGTCTCCTGCGTTTCTTGCGAGCCACTTTAAAGTGTCAGCCAATCTTTTCCACAGATTTCCCGCGCACCGGATCGCTCTTTTTGCCTTTGAGCCGCGCTATTCGCCGATATCCTTTCCTCTCGCCTCGTTTTTCCTTCCCCTTTGAACGGTGTCGATTCCGGAGCAATAGATGACACGTCTTCTTGCCGCAATACCTTTGACAGCGAAAGATTTACCACGGGTTTTCTTTCAATTTTAAAGGTTTTCTTCAAACGCAGAAATCTTCAAATATTAGTAGCTCTGACTTCTAAAATATTTGGTCATCCAATCATCACTTATTGTTAGGCTAAAGAAAAATAGAAATCAAGAGACGATATCAAAGACTAATTACAAATAGTAATAAAGAAAATTATGGGAACTGGAAAATTTCATGCGAAACGTGTTTCCAAGGAAGAGAAACTATCGAGCACTTCCATCCACCAGAATTTTCTCGAATTTCCGAAGAAAAAGCTCACGGAAGACAGCCAACGTTAATATGACTCGAGGATTTTTCCAAAAAAGCGTGATGAAGTCCCGACGCGCGGACAAAGTCGATTTTCTCTCCACTGAGAAGAATCGGATCTTACTTTATAGTATATAATCGAGGAAATTTTACTACACTGTCGACTAAAGTAGCACCATTGGTGACCGTGGTCTGGTTACTGCTACACCAGTGTAGTAATTTTTGGTCGTGAAGAATTAGTAAAGACTACAACCTCGTGTACTAAATTTTACTACATAATGTAGTAAAGTTTGAATTTCGTTCAAACTAAAATGACAGAGAGGGGGGGAGCCCACGATAGGTAACGACGGATCCGATCAGTAGAGAAGGAATACAAAGTTGACGATATTACAAGAGAACTCAGGGTGGATGAAGAAAGACGGGAGGGGCGCAATGGCGATTTCATACGGACCCGTCAAACAAAGCAGCTTGTGACTCTCTCTCACTTCATCATCAGTAGGCCTATCGGATCATCAGTAGGCCTGTCGGACCCTACGCTGCACGCGCGCTTGAGTATAGAAGATTATTTCGGAACTCGTATATGTACATACGAACAGGGTTAGGATCAAGCACTACGAGAAAGACGAAAGAAAGATTGGATCGAGAACACTCTAGCGGAAGCCCTGTGAAACCTTCACTGTCGAACTGGCCTATGTGGGCCTATGCCCAGGGTACCCAAGCTCCCGTGTTAAAAAGTCGAACAGAATTGCAGCAGCGCCGCTCTATGAAAGCGTCGGGAACTAAACTCACATATACATCTATGATCCGTACATGAATATCCAATACAATTTAAATCCACATATGCATATAACACATATGTATGTGTGTGAATTGCATGCATAGATTAACCTACAATTTCATCCAAAATTATTTTTTAAGGGAGTTATAAAAGACGACCTACAATTAAGGACTAATGTTTGCAAAGAGAATAATTTACAAATTATCGTATATTTTAAATACATTTAAATATACAGACAGAATTGTATAAAACGTAACAACTGTAGCGTCAATGGGCGTCAAGAGCAGGAGATCTGTGGAGATCTGTGGAGATCACTGGAGATCACGTCGCAATCAGTCGCAATGGTCACACATGGCACATGGTCACACAACTGCACACAAACACGAGAGGAATAACTGTGTGAGTGATGTACGTGCTGCCCCCTGTGAATATATCGGGCGTACATCTAACTCAGCGGCCCCATAAGAGCTTGGGTACCCTGCCTATGCCCAATATCTGCTAACGGCTGAGGCCGTAACAAATATGTCTGGAAATATGTTTTTCCAATATTATACCATTTTTTGGACGTCTATGCAATATCCATCAAAAGACATTGAAAACATAGCTCCTAGCGATATAGAACATACTTGTGACGACACAACAGCGCTAAAAGCCAAGCAAATTGAGGTTATGCCACAAGACGTCACTTCTTTCCGAAGCATAAGAAATACGCTACAGGTGCATACAGATGTCGCTATGCTTCATAACCTTTCTAAAATTTTACTATACTGGTCCAGTAAATTCAGAAACACAATCTATTAAAGGTTACTGCTCATGTGCTATGTTTTGCTTTTGGTGTGGTAGAAAGAGTCACACTTCACACTAAGGTGCTTCTTTACTACGCAATGTAGTAATTTTTCCTCTCCGATTTTTCTCAGTGTCCATAAGATACAAACTCGCTTACCAATCTCGCGAGAAACTCGCTCGTCGTTCACTATTTCCGAACATAATTCAAAATTACTCCACCAGAGAGAGAAAGAGAGAGAGAGCCCTTCGAAAAATCGAATTTCAGACGCGAGCATCGTACGGGAGGGAATTTTCCCATCGCGTCGATGAGATTCGCTTTTGTCTGACGCGGGCGGGCGAAGGGCGGTTCCGCGGAGCCGTCGACGCGAAAATTTCCCCGGCACGGGGTTCGATCGAGGAATTTTCCAAATTCCTTTTCCTCGGGTCGCGGGGAACGCAATTCCGACAGTCTCTTAAAATCGCGAGAGCCCCTTTACCCCGTAGCAGCAGCCGACCCTTGTAATGCGATGTGGTCGCGATTGATTTCGGACAAGCGGATTTACCCCGAAACCGAATTTCATTCGCTTCGTTCCGACGCGAGAGAACGACGCGGTGACAGGAAGAGACCACAGGGAGCGAGAGAGACGGAGAGAAAGGGAGACGAGTGCAGCAGCAACATCGTTTCCTTGACGTCCCCTCCCGTTCTGCACCTCCCCGCGTCCCCGGTGAAATTCAATTTTATTTCTTGCTCGCATATCGCGCGCCGTCTCGCAGCCGGCGGCCGCATTGCGGTTCGGAATTTGCGGAACGCGCTAGATGGAAACGCCCGGTTTTTCCGCGTTCCCCTTCGATTTTATCGCGGCCACTACAATGCGCAATATTCATTCCCGTAGGTAGGCTCTGCCGAGGCAGCGACGTCTCCCCGTTGCCGTTAAATAATACCGCGACTGTGGGAATGACAAGAGACCATCGCGATTTCGTTCCTCTTCAACGTCAATGCTCGATGGATAGGCAAGCTTTCGCGCGTGGGCAGGTCGTTTCAGTCTGGTTACGCAATTAAATTAAACGAGACGTTAGTGAAAACAGCTGGAATTAATTCTACGATTGTCTCTTCATTTACGCGGGATTTTTTATGGGCGGAGTTTTCCTTGGGAAGTGAGTAATAATTTTATTTTATACGCGGTCTTAGTTTAGTATGATAATAAAATATATTTTTTTAAGAAATTTTGAGGATTCTAAGGGGTGAAAAATAATGTAACGTGGAAAAGCAGAAAATTCAGAGTATCTCGTTCGGAATATGAGGAAATATCGAGAAGGCAATTAATACTCTGTGTCATCGAACTTTGACCTTTCAACTGGCTCGGCTCTTGATCACGAACGACTCCGATGTGTTTATAGTTACATCAGCAAACACATCTGAAGACAAATTAATTCCTTTCATTCTCAGATCATTAATTTACTGGCTGTAATCTAGAAAATAATTTAGTCTCTTATCATTTTATGGGATGGACGTTGATGTATTATGAGTTTTCTTATCCTTAATTGACAGCCGTTTTGATTATATTCAAAACTTTTCCTTTAGATAAATATATTTTATTTATATCATTCTTATCTCTTAAGAGTTAGTGAGAACAATGTGAGACAAAAGTTAATGAATGGCAAGGATTAATTAATACAAGTTATGTAGAAAATGATCAACCGTCAATAATCTAAAATTGAGTAAGTTTAGTTTCATAATTTAAAGTTTTAAAAGAGAGTAGCTTTATTTCTGTCATTTGTAGCTTCTTATTTCTCTTACCAAGTGATTTGAAATTTTTATACAAAATAATTGTAAGCCTATAATTGTAATAATGAAACTTCGTAATTTTAATGATTATATAAGGCAAAAATTATTCTTTATGTTAGAAATTTTTAACGAAATATAAATCACAAAGTTATGGGACCCATACTGTCTGTACAATTAATATTTTTCCTCCATTTCGATGATTGGGTGGTAGGTAGATGAGTAGGTTTCCGCATAATATAATGCAGTTGTTGTAAATACTAGTCAATTAAAGGAGAAAATAAAAGCAAAAATTATTCAAGCTAGAAAAAAAAATAACTAAGAAAATTAAAATACAAGAAACATCCAGAAGAACCACAGCTCAACGATCTTAACATAAACTCAATTAATTTACCTACCCCTATATAGTTCCCAACGTTATCCCAAAAGAACCCCTAAATTCCTCCGCGGATCCACCTTAAATTCAACAAATTCTTGGCAAGCCTCCGTACTTTCCTAAATGCGTCCATCCACCAGATTGAAGCAACTCGCCCTACATGCGCCGTTGCCCCGAAAGGTCAACAGCTCTTCGATTAGCAGAAAAGGTTCCGTCGGAGGGTCCACGGGCGCGATCGGTCGACCGGGAGAATTATTCGAGTCGGTGGAGAGGAGAGGATCGAGGACGAGGAGAGGATCCTGCAAACAGTCGGAGGCGAACGATCGTGGCTCTCGCGTGCGTTCGTCCGTTCGTGTCCGGCGTTTCGGTTGACCCGGCGTAACCTCCGCGACGTGTATCCGCGTCGAATACTCTCGCGAGGCTCGCAGGAGGGGAGGAGGTTGGTTTATCGGCTGGAACGGTTCTCAGGGCAGTGGACTCTCTCGGCGAACGCCTCGACCTGACCTAACTTAACCTCGCGATCGTCGCCCGCCGCCCAAAGAACATCCTGAACACTGTTCCCTCGCTTTCTCTACCCCCGATTCCCCTTGGACCTACTTCCCCGAATTTACGAGAGACGCTCGACGACTCTTTTTCGTTCGGCTCGCGCCGCGAACGACCCTGCAGCCGACCCTGGAAGCGATCAACGGTGTAAGATAATGTCTGCTGGAACGTGCATTTTTGAGGATGCTGTGCTACATGAGTGGGAATTTTAGCGAAGACGGGAATTCTGATATGGATTCTCAAAGATTGATAGGTTTGGTTAGGTTTTCGATTAAGGATGTTGGGTTAGATGTTGGGAAGACGGAGTAATAGGACTGTAATAATAATTTGAGAATCTAGGTTTAATTTGAAGACCTGAGAATCAAAGGTTGCACTTCGCTATCTCTTTAGGAAACGATGATATCATTCTCGTATCCCTTGGAGAATTATCACTTAAAATAATTTTTTTCTACTAAATTTTTATCTGTATATTTTAAAGAGTTATTATAATTTTTCTTGGACTGCTGAAGACATAAAGTGACTAATTATTACACACTGTCATATTCAGTTTACACTACACAATTATGATTTTGAGCCAATGGTTGTTAAAAAAATAATGACGATACAGGATTGAAAAAAATTTTAAATAAGGTTTGGGTTAGACTATTTTCTGATAATTAAAAGTTAAAAAGTAAAGTGTTTCCACATTTTATAACAATTTTTGAATACTGTAAGTATAGAAAAATGGATATTTTTTTTGGTAAAAATTATGGTTTCCTCATTTTTTAACATTTTCTATTAAAATTCTATGGCTACGCTATGGAGATGTGGGACTTCAAGAAATAATATTGCTTCCTAACGTATGCTTGAAGAAAGATACTTACTTGGTATACATGTAGGAGGACAATCATAAACATTTCAAAGATATCTTTCTGCAAAATCATAGCACGAGGCGTTTTGACTTAGAATAATAACGGATTGTTAACTGCGTAACTTTAGGAGATAATGCAATATTTTTTTAACTATCAAAGAGACTACTTCAATCTTTTCCTCATTGTCACTTTTAATAATGTAGAAACGTTTATTTTAACATTTGAGGTATAATTCAAACCGCGAATGTGACTGCATTATTATAGTGAAAATGGTTAAATTGTAAGAGACTCACGCCAAACGAAACAAATTTACTTTTAACAGATTTGAATATTATACTAACTTTAATTTGAAAGAGAAAATATATTAAGTTGTAGAAATGTATAATAATGTTTTCTTGCTCATTTTTTAAGTGATTTTACAGTAGATGAAAATGATTATTATTATTATTATTATTGTGCAAATACATCGTAAACTTTATAGCTGAATTAAACTATTTTATATCTGCTAATACAGCTGTATTTTAATAATATTGCAATACTTGAATTGTGTATCAACTGTTTCACAACATCAGTAATGTTTTTGTGGTGGCTCAATTTCTTTTTCTACCAATGTAGTAGACACCGAATCTTTATGCAAAATAAAATTTTTCCAAGCAGAACTAAAGAATTGGAACTTAGAAACCAGTATGTTTAATATTCTAAACATTCTAGCTTGAATAATATTGTTGATAATTTGAATCTGATAACAGTCTCATAGAGTTTGTACACACTTAACATTGCTATAAATGCATAAAATCTACTGTAAATTAACAAATAATTTCCACTGCGAACCTACCAATTATTCTAATTAATACCCTTTTAATAAAACTGACTTCTAAATAACAGTAATTATTTTCTCTAAATTTCGCTTCATGCTATCGTAAAAAAAAAAAAAAAATTAAAAGACAATCAAATGTTTTTAATCGCTGTACATACATAAATCTGTTTAATACAGCTGGTTAACCGCAACACTCGAACAATTCGAGAACTTCGTTATTCCATAAACAATATCGACCACATTCCGTAAGTCCATAAAAGTCCACGAGCAATTTTCCGTCATTTTCTGTCAGTTTCCCTGAAAATATCTCCTGAAACTGTTGAATACCTGTCTAAAACGAATCATCCTTTATGTAACACGCATGGCCACCCCCAGCTCCGTCCCGTCAATAACGCGGAAACCTTTTCCCCGCCCCTGGGAGCGTTCCGCGTGTCGGGGGTTAAAATACCAATTTCTGCGGTTCGCCAACAAAACGGTGAAAGGAAAAAAGGTGGCGCGCAAAAGCCGAGATAACCGCGCGACCATCGCGAGGGGTTGCGGTGGTCGAGATCGCTTCAGCATCGGAAAACAGCGTCGAGGAGAACAACCGAACGCGAGAACTGCGGGGTGTGGGTGGAAATTCGAATAATACCGTGCGCAGATCCGCGCGGAGGGTGGGGGGGGGGGGGGAAGGCGGAGGGGATGCTAAGCAGAAACAAGTAATATGCAAGTCGATGAAAATAAGAAGCTCCTTTCCGCCCACGGTTTCCCCAGAGATCGCAGCGCGAATGCAACGCCAGCAAACAGAGTCCAATTTGCCGTTGCCTCCGACTGAATGGCACGTACAAAAACGAAAGAAGGGAAAGACAGGGGAGGAGAAAGAAAGGGGCGCGCGGTGGTGGGAGGAAGGGAGAGCGGAGACCAGTTTTCCCAAGTCCGGGCGGAATCGAAACAACGATTGAAGCGCGCGGATGCGGCGCCCGTTGAAAAGTCGATCCCGACTGCGAAACGCTGAAAGCAATACGGATAATTGCGGATCGAACTATTCGCGTAATTGCTTGCAGATCGTGTTCCATCGGGCTCGCGGCGATTTCGCCCCCTTCCCTCCTGTGTCGCCATCCTCCCCCACCCTCGACGGCTCATCCGCGCCGCCTTTCGCCTTCCTTTTTCCGGTCGTTCGTCCCCTCGGTTTTCTGCCGTTTGCCGCAGCGTTTACATGATTACCGTGGCAAGAAAAAGCGCAAGCAAGCCGCGTCGCGGACCCCGGCGAGAGGGGTGCTGGACGAGGGTGAAAATAATGGGCCTCCGTCGCCTCGGCGCGATTCCCCCGGAGATCCGCGCGGCCCGTGAGCACGGAGAGAGCAGCTCGGTCCGTGGTGCGCTCCGCGCGTCACTCATACAGATCCTGAATAATGCATGAGAAAAACAGAGGCGCGATTCGCCCAGTCCGGGAGGATTCCGGGACGCGCTCGACTATTTATACCGGCGGCGAGAGGGGAAGACCGGTTGCGCGGCGATCGCGAGCGTTGTTGTTGCTCTTTGACTTTGTTCGCGGAGAGGTGCCGCGAGAGTGTCGTTTATCGGGGCGGAATCGACGCCTGCGGGGACGCGACGATTCGCCGCGAGAGTGCCTGAGAATTCTTTTCTCTCCTCTCTTTCTCTTTCTCTTTTTTTGTAATGCCTCACGAGCGGGAGAGAGACCTCGAGAGCGAGTGGCGAAATGCGGCTTCTCTCGAGCTCTGCGGGACTCGGGGATCGACTTGTTGCTTTGGAGTATTTTACTGGTTTTGGAAATCGTTTGACCAAGGTGTTAAAGGAGATTTTTAGTGTCTTTTTAGTTCTGCGATTAACGCATTTTTGTACGTATGTACTGAGAAAAAAATGGGGAAGTTGTGGAACATATTTTGAGAATTTTGGTAGAGGTATGCAGAAAATTTAGTTGAACCAGAAAAAAATTAATATTCTAGTTGTGTCGTATCATTGCTGTGTTGATTATTATTTTCTGTAATTTTTTTCTATTTTCCAGATTTCTTTTGAGTCATAATATAAAGCGATATATAACATTACTTATGGAATGAGTTAATCCATAAAACCTTTGTTTTTCTATTACTACTTTTTTTGTTGCTGCTTCAGTGTTCTCATTTTTCTGATTTGTTTTAGAATCTTTTAGTAAAATTCTCATTCAAAATCTTTTTACATAATTCTGTACAAAAATTAATTTTTATATGTATACGATGCAAGGGCCAATGCAATAATTCTTTAACACACGGTTTTCTCCCAAAGAAATCGCAGAAATTCAGTTTCCATTCACTAAAACTGATAACTTAATCTCCTTATAAAGACCAAAAAGACAAGCAACATAATGAAAGAAAATATAACATTAGTCGAATTAGCTCAAATTTGTATATTTTTATGAATCTTAATTGTTCATTAAGGAGTTAAGAAGATCATTGAATAATAGAATACTCTCACTATTATTTAAAAAACTGAATTTATACGGTGAATCTAGTATTTAAGCCGGACTTCTGTTCCTGTTGCAGATAAAAAAATCGTAGAACATAGCACAGCAGAGCAATTTGATTCAAAAGCGTATCGATGCAATTGAAAATTATTGTATAGCATTTTTGTATGGTGTTATATTGTATTATTTGACGCTTTGCATGTCTTTTTCAGTATGTAACTCGTTTTTGAAAACCTGCAACAAATGTTGACACCTTCTACAATTGCATTCGATAGATTTTCTCACCCGTTTTTTCATATACTATATTGCATTTTAAATATTTCACGAAATATCAATTCTTTGATATTGTATTATAATCTTTTTTATATTATGAACATGATATAAGAAATCAATTATTGTAAAAAACTTTCTGAGCTGCACGTAAAGAATATGTGCAATTGCACCGATGCATTTTTCTAAAAAATCGTATGGCACGACAGTAGAAATCGTTAAACAGTACAAAATTTTCCTCTACATTTTTTTTTACTAATATTCATCTACAAGAATAACTGAATTACTAGACTTACTAAAATTACTAGACTCGCCGTGAATAATATTTACTAATATACAAATTATTACTCTAATCCATTGTTTTCTATTTTTCATTCGAACAGTCCATCCAAAACTCTTTCAAAAATATACTCAATGCCAGTTTCCATCCCATACGCGCTACGCTAAAAGGGTTAAAAACCTCCCACGAATATTTCGACACAAATTGACACAAAACTAGACACAGTGCGCATCGCCCAACAGTTACAGTTGTAAATCCACGCCCACCCAATCCAGAGAATCCCAAAAACACAATATCGGGTAATGAACGGTCGATGAATCTCGCCCAATCTGTCGCGCCTGTTTCCCGTTAGCCTAGATCGCGAGCGAGTTTTAATCCAACTGATGCACAGAGGGTCGTGAGACGACAAGGTCGAACGACGCCTGCCGCGATCGACGCCTAATCGACTCCGTCGATCCCTATCGATCGTCCGAACGCAGTCGATCCGCGAGGAAACGTAACCGGCGCGCGCGTTTAGAAGCCTTGAGATCGGCGTGAATGAAAGTAGGTTGGAAACGAGAGCGATCGCGTTAACGATAGTCGGCGCCGGGCTGGAAAATCGGTCGGAAAGTGTCTCAAGGAGAAGTACGCGCGGATCGCCCGGGGTTGTAAAACAAGGACTGAGGGGGAAGGAGGAAAGCCGGCTGTTGCTCAATATTCTCTCGGCGGCGCCTGTCGTGTTCCCCTCCCTACTTCGTCGGTTCGTTTTTCCTTCCTTTTTCTCACTTTTATTATTCAACGAGGACAGTGGGATCGAAGCCCGAGTCGCGGAAAATTCGTTCTCGTGAAAATCTAACGACGCCGTCTATTTCCTTGCCGGGAGAACGTCGATGAAAAATTCAGCCGGTCATCGCGAATTACCTTGACGTTGCACCTCCGCTTCAGGTGTCTTCTTTGCTTGTCCAATTTGGTCCCGCAGCGATCACGCTTCGTTTGTGACATCTGCGATGTGCTTTTCTTTTAGTATGGAACTCTGGCGAGCTTTTAGATAGATAATGGTACGTGGTTTCTATAATAAATGCTTGCTCAAGCGACAGTAGAGCACCAAAGAGACAGGTACTCGCATTCGCCATTTTGGTTCCATTTGGCTCTCTTGGAGACAAGAAGATAGTGATGGTTTGTTCTGCACTAGTGCAGTCAGACCCATAGTGCCTTATGGTGACTTTGGAACTATTATAGCGGTTGCGAGTACTCATCTCTTTAGTGCCTTAGTGACAGCAACGAAACCGGAATAGAAAAGCTGTAGACTAGGAAACCTAATCGAGATAGCATTTATAGTTTTATAGTGATCAGATTTTGATTCTTGATGGTCAAAAACTCATGGTGTCATTTCGTATTTTTCGAAGTAAAATGAAGAATTAAAACTTGAATAAAATGTTTCCTTTCTTTCTAAATGGTTTACTTCATTTACTTTAATTTTGTCACATATATCAATAATAAATATTAGTAACAGCGAGTGCCAAGTGTAACTTAAGGTACGTTTTCACTTGACAGTTAAGGTAGGGACACACTATTGTCACGTCACGTGAAATCACGTAATATTGCCCTGCATATGGAAGTGTATAATAGTCATGACTTTTGATATCATGATACTATGACACTGAACATTCGTGGCACGAATTCAGTGTCAATACAACACGACTTCTAAATAGTTTTCACGACCACGAAAGTCATGACTTTTAGTAAGGTAAATGTCCCAATTTCTGCTCATGTCCCGATTTCTAATCACTTCGTATTTTTCTTATTATTATAAATGTTACGTTTGTACTATAATTGTAAAAAAATAATTATAAGTTCTTTGATCATTCGCGAGTGATGCACAGGTTTCTTAGAAAGAAAGTGCTATGTAAGCAACGAAAAAAATGTTAGAACAAGGAACTTACTCGTTCTGATCGTATTCTTCCTGCTTAGACTAAAGAACAGCAATTTCATTGTGATTCGATAATCGGACCGAATGTAGTGTGTGCAGAAGTAAATCGTATTTAATACTAAAAACGTTCACTGTATTTTACTCTGGATTTTTACTGGATTTTTTGTGAGTTATTTGTCGTGAGCAGAAATATGGACATTTAGAGTACTACATTGAATTAGCCATTATTAATAATTAAACGTCATATAACGTCTTTTTAAAATATTTTTGAATTAATTGATTCATTATCGAGGTATTAATCAATTGCTTTACAAATTTTTACTGCAAACAAATTTTTTATATCCTTTTCATAACGAATGAACGCTTAAGAATATGCATATTCTTGTCTGTTCTTTCAAAAAGCTGACACTCTTAGTACATCAATTAAATATTTCATATTTTCATGCAAATAAACCAGTTTCGCAGGTGGCATTTCCGTCTCCACTCGGGCAATATTCTATCCTCTCATAAACAAACATTAAAAAAGTTAGCCAACCATTGAGGGTCGATCAATCATTCCAGTGAACATAAAAATTGTCCATTCGATCACGCTACCCATTTATCTGCAGCTCCATATCTACCGCGAACTATCAAAGCAATAAGGAATATCTCCAGAATAAAACTAGTAAGCATACTACTCTCATAGAAAGGAAGAATCGCACTGGCATGGGATCCCAGCGTTAGCCAAAAAGGATCCCGAAAAGAGGCGAACGATCGCCGCTCTGAAGATAGAAATTCGCGGGGCGCGGTGAAACGTTTCTCTGCACCTTCGATCGTGTGTCGCGCGCCTCGTGGACATATAAGTACCGAATCGTGGTTGTGCCGAAAGTGAAAGAGGGACGAGGAAAGCGGGAGAAAGATGGGGGAGAGCGCAGGAGAGGAAACACGGACGGCGGTTGCAGCCGGCGGGCTGCGTTTTGCTCATACTTGGCGAGGACGAACTTTCACGCTGCGAAAGAGAGAATTCTCCGCACCGCGACAAACAATTACCGCTGTGTTACGTCGCTGACATACAAATTGCTTTTTTAACGCCGTCAGAGCGACGCGCCTTATTGCGCGACTATTTCTTGCGCCCCATTCTCCTCGAGTTTTCCTTCGGGGCTTTATGCAATTTTCGTGGATCGACGCATCCAGGTGCATCGCGCATTCCTTCGCCGGGGGATATTGTTCGTCGAGTGAAAGTAGATCAAAGATGCTCGGCGCGGTTAAAATACTGCTTACGCCAATGGTGTCAAACTCATGTATGAATACGAGCCACCAAATTCATTTTAAGAAATCCGCGGGCCGCAGACAGGAAGAAAAGTTTTTTATTTATAATGGAAAATAACTCATTTAAAATTTACATTTATTTTTCTTTAATAAATTTACAAGAATTAAAAAAATACATTAAAAGATACATTAATTTTAGAAATTAAAAGACTTAATATTTTTTTTACTAGACACTTGGCATATTTTCGCAGATACTATTTTACCGATATCGGGTGTAATTTTTTGGGATAAAGATATTTTTAATATGGATTTTAAGTTTTCATTTGTTAACCTCACCCTGTGTGAAGTTTTATTAGTCTTTAAGACAGAAAATAATTGTTTACATAGATATGTACTACCAAACATTGCCAAGATTCTCGCAACAAGTATACGCATTTCAATAAAATGTTCTGGCAAGTACGAATAAAAATCTGGAATGTCAATTTCATTATATATTTCCTTTAGCATTGTGTTGCATTGTATTGTTTTGGTCATAAAATTAATTTCAAGTTTTGGGCCGCGGGCCGCACTCTAAGGTCTTGAGGGCCGCGTGTTTGACACCACTGGCTTACGCTGTTCGGTCGCCGCGCGGAAATTCGTGGGGATTTTTTTTCCGAGGGAGACAGCTTTTAGATTGACGCTTTTACGTCCTGGAAGCGGGGCGCGACGAGTCCGTCCATCGATCTGACTCGATGTACCCGGCTTTTTAATTCTCGACTTATTTCCTGCTACTCGTTTTCTTTAATATCGCGTCTCCGTTGAGTAAAGTAGGTTTCAACTTCCTCCATTTTTGTTTGCTCTCGCCCGGGACTTCGCTTTCATGTCCGATGTATGTCTGCGATCTCAGAGGCAAATTAAAACCTTTCTAATAGACACAATCTGCAAGAATCTCTGTGTCGATCGAAAATAGTCTCGACAAGCATCCCCTGTTTTCCACCCTTCGACGATGACTTCAATAAGCCTTCACGCATAAAACGCAGCCCCGACAGATTGGTTATTCCGATAAAGTATGAACCCTCCGAATAGTCCTCCAATTTCGGGGATCGTTCGCCGGGGTGCATAAATACATATGTACATAGCTCGATTTCGCATCCGCGATCCGTCGCAGACGTTTAAACTCGTCTTCTGCTTCTGAATTTCTTTCGGAACTATTCTTCGTGGATACTTTTAAAGTACTTTTTCTTGCGATTCGGATGAATTTTACATATTTCGTCGGTCCACGCTTTGCTCTATAATAACGAGGTCAGAAAATGGATTATGAAAAGATTACAAAAAGTGAAAAAATGTAAGCAATCTGAAATAGCTGACATTACACTACGACAAGATATAAAATGATCACATTTCAGTTAGAAAATGATCAATATTTAAACGGTTAGAAATCACTTAAAGAAAACTGCAGACAGCCTATTTCAGAATTTCGACTCATTTTAAAGCGTGAAGCTTCTACTTTTATAGTCTTGAACTTGAATATCGTGAATACCGTTTGTTGTTGTAGTACAAGGTAAAAAACAGAAGCTTTTTCTTCTTTGACTCAATTTTAGAAACACAACCTAAATTTAAACGATTCTACGAAGCTTTAAAAATTTTGTTGTGATTTCCTTTGAAACCATTTGAACTGAAGAAGATTCTTCTTTTTTTGCCATTTTATCGCACTTTAAACAAAAATTGAGCTGTATTCGTTGTTGAGCTCACTCAACATACTAAATGCGCAGTATTCATGCACATCTCAGGGTCTAAACAAACATATAGATCAACTTTTTAGAGCTCGTTGTATAGGGAAAACATCTTTTTACAAAATGATCATAAAAACAAATTTTGAAAACAATTTTTTTAACTTCTTAGACTCAGTTAAAATTTGTGATGTATTAAAAGGAAAAAATAGCTTTAGCTTTTTACTCCATTTAAGGAGATAAAAATAGAAACTTCGTACTTTGAGAGAGTCTCAAATAAATCATCTTATGATTTTTTTTACGAAGTTGCAGTAATTTAATCATCGACAATTTTCTTTAATTATTTCATCGTAGTGTATATTATTTTTAAAACTTACGGCAGTAGCAGTTATTTATTTTCTGCTTCTATCTACAATTTACCTCATATTACTAAAAGGTGTTCGACAGCAGATTGGAGAAAATTGAAGGGGTGATTCTAGACATTGTGTTTTAATTATTAACATTTAAAAAGTTCGAGGGAAAATTGCCTAATATCTAATTGAGAACCTTGTAGCAAGAAGTACGAAACTCAAACGAAAAGTCGAAGTTCGAATATTATTTATTATTATTATCATTAATATATTTTTGTTATTATTTACCAATATGATCTTTCGAACAATGCACTTAGCATGGTTTATATTTAGCTAATTTTAAATGTATCGAATGGATTTATTCAATTTTCATTATTTCAAATGGGAGAATTGGGTTCCAACTGAAAAATCGAACTATCTTCTTGAACGAATTAAATGTACCATTCGAACTTCGAGGATCTGCTATAGGGTAATGTATATAGTTGTTGACCCCCTTATACAATCATTGACCCTTTCAAAAAAAGTAAAAAATATAGTACAATCGTTTTCTTACATAATAAAAAAAAAATATATATATATTTCAATGGTCCAAATATTCTTCTTTCGAATACAATTAATATTTGACTATATAAGAAAAGGATTATACTATATTTTTTACTTTTCTTGAAAGGGTCAATCATTGTATAAGGGGATCAACAACTGTATACATTACCCTATCCAGAAGCATAAGTATTAAATATTCCATCAGTTGTCGAACACCCAGTATCTCAACAAGCCAAGAAAAACTCAACAGCGTTTTAAATGCACACGTAACGCAAGACCCATGAATGCTATAGGAATAGTCCGTCTCAGACACAGCAATATCCCGTCTTTCACGTCGAACCCGTTGCCATAAAGCGACAGACGAGCGTAATCTCCGTGGGTACGCGCGTAAGCAGGCCGCGTCACTCATACGCGGCCGGAGCGACAGGTACAAAGATCGACCTCGTCCCGAAGTCGGCGTTTTAATTTATATCCGCGCGTGTATCATTATGCGTCGATGCAAGTGTCCTGTCGCCTATTAATCCCGATCCGCGTAGCGCGCGACAAATATTTATCGGCTTCTGGTGCTCGCGGAGCCCGGCGACCGCGCGGAGGCTTGTAATTCCGACCTGCGGGAAAGCGAGGCGGCGGTCGCTCCGGATCGGCGGTATTCAAGGAACAAATTACACGAGGGCGAGGGCCGAGTACACGAGAAAAATCGGGCGGGGGTTTCGTTCGGAACATGGATAAACACGCGACCGGTAGCGGCGAGGAACACGCCGCGGTATTCCTGTCTCGCATCGGCGAAGCTCGAAGCTCCCTGAAAAATCTGCCGATCTCAAAGACCTGTTTTCCACTCTCCAGATAAAATCTGAGAAACTCGACGAGATCGACGGTGCGGCGCGGCGGCAGTATTACGCCACTGGGCGACGCGTGTGTGCGTGGAGCCTTGTGCTCGTCAAACCGTGACACGCGTCCCGTCACGAGGCACAGGAAACGATTTTCTCGCGAGCCGATCGAGGCAACCGTCGCACAGTGGCGAAAAAACGGAAAAATGCGGAAAAAAGTCAAATTTCTGAAAAAACTTTCTGAACTTAATTTTCTTGTTAATTTAACTATAGAATGATGTTAGTCAAAGAAAACTGTTCTAACTATAAAAATATACACGTAGTGAAGATATTAGTATTAACTGTCAAAACTGAAAATAATTTTTGTGCATTTAAGAATTAATAATAAAATATTTGTCGGTACGTAAGTTACTCCAAGACGTAAATAACTTATCTTGGAATTATTTTTTCATAATAAAATAAAAAATTCATTGATTTTTCTCAAAAATTCAAAATTGTTAGAAATGACCCTGGATCAAGTAAGATCAAGTAGATCTGTATGTATATTTAGAAAATACATATACATATTTAGTTACATCGTTGTGAAAAAAAATTCTGCCCCGAAGTGCCCCCCTCGAAGATGCAGGAGACGGAAGTTATCTAAAAAATTCATTGATTTTTCTCAACTATCCATTAGAAGTCATAAGATTCTTTAAAGAGCCAAATATTTCTGATTAAATGTATGCACTTTTTTCATCTTATTATTAATTAATTACATAATACACCATACAAATCTTTTTATTTATATTATGTTAAAAAAAAAATTCAGAAACAATTAACTTAAATTTCTATGGAACATTGGTGATTATTGGTACCGAGGAAGAAACAACGTAAGCGATTGATTTTCCAATAATTAAACTGTTAACTAATAAATAAATTTCGATAAACATCGGAATTCTAGCTAAAAATTTATTTTTGGACTTATTGCCACGTTTTTCGGTTTTTTCACCACTGTGGCGTCGCCTCGCGTCGCGTCGGTAAAAACGCACCACGATCGACGGAGATCTCGCGCGAACGCGAGCGCGAAGCGAACGTGGCGTCCAGGACGACAAAGAAAATCACCGGGATAATTTATATACATGCGGCAACCTTTCAACGAGATGCAACGACCGCGCAAAGTCCCGCTCATATCTGAATATTTAAGCGGTCAAGTGGGAGTCGAGTTGTTATGCAAACGCAGCGCGCCGGTCTTCGACGCGAGTTCTCACACTGCCTGTTTCCATTTGATTCATGACGCAATTTAGAGCCGAACGCTTCGCGTTCGCGTTGGGCTTCTATCTAATCGAACTGTATCGCGAAGGATCGGAGTCGTTTAGCGTGATTTATTCGGGGATTAGTTTCTTTAAGTTCGACGAGTCAAGGGCTAGGACGGAGTGGAAATTAGAGGAACGTTGATGGAGGATGCGGGGGAAGTCTTAGATGAGGTTAGAAGATTTCTTGTTTGGGTGATAAAGGGTTGATAATTGTGAGATATTTCAGCTGAGGTGTGCAAATCACTCTACAATCTAAAATTTTTAAAAAATATACGAAGCAAGAATTTTTTTCTTTTATTACAAAGGCTTCAATAACTGTGTGCAAGATTATAATATTCTTCATTAGTTTCTATGAGCTGGCATAGATAGAAAATAAACAATGTATATTTAGTTAAGAATACTGTATTGTATATCGAATTTTATCTAAAAATATTCTTTCGAATTTTGTGGATATTCTGCTATTGTATTTCAGTACTGTAATTAGTCAAATTAATACTATATTCGTATCCAAATCACAAGATATTTTTTGGCCGCTTGTATCCACCCACGCGGCATCGAATTCACGTCCCCAATTCACGGCGCAATTTTCCATTCGCTGTCAGCATCCGCGCGCGCGACCCTTCGAACAAAGCTGGCCGCTCCCAAACTTGGCATCATTTAATTTCAACGCCTGCCCGCGTAAAAAACACTTTGCGGCCGGTAACGCAATTAAAAACGCAACGGTGTGCGTTTGTGTACGCGCGCGCGCGCGGGCACGCGTTTGGCGTTGCGCAGGTGGAAACGTGCAGAGTATAACGAATTCCACGGTGACGCGTTGTGTTTCGGTAATAGACCAGGAACCCGTGGAAATCGTGTCAGCCGCCGGAGAGAATATTGCGACGCGCGACCGACCCCGGATAATTCCAAAAATCTGAATGAAATTTAATTAACCCCCGATCCATGGCGCGCCCTATTGATTCTCCCCGGTATTCCGCTCGGGATCCGTATCGTTCGTTCCGTATCGGGTTACCGAATCCCGATTAAAATCATTTTTGTTCCATCGGGATCGCGATGAAGTGGCTTCGAATTGAGGGAATACCCCGCGTTGCGATGCGTGCGAATTTCGCGTGCTCGTGCCATAGGAGCGTCGATAGGGGATTGGATGTTGGGAGGAGAGGTTGTTGAAAACAGGATTTCTGAGAGCTGCAACGTCTGCGTCGCGAGCGGAAACGCTTTTCCGCGTTTCAGTCCGCGTAATTAAAATTACTTCCGAACGATGGATTCGGCCGGACCCGACCGGCTTTTTAACGAATTGTCAGCAATTAAAGCGACTCCCCGCATCGAGTGTCGAAGTTAAATTAATTTCACGCGTAAAGGCTGCGTCTGCGTGGCGGTTTCTGTTTTCCCTTCCCCCGAATCGCAACGCGTGCCCGTTCGTTCCGGGCTTTTAGCGCGCGAATGTATATGTTTCCCGGCGATCATTTGGCTCGGCCGCGGTCTGCCATTCAAGCCCCTTCGCTCGATTAATGACAAGTTAGAATTTAAAGGCCGTAATCGGTTTGTCTCCGTTCTTATTAAAATTACCGCGTCGATATTGCGCCCGTGTAATTCGCTGTGAAGCGTTGCGAAATGTGTCGCTCCGAATATTCACGCGGTATGTCGGTTTCGGCGGAGCGGAAGGGCGGGAGGGCGTGGAAATATTGTTTTTCTCGTTGGATTTGATTATTATTTTGAATCCGTCGAGCGAAATTCCCGGATATTTTAATATCATGTAACGGGAAATTACAAGAACCGTTTGCATTATTTGTGCATTCATTTGCTGCCGTTTTCTGTTATTATTTTCCTTGATTTATGTACTGCCGTAATGGTGTGACGTCAGAGTTCGCATATAATGAATGTCACCTTTTGACACATATGAAGGTTTAAAGCTTGGACAATTTTTAAAAAAGGACTTTCAATCACTTTTTAAAACATAGTACATTGTTATAGAATTCTAAATACTTCAAGTCCAAACATCTATCATTTCATTAATTCCAAGTAAAGGTACTCACATAATCTCTTGAACCCTAATTGCTTATAGTCAACTCTTTCGTTAACCTATTTCTACATTTCGTTCCTTTTCAATGATAAATTTAAATTGCAGAAAAATAAAAAGAAAAGTAATCATTACCCTACAATTTTTTTTGGCTACAAATATATGAATCATTTCAAACAGTAGATAAAATCATCAAAGATCTAACTATTAATTGCACAAAATCAAAAGAATAATGTGAGAGATTTGCAGTTATCGAAAACTTTTGCAATTTCTCGTTTTCTTTATTTGCAACAATTTAACAACGTCTATTTCAATACTTGAAACAATTCGTATCACGAGTGTCATGCGTTGTCATAGGTCAAAGGGTTAAATGCTACCTTCTTTATTTCTCGACGTCATATCAAAACTTTATTATCTACGTTCATAATATCCTGCTGGTATAAAAAATAGCGACGTCGACCATCAAAAGGAATGCGCTAGAGTTATCAAACACTTGCTCGAAGAATTTCGTCCGAAACTCCAGTCACGAACTCGGTTCGCGCGGATTTCGCGGTTCCCCCGGAACGAATCGCCGCCGATTACGTCGACGATGATTTCTCCGAAACGATCGGAGCCCGTCGACGGGAAGTTTGCTTGCGGGAAATAGGTCGATCGGGAGGCGAATTGGCCGCAGAACGCGGCGGCAAGGACGATTCCCCTTTCGGTCCGTAGGAGAGAGAATTTGCTTTTGAAGGAAAGCCTGGAATTCCGCGGCCGGAGAACCGGTTTCACGCTCGGAGGAGGACGAGCGGATGAAAAAGGAAAGTCGACGGTGGAGGTGGATCGGTACGAGGCCGTCGCTCGTTTCTCCGGCGATCGGGATTCCATCGATAAATCTGCATCTCTCTCCGGTGCGACCGTAATCGCGATCATGCCGACGAAAGGACAAATCGTTTCGATTAACCCTCTCGCTGTTACGTCGCTTTGAACGTAAACTGGATGCTCGACTTTTCTCCTTCTCGCCTTTTTTCCTCTCCTAGCTGTTGTACCTTTGATCGATGCTGGCGACTTTTCTTTTTGGATATGGATTTCCCTTTTACGGGAAAAGACGAGGAGAAAGATTCATCTACAGTGCGGACTCTTTCATCTGCTGGATTATATATGTCTCGGTAAAGCTGAGCGAGTTTAAATTCTAAAGCTCATATAAACAATAAATAAATGTGTCTGCACTGATGTAGAATAAAAAAATCAATGGAATAGGTCAGTGCTTTATGATATCTGTGACTTTGGGGTCGCGGATCAATGTTTGGCCGACGATACGTTTTCATGATTTCAGTATAAAAGTAATTTCACACATAAATACTGTGCAATGAATACTACACAGCGGCTGTTTAGGTAAAATAAAATTGTTACGAGCACGAATAAAGAATTGGAACTATTGGTGATATTTTGTATATTCTGGTTTATGTTAACAATATCGTAGATTTTTTGCATATTTAGCATTGCAATAAATGCATAAAATCCGCTGTCTAATAATCACAACTAGTAAAATCTAAATAACTTACCTTGTTTCTTATTTCTATAATGCTGTTCCTTGAGACATTTGCGTGATTTTTTCTAAATTCAACGCGAAATGTATAATAGCTAACTTTAATTAATGTAACGTTTTTCTCTTAATTTCTGTTTTTGATTTTGCTACTTACGGTCAGATTTACAACCACCATTCGGTTGCACCTCGTCTTTCACGCTGAATAATAATTATCTGAGCTACTCCCGCAAGCTCCGAACACAGTTTCATTAAATCTTTTTCCCCCCGACACAGTTTCGTGAAAATCGATATGCAAACACCGTTAACCCTTTCTCATTCCTTCCCCGAAGAATCTCACGCAGAAGGAGGTCCCGTCGAGCAAAAATCCTCGCGCTAGAAAAGGTGAAACCCGACCCCGAACGGCCTCCCCCTCCAGTTTTCAGTCACCTTCCCCCGAACTACTGTCGCGACGCCGGTATAAATCGCGGTCGGATACAAGCGCAGGGCATTTTTCCGCGGGTCGGCGAGAAGCTCTCGAAGTAAACACGCCACGGGCATCGTTCAGGGGATCGTTTTCTCCTTGCGCGGTGCGTCCGACCGATAAATCTGCCCCGGGCCCGGTACGCGCGTAATCGCGCTCGTTTTGTACGTGCCGTGTATATGCGGACCGGCGAAGGAGCGACAAATCGGTCGAGCTTCGCGGCTGGCACGATTAACGAGTCGTATTACCGAGTCTCGGAAAGCACTTACCGTGGGGACTATTCCACTCGTCGACATTCGGTACAACCGAAAGCTAATCCGCTGCCGTTCGGCGCTTCCGCTCGCGCATTAACCTCTGACCTTCTTTGTGAAATGATCGGTTTACGATTTGCGTAATTAAAGCGACGCTATCCGGCATTATTTCGGCCTCTACCCTGTAGTCAGTCTCCCTGGAAATAAATTGCTTAGGAATAAGAAACAGTACCGAACTCTGAAACATTTAAATCGTTTGCAGGCCAAAATGACCTACTCCACTTTTCGAGTTTCATTCAAATTTACTATCAGCGCACTTGATATGCGATATTTTAGTAATGAAATTTTTAAATGGAGTTAATTACATTGGTTTCTGAACGATTCATTTCAATAAGCACAATGACCGCTGGGCAATGGTCAAATCTATAGTTATAAGGCAAAACACCACATGTCACATATTCTTATTTTCGAAATATTTGCGTTTAAAGTTCTATTCGCCAATATTGCAGTACATTGAATTTATTAAATCCTAATTTTTACATGAAAAAAATAGTAATTGTAGGAGAAAAAGAGTCGGCCGATCGGATTGTCTGGACCGGGATTCGAACCCGGATCTTTCACTTTCCGGGCGAGTGCTTTAACCAATTAAGCTATCCAGGCCGACCGACAACTCAGATTCTCCTAAACATTATAACCGAAACGTAAACACAAACTCAGGCATCCAACCGCCTACATAATGTAATACATTTTTTGTCTGATAAGAATATAAATTCTTCTTTCCAAACTTGAGTCAAAGTATAAATTCATATTTTTTGAAAATGTGACTTGCGTCGCTTTTCCTTACAGCCACACAAATATTGGTATGTAAAAAGCAGAGGCTGTTAGAATCTTACTGGCTGGATTATTTGGTAAAACAGACATTTTTACATATTTTTAAACATTTCAATTATAAATTCCTGTACTATAAGATGCTTTCAAAATACGTACTTTAGAGAATTTAATTATTTATTTATTTATTTATTTATTAACGGGGTGGTCTCCTTTAATACACTTAAAATAAAAAATAACATTAAGATTCGCTGTTAGAGACGTATTTACATTGATCAGAAAAAGATTCAGTCGAACAACCAAAGAAGTCAAGTTGGTGTGCAAACATATTAGCTTGTCTGTATTATATGTATAAAACATTTAGAAAATAGTATGTTATTAATAACGACAACGCGTAAGATGCATTTTTCCCATGCGTAAAAATGCCCGATTATTGGAACAGTTCCGTTACATTTCGAAACATCGATTTGGGAGGACATATTCTTTGCATTTCTGACGTCGAAGTCACTGCTCCTCTCGCGATCTTCGGAAGATTCAGTAACTTTACATGCAATCCTGAACAAAGAAATGCTGAAAGCTGATTTGGTCGAGCAGTCGGGAGCATTTAAAGCCGCTATTAATAGAATAGAGCAGCAACGACGATTGTCAAACACCTTCAACAGCCTGGGGCTCCCCGCCACCTTCCATTACGTTAATTCGCGGCGGTCGCACGCGTCGCTTCCGAATCAATTCGAGGCTGCCACGCGAAAGGGACGTTCTAATTTATCAGCGAGCACTCGCAACCCGGCAGTTTATTTGCGAACGGGCTCCACCGTTGACTCGCTTGTTCAGAGAAAATGGAAAGAGTGGCTGGGCACAAAATTTGCACAGATAGACAAACAGATGAATATTGGGACACGCCTGCGCGGGTTGATTCATAATACTGTATGTACATCGGATGTTGGGGGGTTGAAGAGGCTGGGGAAGGGAGAAAATCGCGGTTCATCGTGGGCGGAGTAATATAGTGCTTTAATTTGCCTTGATATGAACCACCACGCGTTCCGTATTAGAGCTAAATTATACGATAATTCCTCAATTATCGTATAATTGTCTGTGCGAGTATTGCAGTATTTGAAGAAAATGAAAAGCGGTGGTAATTATTCAATCATCGAACCGAGTTTCTTTCTCTGACAGTCATTCATCAGAAGCACTTAGAATTGAATCTTAAGTGCAGATAAATTAAAGAAGCATTAATCGTTCGTTAGCCCGATTGAAAGCAAACGTGAATATATTAATCAACGCCAAATGCTAGAAATTTGCATATCTATGTATTATAAATACTGGGATATTACCGCGGTGTATATTTGTCGTCGACGTCTATTTAGCATAGGAGATACAATTAGTATTCAAGTAAGCATAAATTAAATCCAATGGCAAGTAGACGGTATTGTGAAAGCCTTAAGTAGCCGCGGCGAATATAAATTAAATTCAACGGCCGTTGATATTGTGACCGAAAGAATGAGAAACCGTGATTGCAGTGATCGTCGAGAGCTAAGAACTGTTTTTCCAGGCTCCAACCGCGATTATTCTAGCCGCACAATGCTCGACCTTCGACGTTCGCGAATTTCTCGACACGCGACGGTGCGGCTTATTTCAGAACGACGCGACGTCGCTCGATTGACAAGGAGCAATCGAACCGAAGGAAACCGAGTCGCTTTGAACCCCCGGCGAGCGATCGATACGACGTCATAAAGAACCCGGCGAAACGAGATACCTGGGCGCGGGGGGGGGCTGCTATCCCCCCTCGACGTGCTCCGTTCGCAGTAACAAGAAGTTGCGCGAGCGGAACGCAAATTCGAGCGCGGCGCCGTTGAAAAATCGTCGACGGTAACTGGCAGCTTTCGCGCAAAGGTTTCGGCACAGACGTTCCGTGGCCGAGCTTTTATTCCGCGAACGTTTCCTCGGAATCGAATTCGCTGCGTAGGAACTGCTCGCTACGGTCTTCTCGTTCCTTATCGAAAGACGTACGGCGTTTTTGATCTACGAAAGGGGAAAAGTCTATGTTGCGAAACGCTTGAAACGATCGGCGGAGTTCGCGAGAGGATGGACGAGGAGAGTAGAGAAGCTGCTCTCCAATATTTCATACGTATCTGCGGAAGCCGTGGCTGCGGTCCAAAGCGTCTCTCGCTGCGAATCCATCGCGGCTAAATAACGAAATCCCCTGTAAACTGTAACATAGATCACCCCTGTGGAAGGGTAAACGGTTAGATAGAAACGGAGAGGGTGGGGGAGGAAGAGGAACAGACAGGGTTGACAGCGGAAAAGAGAGCGGAGTCCCTTTCATCTCCGGGGTGGCGGTAGTCCTCGCGACTGAATACGAAAACGTCATTTAATTCGTCGTTCGACGATAGTCTCCCCCCCGTTTCTCTCTCGTTTTTCCATCCTCGACCCGTACCTCTTCCTCTGTCCTCCCTCCCTCTCTGCTCGAAACGCCGCTCTTCCTTTGTTCTCGTTTTTTTTTATTTTTTTTTTTTTATTTTGACGACCAATCACAGCATCAGACACTTCCGTGGGATATCGATCATACGGCACGCGGAGATCACTGTTGGTCGGTGAAAACGAAAAAAAATTTTCCCGATAAACTCCCTCTTTCGCGCGGCGAATTCACTTCAATTAGAGCTGGCTCGATGAATGGTACTTATAAAAAAATGGCAGACAGGTAGACGGGGCGAGGGGAAGATGGGAAGAGGAAGAGGATCAGCGGCAATGAATCTCGCGCGATGCGAATTGATTGTGAAATTTCGGAGATCAAATATTTGCGAGCCAGTTTTTTAGATTGATAATTCGACGTTTATTTATTTTTTTTTTTTTTTGGTAATTGTTTGCTTGCTTGTACCAGTTGTTGCATCGAGAGGATCCAGTTGTTCTTCGGTTCAGATCCGATCCGCCACTTTCAGTGCGGTTTTAATCTCGAAAATGTCGAACCCTGGATGACAGCAATTTCCGCTAGACCTAATATTTTTTAGATTCGTGACAACCAACAGGACATCCGATATTTGGGATTCGCGGTTTTCTGTTTCCACTTCCATTGGCATACACGGCGACAGCCGCCGTCGAATCGCATTGGGTGTAGGCTACGTGGTCGCTTATCGTGATTCCTCGGTTTGATATTCAACTTTGATACTCTCTTTTTGTAACTCATTTAAATGTTGAAAAACCACAGATGTGAGTTCAATATTCCTCTGAGAAGCTTCGGAGATAAGTTATCGAAACCGTATTGCGTAAGGTTTCGCACAAGAATTGTGGAAGATTGAGGTTGGATTGATAACTGGCGAATCGCGCAAAATGATCGCCGCAAACCACATCCTCAATTGTAGAACTCAGACATTCCGTTTGTAGATAATACCTATGCAAAATGACGGTGCATTACCTTAACCAGCTGTTTAGAAACACTTATGTGTCTCGCGCTGGCCTCTTTGCCGTACAATCTACGTGTTAAGCTCTGCTCTAGGACTATTTCTCAAATTATTGGTTAGAATTCCCTGCTCTACTTTGCTACAATATTCTAACAACCAATTTCTATTCCATTTTTCAGAGTCTAATTTAAAATTTCATTCCTCTTAAACCTTTCTTGAATATTAGGTCACTTACAGTGACTGATGGGTTCGTTCACTTGTATTCGCAGCACTAAATCAATTATTGTAATATCTACATTATGTTCTTTCTATTATCTAAGTCATTTTCAGCTTCCGTCTTTAATTGTTGTCCATTCTCCATAACTTTCAATAAACAAATGCGGTGTTTGGAGTTTAAACAAGTAAATTTCATAGACTCTAGTAGAACAAAACTAGAAGAATTCGTTCTCCGTCATTGAAAAGTTCAGTTTTAACCCTTAAATGCATAATTGCTTAATATTCATTAAAATATATTGAAACTATCAACTTATTTATCCCAAAACTGTAGAAAAATAATATAAAATGTACATCTTATTGTTTTTTTTTTATTTAAAAAAAAAAGGTTTGCTGCTAAATAGCTACTGCATGTGTTTAACGTATAAATGGAGATTCTAATTAGTGTGAAATTTTTTAAAAAAGTTCTTATTTTTATTCAAGCACAGTGCAACTCCACGTTTTTCACATTTTGTACATGCTAAGCAGGACCTCTACTTCTTTTTTCAGTGTCAATATACAGTGTAAATGTAGTCGATTATACTGTTCTGTTAAAATAAAAAATATCGGTATGTTGCATGGACCAAATGATAACACAATGCATTTAAGGGTTAATTATTTTAATTCCCAAAAAATTGATCATTTCCAGCAGCATAATCCGACAATATTTCCTAACGCCCAGCGACTTGCCGCAAGCCGCCCGTTCCAAGCATCGAGGTCGTTAAATTCCAGTTAAGAATGTTTAACAAATACCACTTCCCGACCAAATAACAACCACAGGCTCGCATTCAATGCCGTGCAAACACAAATTACGGGGAAGACAGGAGGGGGAGGGGTGGGAACAATAACGAGGAGGATTCCTCCTCCATCGCGTTCGGTTAAAAAGCAAACCTCTTACGAGCGTTCTCCCAAGGTAAACGCTCGGCCGAGACGAAAACGAGCCGAGCCACTCGAACAGGTTAAATATCTCCGGCCGAGTCCCGGCCCTCCGTTGTAAAATCAGAAGGTCTAGACTCCTCGAACGGGCGCGCGTCCCTCGGGCCTCGGGGGACCCGCGAGCCATCATTCGCGTCACGATTCAACAGTTCGGCCCCGTGGAAAAGTGCACGCGAGCCTGGCAGGACCTCTCTCTTTCATTGGCCCGCATCTCCCTTGAATGGTCATCGCGGACTCGCGTGCACGGATTTGTATGGAGCCGCGCCCGGGCCCTCGACGCTCCCGAATCTTTTCTGTGCTCCTTCTTTTTTTTTTTGTGTTTCTCCCTCTTCTGGTTCAATTCGAGGCGCGGACGATTGGTGTTTCGAGCGCTCCACGTCGACGGAAACGTGTCTCGATCGTGACGCGGTGAAGAGTGTTTCGAGGGTACGAAATCGGAGTTAGGATGACTTTTGAGTTAACATTCCGGTGGGAATGAACGTTGTAAACAATTAGACATACAAAAATCCCTACACTGCGGATGTTTATGCAAAATTAATATTTTTAATAAGACAGATAAACAATTAAAATTAGAATAGAAACATGTTTCATCTTGAAATTGTTATAATTTGTATTGCATTTTTTATGCTTTAGGTATATTTTTATTTTTGCACATACTTGCACATTTTTGTGTATTTAAATTCGTTATGAATGCAGGTTCAAACAAAATCCGCGGTCTAGAAATTATTTTTATTGTGAGCGTATCATTAGGAATATAGGCAACTAATTGTTGAATTAATGTCAAGAAATGAGAAACATAAATAATAATAATTTCTTTAGATTTTCTTAGGAACTGAAAAAAAGTATTAGTATTTATTTACTTATTTACTTATTTAACGGGTGGCACCCTTTGATAGAATCTATACAGCATGAAGTATATGTGGATGGAATTAAGATTCGTCACTTGACATGGACTATGATTTACAAAAGAATCAAGTGAACAACAGAAGCCAAGTTGGTAAGCTGCGCATATTTAATTAATCCATATTCAATTAATTCTTGTCATACTTATCCCACCAGTTTGTAACGTGATGTTTAGGAAAAACGTGTTTCATGTTTTATGTAATGAAAAGTCTAATTAAAACAATATTTACCTCCAATTTGCAGTTCCAAATCCCTACGTATAATTCTTCATGAAACTCATTTGTATTACTTAAACTTATCTACTGACTTTTTTGATGTTCTATACTGGAATCTTCCCTTAACTTTTGGCTAGCGAATGTTAAAATTGACTCAGCGTCCGCCTGCCACTGTGACTGTTATTTTACAGTTCGCTGTCTGAGAGTTAATGGAGGTTACAACTATCAAATATTGTTAGCATAGTGATGAGAGCTGCATGATTTCAGTAATGAAACAGTTTACTCACGGTTCTAATACTTACAAAATTAAGCAACAATTTCTGAATACTAATTTTAACAGACCTGCAGCTTAAGTGTTCATTTACTGGACAATTTACCCTACAAAGGCTCTGACACCGCGACGGTAACTACCAGACTGTATAGAGGACCTTTCAAGTTAATCTCCTAAACGATTTAAAAGGCCCGAGTATAAATCACGCCCTCAAAGAGAGATCTCGCGTGCACGCCAATTGACCAAATAGGAAAATCGTCGCTGCCAGGCGAGGCGTTGTTCGCGATCGAAAATTGCTCTCGCCGCTTCTGTCGATAAAGGGAAGGAATCGCGGACGCTCTTGCTGGATTGGTCAATTTTTTGATCGAAACCGAGGAATTGGACGAACTCGAGCGGTGAAAATTACTCGACCTAGTTTTTGATATCCACTTATCAAGCATTAAGGCGAAGTATTTGGATCGCGGAGAGAAGGAGTCTCTTTTAGGTATAAAAAGAATCTATTGGGAAAAGTGAGATCAGATTTAGTGGATCTTTTATGCAGGATATTCTAGAATTTTTAATGTAAAATTTGTCAGGGTGGCCCTCATTTTGAAAGACTATTTTAAAATTTGAAAGTCTTTCACTTTGAGTAAACTTTAAATTACTAAGGTAAGTGACCCCATTACTGACCGTACCCCCATTACCGACCGGTTACAAATTATTTATTGTTAATAGCAACGAATAAAATATATGGATCTACGTAATTTATTCAAAGTCATGAGAAATATACATAGAATCGTACAATATAAAAACAATTGTTATCTTTTTTTCTATTATAATAGCTAGATGGCAAAATCCGGTCAATAATGGGGACATCCGATCCTTTATATCATTTTCATCATAATTTTTGTGTAAACAGTCAAATAATATTTCAAAATTGATTTCATTAAGAAACTAGAGACGTTAATAAATACGGCCATTCATACTTTACCCAAATATTGTCATGTATTAGTAAAAAATTATTATTTTTAAATGACTACTTCTTTAATTGTCCCATAATGGGGTCATTTACCTTAGGAGGAAAAAGGAGTTCGAACATTTATACTTGAATATATAATTATTAGATTGCTGATGTTTATGCATTTGTGGCGATTGTAAATGTACTGAAATGCATAAAGATGTGCATAGTTGCAAAAATTGATGTGAATTATCATGAAATTTTCCTTCCTCGTAAATTCTGGTATAACTAAATCCGTGTCGTTCAAGGGGTCAACTATACGTAAATACTTTTAACCCTTGTGCATCCCTTTCAAAACTCTTGATGTGTAATAATTTTTATTGTGAACGTGTTATTTTAAACAACAAACTTATAATTAAACTGCGGATGCTGATGCATTTATAATAAATAGCTACAAATCTATAAAGATATCTCGACTGCAAAAATAAATAAAATACTAAAAGTTTTTCAACATTTAGAAAATAATACAAGCTTATATTGATACTTTATCACTGTCAGTAAAAACCAGTCATAATATCTTCAAATTTTACTGAAAATTAGAAAAATTCTTGCCAAAAATAATAAGCACAAATGAACAAAAAAAAAACAGAAGGCTAAGAATTAACTCTAAATATCACATGATTATAAAAATATTCTCATTAGCGTAGAATATTTTTCCGCTGATTTTTCTAAATTATAACCAGCCTGCAACATCAGTGAGCGCACAATAGGAAACCTGAAGAGAGTTTTAATTAATATTAACACGACCATAGCCATGCGTCGGTGAATTTGACCAAAAATAGGAGCACAAATGGTTAATACCTGGAAACAAACGCGACGAAACAACGGGAATTGTACAATTCCTTTTTCATCGCGAATCTCCGGACGTGAACTAATACGCGTCCCCTCGTTTATAAATATAAAATGCCGTGCGAACGCGACATCCCCGGATTTCCGAGGGCCGACGAATTACACGGAATACGGGATAAAGTAACGGCGTCGAGGCTCGTCAATGTTTAACGAGTCCTGATTATCGTCGATGTTATTATTCTCGGCGTCGATTACGCTGACAAATTGGCTACGCGCGCCGCGCGAATTCGCGACGAGCGCGTTGAAAATTCCGCTCGCATCGCCTTCGGTGCGTAAAAAATTAAAAAAAAGAAAAATCCTTTGCTCGGCGGAGCGTGAAAGAAATCCCGAAGAATCTCCACGGAAATAGGATCGCTTCGATTTCCGATTTCGCGGAGGTTCGAGGCCACGGTCGCAGCCAGCGATCGGATCGATGACGAACTTTCTATTCACGGAGAGGACGCAGAGAAATTCTCTCGTCGCCTCGACGCGACGGTAAGAAACTTGACAGAAATTAGATTAGAAATTCTGGGGGGAGAAGGTGTCCGGGTGATTCTTGTCGGTTCCCCCGTCTGCGCCCTTCACGGAATCACCGTGAGAAATTGCCAACTCCGCGATGACTCCGGACGGACGTGAGGTGTGTCGCAAAAGGATGACAGCCGAGGGCAAAAAGAAGAACCGTCGGTTACTGTCTTAGGAATTGTTTTACAGCTCCACGACGGACGAGCGGAATCCTCTTCGCGCGGCGCGGAAACGCGACCTCGTGGATGCAAATCGCGCGCCGAATGACAAATTAAATAGTGATGCCACGGCGGCGTCATTATCGCGCTGCCATCCGGGAATCTGGTTAGTGTCAGCTGGAAACACAATGACAAATTAAATAGTGATTCCGTGAGCGCGATCAGTGCGTCAGCGGCCGGCTTGACTGGGTTTATTAATGTCTGGTGAGCGGGGCTTGGAAGTTAAAAGTAACGCTGTTTCGCGATGATTTTGTAGATGAGCGGGATTGGACACGGTGGAGAGGACCCCACGTTTTGGATATTTAATTGTCAGTTAGATTATTTGTTAATTGGAAACACCTTCTTTGCGTTTAACCCCATGAGCTTGAGTTATTTGTTCTGGCAAAACTGACAGGAATGTGCAAACTTTTCATTTTTTATTGTTATGATGTTTGAGTTTGTCGTTTCTGTACAGGGTCATCCACGTATCTCGGAACCCGAGCTCATTTATAATCATGTGTACGAGTTCCGAGATACGTAGATGACCCTGTATAAATGTTCTGTAAACCCTGTTTCTGTAAACTCCCGTATAATTATACTGAATGATTTCTTCTCCATTGTGGGTTACTAGAACAAGAACGCAGGAGACTAAAAAGACAATGGCCAGTTGACCTAAAATAAGGACTCGGAGGTCCCCTCAATGGAGGAGCCCTCATTACGACATATAGGGACCTAAAGCCCTAAGACATCAGATCAGCCCATAGAATCTCCGATTCTGATTGCTGATTGAAGGAAAAAAAAAAAAATTGTGGGTTACTGACGAACAATTTTCCCATGGCAAATTCGTTTTCTGTAGTTACCCGATTAATCGAATATTATTTTTCACACAAAACATGAACAGCTTAACATAAAATAGAAAATTGTGGAAGATGAAATCTACCAGCCGTTAAAATTGCATAATTTTGGCGAATCGTGGATCGTTTTCGCTTCGACCGAGGCATTTATCGATTCGTCGAAGCGGGAAAATAACAAACGGCCGCGTTCTCATCGGCGATAAACTGGCAGCAAAATGGCCGAGGATGCGTCCATAAATAAAAGTTATTTTCCACGGAAAAAATTGTTGCCCGCGGCCGTGTCAACAAACAAATTTTGCAGTCCGTCGCGAAGTGTCTTTTCCCGAAATATACGTGGACCCGCGGTAAATAACCCTCGCAATAAAGCGTCGACGACGTCAATAAAGCTGTATCAACGAGACATAGAAATTAGCCCGTTACAATAAATTCCAGGGAAGATCGATTTCCAGAAAGATCGATCGAAGTGCAACGGCGCGGCGCGGCGCCATCGTCGCGCGCTCGGTTAATGGCTTCATGGGATTAACCGAACGGGAGGCCGACGATTACACCATGGGGATTCTGTTTAAAACGCCGCGTCAGGGATCGCGTCAAAGGTCCTCCCTAATTTCCCTCGTCAAACAGGCCGTCATTACGCCATAGAATAGCAGCCGAATCCGCTTCGTTCAAAAGGACAAATGGATCGAGCCTAAAGATTGACGCTCGTCAGCCAGTTAATTACGCGTCACGTCGCTTTTATATACTAATTACGATACCGTTTAGAGAGCTTACCTTCTCTCCGATGCACTCTCCCTCTCTTTCTCACTTTCCATCACTGACGGAGTCATTACATTAGCGTTCCGAGGCCCAAGACTTCGAAGGGCACATTGTAAGATACATCCGTTAATTGCGTTAATGCCCGGAGATAGAAGAAGCTTTGTCAGCCGACGAACAATGGGAAGTCATCCGAGTAGAAGCTCCTCCGACGGCTTCCTTCGCTTCTCACGATTATTTCGCGGAACCCGTAGGCGGTGAAATCCTCTCTCAAAGTTCTACGGACCCCGTCACGAAAGAAAGATTTGCGACTTCGGACGCCGATCGACCCGTCGAGATCCCGTTCGAGATATCGGCGAATATCGTTCGAGTGAAGCCGATTCTAGGACGCGACGTAAGAAGGGAAATCAGACTATTTCAGACGTAGCTATTTCCGAGTTACCAGAAATATTCGATGGCGAACGCTGAGAAATATTAAAGAGATTATCTTTGTTCCCTTTTTGCTTGCAAAATTCAGAGTATCACCGAATTTTAGAAGCTCTGGGATCTATTCAAGACTATTGTGAATTATTCACGAAGTCTTCTCTACCATTTGAATCAGACTAACATGAAAAAAATCGCAGAGCAAGGGGATAATCTTCTGTCCGGCTATAGCAATCTCTTAAAAAGTAATAAAGACGGTGCGCACTTCAGACTAAATCAAGAACTCCATTCTTAGAGACAGCAGATCTAATATAATTCTTAGAGACAACCCTGTGCCTAAATCATGAAGCTTCTCAAAACCACAATGAGCTGTGAAATATCAAAAATATGAGCTTTGAAGCTTCCACACTCCAACATCACACCGTGTTCATCATTGAAGCTTTCCACATTATAACACGTCTTTTCAGAAGCTCAACGTTTCGCCAAGCATTGCAATCGCGAAACTCTGATGCATTATCAGCATATCCTTTGACCCCAAAGCTAGCTATAATTCTTGCAAAACGTTAAGGTATTTGTCCTGAAAAGATATTTCTCTCCTACGTTAGTACAGAACGTAGTAAAATTTAGGACACAATTTCTCCAACATCCAGAATCCTCAATCGGAGTATCTACATTAAAGGTGAATCCTATCAGTTTTCTCTGTTTCGATATCTTTTTGAAACTTGTGATTTATGGAGGAAACTTCAGAGAAATGAAGAGTATCTTTTTAATTAATCTGAAGGTGGGAGCAGCGTCCAATTCGAAGTTAAAAATATTTCTTTCAATATTATTATTTACAATAGCTATAACTAATAATTGCTGTATACAATTGCAAAGATTATTCTCTAGCTTTGATATGAATATAAATGCAAGGGTCTTTTTCCGACGTAGAGCACCGATAATGCGGACGGAATGATGGTTTGTCCGTTGATTTTTCTCGATTTTACTCAAATTGACGGTTAGTATCCCAACAAATCTTTGAAGTACAAGATTAAGATGTTATATGTGTAGATTGTTTTCTCGAATGTAAGTACAAGTGATATACATTGGAAAAGAATTTGAGAACGTGTGATGTATCTTGTACGATTTGACGTGGAATTATCTTTGGTTTATCCAAAGTCCGTCAGAGGAACAGAAGGAATAAGGAAACATCTAAGACACTTGGGCCCGACGCGACGCTTGCAAGCACGTTAACTATCCCAGAGCCCACTCCTCGTTAGCTGCGCTCCCATTTGGCGGGATTGAACGATCCACGACGCTAGGGCCGGGCATATCGATCGCGTCGGGTTCGAAGCCACGCGAAGAAAGAGCACGGAACGGATGCACGATTAGTGGAGGAACGCGAAACGTTGCGCAAGATGATCCCCGCGGTTTATGTTATCAGGATACGCCGATCGGCCACGATGTTCCGATTACAAGCTGTTTCGCGTACACATCGAGGCTCGACGATCCCCGCGGAGCATGGGAACCGGCTTGGTAACGGTACCCGTTGTTTTCCGGGAATCGGGTCGCGTTTCTCGATACCGCCTTTACCTTCCCGCTTCCTCTCCCGTCACCCCTTTCGTTCGCTCTCCCTCGGCTTTTTTTTTCTCCCCTTCGATTCGGCGACGAAGTCCTACGATCACGAAGCCGCGCAGGAAACGGAATGCCGTTGCGCTTCCTGTAATTTTCTCCGCCAACTGGCGCACGTAGCCCTGCGAGATCCGGAGCGGCACGTCTTCGCGGCGAGCAGCGAGAGAGAAGAGGGAATTTCGGGAGGAAAGTCGGCGGGAAAATCGTCGCGCGAAGGGGGCGCGAAAAATTCGTCACGGACCGGGTTTGTGTCGCAGCGGCGCGTTGCGAAAATTGCGGCGATCCTCTCGTTCGCGTGAAATTAATTTCCGATGGATAAAAAAAGGCTCGATAACGGAGCAAATTTTGTACTTTTATTCAAATTGAACGCTAAATTCCATTTAAAAATTTGCTTCGTTCATGATTACGCGCGCGAACACTCCCTCTGCTGATGAATCAATCGATACGGGAGCGTCGTAATTAAATAAACGGTGATTTCGTTTGGACGTAATGTATTAACGTTCGATTGAAAAAGGCAGTCGGTCAATAAATATATATTTTTTATAGGATATTTGCGTTAATAGGAGATTGAATATTAATCGATTGACCAGCCCGGGAATTTCGTATTGAAATTAATTGATGGTTTCTATCTAAAGCAGACATTGAACTCCGATTTTGTATTTTATTTCGTCCATGATTTTATATACCCTTCGCTGTTTTTTTATTTGTCTCCCCCCACGTTGAATTGAACAGTACGAAAATTCCACGTTGAAGTAAATATTGCCGGATCCCCGGTGCGCTACAATTCAACTAAAATATTAATTCCCTTCCCACCGGCTTTTTTATTTACCTCTTTCGTTCGCGAGAGTATTTCATATTATTCATATCCAGTTTAAATATTAATACGAAATTCTCGGTCTGGTTCGGCTCCGCAGTTAATCTCGTCCCTGATACTATCCCCCTGTACTTACAGAATAATTCCAGCGGGTGATAGAAAATTTATCACGGAAGTACGTTTTGGAGTTTCGTTTAAATCAGACAATGAGCTCAGTTAATTAAACCACTTATCATCCCCCCTAACACTGATTCAGCTGCTGCATAAGAAATAAGACGGCGAGCTTAGGTTAAATGGGAACCATCCAGGGTATCAAAATTTCCTTGAAACTCCGGCGTAGAATCACTCGATCCTGTTCTTGCTACTTAATATCCTGATAATTAGAGTAGGAAGAATATTTATGCAGATTTATGATTATACAGACATTAAAACTTAGAAATTGGATAAAAATGTGTTTTGTCTTTTAGATATTGTTGTATTTATTGTACTTTTTGGATGCGGTGTATTTCTGTATTTATTCTTTTATATTTTTGCTTATTTATATTTGTTATAAATTATATACATACAGTTGCAAAAATATCCTGCATGATGGCTTTTATGTATATTTAATTACTGTTGGAGTCTGAAACTAATTGAATGTACTATATTCAGGCAGTTTTACTAATGGCAAAGATACATTCAGTTGACAGCTTAGAAATCTTCATAAATACTATAAAGTCTATAAAAAAATATCAAATATTGGACAAGTAAAATGTGTTCATTTTATGGAGTGACATATTGTCATGAATATTTCTGTGGCTGTAAGGTGAAACTACGCAAGACATTTTCAGAACAGATGAGTTTATTAACTCAAGTCTAAAAAGCAGAAGCTACAATAGTAGTCAATAAAATTGCGCCCTTTATTAACAACACATTTTGTCAAACATCTAAATACATCGCAAACTTTAATTATTGTTACATGATCTTCCAATACTTTTCCATAGTCTATTTCAACATTATATTGTATCAATTGTATCATACTTGAATTATTGCACAAAATATTGATATTTTTGAGACGAAGCAATTCCTTTGCTCTCTACTTTATGTTATTGTCGGAAAGAAAGTGTATTAAATGAATGTTTTTCTTTAAAAATGAGTACAGTGGAACTTGGATTAACCGGCTCAATGTTGGAGTCAAATCTAAAGTGTTTCGTTCACGCAGAATTGTTTTAATTTTAGGACAGCATCATGAATTAAAAGTTCAATCACTGATGTGTCGAATATTTGGAACTAAAAATAGTAAAAGCTCAAAATAATTAAGAGCCGGTTAATCGAAGCTCTACTACACAGGGTGGGGCAATAACTATTAGCTCCTCAGATATCTCGGAAACTATAAGTTTCACAGAAATATTTGCTGAAATAAAATTGCACAGTACGAAGGGGACCATCCGATGGCGATAATAGTTTTTTTTACAAGTGGAGGTACTTCGGACATTTGAAGGTCACCTCCATTTTTTTTAAATGGATCGGTATGTTTTTGTTTCCGTATCATGATAGATGATCTTAAAACGAGTTCAACGACCTATTACATAAGGTCATTGAAGGTCATAGAAAGTAGAGAAAGGCGATAATACTTAGGGTTTTGGTAGTAAATGAATCTGCAAAACAACTATTATCGCCACCGGACGACCCCCTTCGTACTGTGCAGTTTTATTTCAGCAAATATTTCTGTGCAACTTATAGTTTCCGAGATATCTAAGGTGCTAATAGTTATTGCTCCACCCTGTATTTAACAAAATTCAAGATCGTAGTACAAAACATACTTAATTTAGTCTAATAACCACAAAATGAACATCCACAGTCTACTACCAACAATCGAAATCGCCACGCATCAAAGAACCCTAAGCCCGACGCTCAAAGAGAAAATCCACCCCTTCTGAAAAATTACCATCCACCGTTTAAAAGCTCGAAAACTCGTGCGCTAATCAGCAGACGAGAAATCGTTCCGTCCCGCGAAAAGCTTTCGCCCATTAGGGAAACTGTTCGTTAAAGGGACGTCGTTTCCCGGTAAAAGGAAGACAGCCTATTTGGGCACTTTTGTCGAGGTTTATTTGATAAGTGGCGTTCCCCTAGACGGCAGCCGGTCGGGGGATCGCGGAAGGGGGGGCTGTATGTGGGGTACCGCGCCCTTATGGAGAGCCTCGAAAGCGAGGGATTTTTAATGTCTCGACGAGACGAAAGGATACCCTGGCCGGATATATCTATATATCGGTTCCGAGGACTCGAGAGAGTCGAAGGGACGAGGCGAAGAGGGTTGCGTCGGCGGGGAAGGGGTGGAAACGGGGCTAGAGCGAAGTAGACTCGGAAAAGAGGAAGCGGGGGTGGTGTGGAGTGTGTAAGTACGCCCCTTTGCGTCTGGTCTAGGGATAAAAAGCCAAGCCTGCCAAACTTTCCGGCACTCGAGTGAGGCGCAGCCCTCCGGGGTCGTCAGGGCGGGCGACGTTGACGGTGGCTTGGCTGCATTTACACCGAACCATTTTCCTCCCTCCTTTATGTTTCACGCAGAACCGACCCCCTCCCCCGCGCTGCGGAATTTCGGTGATCCCGCGGATCGAACCGGGGAACTGCGGCTCTCTGATGTGCCGCAACCCCTCCGCCGCACCTTCGGGGAAAATCGACTGTGTATCTTCTGAAACGATAACTGTTCGCGACGAGAATTGCTCCCGCCTCTGTCAGGCCGCGAAAATCTGCCGGGCTTTGATGCCCCGGCCCTAAGACGATAATTTCGAGAGTCGGGAACGGGATGAAATTCGGTGGAAATTCTGGCGTAAAGGGAACCGGGGCTCTCTGATTAATACAGCAGTCCCAGAAGGGTTGCAGTTTGTCGAGCCAATATTTGCCCCCCTTCAGGAGTTTCGTTCTTCGAAAGAGTGATCGAATCTTTGGAAGACGTTGCCCTTAGTTCTCGGAGCGATCGAATCTAATACCTTCGGGGTGAGGATGTCTGGCCTTTCGATCAATTTCGCCGGGGAACCGCTTTATCCAACGATCGGCCCGAATCGATCGGCTCGTTAAAGTTTCAGGATCTTCGATGCTTCCGAGAGGATGGGGGAACGATCGTAAACCTCGAAGAGGCCTTTCGGGGAGTTCATTTCTAATTCGTGGTTTTTCTCGCGGGAGCGGTCAGCACGCGAGCCCCCTTAATCTTCGTTTGACACGCTTCTGCTCGAGCACCGGGGCTGCGGATAGAAAAACCCGATGGTTCATAAAAATACCGTTAAGGAGTTACATAGTTACTGATCATTTTGGGGACTTTTCCGCTGTAATATTCTTTTATGAACCAATAAAATCCTAAACCATAAACTTTTTTTAGTAGTGAATGATAAATTTATGTTTAATTGTTTCCTTATTTTCTTGCTTTCAAGGACAAATGAAAAAAAATGTTGGAAATAAGTGTAATTCAGCTGTTTATAAGCTGTGGAACAATAAGTCAACTGGGAAATATTTTTTTATTGCAACATAATATTATTATTATAATTTATAGTTTCTACAGCTTCCTTCAAATCTTGTTCACTGTACTTTTATAACAGCCCTTCTTTCTATTATCTCTGAACACATGTCTGTACCAATTAAAAAGAAACAAAAGAAACTTGTTTTAATAAGAAATAAACTTGTTTTTAGTATGATAATACAAATATATATTTTTTTAATAATATTGTGTTGTAAAAAATTGAAAATGAATAACTGATCACTAATTTTTAAATCAACATTATAACATATCTATATTATTGAAATTCTTGCTCAACATTGTAAATAAAATGTATGCACTGAAAAAAAATGGTTTAGTGGATCCAGCAAATCTATAATTCGCTGGAAAAAATTTGATGTTATAGCTAAGCAGCTTTGCTACTGCAGCAAAGAAATTGTATTTAAAAGCAATCTTGAACTTGGTGATATAGCAAATCTAGTTTTGCTAGCCGAAATGATCTGTTACGGCAGCAAGTCAGTTCCTCTACGTGTGGTTCGTAGCTAGCGCCATTTGTTACGATGCCCGCAGTTACTGTGAAGCTGTGCGAAGCAACGAAAGGTGCTAAGTATTGTCCGCGTGAAATGGAAGTAAATATAAAATTTGTTAGTGTAAATTACTCTTTAGTACATTAAATATTATTTTAATGTAATTGTTACTTCTCCCAAATGTAATATTTACTAGAATTTAAATAATATTTCTTTACCAAAACAATTAATTACTTGACATTAGAGAAAAATATTTTCTTGAATGTAGACATTTTTTTCAGTATGATATTCAATCTGCTTGCGATTGCAGTGCGAGACTCTTTATAACCGAGTTTCAAATAATATTCACTCATGATAATCTTAATCTTACCGAGATTGGTACGGTGTGTTTGCATTTGTCCTTTATCGCGCCGTAAACAACGCGGTCCGTCGCGCGAAGATGCTTAGCGTAATCACGTGACGGGCCACTTGCATCAGCTGCGCCGCGCTCACCTCGCGATAACACGTGCTTGGAAAGTGGTGGCGTTTTTCCGTGATTCTCATGATCGCTTCCGCGCATTCGATCGGCTCTCAGAGATGTTGGATTCAGCTGCAGGCGGTGGTGACGACGCGTCAATCGTTTTGTGCGACCGCGTAAACGCGTATTCAATCGTGTTGGTCGTCGTTGATCGGTGTTATTGTGTCAAGCATGCCAAGTGAATGTACAAGTGATTGACTTGACGCGTTGATTAACTCTTCCTAATATTCTTTTATTGTACCGTTTATAAGATCTCACAATAAATATTCCATACAAGCAGTGTTGATATATCTAATTTGTATTGTTGGAGCAACTAATAAATTAGCTATAATTGGATCTGTTCATATACTACATTTTCTTTGATGTAATAGCAAAATAATTAACTACATATACTAAGCTCTATTTTCTATTGGTTGCAGTATTGAATCATTTTTGCTGTACTAACAGATCTAACTTGTAACCTCAAACTTTATTTGCTACAACAACTAAGCTAATCCAGCTCTGTAACTTAGTTTCTGTAACATAGCGTATTAGCTGTCCGTATATTACGGCTGGAGATTTGCTAGCCTAGCAAGATTTTTTGCTGTCACAGCAAATCTTTTTTTTGCGTGTGATAATATCTTTTAATAACTGCAACATATGAAAAAAACGACTGTATTCTTAATGGGACTTTATTACACCAATCAACATGAAATTACGTTCATCAAAGATTTTCTGTAACTGCACTTCACACATTTATTTGCACGAAAACCTAAAATGCTATAAGCTGTTACATTCCACATTTTAATTTTTAAATTGTCACTATTCGCTTCTGAAATAATTTCAAACGAATGTAATTAAAAGAACGATTTATGTAATAAACTGATAAATATGAGTGCTCTATTAAGAACTAGTTTCTTAAAGGCATTCTTCGATCAATTCGTGAAACTAAAATCGATGATTAAAACCCGAGGTGTTTGTCCACCTCCATAATTGATATTTCATTAACAATTCATTCGACCATGGCTTTTGATTTTTATTTTTCTCTCCACGCAGCTCGTCGAACGGTGAAATGTTAATCTCGCAAATACAATCCTGACGCGCGTTATACATATTTAAGAACAGGTAGCTCGTTGGTTATAATAGGATGCGAAGGGGGGTAAATAAAAAAGTCATTTAAATTGCAAGAGGTGATTCATCAACGCGACAGCGTTTCGTGCTTTCGCGACAACTGCAAATATATAATTACAATCCCCCTTTTTTCCAGTGTCTTGCGCCTCCGCCGCTTGTCGGCGTTGAAACGTTATGACTGCATAATTACGAGAAGAATATAAATGAACGAAATCGCGTTTCACACGGCTAAATAATACTCGCGGTTCATAGTAATTTATTCGGGATCCCAGATTCGGGGATATTTTCGGACTTTATGACAATGTGCGTAGAACAACGGAGGAAATTAATTTGTTTGCTCCTGTGTGAATATAGTAAATAAGTTTATCAATTTATTCCAATTCTTTGTCATTCTCATCTCAGGAAACATTTAAAAACTATTAAACTTTGTAAATTAGTGAAGATTCGAAATGTTATTTATTTCACTGAAGCCGGTTTCATTCTATCTAAATTAACTTTATTGTTAGATTAACGAATGGGTAGCATTTCTGAGTTCCACACGAATTAATCGGGAAGAATACTAAAAAAAAACTTCAATTTACGAGTTTTTATTCAAATTGCTACAATCAAAGGCCGAGTTTTATAAAGTTACTTTTTAGAGTAAAAAAGTTTGAAGTCAGTAGAATAACCGAAAATAAAGCCAACGCCAATAAAGAAATCTCGCTCTACTTTTATTTTCCTGCTGTACTCAATTTATTTTCTCTCAGATATGACAGAAGATAAGATTAACCGATAAAGTCAGCCGGCTGTCTCATTTATAACGCAAAGTCGGCCGGCGCAATAGAATTACCAATATTTTCGAAACGCTTCCTCAAGAAAACAATCACCGTCACTAATTGACGTAACACGCGTGCAAAGTCGCGGTTAATCGCAAATCTTTGAAGGCAATCGATGGTCGCTCTATCCCGCGGTTTCCCGTTTCCTCCGCTTCTAGCAGTGCCCCTATTTCCCCTCTTTTCCCTCCGCAGCGGCGCGCACGACGTATTTTTAGCCAGAGTTTTCACTTTCACTCGCGTCGTGCCTTCTTGACCACTTCTCTCCTCCCGTTACGCGCTCCGCTCGCCGATAAGACGCCGCGGGTAAACGTTTCACGCGTTATCGCTCGCGGAGCGCGAATCGCGTCGCGAAGGAGACTCAAACGCGAGAGGGAAATCGATGAGTAATCTTAGAACCGCGCGACTACCACCCCATCATCCGCTCCTCTCTTTTCCCGGCGTCTTTTTTCTTCCCGGAGATTAAGTCGGACAGGTGGTACAAGCGACTTACCTTTGTCCCCGGTGATTAGCGACTATTCATTCCGCGTGGAAGCAAAGAAGATTGCCATCCGTTCTGCGATACAGAAAATAGACGTTCGATATAGCTGCGGCTCTAGCCTCGGCTCGTTGTCTAATTGCGGGAACTCGCGGCGGATAGTCTAACCTCTGTCGATGTTCTCCGGGTGGAAGGGTTCGCGAGGAATTCTTTTCGCTCCCTTCCCGCTCCTCCTCGGTTATAACTGCGAGTGGAAGCGTGCGAGGAAACAGTAAACAGCGAAGTAGTCGCGCGGTTTATTCGATACGTGGCTGAAGTCCGAAGGTGACGAAGCACTCTGTTCCAAGCGGCGCATTATTGCGAGCCGTGTACTGAATCCGAAGAGAATTCTACGCGAAAATAACGTTACGGCGTTACAACCGGGGAGGAAAAAGGGGCGACCGTCTGGTAGAAGTGCACCGAGCCTTAGGATTGTGTCGGGGATGGAATATTCTTTCGGCGTCCAAACTGTCTTGCGCTGTTTGAGACGCCGTTCTCCGCTCAAATTTTCTGCGTCGACAGGCTTGACAGTGTTTCGAGCGCCGAGTGGTTAACGCGAAGATTGAATAGAAATTTGGGGAAAAGAAATATAAATAAAAAGAAATTTTGCATTGCAGGAACGAAGGAAGGAAGTTTTTGATAAAGCGATGAGAAGTTCAATATGTACTTATTTCGTTGTACACGCTATAATACAATATGCATAAAGTATTTAACACATTTCAGAACTACTCGTTTCGTTTAACAAACTATAATACCAACATGAATTGGCGTTTAACGCAAAGACCACATATTGTTCGAGAGTAGAACAACTCAACCACCAAGGCAGAAATACGACGTAGACCGAATACAGCTCTAATATCGTAGGACCACACAAAAAACACAATTGAATACCGTTATGGAACTAGTTTTTGATCATTTGAAAAACCTTTCCGACGTAATACTTGCTTTTAACCGGATAAAATCCTTAACCATAGACTTTTTTTATCGTTAAAAGATAAATTTATGTTTTATTTTCAAGAAAAGTTTTTTAAAAAGTTTAAAATAAGTATAATTGAATTATTTACAAGCTATGGAATAATAAGTCAACTGGGAACTAGTTTTTGATCATGTAAAATACATAGAAACTAATTTTTGATCCGGTGAGGAACTAATTTCTCATCATGTACTGTACTGATTTTTTATCAAATACTTTTTGCATAAATATTAAATAAAAATCATAAAATATACTAAAAATTTTAATGCATTTAAATTTCCACTAAATCCTCCTCTTTAAAACTTAAAATTTTTTGTAAACCAAGTCTTTTAATGAGTCTTCTCTCTGTATTTTTGCACTATTTTTACATCTTTCATTAACAGCACCCACTGATAATTTATTATAATTTATGTTTTATCCCTTATGATACCAAGCTTTTATGATTAACGTTCTTTACCATACGGGAAATATCCCCCTTGATATCATAAGGGTTTTACAGCTTCTTTGAAATTTTCTTCACTGTACTTTTTATAACAGATCTTTTTACTTACTACTTTCGCTTAACTCTAACACCTTTACCAATTAAAAAGAAACAAAAATAAGCAAAAGAAGCTTGGATAATTCAAAAATAAACTTATTCTTAATATAATATTGTAAATTTAATATTTTTTTGTAATTTTGTTTCTTAACCTATGTATTATTTAATTGATCAAAAATTAGTTACTAATTTTTAAATAAAAAAAATATATACCTATATTGCTAAAATTCTTGAACTACATTGTAAATAAACTATTTCATAAAGGAAATATATGATAATAAGCTTTAATAGTTGCTATAATATCATAAAAATATCATAAACTAATCAACAAAAAAGGGTGTTCAATCAAGACTTTCTGCAACTATGCTTTAGTAACCCATTTATTTTCACGAAAATCTGTAATGTTATTTGCTATGACATGCTATACTTACGTTTTCTAATTGTCGCTCTTCACTTGAAAAATGATTTCAAACGAGTATTTGTTGTCATAAACTTAAAAGAGCGAATTATTTCACGAACTGATCAAAAACTAGTTCCTTAATGGTAATATCCAAGCCATGTTCATGGGTAATGACCGCTGCAGTCGATGCAACATAAAACAGAGAAAGAAGAAGAAGAATATTGCTTCCACGCGTTCTTATATTCTGATTCCTCTTTGTTTGAAGAAAGTCGTTATACATCTCATGACTTTTCTAGGTTTTCTTTTAAAAATTTAGTGTATGTTATTAAATTTTTCAATTTCTTCTCTAATTTTCTCGTACAATCGTTCCTTTTTCACTTTTCTTAATTCGCAAATCCAAATATGTTCCACGTTTTCGATATCTTCCGCACAACTACATAACGAAGTCTCCACCAAGTTCTTTCTGTACAGGCAGTAGTTTAAATTATAGTGATAGGATCTTATTCTCGCGATTACCCTTATCGTTTCGTGGAGCAAAGAGATCGATGCTCCAAAGAAAGTTTATTTTCAAGTAGCGATTCCTGGTTCTATAACTTTCCTTAAAAAAAGTATAAAAAAAATACTCGCACTCAATTTCTCAACATTCCACAGCAGAACCGAGAAAAATTCCAGCAAAAGGATACACTATGCAGCGAGATAAATCCGCGATAAACGCGCGCAAAAGTCTCTGAAACCTCCGAATATAAAAAAATTCCTGGAATTTGAGGCGAAATATCATACTCCGTACAATTTGTAGGTATCACCCTCCTTCCGTTAACAATGTCCACGCCTCCTACCTCGACCTACATAAAAATACCAGGAGAACTTCAGATTATCCAGAACCCTAATTTATCGCGAGAGGAAAAGTGGAATTCACGGAAGAGGGGTGGAGAGAAGCCAACTAAAAGTCGTCTGAAGGAATGAATCACTTAAGAAGGAGCCGGAGCAAACTACATTTTACTTTTCTAATTCAACGCTCGTCCATTTTCATCCGAGGGTCGGGATTCCGCGTACAGCTCTCGTGCACGTCCCGGCGAATATATAAAAACGTAATAAAAGATGCGGCCGAGCCTCGTAAAATTATTTCGCAGTCTCGTAAACAATGGATTCCGCGTCACTGGACCAGCAGCGTCTTCGACCCTTTCTCGCGCTCCGCCCTGAAGGGTTGCGCCTCGCTACGTCAAAGGGTAATGGGCAATAAGGGAAAAAAGGGAACGGAGGAGGTATACGACCGGGAAAAATGAGGCGGAGAGAAGCGAGAGAAGGCTGGGCAACAGATTTAAGAATAATCCGAGGAGAATAAAATGCAACGGGGGATGAAAAATAAGTCTCGGATCTCTGAGAGATATAAATGAAACTTTTATTCGAGCGCTGCTTCGATTAGGTGTGAATATTTTAATCGGTCGAATATAGCGCGAGACGCGACATTGTAATTATGGAACGCGCGGCGGTAAGAAGAACCTGAAATTCGTAATCACCGTTTTTTTGGGGGGGGGGACGTGTTTTGTCAGAACGAAATGCTGTTGGTAGTTTAATTGCTACCCGAAGTTGCGTTCTAATTTAATTGTCATGAAAGTTTTTGCCCCGGTGAAGTACGCGTGCAACGCGTGTCGGCTAATTACTGATAATTGATGGGGAAAAAGTTCGACACCGCTGGTGCGAAATTAAATGCGAACGGAGGGAGTTTTAGATCCGTGGAAAATATTTTTGTCCAGCTCGTCGACGAGGGAAAATCCCTGGGTTTGCGGTGGTAATGCAAATTATTTATATTAATAGAAATGTTGAGAGAGTTAACTCGGTATTACCGCGATGATTGAGAAGCAAGACAACGCCTCGACTCTTCCACCGGCTTCAAAGAATTTTATTCCCCGGATATACGGCGTTTAATTCGTCCGCACGTGTAAATTCAACGGGGATGAAAGGAGGGAAAATGAGGCTGGGAGGCGGGCCGCGGAATAAGAGTAATATAAATAAAAGGTCACGGAAGACGAGCGAGCGTAACGGCGAAAAGAAGGAAAAGGTGGTTTCCTCCCGAGGCGAATGAAGGAGTCTTAGGGCTAGTGCATCGCCGCGGTCTTTCAATGAGAAAAGCGGCCACAAAGATGGAGATAGATGCCGTGCGGTGAAACGGGGAACCGCCGAGCCCGGGCGACGGTAAGAAAATAAGCTGGCTGGTAAAGAAAATGACGAGGACAGGAAAAATCACGGATCGCGGTTAGACGCGGGAGACGATAACGACGGGAGAGGTGAAGGGAACAGGAGGGAAGAAAAGAGGGCTGAGTGGTGGACGAGAATTAGTGTGTCGTTGCACGTAGCTTGGATGAAGTTTTCTTTTCTCCCTGTCTTTCTTTCTCTCTTTCTCTCTCTCTTTGGGAAAAGGAGAAAAGTGAACCGAACCGTACGGTGTCTGCGGGTTGCGCGAAATGGAGAAGATCCTGTGGAAAAGGGAGCGGAAGAACGTAAGAAATAGAAGGGGGAGGGATAAGAAGCGGAAGCTCGGGTTGAAGGATTAAAGTGGCGGGGAATAAAAGTAGTGCGTGTACAGGGTGTTTCACTGAATCTGTTACCAGAATTTTCCATGAATATGATTTTCCCTTTTTGCAAACTTCAATCTGCGACGAAGATATTTGTGGCATGCGCGCGCGCGGAATACTTCAGATGTTTTCTTCTGGTAGAAATTGTAATGCGATTCAAGGGCTTTTGCTTGGAGTCGGTGATCAGATTATTTCAACGGCTTTCACTTGATAGGATTTTCAAACTAAAAGAGGATTGATAAGTAATTTCAACAAATCTGACAGAATTGATCGAATATCATAATATAGAGAAAAAAAATTATGTTTAAATTTGTTATTTGGAATACAGAAACATTCTTTTATTTGACTCTTCTACACAAAAAGATGCAAGTGGAAACGAACCATCAGTGGTCAGACATACTTGTAAGTCCGAATTTCATTTATCTCTTTAAGATTGAAGACAAGATTATAATTATTTCAGAAACTTGAACTCGACAGAAGCTCCAGATTAAAATTTAAACTGATCTGTAACTTTAGAAAATTAAACAAAATTAGTTGGTTACAATAATATAAAAATAAACTGTTTAACCTTGTAAATAAAGCTTAGAAACATTCTTTTACTCTACTGTACTAAATGGAAAGTTGCAAGTAACTTTTCCTTAATAAAATTCTAGCAAAAATAAAATAATTATCAGGATCGTACAGCCTCGTTTTAGCCTTTTCTTAAATTTTCTTTCATTTATACACAAAAGAAGTATTACAAATTAATTTTAGAAATATTTTCTCTCGTTTTGTGAACATTTGAAAGAAAGACAATTAATTTTTATAACATGTAGTTGAATTTCACAATATTACTATCCTCTCCATAATGTAACAATAAAAACTAATCAACTTTACAATTCAGAAAACAAAAAACTTCTTTTTCCCGCCATACACAGAGCTACAAGTGAAACGCGACCGTCTATAATCAGACACATAATCCTTAAACTTTCTCCATGAAATTTAACTCTGAAAACAAGTCTCCGTTCACCAATAAATCTTTTCCTAAGAACATGAAAGAAACACCCAGTATATGGATACCTATAGAAGCAAGGGACAGAGAGGGACAGAGTATAAAGGAGCAAGAAGGAAGAAAAGGAGGAGCGGCAAGAGACGCGGTGCATTGTTTCTCCGGGCGCTGGACCAGCGTCGAGACTAATGAATTGCATTATTGGAAATCCGGAATATAAATAAGGTTACGCTATTACGTCGTTCGATGGGTAATTGCCGAGTTCATGCGCGCCACCCGTGAACGGCGATATATTACAGGACGATATTACACGGGGAAATACGAGGCCGGGGCGATTTCTCTTCCCTTTCGAAGTTCGTTAACTCTCGGCTCTTCTTCGGCCCTTCTTAGCACATCATCGTATCGAGCTTTTCCTTCTTCAAAGTGGTCGATACAGGGGCCACTTCCGGGAAATTACTCGACTCGCAAGAAAAATATTTCATTCCTTCCGATGTCTGAGTTAATAATCTTCTTGGTATTTTATCCCTGTGAAACTTCGCTTCGCCGAGCTTATTACGACGCGGAATCTTCTTAAAGCGATTTATCGGGGGCAAAACGTTGATAATTGAGAGTTCTGGGTCTCGGTCTTTTTGCGGGGATCTCGATTTGTTGGACCGTCAATTTGTGGTATGCAGGAAACATGTAAAATAAGCCGCTCCATAAATAAAGAATAAATCCAGTGAGCAATTAGACTGGTAAATTAAACTTACTCGCGCGGAAGCTCGTTTTGCAAATAGAAGTTCCTGTTCTTCGATGTACACATTCTAGCGTAACAGTTTATTTATGCAAAATTGATAGCGTACACTCTTTTCCTAGATAACATAAGCGTCGATCATTTTACCCCATTCCTTCGTCCATTCGGTTTCCAGTCGAGCACGAAGAATTCCTCTTCGCCTCGATCACGTATTTCTTACAGCCTCAACTAACTCCGGTAAAAGCATCGTCGTATTTCTTCGCCCGTAATTCCAATTGTCCAAAACAAAAGGAGAACAGCCTCGTCAGACAGCCAGAGCTCCCCGCTCCGAACGTCATGAAATTTCGCGTTCGAGACAGCCGGGTCGGGCGGCGCTCAAAAACGAGAAAACTCGACGCGGAAAGTCGTTAACGAACCCCCTCGACGAAACATTATTGCGCCACGGCCGCGAACTTTCTACGGTGTGTCGGTGTTTATTATAAACGACGAGTTAAGGTCGATTTATACAGCCACCGGGCCCTGACCTCTTAGCCGTTTCCCCGTCGCGCAGTTAAAGGATCGCCGGGAATCGTTATCTTCGAAAAGTTTTACTTCCGCCGGTTTTCCTCCCGTCTGCAACATATTCGAGCCCCACCGGAGCCGCCGGCTTTTCCACGAGCCATTGTAAGGTCGTTAGAGCCGAAGGAAATCGAAGGAAGCTGGCCAAGCCCCGTGAGAAGCTACGATTCTTATGGGGAAAAATCCGATTAACCCTCCTCCTCGGATTTTCCAGTTCCTTCCCTTCCGTGCCATTTCCTCTTCGATACTTTCTTCGGCTCCTGATCCCTTACCAGCACGAATTAATTCTTCATGGAAAAAAATGCCCTCTCGCACTAATTCCATCTCTTCCAATTATTGCGAAATACTGGTCGGTTGGCTATCTGAAAATTGTAGGGTTACTCGCGATGTTCGTGGCGATTCGAAGTGTTTTAGGTTTGAAGAGTACTCGTAAATATTTGGAGGGTTTTATTTGAACGAAATGGAGTAGAAAACGATTTACTAGAGCTTAGAGTGAAATTTCTAGATTGTTAACTGGCCAGAAATATTTAGGCAGAGTTCTTAAGAGATACTTAAGGTTTTCTTTAAATGAATAAAAAAAAGAATACTGTTTTAATCTTCTTATATAAGACAACAACGCATTAGCAAGAGGCGTGGGAAACATCGATTTAGAGAAGACTTACAAAGCTGAATTTGCTTGATACTCGCCACAAATTGTTACAAAAATGAAAATCAAAATTTAATATATTTTCCGGAGGAACGTAATAAATTGCGTTTATACTACATGCTTACTTATGTATGTGCATAGTATAATGATGATGCATTTTTCAACTGTGGCGTATTGTATAGTTTCATCCTATGTTACATTAATTACAAGTTAACGTTATTATATAATTTAAAATAAAGAATTAAAATCAGCAACGCCATCATATTAATTTAAATTAATGTTAAACTGTGGTACACGGTTTTAATGCAACTTCAAGTGGCGCCTATTATGTACAGGACAAAGGAAAAATAAGTGACATAGCTTAGAAGAGTTTTAAAATAATTTACATTAATCACATATGTAATTGTCAAAGCATTCAGGAATATTAGAAGAAATTTTGTGAAATCATTTTTCGCAAACGAAAACAAATTCAGTCTTCCTCATGTGTCTCCGAACAAATTACACAAGCCGTCTTCTCTTTTCTGTTATCAATGTCATTTATTCTATTCAACTTATTCTCTTAACATTTTTTGCAAGTTTTTCTTCTATTTCTTAATTTTTTCTTCATAATTAGTCAATATTTTTGCATTATACCATCCAATTATAAAGAAAAATATTCCTTCCCAAATTAGGCGACAGTTAACTCATTAAAATATGTCTGTTTCTGAGAACTAGTCCAATGTAAACAAAAAACTTGAACGTAATTGAAAAATCTACTATTCTAAAAACTCTTAACCTATCAAAACATATAAGATCGTTGCTCATATATTATTACGAAACTCTAGTATTTAAACATAACAATCTATAATTTACGAAATGCACTTGTTAAACGTAACAACAAACCAATCTTTCCATCTATACATAAACGACTGACAACAGGTGAAATTTATAAAACGTTCATCTTCCCCATGGTTACCATGACGTTTTCGATCTGTAACCAACAGGACTTTGAAATGTCCGATATTAGGCGCCGCACAGTGGGACAAAATGCCATTTTTTTTCAAATCAGTTTACATGTCGTAATTTTTTATCAAATTTGATGCTTTTTTTTAAATTCTTCACAATTAAATTCTCTATCGATCTGTCCAGCCTGAGTTTTAAATTTTGTTTCCATTTTTTAAATATTTTCCGTAAAAGACAGCATTTTAATGAAATTAGTGTGTTTGAGCTTATTTAGTCGTTGGTTTCGAATTCAAAATTAGTTTTTCGAAATGAAGGTTAGTATATAGAATATTTTAATACGAAATTTAAAAAAAATTGCCTGAGTTGAGGAAGCTTAGTGCGTGTAAATTGTCAGAAACGCTAATTAGGAACATCGTGTTTAAGGAGTAGGTTTTGCGTTTCTGGAAGCAAATCTTTGGTCTTATGTTGTTGTACGTGTCTTAAACTCGAAATATATGGATCTGATGTTAAAAGAAAATGCATGATGTCCTCATTGGTATGTATCGGTGTCGATTTGCGTGTGTTATTTTCCCTACACCTCTTAAATTCTTTATTCCTTGCTTCTTGTGCCTCTTCTGATAACTGACCTATAGGAATTAAAAAATTTTAAATTATATCTGATCCACGAATTAAAATCATATGGTATGAAGAAGGTAATGTTTAATTTTTAATTCCTGCCAGAAGCACAGAACCTACTCCTTAAACACGATGTTCCTAATTAATCGTTTCTGACAATTTACACGCACTAAGCTTCCTCAACTCAGGCAATTTTTTTAAATTTCGTATTGAAATATTCTATATACTATCCTTCATTTCGAAAAACTAATTTTTAATTCAAAACCAACGACTAAATAAGCTCAAACACACTAATTTCATTGAAATGCTGTTTTTTTCGCAAAATATTAAAGAAATGGAACGAAATTCAAAAATCAGGCTGAACAGATCGATAGAGAATTTAATTGCAAAGAATTTAAAAATAAAAGCATCAAATTTGATAAAAAATTATTACCTGTAGACTGATTTGAAAAAAAAATAATGCCATTTTCTCCCACTGTGCGCCGTCCGCTAATAAGCTAACGCACCCCCGCATAAAAATTCAGAGTCCAATGATAAATTAGGAAGAAGAGGAGAAACAAATCACGTTCCGCTGACTTCGATAAATTCCCCGCGGAACTAAATGAACTGCAGGTAACTGTCGTCTCCGCGGAGGCGACATAATAGTCAAAGTGTTAATTAGATCCTGGGAGGTTCGTCCTAAGCTTGCCTCCTTTTTCACCCTCTCTTCCATCCGACTCCTCGTCACGACTCGCCTCGGCGCGGCGCCGCGTCTCAATGGAGATTTCGCCGGTCGATCCGATAGCAATTAATCTCGATTGGACGACGGCGATAAAGGAACACGGAAGCAAACAGTCCGAGGAACTTTTATTCGACCGTGCCGAGGGGGATTCGCGAGCGTTATCTCGCTTCCGACCGAGGCCTTTGCGAAACTGGCGCGAGAAAGGCAAAGAGTATTATCGCGTGGCTTCTTTCGCCCCGGCCGCGGCCGTCGATAATGCCCCGCGAGTTCGATTTTTAAAAGTTGGCTAAGTCGCGGGATTCGGAGGACGGGGGAGCCGGAATATCGCTTACGCTCCGAAAGTCTATTTTCTTTTCTCCGCGGCGAGAGAAGAAAGAGGGGAACGCGGGGAAACGGGGGAGGAGAATTCGTCGAAGGAAATGTGGAACTTCTTGAAGTTCGTTTCTGTTGACTCTTTTCCCGCGATATATATCTCGCCGGGATCGGAGTAGGTTCCGTGATTAAACTATGCAGGAAAGATCCCTGGAAAGTTCGAGGTTGATAAATCGGAAGGAAAAAGTATCATTTCTTAATGTCTGTTTACGTCAGACTTTTATCGATGTGGCTTGTTCATGTTGGAGTAGTTTTCGTCGTCGAGATATGCTCCGCGGGTTTTTTAAATTGCGAGCCGGAGAGAAAGAATTACCCTTTGCACTTAGGGAAAAAGTTTGAAAGCCCTTTTAACCGGTTTTTTATTTCCAGGAGTCTGTAATTGACTTTCAGCAACTAATTCCTGAAAAATTAAGGGGCTCTTATCTTTTAAATATTTTCTAAATTCATCGCTTCAAAAACTTGCTTTATTAACACGGTAAAAATAGTTCCTGAGATCACGGAAGATTCTTTCATAAATTTCAATATCAAACGAGTCAAAAGTTTCGCTTCTGATCTCGGAAATGACAAGAAATCAGCTTTAGAGTCTTGTTCGCAGCAAAAGCGAATAAATGACCGAGAATATTAGACATTTTGTTAGCAGTGTAGTGGCAACTGGTGGAGAAGGAGGAATTAAGACCTCTCGAAAAGCTATTCGCGTTATTTATTCCTGTTCGTTGGTTCGCGAATTAATCGCGCGAGGTACGCGTAAAATGTGTCCGCGAATTGGAGGTGAAATTCTTGGCGAATTCCTAGAAATACATTTAATACTCGTTCTCGGGGGACGCCGAGGTAGTCGGTTTTTCGGTTTTCCCGGGTGCATTCGGTAGGAAAAATCACGATGAACGAGAATTCCACGCGGACTCGTGTCCGAGAATGCGTTTGAAAATTCCAAAGAAATACCAAACGCGCGTTCCCCGTTCTTGTCGTTCTTGTACGTGTGCTTTCACGTTCGTACATGTGGTTGTGCATGCGTAATGCGAGTGTCGTGTTTAGGCAGAAGAAGGGGGGAAAAAAGGGAGGATGTTAATTTTCTGAACGCTCTATTTCATCGTGCATCCCTTGTCGAGCGTGCGTGCTCTGTCTCGAAAATTGATTTATCCCGTTCCACGAAAATCGTTCCGAGAGAATAATTGTAACATTATTCGCGGTGAATTTTGACGTTTTTCCACTATTTAGTTCGGTTTCATGCGGGCCTGTCTTTCACGACCGGCCGCGATATAAATCGTTATTGGCGTAGTAACGAACGACGTTATTATTAGCATTCATTTTGCCGATCAATCACTGTCGAAACGGGACAGGTTGAATTACATTGTTCCATCCATGCGGTGCAATTGAAGTGTATTATTAATTCAGATGTTACTTAAACCATTGCTACGCGAGTCTCACGGTACTTGCGAAACGGAGACCTGAGGAATAACAAAGGAGAACTGAGATTATTTTTAAGCCGCATATAGCCATTAACATTTTAACTGTCTTACCGCATTTGCTTGATATTCTATTAGAACGTGCATAGTGATTCTAATTTTAACTAAAGCTGATTTTCTAAAGGTATTGTTTCAGTAACTCTTATTGATCAATTTTTCAGCCTCTTGGCTACGAAAGACATTTAGAAGTGTAAGCTGTGAAGAAATAATCAGGAATACGTATTATTTATACCGCCTATGCATGACCATAAATTACAGTTAGTATATTCATTAATTATTTTTTATTTCTGTTACAATAGTCTACTGGAAACTGTGAAATACATACATAGTACACAGCAGTATACAATTTTCTCACTCAACACCCCATAACGAAAGGTTTGAAGAAATAATCCGCGATTATAAGCATGATGAAAGTAGACAAGGTGTCCCATTGCGTTAGAAGTAGATGGACAGGACCCAGTAGATGGACGAATCGTAGATTAAGCGATAATTATAAAAAAACTAGACGTTTTATGTATATTATTATTTTTCTACAGTATAGAAGAAACATTTGTTATTATATAAAACTAACATTTTTATTAAAAACTTTTTTTATAAGCAAGAAAATATTTCGTAATTCAATTGTACTTCACTGCTATGTGATAGTCACTCGTTCCTTATTAGAGACTACACAGCGTACTCGTGCTTCAATTTAACTGAACAGCGTGTTTGGACGTATTTTTAAGAGGCTTCTAATATATAATTGCGTCAATAACATTCAAAATTTATAAACAGACGTATAAATAAAAATAAATATAATAGTAAAACTTAGAAAAATAACTGTTCATGTACTGGTATTGATTTTCTAACCTAAATCCAGTAGATGGACAGGACTATATTAAACTTCGCCACGCTGATTTTTTTTTTTAATAAATAAGTGAAAAAGTTTGCACATTATTGAAATTTATATATTTTTGAAAAAGATATGTGTTATTTATTGTATACTTTTCTTACTTCTTTTCTACGTCAGCTTACAATAATACTAACATTTGGGACAAACATTTATTTTGGCCATCAAGTGGACCAGTTAAAAATATTTAAAAAAAAAACAACAAACAGCAATTACCATATGCTATTACATGCTCTAAATGGAGAAAATATGTATCATAATAGTTAGAGAAGAGAAAGTAAAAAAGAATTAGAAACAGAAGGAAGAATTTTGCAACGAAAGGTTAAAAGTGAAGAAAATAAGATACAGAAATAGCAAAAAAAAAAAGGCGAAGATTAGAGAAGAAAACTCAAAAGTAAAAAAAAAGGAATGCTGGAAAAAATGTTACAGTTAAGGAAGAAGAATAGAGATAAAACAAGAAACAAACTGAAGAAACTTGAGAAGAAAATCTAAATACAGATTCTAAGAGAATAATATTAGAAAAAATAGATTTAAACTGCTAATAAAAGGGGTTATACATATAACATTTCATTTTTCCTTGAATTATGTTCCTTGTTATAATTAAAGAAAATAGAAACAATAAATAAATTGTACGAATACACAATATTTCTTTCAAACGTCCATCTACTGGTTATAAGCTGTCTATTTACTAGATCTACCGTCCATCCACTGGTGATATAAGCTGTGTGTACAATCTTCGTAATTTTACGCTTAAATAAATGAATTTCTGCATACAAAATTAATTTTTCCTTTAAATTTACACTTTCTTATGTACAAGGCATCTGATTTTTTTTCATAAAATAAATATTTCTAAGCAAAATCTTATTATAAAGTTCGGAATCAATTAAACCGTCCATCTACTGGTGTGTTTACCCTAGAACAACCAATATCAAACGCCCGAAAATGCATCCCGTGTATTTAAAAGGTAAAAGTTAATTTAATTTCGACTCTTCAGAAGAAATAGAATTTGATTAATGTTTCCAAGTTTTAAACAGATCGCATATGGCCTTTATCGTGATTCTTGGAAGTTTAAAATCAATTTATTAACTGAAACATTGAGTCAATAGGCATCATGTCGGTTTATTGAAAAAATTTCATTAATGATATTTTGGGGTTTTATACTCATTAAACAGGTATAAGAAATTCTGATAAAATGTTTTCAATTTCGAAATAAAAATATAATAAGCCCATACAGCAGAATGTAGGTATCTCTCGAAGGTATCATACTCGTGCAGTATGCAAGTGCAGCTATATTGAATTTCTGCATTGTCTGACGGCTCTCCACTACTTCTGAACCACTGCGCATCTTCGGGAATGGGACACCTTGTCTACTTCCACCATGGTTATAAGTAGACTGCGGAAGTTTATGCATTTATAACGATTTTGAATATGCTAAAACGTATAACGACGTGCATAGATGTAAAAACACATGAAATATAGAAAACAAAACACATGTTATAATATTTAGAAGGTACAAGACACTTTTATTTAAATTGATTATTTTTTTCTACAGTCTTGAAAATGTGTAGTTGCATAAATTTGGGCAGTATAGTTTCAAGTATAAACCAGGGCTGCGGAGTCGGAGTCGAAGTCATGGAGTCGGAGTCGGAATCGGAGTTTGGGAGTAATTTTTGATCATTGGAGTCAGAGCTGGAGTAAAAAAAAAACTATATCCACTTCTGGAGTCGGAGTCAGAGTCAGAAAAAAATATATCGACTCCGACTCCGACTCTGGGTCTTTTGTTTACAATAAATCATTAATAAGTCTATGAATACATAAATATATTTCTAATATTAATAAATACCGGTACAATGAGCAGAAGTTTAATAATTAAGCATGGTAATTTATTTATATCTATCCAAGAAGCTTAGAATTACTTCCCTATGGTTCTTATAGAAGAAATAATTCATTTAGTGCCAAAAAGATAAAAGACAGCCCTAAAAGCAACAAGTGTCTCTACGAAATATTAGAGATTATATTAATTTTCGAAAAAGGAAACTTTTTCTTTAGTATTTCTCAAATTGATATGTATTTTCTAATTATTTTCTGAAATTGAGAATGTAACAGTTGTGTTGTGATGATTATATGAGAGTTATCTGTTCCATATTCTTAGACTTTAATACAACATTTCAACTATTTATTCAATTTTATTACAACTTTTAATTATTTTGAAGATGTATTTTTCAATTTCGAGAGTCGGAATCGGAGTCGAAATCGGCGTCGGAGTCGGATTCGGATTCGGAATCGGAAGTAAAAAAAAACAAGGACTTGGAGTCAGAGTCGGAGTCGTGAATTTTTTCTACCAGCTCCGCAGCCCTGGGTATAAACAAATATTATTCCAAGATAAAGAGCGCTATCTGAGCAAAGATCTAAAAACAAAGAAGAGTCATGAACTCACTCTGGAATAACTAATCGAGCCTGAGTCACCAGTCGTTCTCACGAGACCCATTTAAAAGACAAAGGTCTAAAGATACCCGAGAATCTTCCTCGCGCGTATCTTCCTGATTCGTGTACGCGCATATTGATGCACCGCGAGAGGAGAAGCATCGTTGCACCGACAACATTCACGGTTTTAATCTTGTCGCGGTATCCCCGCATCGATTCCGTCGGGACATCTTGACAGCACGCGAGGAGCTGAACCAAGGACCTCGTCAGCGGGTTTAAGCTTCCTTCACACGGGACGATTCCTTCATTCCCTATCAACAATGCGTAACAACCTCATGAGATTCATTTCCTACAAATTTGAAAAATTCCCGACACTTTCATTCGAATTAATCGCAGAAAAGAAACTCTATACCGTGTTCCCATTTTTATTTTTTTCATTTTATCTCTATTCGCAGTGTTTCTGATTCGCGCTTTGTCGCTCGTCCAATGTCGACCGTTTTCTATCAATTTTTCCCGAACATCGCGTTCCGACGCGCATCGCCGCGCACAGCCCGGTAATTTTTACATGGAAATCGACGCGGAATCGCTCGGCGGTAGATTGAAGACCATGGCCGCGCTAATATCCCGCGAAATACGAGCTTAAAAATGTACATTCGCCTGATGAAATTCTGAATTACGTTACAAATTGGCCGACTATTCTGGAAACTCTAGAACAGAGTCACGAAAATCGACGAAGGTGAATTATAAAGTGCAAATAGCCGCAAGGATTCGATTTACGTTGCCGCGATATATGGTTGGGGGATTAGAAAATCACTTGTCGATCCGTTTCTGAAGGTTCTGTGTTCCTATTGCGGGGAAATTAATCCGGAGGTATGCTTGTGTGGATTAATGTTGATAAGTCGACTGTTGTGAGTTCGTAAGAATTTCTATCGGACGCTGCATAATGAGACAAGCTCTTGAGTACAGTTACATGTAGTTAAGTATTTAATCAAACTACTCTTTTTATTGTTACATCAACCAATCTCTTGCTACAATGTTACAAAAAGGAATTAAAAGGAATGAAAAGAAGATAAGAAAGCAGTCGAGAATGTATCTGGACATGAATGGTGAGGATAACATGATGAGTGATTAAGGGTTGCTGATAGTTCATTATTCTTGGAGAAAAATTATTTGTATATGCATAATTTCATTCATTAATCAGCATAGACTGATAATTTTTCTATAGAAATTTAGAATGCGCTTTGACATTTGGAAATAACAAATATTGTCAATTTTTATGTAATATACATTGCGTGGAATTGTCTAAAACTGTGTAAAATATACGTTTGACTTAACTTGACAAAAACTTTGCCGAGGTACCACAATTTTAATAATTATAACGCAAAATATTAGAATTTACGTAATCCTTAAATTACATAATCTCCGCACAAGTGGTTAAATTTAATATACCTTATTCATTTAGACATTCGTTACTCAGATCTTTTTGACCCCAATCGTGCTTCTCATTATTTTCAAGAACGTTTTCAATCCCGAAACCAATGTAAAACAGTTATTTATTAATATCTACGTTCTACGACGTTTAATATTAAAGTTATTTAAAAGTACGTCACCTACATTCAGTGTAACATCAAATGGCACACTGTCTCTTGCATCCTTTCATTCCCTTAATTACTTGAAACTCCTGAAAAACTTGACGTTGCATGCAGTTACGTTAATTCTGCATAAAGCATCAAAAAGGAGAGAGAAAAATTATCTTTTGCAGTAAACCCTTTCGCCAACCTAAATAGAGAAATTTCGGTGTCACGAAGAACCCAGTGCAATCACCGAATTAACTCCACCATCTCAATTTTTGTTAAACCGCGTCCACATTTTCCTTTCTAAACTCCAAGCACAAGAACCTTCGACCACAGTTTTCTACGCCGATTTCCCTGATCAATCTCACGAGCCTCAATCCCGCGATCGCTGGATGAACTAATTTCCAGAGCCCGAAGCGTTCAACGCGCTTAAGCTGGATTTCGAAGGCCCATTAATGCGCGCGAACGCGCTCGCGTGGGACGCGCGAACACGCTCCGACTCGAAATCGATTCAGGAATGTCGAGGCTCGATGCGTGGAATTTTTTTTCCCTCTATCTCCTGTCTCTTCTCCCTTTGCCCTTCGAACGAGCCCCGTGTATCGACGGTGCCCACGCTTTCGCGCGTCCACGTATACGCGAATAAAATACTCGCGCAAGGATCAAGGGAACGGAGAGCGGAGAGCGGAGGGCAGGAGAACGAGGCGAGTAATTAAGACGTCCACCAACTTTCTTGGTAGCTTTGTATCGGGCGTTATTAGTTTCTTTGTGTCTGGCAATCGGCGTCGGCCGGATCGCCGCGAATAAAAAAGGTGGCTCCCTTTATTTCAGCCGGATCGCGTCGTCTTTTTTGCCCCTCGCCTCGCCTTTTATTGATTCCACGGGTTTGTTCTTCACAGTCGCGCGATTATTGTGTCGAGGTGCGTTCCTTACTCGTCTGACTGGCTGCAAGGTGTCTCGAATCTCCTTAAACGTTCCACGTGGAATTTCTTTTGATAACAATTAATCAGCATTCTCTGCATTTTGAACATTTTTCTAGCTTTAAAAAATGAAATACAAATTTAAAAATTTGAGAGACAAGAATTACCTATATACTCCTTCAAAATACAGTGATTCACAGATTCGTTCATATGTATTTCAAATGTTAATTGATCGTGAAATCCACAGTATTATATTTTCTCTATCAATTTATGTCGTTTTAGCATTCACGTTTATTTGTTTCTCAGCTTCCATGACTTTTATTTCGCAAAGGCAAATACCTTTTCCAGATTTTGAACAAATTTAACATAATCTCTGTGAATAAATTTATGAGTCACTGTATTTATTCCAGTAATTAAACATTAATTGCTCAATTAACTCTTTAATCTTGCAATAACGACTCATTTTCGTTACATAAACTGTACTCCAAATATTGCACTAAATGTTATTAAATTATTAAAAATTACGAAAAAGATAAGACACAGCTCTGTTACTTAACATTATCTTCAGAAATTATACGCAATTAGTGATTACTTGATTACTAATAAGTAGACAGCGGACCTTTATGCAAAATAAAATTTTTACAAGCACAAATAAAGAATTGGAATTTGAGAAACAGTATTTTTAATATTCTAAACATTCTCATTTGAATAATATTCTTGATATTTTATATATTTTTGGATATGTTAAAGTCTCGTAGATTTGTTGCAAACTCAACATTGCCATAAATGCATAAAATCCGCTATCTACTAATAAGTTTAGGATTTTATTTACTGTTAAAAATAACTTACATATCTGCAATCTAAGAAAAATGATAGGGCAAGAGGCTAATAATAATCTGGGAATAGTATCAATAATAGTTCAACAACGAGTAGGCCAAGTGTAGGATTATAGACTAGAAGTAGGAGGAGAAGGGAGAGCGCACAGTTCCGAGATAATGCGAGTTTCACCTACATCTGCCCTCCAATAATTCGAATCGAACCATTGAATGGTTCAATAATTCTCAAGCCTGTCCCGCGTTACACGCTCGATGGAAGATTGCGGCGTCGTTTAATCGGCGCGTTGGGTGTCGAGGGTTAAGAGAAAGAAGTCCATCGACCCGAAGAAGGAAGAGGATCGACGCTCTACCCTCGAAGATTGATAAATTCGCGATCGCCCTTAGCCCCCGACGCCTGTTCCTCGTTTCATTCAACCGGTTCTTCTTTCTTGTTTATCCTGCCTGGCGATTGACTCTTCCGATTCCCGGTGGTTTCTTTTTGCCCAGGCAATCGCGGCTCAATTTACCCTTTTATTTCCGATCGGCCGCGACAAGACGAACGCGCGAGGGGGATCCGCGAAAAAAAAAGAATAAAAGCAAATCGTTCGACCGTCTTTCGAAATTACATACTCCTCAAAAGCGAGTAACAAGCGAGGAGGATTTCAATTTCCGAATCGCGGCGACGGTAACGCTGGCCCACTGACAGAACCACTCCATCATCGCGGGGAACTCGTTTCCACCTCGAACGAAAAAGGAAAACGCGATCTCGCTAATTGACCATTAACAGAAAAAAGAAAGGAGATCATATTTTACGGCGCGTTAGCGTTATCCGTCTTAATCGCGTTAAAAATCACGCTGAAAACCGGCGGAGCGAGGTTTTTATTTCATTTGCCATTCCGCCTCGGGACCGAAGACACGCGTGTAATTTAAGCCTGCCGATCCAGAACTCGCGGGGATCCTTTGGTCCGCGTCGACTGATAGTCGGTATTATTGTATTCAACGGGCGCGGATTAATCTTTCATTCCCGACACGGCGGCCGAGTAATCGTGGGAAAGTGGGATACCGATGGACGCGGTCAGGCTTTTCCGAGCGGAGTTGCATCTTTGTCGGCGGTTCTCAGATCGTTTCCGACGAAAACGGAAGAAAAATGCGGGAACACGGCGGTCTAACGAGCAATTAAGACGTCCGCCTACTTCTCGGTAGCCCCGGTGATTATAACAATTTCCCTGCGCGTCCATCGATCATGCTCGAACAACGTGAACACCGGGGAACGCTTCCACCGCGGATTATTCGTCTTCGAGGGATCTCGATTCGGGCCCCGGCAATGCCTGACCTCCGCTGGCCCCGTGGATCTGCGTGGTTTCTACCGACGCCCCCGCGAACACTGTATTTCACTTTTACGGTTCAATTTCCGCCTGTGTATCTCGGCGAACAATCAATTTTACGCGGGGAGAATTTATACTGGGAGAAAAGGGTAACGGGGGCTGGCTAAATCTGGGAAAGCGGAGATAAAAGTGAAAGCTTAATGCATTGCGATGGGGCTTGCGTTTTTTATGGTGCCTTGTTTCTACGGTGATGCTGGTTTGCTGGAGATCTGACGCAATTGTTTCTGGTATTTTGTTACGGGATCCATTGGAGGCGGTTGATTCTGGATTCTGTTGCAATTAGTTGGAAAATGTTTGGAGAAGTTTTGTGATATTTGGAGGATAAGAAATTAATGAAGAAGAAATCAAACAGATTAATTTCTTGTTGAAGTTTCTTCGATGTTAAGTTTTGGCCATATTTTTCTGCTTTACTATTTAATTTTAATATTAAATCGATCGTTCCTCCGAATCGACAATTGAATAATTTAGTCAAACTAACGATTCACATCTGTTTTTAGACGCAATAAAATATATATTGTGCAAAGTAGAGAAGCCCAAGTAGGACATGTAATAATTCTAAAGATAGATATCCATACTGAAGGAAAAAGTTCTGATGTGCCACATTGAGTTAGCCGAGTATAAAATTAGATTATACTGTTTAATACTTTACTCTCTGCTCGAGCTTCAATACGAATTAAGCTCTCGAAGGGTTAAAGTTAAGTTATAGCAGAAGTGCTAAACCTTATTTATTCACCAGTAAAACTTAGAATATTATAATAGAATAATTAACTTGTTTTACTGTGTTATGAGCTTTGGATATTCAGCTCTGAAACTCTGAATTAATAATAATTCATAGAGTATACACTTGTTTAACATAAGATTTATCAATTTCGAACATGAAAATACATAAAACAGTTTACATAAAATAAATAAAGTGTTACCTAAAGCATAAATGAATAATACATAATGTAGAATGTAGAACCAATTACAAATATTAAAGCTTTTGGCATTTAAAATGCTATCAATTAAAATATATGAAAATTAAAAATAAAAATAATAGAAGCTGTTTTTTAGTATTAATCCTGCAACGTTCCTCTTAAAAGTCTAAATTTATAAAAATATGAATTATTGCCACATAATTATTAATATACACAGCGAAATTTTGATAGAATATTTAGTAACAAACATCAATAGCAATAATTTCTTTGCATTTCTTTTCTAAATCAGACCATTTATTATCTGAAATACATGTAGGAAAACTAAAGAGATGGAACGAAATTTTACGTGGAAATGGTACAGAAAAATTGTCTATTGCTTGAGAAGCTCTATCACTGTGCAGTGTAAATTTGTTTAAAGAAAGTGCATCGATGCAGCTGTAAAGTTGTTTAATCAAAACCTCACGATGCTCTTTGTATACCAACACGTATTAATTGCACTTGTCAACTGCTCTAATGAACTTCTGAAAAAAATCGTACTGCATAATGAAACAGCTAAACTTAATAATAAAACGAATCTGCATTTATCACATATCTAAAATATAAAACTGACCTAAAATAAAATAAAATCTATAACTTTCAGCCATTTTTCGTCTAACATTATTATTCTATTCCTATAGAACTTCGCATGGTTCAAGGCCAAAAATTGTATAAACGTCACGAACTTTCCATTCAACCCAATAGATGCACGATAAATATTATCGAAACTGTAAATGCATGCACACTAAACGTTCTCCTAAAATATTCTCCCAAATTACCCAGCATCGCGCAGAGTTAACTCACCTTCTGTTCTTCAACCTAAGTATACCCCGAGAACAATGAAAAGGTAAAGGCTCAAGACCCCGAGAAAGCCTCTCGCGAAGAAACGCCCTTCAACCCGGAGCGCCTTAACTCGTCGCCCGTCCCTTCGAGTCTCGTCCACAATCTCGTATTCCATCGTCGTTCCCGGTAATCCGTATCACCTGGATCGTCACGGCGGCGACCGAGGCAGTCGTCCGTCGTGGAAAGGGTGGCAAAAGGTGGAACAGCGAGAGCGAGAGAAAGAGAGAGAGAGAGAGAGAGAGAGAGAGAGAGAGAGAGAGAGAGGAGGGTTTTTCCTGGCAAAAGTTGACCGGCGTGGCGCAACGTATTATACAACGTATCCTTCGATCGGGCGTCTTCTCGTCCCACCCACCAAACGGGTCGGGGCGCGCCTAGTTATCGCTGCGAGCATGGAAGCCTAACGGGGCACCAGCCTTAACCCTTTATTTTCCCAACCGTTTAATTGCACGCCGCGCATGCATCGGCCGCGATGAACCGCACGATAGAAAGGAGACAAAGTTCAAGACCGTGGAGAGAAGAAGGGAAGCCCCTTGGTCACGGCCAAGTCTCTCTCCCTCTCTTCTCTCTCTCGTCGCTCCGTCCGTCGTCCTCGTCGTAGAAGGAAGTGGCTCCGGCACGTGACCTCTGGCCCGAATAACGAATCGACTTGCTCAGGACAGCCGATCACGCCGCCACTATGTTGCAATCTCTTGTGCCCGCGTGCGGCGTGCAGAAATAATAACAATAATTATCGAGCTACTGCGGTCTCGCGAGGGGGCCCCCCCGATGACCAGGATGTTAATTGTACGGCCGCGGCCTGCGAAGGAAGCCCTCCACCGACGGCAAAAACGCGAGTCGCTCGATTTTTACCCCCTGCCTGAACGATCACCACCCCCTTCGAGGATGCAACGAACCTCGGGCCGATGCGCCGGTGGCGAACGATGCAAGCGCGCCAAGGAGAGGAAAAATGCTATCGACCTTCGCGAGGGCGCTTTAAATGAACGCCTCGATGCCGCCGGATCGAAGGAGATTCGAGGGAAAATTGAGGATGTAACCGAGGGGTCTTTGGGGGGGACGTTGAATTTCGAGCTCGACGTTTCTCGGAGCTACGAGAGGAATTTTTTCGAACTCGGATAACGGAGAGATAGAAATTGAACTGTTTTTTTTTCGGGGGAAAAAGCATAAGTGAGATTGAGCTTTATGATTCTGCTTAAACTTTTGACTCTTTTATAGAAGCCAGAATAAAAGGGTATCCATATCGCCGTTCGATAATTTCGTCAGCGCGTTCGCGGAACTTTCATAAAAGTTCTCGCCGGTAATTGCGCTAAATTTCTCCATCCCCCTTCTCTTGAATTTTTATTAGAAGGGAAACTCATTCGAGGCCCCGAATATTAGTTCCCAAGAAAAGTTAATAAATGCCCTCCTCAGCTTTATCGTTTAATCAGCCCTCCTTTTTTTTCTGTCGGGGCGTGCCGCATAGATTTTGCAGAACCGACTCTTTGAAGTAATATTAGCCCCCCCTGTGTGTGTGCGTGTTTAAAATAGAACGATGCAACACAGAAAACGGGGAGGATGGGGGTAAAAAAGAAATGCGCGCGTATAGAAAATCGAGGCGGGAGTTTGAGGGGGAAAGCGTACAAAGCGTAAGGACGTAACGCGAGCGAGAGATAACGAGTGTTTGAAATCTCGCGCGAAGGCGAAAGACTCGTCGGATGAGTGTGAAGGAACGGTTATTTTCCGCGTGTTGAAAAAAAAAAAAGAACGAGGCGTGGGAGCCGTTTTCTCGCCGTGAAATTGTTCTGGAAGCAATCAACGAATTTCCTTCGACGTACAAAGAAGCTTTGATTACACGCTACGTAACTTTAGGCTGAAGAGCAACTTCCTTGATGTTGCGTCAAAAGCAACGGCGAACGAACAAGTTGTTATAAATTACCATAGGCAGATGCGTTTGCTTGCAATGAACTTGCAAGATGGGGGAACAGATACACGCATCTCGAAAGCTTGTTTACATTATATCATAAAACTTCTTTCAGCGATAATTGAGACATTCAAAGACATTTCTTTCTTCTATTTTTCAATCTACTTCCCCGTATTTTTTTCCTTTTCTTTTAATTCTTTATATTCAGTGTTTAATATGCAACGAGAACGTTGTAATAGTAATTATTAAGCTGCGGATATTTATGCATTTATGGCGTGGTAATCTTTAAATTACAAAAATCCATAAGGATCCCCACACATATAAAAATACATTTTATAATATTTAGAAAATGAAACACACATTTATTTAAGATTCAATTGCTGTTGTGTGTCTATAAAAATATGAATTAGCATAATCATCCGCAGTCTAGTAATTATTAATCTAGGAGAGTATTCTGCTTAAGAAAAAATTCAGAAACTTTTGTCATATCTTTTTCGAGAAGAACTCTTGCAGAATTTTCAGTAGAATACTTGCAAACACTATCTTTATTGAATTGATGATTATATAAACACACCAGTGATGTCAGCAAATTGAATTAGAAATGAATTTCAGTCACTCCAAAAATTACCCATTCTGATGCCCGCTGTAACAATTGAATTTCGCTAACGATCATTCGAAACGGAAGTCATTTACGACTGAATCTAATAATATCAGTCCCGTACGCGCGACTAAGAACATAATTTTCAAACTTTCTCTCGGCAAAGCGCCGCGTGCAAACGCATTTACCGGGCGCGTTGTGTCCGCGCGTTCCTCAATCCAAGCGAATTCTTCCGTGGAAGGAGCAACGAGAAGAGGTTGAAGAGTAGCCAGTTCATCATCACGGTGATTACTGTTATTCGCTATGCTTTCCCGTGGAAGGAAGGTCTGGCCTTTTTATTAGACAAGCGAACGTAATTCTACCGGTAGAGAGACCTCCCGTCATCGTTGCCGTCGTTTCACCGCTGACTGAAAGCTCGTCTCGGCTGAGATTTAATTTGCGACCCTTTAACCGCGACCGCGAACGAGGTTCTCGCGGCGAAGTCCGAGGAAATGAATGCGTCGAACGCGCCGGGAGGAAACGGCGGCGTCGCGAAAATGACGGGCGTAAATTGTACTTTGCGGCGATTGTCCCATTCGTTCGGCTACCAACTGTCCCGCAGTTTAAGATTAATCATGGGTCCTAGGGATGTTCTGTATCCAAAAAAGCGGACCGTCTTTGCGTTGGAAACTAATTGGAAATATTTCCGGTGAGTGCGTAGCCTTGGCGCGTTTGATTTCGATCGCACAAAATATAGATATTAAGAAAACAAGCGAGCGGATTAACGAGACAAGTCGCGACACCCGAGCCAGGCCCTCGTCGACGTAAAAACCGGCCACGATTTCGATCTCCCGACTCGGGAACAATTCCCCCCATGGTTCGAACTATCTCGAGCAAGAATCACGCGAGCCCCGGCACGGAGGCCAATTAATCACGATAACACTCGTTCGTTGTTGCAGGTGGTGGTGGAGAGCTCAACCCTAGCCCTGGAGTACGGGGACTTGGAAATCGATCAGGACTCTCCGGTGAACTCAGACCTGTTGTTCGACTCCCAGCTGATGCACTTGTACGTGATGACAGAGCAGACCGTGTCCAAGGTGAAAGTGCAGGAGTGCTCGGTGTACAAGACCTGCTGGGACTGTTTGGGCGCGAAGGATCCGTACTGCGGCTGGTGTTCGTTGGAGAACAAATGCAACCTGCGCAGCGACTGCAGGGACGCCGCCAAGGATCCACTTTACTGGATCTCGTACAAAAGTGGCAGATGCACCACGATCACGACGGTTAATCCTGACCAGCTGCAACGCACCACCGCCAGGACTCTTGAGTTGATTATTGAAAACCTGCCCACGCTTCCTGGACAATTTCTCTGCGCGTTCTCTACGTTGGACAAGACTTTGATCACGAATGCCTCCAGGAAGTCTTTCGGTGTCAATTGTACCACGCCGAGGACCGATCTTCTGCCGGCTATTCCGCAAGGACAGCATCACTTCACTGCGAAGTTGTCTGTGCGGATGACCAATGGACCGGATTTGGTTGCTACGAACTTCACCTTCTTTGATTGCAACACCTACAGCTCTTGCACTCAGTGCGTGTCATCGAGCTTCCCCTGCGATTGGTGCGTGGATGGTCATAGGTGCACCCATGACACAGCGGAGAACTGTCGGAACGATATTTTGGTCACTGGAGTCAGTGTGAGTAGAACTTTGCTTTAATAGTTTGAAAGAGACTGTCTGTTTTCTTCTGTTTGTGTGGAGAAGGAGGAAGGAAAGAGTTGTCTATTAGCTGTGAATAGTTGAACTTTTATTTTTATCACGTTAGTATTAATGCAAACAACGGATTTTTAATACAGAGTATAATCAAAATGTTGGAAGTACTTGGAAGGAGTAATTCTTCAGACCATTTTAAACAATTTTTTCCTTAGCAACAATGTCTACGAAAACTTTGTTAACGAGATACTGATAAAAACCTCCGACCAATCAAGGCGCGAAACAGTGGATGAATTTTCACCATCGTTCGCGCCAGAGCCAGTCCGCTGTTTTTTGTTAATAACTCGTAAACAAAAAGTTTTACCTAACATTTTCGTTAAGGAGAAAGATGTTAAAAATCATCTCAGTAATCACTCCTTTCAAGGACTTGCAACATTTATGTTACACAAGAACAAGAAACTTATGTATTAACAATAATTTTTTACATTTTTCCTAACATTAGAACGGTTATAAAAAAACAAAGAAAATACCATCTTACATAAGGAAGACAGAGTTGGACAAACTGTAATCTAATTACAAATCACAAATTGTGATTAAAGTGTAATTGTCCATTCAATTACGCCTTAGTTTCGGTAATCCTTGGTTGTTACTGATTACAATCTGACTGTGCAGTCAATAAATATTAATGATTACAGTAAATAAGTGTAACTGAATTAATAATTACACGTTAATCACAATTTGTGATTTGCAATCAGATTACATTTTGCTCAATTCTGAAGGAAGACCTAAAGACCGTAGTAGGATTAAATTCCTTGTTTTATCATTTCTCACATCAAAGTTCAACAAGTAACTCTCAACAGTAACGTCACACTATAAAAAATTTGTCAAAAGGCAGTAATGCAACTCGTCACAGTCTCAACAGCAGTGAAAGTGTTAATTACCCTCAGAAATGTACATTTGACACACTCTAAGCTCGTTACCTAACAACTTCTGACACTATACTAAATCAAATTTGTATTCCACATCAGAGCGACATCTCCCTAATTGAATTTGCTATACTAATTCGACAATTGCTTCCATTTACAGAGAATGGGGCCAAGCTACAGAAGCGGTCCAGGCTTCTGTCCCACCCTGAACGCGACCGACTCCCAGGAGATCCTTGTGTCTTCCGGCATCAAGAAGGGCATTCGTGTTAAAGTGCACATCATCGGGGTAAGGGAACGCGACAGCGTCCATTCATCTCCTTCCCGATCACGTCCGCGGGAGTCCCGCTAACGGCGTCGCATTAATCCCCCGACGTTTTCGCGTGTCGTTAGCGAGTCCTTCACGTTCGCAGAAGCGTGTGTTGCCGGGACGCGAAGACACGTACCTACATGCGCGTCGGATGATTGACGCTAAACTCACGCGGAAATTTCTATTTTGCAGCAATTCATCGTGCAGACCAGGTTCGTCTGTCAGTTCAACATCGAAGGCCGGGTGACGAGCGTGAACGCTCGGTTGCTCGCGGACACGATCTACTGCGACGAGACGGAGTTTTCGTACACATCCCGAGCACCAAACATCACAGTGCCCTTCGCTGTGATCTGGGGCGGCTCGAAGCCCCTGGACAATCCGCACAATATCCACCTGGTGATCTATCGGTGCCGCGACATGGCCGACAATTGCGGGATGTGCTTGGCCCTCGCGCCGAAGTACGACTGCGGTTGGTGTCAGAGCTCGGACAGGTGTGAGGTGATAGATCAATGCGATCGCGGCACCGGCACGTGGTTGAACAGCACCCAAACATGTCCCAACCCGGTGATACACTCGTTCGAGCCGGTCATGGGACCCTGGGAAGGTAACACGAATGTGACGATACATGGGATCAATCTGGGTAAAACGTATTTGGTAAGTGATTGTCATATCTTTCGACTTCGATTTTGATATGCATGATGCTAACATCTGCGAAATGGAATATTTTAGGACATCTATCGCGGCGTCACAGTCGGTGGAATGCGATGTCAGCCCTACGAGTACCTCTACATCCGCACGAAGCAGATCGTCTGTCGCGTGGACGGTCCAGGAACGGACGTGGTGAAGCAGGGTCCGGTGATAGTGGAGATCGAAGCGTTCCGCGGTCAGTCGGATTACAACTTCGAGTTCGTCGATCCGCGGATCACCTCCATAACTCCTAAGCACGGTCCCCTCAGCGGTGGCACCACCGTCAGGATCACGGGGAAGTACATGAACGCCGGCAGTACCATCCAGGCGTTTATCGACGACTTGCCGTGTTCCATCATCAGCGCCGAGACGAACGAAGCCCTCTGCATGACGAGCGCGAGCGAACAGAAGAGGTCCGGCGTTCTGAGGATGACGTTCGACGGCGCTAATAGATTGTATGGCGGAAAGTTCGAATATGTCGACGACCCGACGATCGAAACCGTCGTGAGCGGCGTGGCTGGCCAGCTGAAGATCCCCAAAGGCATACCAGCAGGTGGCATAAAGATGTCGGTCACTGGGAAAAATCTAGGCTATATACAGAGTCCTCAGATGTACGTCTACTACGACGAGAAGATGTTTGTCTCCCAATGCGAGGTGCACAGTCACGAGAGTATGATCTGCAAGTCGCCGACAATCGAAGTCGCGGAGAACGACGTGATAGACGAGGAGAAGCCGCTGCAGTTGGAGTACGGTTTCCGCATGGACAACGTGACGGGCGTGCAGAATCTCTCGCAGCACGGTTTCGCTCATTTCCTCCTCTATCCGAATCCGATCTACGAGGTGTTCAACGAGGAGATCAAGTATTACAAAAGCGACTATTTGACCATCAACGGGCAGCACATCGATCGCGCTTGCCAGGAGTCCGACGTAATCGTGCAGATAGGCAACGAGTTCTGCAACGTCACTTCGTTGTCGAGACTGCAGCTCACCTGCAAGCCACCTCTGACCCAGCCGCCCGCCATAGATGCAGAGGGTCTGCCGAACAAGCAGGAACTTCCCGAAGTCCTGGTGATCGTGGGTGGCACGCTTCGATACAACATTGGGAAACTGAGCTACGCATCGCCGGCTGGTCTTAACGGTCCGCTACCTAAACCAGCTTTGATCGGCGTGATCGCCGCAATAGTGGTCCTGGTGTTCGTCTTCATCGCCTTCCTCGTCGCCTATCGACGCAAATCCACCGAGAGCAACCGCGTCTTGAAGAACATGCAAGAGCAGATGGATATCTTGGAACTTCGTGTCGCGGCTGAGTGCAAAGAAGCCTTCGCCGAACTGCAAACTGAGATGACTGATCTTACTGGTGATCTGACTAGTGGAGGAATACCTTTCCTTGATTATCGCACCTACGCTATGATGATACTGTTCCCAAGCGACGATAATAGCCCCGTGTTGCAATGGGACAGACCAGAACTAGCGCGCAAGGAGAAAGGTCTACGCTTGTTTGGTTCGTTGATCATGAATAAGACGTTTCTGCTGCTGTTTGTGAGGACTCTGGAGAACAATCGATACTTCTCGATGAGGGACAGGGTGAACGTCGCGAGTCTCATCATGGTTACTCTTCAGGGCAAGATGGAGTACTGCACGGATATTTTAAAGACCCTTCTTGCGGAGCTGATTGAGAAATGCACGGAAGGGAAGAGTCATCCGAAACTGTTCCTTAGAAGGTGAGTTTTTAACAATGTTTCAGATTTGATGGTTTCTAACATCTTTTACTATGTTCGAATTGCGTTTTAGGACTGAGAGCGTTGCAGAGAAGATGCTGTCAGCTTGGTTCACCTTTCTCCTGTACAAATTCATGAGGGAATGCGCTGGCGAGCCGTTGTATGTACTGTTTCGCGCAGTGAAACAGCAAGTTGATAAAGGACCTGTCGATGCCATCACGTCGGAAGCTAGATACTCCTTATCGGAGGAGAAACTGATTAGACAGTCTATCGATTTCAAACCAATGGTCAGTATACTGGAATCACCCTAATGATCAGGAGAGATGGTCTACGTTCCCCTGTAGAAGTATTGACTTATCTTGAACCTGTTTCATCCTGTTTGCAGACGGTCTACGTGTCGATATCGCAGCAGACAGTCTTCGTCGGTGGCATGGATCCCAACACGGAGAACGTGCCAGTGAAGGTTCTAGATTGCGACACGATATCCCAAGTGAAGGAGAAGGCATTGGACACCATCTACAGGGCAACGCCGTACAGCCAGAGACCTAGGAAAGATGATCTCGATCTTGGTAGGATTCCAAATTTCAATTTCGATCCAGCTGAACGTTCCAAACTACGTGTAATAATAAAAGAACACAATGAAATAAATATACTTTTGTAATCGTAACAGAATGGCGAACCGGAGCATCAGGAAGATTGATTCTCTACGATGAAGACTCGACAACGAAGACGGAGGGCGAGTGGAAGAAGCGAAACACTTTGAACCACTACAGGGTACCGGACGGAGCGGCGTTGAACTTGGTCTCCAAGCAGTCGTCGATCTACAATCTGTCGATCCTCTCAGAGAAGACGGACAAGTCGCATAAATACGAGACTCTGAACCTGAGCAAATTCAGCTCGGCCAGTCCGCCGCTTTCCCGTGCCACGTCGCCGTTGAATCAGAACCACGACGGCGGCCTGAAGACCTGGCACCTCGTCAAACACCACGACTCCGACGCACGGAAGGAAGGAGATCGCGGTAACAAGATGGTCTCCGAGATCTACCTGACGAGGTTACTGGCGACAAAAGGTACTCTACAGAAGTTCGTCGACGATCTATTCGAGACAATCTTCAGTACCGCTCATCGAGGCTCGGCCCTTCCACTCGCGATCAAGTACATGTTCGACTTCATGGACGACCAAGCTCTGCAACACGGCATATCCGACCCCGAGGTGGTCCACACATGGAAGAGCAACTCCTTGCCGCTCAGGTTTTGGGTGAACCTTATCAAGAATCCGAATTTCATTTTCGACATACACAAGTCTAATATCGTCGACTCGTGTTTGTCCGTCGTGGCGCAGACCTTTATGGACAGCTGTTCCACTTCGGATCATAGATTAGGTATGTTCTCGTTGGCTTCAGCATTGAAAACCTTAACTGCGGATAGATTGAATAACGTTGTCGTTTGATGATTCAGGTAAGGACTCGCCGAGTTCTAAACTACTTTACGCGAAGGACATTCCAGTGTACAAAGAATGGGTAGAGCGTTACTACTCAGATATCAAAATCATGCCAGCCATATCCGATCAAGACATGAATGCCATGCTTGCCGAGGAATCTAGGGTACGTATATCCTGCTTTGGACTATTTTATTGTTCGTTTACGTTGTCTATAATCTTCTTTTTCTCTGCGCGCAGTTGCACACGGCGGAGTTCAACACAAATTGCGCCCTCTACGAGCTGTATACGTACGCGAGTAAATACAACGAACAGCTGATCGTCACCCTGGAGGAGGACGAGTTCTCGCAGAAGCAGCGACTGGCGTACAAGCTCGAGCAAGTGCACAATATAATGGCGGCGGACAACCCCTGATGTACCATGAACTCTATGAAGCACATGACAAAGCCCGCCCGCCAAGAGTTACCCTGCTGAATACTCGAGTTAGGTATTCTTTAAAAGGAAGCACCAAGAGGACTGGCCTATCTTGTAATCGATCGTCTCAGGTTTCCGTGCGGGCCAGTTGTCTCTCAGCTTAGTACGCGAATTGTATGTGAAAGAAAAATTGCACAACGGACCGCTGAAGTTCAATAGACGAGGGGCGGAGGGAGGGGGTGGGAGATGATAGAGGACTTGCGAGTGTTCCAATCCGCGTGTGAACAAGAATTACGAAGCAAACAAAAAAAAAGAATGAGAGATAGAAACAAGTCTTCTGAATGGTCGCCAACAGAGGGGGGGCAGGTGTGGGTCGATAATCACGGCGCATGCCCACGGCGCGTAACTGTACATAAAATACCAAAATCACGATTAATTATAATAGAACTATCGATGTGCGCTCACGAAACCCCCCACCGCCAGTGGTCGCATTCACGAGTACGAAAACTGAAAGATAATTCGTAAACGCTGATCGTGGCTGCGATCACGCCGCGATCGGCGGACACGTAGGGTTTTAAAAGAAGGAAAAACGGAGGAAGAAGGAAGAGGAAGAGGAAAACGAACGAAAGAATAGACATTAGTGTTATAAGTGAGTGAAACGAATCGGCCGATCGATCCCGATTATTTGTAAATTGTGTTTAAAATGCGGCCGAGCGTAGGCCGCGGTTTCCCGTCGGGGGATCGGCGATTTTTAACGAAGAAACATTTCCATCCACCACACTGCTAGCTGAAAATTTTTTGAATTACGAACTGATGAATTTTAAATAAATAAGGCGATTAAACGATTTAAAAAAAAAAACGATAATTAATTAAACAATATGGGTATATTATATATATACATGGATGGTATGTCGTATGTATATGTGTACATATATACACTTTATACCGGCGCAAAAAGTATGTGTGTAATGTATATGCAGTATTCGAGGGGAGAAATGAGCGCGCGCGTACAGCGACGGCCGCCGATCGCGCCGCGGATCTCGATCGATCGTTGCCGTGGATCGAAGCAAGGATCGTCGGTCCTCGTCCCGTACGCCCGATTTGCAACTGCGATCGACCGAGGACCAGCCGAGGGGTTCGCCGGGCGCTGTACGCGCGCGCGCATCACGCGTATTATTTATACTTACATGCATTTGAAAATGAAAAAAAATGAAGGAGTCATCCGCGAATCGGAGACAGACTGTGTATTAGTTAATAGGTATTAATCTTCTAGACTATGGCCGCGCGCGAGGCCAGCTCGATGTGACGGTTGTGTTGAGTGTGCGTGCTTCCCCTCCTTGGTCTCCAGCTCATCGTTCCATTCATCATCATTAATCGTTCGTTCATCATTGTGAATGGTCACCTACTTCATCGTCTTTCGCCTATATTCTCTCTTTCTCTCTCATAATCATCGGGAAACGAAGACAGGAGAAGAAAAAGATCACGGGCCCCTGTCCCCCCTTTTATCCTCGTGTCATTTATCCCCAATCTTCGTGATTACACGTAGCTATTAAAGGAGATTAAATCCACTATCGGCGCTCCCTCTCTATCTCTTTACTCATCCATCCCTAAGAAATCACACATTCGTGCCACTCTCTCTCTCTCCCTTGTAACAATGCTTCAACGCCTCCGTCGTCATGTTGTTGTCACTCTTAATTATTGTAATATATAATGGATAACGATCACTGTTGAGTATTGTCTGATTGTAATACATTGATATTGAATTGATATGAATTGATAATCATTAATTAAAGAACAAAAAAAAAAAATGCGTAAACATTAAACTCTGTGGATGTAGCCATATTTGGATATGGATGGACGTGTTCAAGGCGTCGGTATTGCGCTGGATGACTGATAGAGCCGTTCGCGGAAGACAGTGCTCGATGACCTTTCGACCCTCGGGATCGCCCGAGGACATTCGATTTATACAAAACGAGGACGAGGGATCCTCGGTTAACGTTGTCACCTGCGCGCGCGCGTTCACGCGATCCGCTGAGGAGGATCCAAAAATCGATCCTGTAGATTCGGCGACGACCGCGAACAACCGCGACGCGTTTCTTCCAAGTTTTATCCTGTACGTCCACTGCCAGTTACAACGCACATAGAAACCCTATGAAATTAGGTGTTTCGTGGTTTCCTTTTTTTTTTTTTTTTTATATACCCGCGTAGGTTAAATGTCGACGACGAAAACCGTCGCGAAGAAAAACAAAACGAATTCATATCGCACGAAGGCGAGGCTCGAACCGCCTTCGGAGGGTCCTGTCGACGCGAGCGGCTTGCGGCGAATGCGAATCGTTTGCGTGTGCGCTCCGTATGCGTGATAACGTCTGTGTGCGTGTGTCCCGTGCGTCAATTCAATGTGCAGTTGTCAGTGGAGAAAGTATTTATTGCTCAAAAAACATCGGAAGATCGTGTGTGGAAAGGTAAGGCAGCAGGGAAAGATACGGAGTTGGTAGGCTACGGGAAAAAGGAACGGGGGAGGGGTGGGAAGGGATCATAAAATCGAACGGAAGCGAGGCACTCGCGTGAAGAGGGAGGAGACAAAAATGGATCACACAAGACAGGGTACTCCGTCGGATCGGGAGGAGAAACTATGGAGAGGAGGAGGAGGAGGATTGATCGTTTCCGTGTCGTTCGATCGCTGCGCGTGTCGCTGAGAGAAACAAAAGTAGAGAAGAGAGTTTAAAAAAAAAAAAAGGAATTAAAAGGGAACTTGGCTGCGCCCTCCCCCGCGCACGCCGACTTCAAATGGTACTAATAAACCCAAAGTGCCTCTGGTAGATTTTTGGGCATAAGCTTGAGTAATAAAGACTACATAGCGTTTACTATAAAAAAAAAAGTCACGACTACGACGCGATCGCTGATTGTAATAAAGAAAAAAATAACGATGATAATAATAATTAAAGAATGGAAAGAGAAAGGAGAGAAGACGAAGAGATTTTAGAATGGAAACGATGAAGCAAAGAGTAAGAAGGAGAGAGCGGAAAGAGAGTGACGGAAAGGAAAACGAAACGGAAGGCGAGGGAGGAAGGCGCGTGTGTACACCGAGGGTGTGCGCGTGTTCGCTTCGTGAGAAGAATAAAAAAAGAAAAAGATAAAAGCATAAGAAGATAACACGTGAAAAATCAAGCCGAGAGGCGAGCGGAGTGCGGGCGTACTGAGTGTACGCTGTGCGTACGCTAAATTACACGTTTAGATAGGTATACATATAGTCGGTAGCCTAGTCTCTATGTCAGTGTCTGCCCTGAGTGTCTTTCCCATGGTGTATCCCTATAAAGTGCGTGTACCTTCAAACTCCTGGCAAGCAGACGTGCAATTTCCCCGGATCATCCAATCTCATTCCCACCCTCCTCTCTCTCTCTCTCTCTCTCTCTCCCCCTCTTTCTCTACGATGGTTGTTAGGCCTGCAAAGAGAAATTCAAAGGAGCCCCACTCCCTCCCCGCCTTTGTCCCTTCTACCAACCTGTCCTGCGCCAACTTATCACCCCTTCCACCACCACCGATATATCATCGTTATTATCATCATCATCATCATCATCAACGTCATCATCATCGTCATCACCATCATCACCATGATCATCATTGTGAAAACAACCCCTCTCCCTTCTTCGTAACGCGTTTAACTGTGCTCACACATCACGCGTCCATTCGCCACACTACCGATCGGCACGTTTTGCTAAGTAAAATATTATTATTGTATCGATGGTTCCTCATTAATTATGGAATGTACGATCCCAATTTGTAAAATTCGACTAAGTAAGAAGATTATATAAGTGTATCGCCGTATCGTTCGTGCGTGGCTTGCTGCCCCGGCAGTCTACTCTACCGTGTGTGCGTTGAATCGTGTTCTTTCTTGTTTTTTTTTTTTTTTTCTTTTTTTTATATATATATATATTGGAGAGATTGGAGAGTCTCTGTCGAATGCCTCTGTTCGAATGACGACCGTCTGTGTGGGTGCGTAAATACGAAGATACTTGGAGCCTTCGCGTTCATTTGCTCGACTCCTAGCTGCCTCTGAAAAGCGTGGAGACGCGGAAAGGGGAAACGAGATGGCGAACGCGAAGGACTCGAGTATGAGATTCGAATGAGAGGATCGAGTGTGAATGCTCGTGGACTGTGCAAGACTGAGAGAGGCAGCGGAGGGAGCTTGCCAATCAATCCGGGGTCGCTCCCTCGCCGCTCATTTTTACGTGGTAAACATTAATTATGATTATACATAAAAGGAAAAGGAGAAAAAAAAAGATAACGCATCCAGCAAACACGATTACGTTACGTTTATATAATAGTCATGTTCCTTTCCGATCAATAATTAATTAATAAATCTATATCAACAACCTTGCTACATTATTTTATACTTGTTTTTTTTTTTAATCTTAATATATTAGACAAATATATATATAAATATAAATAACGCCGTTTTTAAGTTATCCGACCTTTATTATTATTATTTTTGTATAAATGTGTGATTAATAGTACGGATAGTGTAATAATTTTGTATGTTTATTGAACCAAAAATAAATATTATTGATAAAGAATCACTATGTGACCGTGTCCGTTCCATTAGCTCTCCATTTCTTTGTTCAGTGGGCTGGTAACATTGTCCGCTGCGTCCTCCACTTTCGCGGGAGGCTCTGACACTTTGTACGACCCTAGACTCCGTGGCCCGATGGTGCTCAGTATAACAGGTAACAGGAATAATCCGTGCCACAGGCCGAACAGTATCACCAACACGAAGATCCTCAGGAACGCGTGGAACACGTAGCTCTCTGAGAACATCATCATGGACAGCGCGAGCAGCGTGGAACCTGCGCCATATGCAACCGCTGCGCCAATATATCTCACCGCTATATGCGCTCGTTTTGTGCGATCCTCGCCTCCTGTTTCGCTGGCAGCGTGTACGAAAGCATGTGCAACGTGGGCTGCGTAGTCTACGCATAATCCGATACCCAATTCCAATCCTGGAAAACAGAGTTGAAAGCACAGTCATTAAATTGTAGATCACTGGTTCAGGAAATATCGAAGACAAATCTGTTGAATTCTCCGAGCGATGCACCGAACGATTAAACATTTTTATGTTCAATGTTTCGAATTTCATCGCTTAGCGAATTTTTTTCGCGAGAAGGACTGTCTTACCGATACAAGAAGTAATGTCTATCGTCATGCCCCAGAAGTGCATAAACCCGCAGACGTTCAACAGCGTCAAAAGAACGCACAAAAAAATCCAGAAGCAAGTTTGCAGCTCGGCGATTAACAGTCCCGTCATTGCCATGACGCAAATCAGGGCTAGCAAAACATTGCGCTGAACCTCTTGAGCGATCAGCTTGTCGGTGACCCAAAGACTAAACACTTCGCTCCAGACTGTAACGAAACCATTGATTTCTGCGTGACTTGCAAGCTGCATGCTCTCATCCATCGCTGGGATCCACTGATGAGGACCATGGAATCGTTTGAAAATAAAATCTATGGTAGTTGCTAAGATCGGTGGTGCGCTTTCGCCGCACCTTAGGTTTGTCTTGAAACGGAAGTTCCGTTGGTATTTACCGCCGCTTCGGCTGAACAGGAACTTGGAGAGGTAATCGTTGAATTCAGTATCATTTAGTGTATTTATCACCAAGTCTGAAAGAGTTTGTCAGTTCAAAGCTTTGTCAAAATCTGAAGACAACTAATCGGAAAATGTTTCTGACCTTTCTGAAAATGTTGCGATACAAATTGTGCAAAATCGTTGGGCCAAGAGTTCAAAGTCTGGACCGTCGACAAATTGGCAAAATTTTCTATGAAACTTAATATCCTCGGATACTCGGCAGTATAATTAAACTCTCCCATGAGAATAATCGCTTCGTAACCGCGATCAGGATACTCCAGATGTCGTATATTATAATATTTGCTAAGGTATGAAGTGTTTGGTATAAACCAGGCCGGATCGAACCACTGTTGCAACTGAAGTATACCCATAATGCCCGATGATGCTGCAACGATTGTCAATAATACTATAATTATTTTTCCAGGTCTCGTCAAAACCACTTTCGAATACAACTGAGTTATCAACTTCGAAGTTAGTTCCTCTTGCGGGTTGGTAAACTTCTGTCTGAAATCCTCGTGAATGATCCACGGGAGTATCGCGTTCCTTTTGCTTTCGATTCGTCGAGCGTCCAAAGAGAAAAAGGCAATGTAGAAAGTAATTTGAAATAAAAACGTTAGCAACACTCCAACAGACGCGTAAATGCAGAATGATTGGAGCGATGGTAAAATCTAAAAGTATAAACAATATCATAAAAATAGTATCGCTAAATTTAATACGTGCAGTGTTTGAGAAATGCAGATAATACACTCACCGTAGATGCACCGATAACAAATGCAACCACGTCAGTAAGAGAAGTAATACTAATAGCTGAGCCGGCATGTCCTAACATTAAAGCTATTCTTTCTTCCAGTGGCTTATTTCGGTTCGCCTTTTCTGAATGTATTTCTTTCCAAGACGCCATTATTAAAAAATTATCGTCCACCCCAAGGGCCAATAACAAAAATGGTAAAGAAGTGTGTACAGGTCCGTAAGAGATTCCAAGTGCCGAACACAAACTGACTGAGGATATGAATGCCCCACCCACGCACATAAGACCGATAAGTGTGAGATAAACCTATAAAAAATTATATTTTGGAAAAATTTAGTAGTGTGCACAGTTTCTTTTCAATATAGTTTGCTAACATGCTTTTCCCTGCGAAAACTTACTCGCAATCCCACCCAAGTGAATTCGGAAAATATGACTAGTACATAGAAAAACATTAAAATGAATCCTATTGACAGAATACCAATGTTTCCAAACATTGATACGAACGTAACATCTCCGAAACTTCTACCGGCCTCGTACCATATAGCTACAGTATGATTGACAGTTCTCCTCAAATTTAACTTTTCTGCATTTCTATGCAATACGTTCAAGTAGGATAATTCCCATTTCAATACTTCGTCTGTAGCCTAGACACGAAAGAATAATGTTTAACACACACAGACGATTTTTTATGTACGAATAAAAGCAACAAAGGAACAACCAGTAAAGAGTAACGTTATAAACCAATAGATAAATCAGAAATATTGATTCTGACTAAGATCAGAAGAATCACAAAATATTAAAACATTTCTGCAACAGGTGGGAGAAAATGTAAGGTGATTCTAGACGTCAAAATAAGAGGAAAATCAAGAGTAATGAAATGGCAGTAGCAGCTTTGTTTTTTAATTATTAGCATTTGAAAATGAGGGCGAAAAACCGCCTGAAACATGGCAATTCTAAATTTACGGAATATTCAGTGTGTAGAGCTGTCCGTATGAAACGAAGATGTGTGTGTAACGTAAACCACAGCTGTTTCCGCGGATCGATATATTGATTATTTCAAAGAAGGACCGAATGAATGTAAGTTTGAGTGCAAGCGTCCGTGTTTAAATTAGGTATGACATACGGATTGCCATGTTTCAGGCGTTTTTCACCCACTTTTTCAAATGCTAATAACTAAAAAACAAAACTGCTACCGCTATTTCGTTACTCTTGATTTACCTCTTATTTTGACGTCTAGAATCACACCTTACATTTTCTCCCACCTGTTGTAGAACACCTCGTATGTATAACAGTTGCATATGATCATGTGATATACAAATTATTCTGTAAAAAAAATAATCAACAGCTGATCTTGACAAAATCATCCGAAATGTAAAACAAGGCCTAAATCATATAAAATATGGAAAGCTCGTATTAAATTACACACATTGCATGTTCGAACTTTAAACATTCGCGTATAACATTGTCGCATGTAGAATATTTTTAAATTTAACAACACTTATAACATTTAAACCATGATTCAGGCCTTCCTAAGAACTTACCTTACCCAATCAGCTGTTCCAACGTCGTTCCCAAAATTATCCATATCCACTTTTGAGAAATTTATATGAATCGCCCACTGCGTTTTCACAGCCCTAGCCGCGACAATTCTACCCTGTTCGTCTAGTGTTACGCCACCCAATAACTCTGTAAAATTTAGCGGATGTCCCAGCGTTGGACTGGCTTTTGCTTTATTCAGATCATCTACAATTTGTTCTTTGGTTTTCTGAAGAATGACGCTACTATCGTACTCCCATATATCTACAATACTATTTACAAGGCAAGCCAGTGGCAAATTGTTGACTATACTACAATAGAGTTTAGAATCCGCATGAACCGCAGGCTCAAACGTTGCTTTATTAATTTGTATATTTGGCTCAAGATCAAAAAAATCGTCATCTTGTGCACTTCGTTTCTTTCTATGTACAATTCCTGATATAACAGGTATTCTGTAAATTGAAAAGAACGGATTTTACAGTAACCATTGGGTATAACATTTGTTTGATAATAAACACAGAGGGATTCTTACTTAAAACACACATCTGTCCATGCAATGTGATCAACAGTTTGTGTGGAAATAACTTGTTTAGTTATATCATTCAGCTGAAAGAATTGAAGAAAGATTCAATCGAATTTCGAAGAACAATCGAATTTCGTTGCAATAAAATTAAGGGAAATAGAAAATGCTTACTTTGGCAAGAACTTCTGGCTCCAACACATTGTCAGCTGTCAAAATCATGTTTTCCAGTCTCAAACCCTGACCAAACTGTTTGATCATCCACTCCGTATCGTGGATGAACTGTGAATCTTGCGGCACCCACAGTTTCATAGGGTTCTTTTCTTGGTGAAAGGAATATAAACCAGAGAGCGAAATTAAAACTACAATAGTGCTGCCGATGAGCCATTTCAATGGTCGTTGTGCGATCCTCAACCCAAGACTAGAACAGAAACATGTACATGTACTGTACACAGTGGTTGAGGTTGTTTCACTTTGCGAAGAGCTTTTTAAACTTACCCATAGAAAAAGTGTTCGACAAATTCTGACAACCGCTGCGGTAAACGTCGCAAATAACTCCGAAATGTTCGTTTATGAATAATTCTCTCCTCAATCTCCATTATTGCGACACGCAAAACTAGAATAGAGTATCACAGATATGGTTCATCGTTTCGCGTTTGACATTTCACCGACACTTCGCGTGCACCATGACGAGATACTCGGGACACGTATGTATGTCGCGACTTCCTAAATACTTGTCTCTGTTGTTCATTTTCACCGCCTTAGTTACGAACCATCGCGACGAACGAAGTACACGAAGGGGAACGCCTAACCTTTAAATTTGGCGGCCGATTATGTAAATGAACAGATGATAGAGGATCAAGAAGAAGATTATGCTATCGAAGAAAATCGCAACCTGTGTGGCACGAACCATGGAACTCTTTTGTATCTCTTGTTCTGCGAACACGCGATGATCACTTTCCATTTCGCGAAACACTTTCGCTATCGCTGCATCCGATTGCGCGCGATAACCGTTGAGCGATCGGCAAGTTCATATTTAAATTAATAAATATAGGACTATAGAGCTTCTGTACAGATCTATTTATACGTTTTTTGTAGTCCAACAGATTCTGCAAACTATACATGTATTCATAGTCGTAGAGATTCTAGAATTCGTTGTAAAATTACGCTGGGAAATAGGAGTTAGCATTTTTTAAATTATTCGCTCCTTTATGGAATAAAAAAATCAAACTTTTAAAACTCTTCTGCAACGATAACCGGATAATTTCATTACTCGATATTATTGTACAATAAATTGTAGAGACTCTGAGCGGAGAAATGCATACATTTACAAGAGTAATCGTATTTCCTTTGTTTGTCAAGCATGGATCATCGTATAGATCTTTTCAATTGATCATTACACTCGAGCAGAGGTCGCTAATACAGATCTCGAATTCCTATATCGATAATGTAGTTAATTTGAGCGGCGAAAGTTCAAAAGTGTAAGTACCTCGTCCGTGTTGATTGATGTACTCTTAAACTTCGATCGTGATGATATCTCGTGTGACAGAAAGGTCGTCCTCGATAAATTCGAACCGAATCGTTTCGGTGTTTCACTGATGTTTGCTTCGGAAGTGCTTACCCACATCAAGCGGATGGATGTCAAGGTCTCTAAATGACCACGCATAATTACATTTTTTATCCTTTTTTTCCGCGTTTCGAGCATCTGTCCGACACATACCGGTTTTGAATGCATTATCAAAGGAACATTTCTTAGTATTCAGTTTCTTCCGAGAAAACACCGGTAACGGAAATAATATTGTAAAAATTTCCGTAAACGCTCACGTAGAGATGGAAAATTTTTTGCAATAAGCTTAAAACCGGATTTATGGCGAAAAAAAAGAACCAAAAGCGGAAAGACGATAGTAAAACGAGAATAATGAAGTCACGAGCGGTGATAGTAAATATTTCTTCGACGAAGGTAACTCTCGTGATTCTTCCAATCGCTCTCACGTTGACGCGAGCAAATTTCTTCGACCGAAGATTGATGAAAATCAATCTAACGCGATTAAGCCGTTCAATCCTCTGTGGGTCACGTACGTAAGGGGCCCGAAGGCACGTTTAAACACTCACCGAAGGCTCTTCTCCAAAGAATTCTGATTTCCTCGAAGGATCCGCGTCTCTCCTGGCAGCCGATCGACAACTAACGTTGCTTATCCTGCTAGCATACCGAAGCCGCGCGTAAAATTAACTTAATAACCGACTATTGGTCTTTAAAGACGTAACGCAGTGTGGACACGTCATAATCTATAGATGTTAACAGTACTTATCAATTAAATACAATGATAATGAAGATACCGTGTTTAATCTTCGATTTTACATAATAAAATTCAAGAGAGAACGATCAACAGGCGACGCGTTGTCCGACGACAGCGTCCAATCGGTGCACCGGAGATGTAGTCCGCATAATGAATACAATTAATTGCTTTCTGCGGTTTCTTTCATGTCTGATTGTAAATTAGGAAGCGCAGACAATGCTCGTACGGACGTCGAACTGCAGCGCGTCTTCTTCGCTCTGTTTTGCTTGTTCACGAATCGAGCGATAAAGATTCTCGGGCCATTTACATTGATCGAGGCGAGAAACTCTCGTTTTTATCGGTTGTTTACTGATGCGCGGTAGAAATAGCGTAGCGCGTATTGTGCGCGAATTTTATGGTTTCATTGATGCTAAAGTACAGTGCGTAGCAAAAAGATAGATCCATTTAGATTTTCGGTCACATTTCTGGAGCTAATAAATTAAATCGGTTAAAATTTATTTCAGCATTTAATCTAAGCAGTAGGAAGTATTCAAATAAAATTTTATTTCTATACAGGGTGTTTCGCAATTCGCGGGAAATCGCCGAGATACAGGTACTAGATACGAAAATAATAAGAAAAGTTCTTATGCAATATACTCGGAAATAGTTAGTTTATTAGTTACACGCGGTTTTATATTTCCGATTTACTTGTTCCACAGTTATAACTAGACTGCGGATGCTTATACATTTATGGCAATTTTAAAATTACAAAAACCTATACGGATGCCTAAAAATATAAAAATACAATAAAATATCAAAAATATAATACATTTTATAATATTTACAAAATTAAACACACATATATTTAATATTCAGTTGCTGTTGTATGTTTATAAAAATACGAATTTGCATAAACATCCGCAGTCTAGTTATGACTAAATGTCCAAGTGGATCTATCTTTCTGTTACGCACTGTATTTGCTGCGCGACGATTCTTGGAAACGAAGGTTTATTTTAGATTAACGAGATTTACTTATAAATACTTTGCACGGAAGATTATTTACAGATTATATTTTATTATAAGGGGTGCTGCTTCTGTTTCTCCGTTTAATATTTTCTATGATATCTCTTAAACTGTTTGGTATTCCAAGAAGGTATAGGCATTGATGACTGTTTCAGCAAAACGTGATCGCATGTGCGGATTTTATTCAAGAAAGATAATACCAAATAATATTCTACATGATTCACACTGCGATAACGAGCTCTTCACGCTTCAGTGTCATGTTTGACTACTTCCTAAGAGATATAATAACATAATGTTTACAATTAGAACAATGAAACAATGTTATTTATGAATTTTGGAGTATGTAATCTCTTTGCTTACAATTTTGTCACGTCCTCGAGGTGCTAAAAATGCTTTATCAGCAACTGTGCAAAACTCTAAAAAATATGCAAAATTCGTTTCCAATTTCTTATATTTTCCGGGGCGTTAAATATTTATTTTCAGCCCTATTGGCAGTAAATTCTTCTGCCCAAGCAAAGCATAAACTTCATTTACAACTTTCTCCCCTCCCACGAGGAAGAAAATCCACTCTCAACTTCGTAGCATATTGTATTTATAACTATTACACCATTAAGGCTACAAGAAATGTTTTTAGGCTCGTTCCAAGCAAAGTTCACGTTGAGTTAGCATAATGAAGCACAGACGCGGCAGACATGTATATCAAGATACCGAATTCCAACGCGTGAAGCATCGTTTTACAATAACGTTGCGCGTTCAGGATCTTTGTGTGCAGCAGAGTGTACAATATGCTGACTATCGCGAAACAGGGAAGAATCAGTCTAGCCAAAGGAAACGTCGGTGACGTGTGCAGCCATATCGGTGTAATCAGAAGATAAGGGAGCGCAGTTTCCAGATCGTGCCGATGCGCACTACGAATGCGATCCACGTCCTCGTGGCCGCCTCCGGTCGGGCATAAAATTACATCGGGACCTTTCATCCACATTCTGTCCTCCTCGCTGTGAATCACCTGCGAAATCGATCGAAATCAGGCGGACAAATTAGCGGTAACATCAATCTTCCCCGAGCGTGATCGACGTTCCTTAAAAAGTACGCCGCACGATGGCGCGGGGGGCTTAAAATTGTGTTTCCGTGTTAATGAGTACCGAATCCCTCGCAGCGCATCATTCTTGAAGAAAAATGAACGTTCTAATTAGTCTGATAATGAGGAGTCTTTCTGAATTTATCGAGAGATGAAAATAAAGAAGAGTAGAAAATTAGTATTCGAAGGAATGAAGCATGATTTAACCCCTTAGACTTTAAATATATACCCTAAAGTCATGGAAAAATAGTATAAAAATATCAATTTACTATTTTTATCGGAGCTGCGGAGTCGGAGTTTGGGAGTAATTTCTGATCATTGGAGTCGAAGGCGGGGTAAGAAAAAGCTATATCGACTCCAACTCTTATAATATAAATCGTTAATAAGTGTATGTATGCATAAATAAATTGCTCATATTTGAGAATTGATTAATTCAGTAGCAAAAAGATAAAAGACAGTTTTAAAGCAACAAATATCTCTACGAAATATTAGAGATTATTTTAATTTTCAAAAATGAAAACTTTTTCGTTGATATTAAAAATTTACAGCTACATTTATAAAGAGTTGAAAGAGTATTTTCTTAAATTAATGTGTATTTTCTAACTATTTCCTGAAATTGAGAAAGTAACTGTCGTGTTGTGTTACATGGGATGGGAGTTATGTGTTCTATATTCTTAAGACTTTAATACAATCTTTTAACTAGGGTAACTGAACTAATTACGGACGGTATAGTGGTTCCGCGGGTTCATTGTTGCTAAAAAATCATAATAAACTATTGATGATTCCTAAAAATCGTGTCCTTTAGTAAGTGTAATTCTTCCGGAATCCTCAAATAATAGTTCTTTTACGGAATCATTAACAATAAACGAAATACCAAAGAAAGAGAAAAGAGCTGTTGCACCTATTACGGAGTCTTCAAAACAGAAGCGCTTATGTTACTGAATACTATAATTTACTTGACTTTTTTTTAAATATATGTGGTTTATTCCATAAAAGCACACTATTAATTTTTACTTACGTAAAAATGCGGCTTTTTAGCACTTTTATTTAGACTGTTCGAAAAATCGTGCCTAAAATACCCGGTCCAACATTAAACTATGAAATTGAGTATAGGGTGTATAAAAAGTAATGGACACCCGTGATAGGGGTGAAACTAGACCTCGTGGTCGATGGACATTTGTAAAAGATTCGCGCCGCAAAATTGTTTATAACAATGAAAATGGTTGTTCAACTTTTTTATTGCATGGATCTATTCTACTCGACGAGTTGAGAAAAAGTCTCAAAGGAGCCATATGCCGGAAATGCACCGTTTAGACGCTATAAAGCGTTAAAGTTTACGCAAAATTGTGATTGTGTAGCGTTACGACGCAAAGCGAAGCGCGTTCGATACGAAGGGCACCGGCAGTCTCGATCTACCTCACAGCCGACGCGCGGAGCTAGAAAATCGATATCGACGGAAGAATTCTCCCTCTCTCTGTTTCTTAGTGGTTCCTGTCCTTCTCGATCTTACGCACACGCGTGACTGTTGACCTTCGAACGGACGAAGCGGTCCTCCTTCTCTTTCTTAGTGGGCCCTGCTTCTCTCGCTCGCACTCCCTGCTTCGTCCGTTCGGAGGTCACAGTCACGCGCACTGAACTATAAATTATCTGGAATGAGCAGTTCAGTGGATCGGGATAGGAGAAACCGTGCCGACAGAGAGGGCCATATGGGGTATCTTTGTTCTTTTCTAATACACTGTTGCAAATATAACAAATGACTAACTGCGCGTAATTAAATGACCGCGCGACGTGTATAAGAAAGAGACAGAGATACCACGTTTTATCCTCTCTGTCTGCACGGCTGCTTATACACGTACTGCTCATTCCAGGTAGTTTATAGTTCAGTGGTCACGCATGTGCGTAAAATCGAGAAGGACAGCAACCATTAAGAAAGAGAGAGGAAGAATTCCTCCGTCGATATCGATTTTCTAGCTCTGTGAGGTAGGTCAGAACTGCCGTTGTCCCTCATATACGAACGCGCTTCGCTTTGCGTGTGTAGCGTTACCCAATCACAATTTTGCGTAAAATTTAACGCTTTATAGCGTCTAAACGGTGCATTTCCGGCATATGGCTCCTTTGAGACTTTTTCTCAACTCGTCGAGTAGAATAAATTCATGCAATAAAAAAGTTCAACAACCATTTTCATTGTTATAAACAATTTTGCGGCGCGAATCTTTTACAAATGTCCATCGACCACAAGGTCTACTTTCACCCCTATCACGGGTGTCCATTACTTTTTATACACCCTGTACATAAAAGTGTGTAAAGCAAAAAACTTTTACCCCTTCGAATAAAATAGGAATTGAAATATATTATAAAAATAGCATTTCAGGTATTGTGCAAACAGTGTTTTTAATACATGAGTATGTAGCAACCCTCCATAATAGGAACGCCATCCGTAATTGGTACAGTTGCCCAATTTATTCACTTTTATTACAAGTTTTAATTATTTTGAGTACACATTTTTTTAATTTCGGGAGTTGGAGTCGGAGTCGGAGGTAAAAAAAGGAGGAGTTGAAGACAGAGTCGGAGTCGTAAATTTTGGCTACCAACTCTGCAGCAAAAAGGCATTCAGCAACAAAGAAAAACTTGATGTTAAAGTCAAAAAAATTAATATGGAATCAGAATAATCTTAGTAACTATATATTTTATCCGTTTTATATAGCACAATTTCTAAAATGCTTTAACGTAATAACATTCTAAATGTAGGTATTCGTACGTTATTATGTTAACGCGCTGATTTATTAGTGTCGATGCACACGAGCGACCTGAAATCGCTGCGATCATCTGCGATCATTTATTAGTTATTGATTTCTGTTATTAAATACATTTTCGTTTCATGAAAAGTAAGAATGAGGGAACATGAATGCGAAATAAAATAGTGGGGATACCGACAGGCATATGACGCTTGAATATTGGACATACAACGGGCTAATAATAAGATCAGCCACGCAACAGAAAAAAAACAGTTTTGTTGCCGAAGAGGATAAATCGATTTTTCGTTGAATTGAAAAAGGAAAAACACAAAAAAGTCGCTGTCGTCAAGTGCGGGAAGAAACTGTTTTGTCGCTATAAGGTAAGTGACCCCATTACATACTGACCATACCCCCATTACCGACCGGTTAGAAATTATTTGTTTTTTATAGCAACGAATAAAATATATGGATCTACGTAATTTATTCAAAGTCATGAGAAATATACTATAATCGTAAAGTATAAAAACAATTTTTATCTTTTTTATTATTATAATAGCTAAATGGCAAAATCCGATCAATAAAGGGGACATCCGATCCTTTATATAATTTTCATTATAATTTTTGTGTAAACAGTCAAATAATATTTCAAAACCGATTTCACTAAGAAACTAGAGACGTTAATAAATACGGCCATTCATACTTTACTCAAATATTGTCATGTATTAGTAAAAAATTATTATTTTTAAATGATTACTTTCTTAACTGTTCCATAATGGGGCCATTTACCTTACTCCAGACCAATTCAACTGGTCGTATTATGTGTTTAGGAGTCTTCGTGTTCACAGAAGATAAGGTGAATGTCCCAATTTCTGCTCATTTAAGCGTTTATTCGTTATGGAAAGGATATAAAAAATTTGTTTGCAGTAAAAATTTGCAAAGTAATTGATTAATACCTCGATAATGAATCAATTAATTCAAAAATATTTTAAAAAGGTGTTATATGACGTTTAATTATTAATAATAGCTAATTCAATGTAGCACTCTAAATGTTCGTATTTCTGCTCACGACAAATAACTCGACAAAAAATCCAGAGTAAAATGCAATAAACGTTTTTAGTATTAAATACGATTTATTTCTGCACACACTACATTCGGTCCGATTATCAAATCACAATGAAATTGCTGTTCTTTAGTCTAAGCAGTAAGAATACGATCAGAACGGGTAAGTTTCTTGTTCTAAAATTTTTTTCGTTGCTGACGTAGCGCTTTCTTTCTAACAAACCTGTGCATCACTCGCACGAATGATCAAAGAACTTATAATTATTTTTTTACAATTATAGTACAAACGTAACATTAATAATAATAATAATAAGAAGAAAAATACGAAGTGATTAGAAATCGGGACGTGAGCAGAAATTGGGACATTTACCTTACCGTTGTAGAGATTTCGCTATCATAAAACTACAAGAGAAAAATCAGACCTCGAACGGCCCGTTGAGTTGACCCGAAGCATAGAGCGCGCGGGGTCTAATACTGTATTAATATTGACTAATTATTCTCAGTTTATATCCAAAGGACATCCTCACCTGCCTAGCGACCCGAGCGCGCCCAGTGAACCACGACAGCGCGTTCATCTTCAAAACGAGAACGCAAACCCACCAAGCGTAAACAGTCCACAATCGCGTCTCCCCGTCCGCAATATTGTTCTCCATCATTTCACGGCTGCCTCGTCAGTAGCTTCCGGATTATCGAGGCGCAAGATTGACCCCCGGGAACTCGGCTTTGTCTCTTCGCTAGGTCTCGTTCCCGTTGCCAGCGTTTCTCCCGCTCGTGACACGACGCGACGCGGCGACACACGGGGACACGGGCATTCGTCAACGTCGCGACGAGAACACCGACGGGTAGAGAAAAAAAAAAAAAGGGAAACAAGAGGACAGAGAGGTAAACGCGAGGCGTGATCGAAGACAGGCGAGCACGGATGTTGGAAAGTTTGGCGAGCGTAGACGCTCTCGGAGCGGAAAGTTGCGAACAGGAAGGAATAGGCGGGCGGGACGCGCGTTAAAATTCCCTTCGCATCGATTCCAGCGTCGATGGTTGCTACCAGACGACTGACTACCTCGAAAAACCGGTGTCCCGAACGTGATCCAGCGTCGTGTCCCATTTGGAAGTGAAATCGACGCGGCACGGAATACCGGAGCACGTTTCCCGAACGCTCGGGCATTTGTTTCGAACGGTCCCGCGTTTGTTAATGCGCGCGGAGGCGTTAAATGGCGTGGGATTTTGAGAAATTTCGGATGGAATGATTATTCGAACAGGGTGCCGATTATGGTTGTTAATGATACGATATTTTGATAGAGTTTGATGCGAAGGTTGAAGTTTGAACGCTGCGCGGCATTTAATTAGTAATACAAGATCGTCGCTTGGTAGACACAGTCAAGATTCAATGAATATTGAATTTTAATCTCACTAATTAGCGAAGGACTCTTCGAAACTTTCAGCAAAGGAAAATGAAAATTATTGTAAAAAATATAATAGTGAAACAATAGAAGAAAAGGGTAATTATTTACATTAAGGACTTCCTCACCGATTTTGATGATCTTGAAATATGTTGTCAAGGTCATCATTTTGAACAACTTTTTCCTATACATGTTACCGCCGCTCGGTCTTCGTTTTCGAGATATTCGCAAAAAAAAGTTTCAATATTTAAAAGACTGATCGGAGTAGATCGGGGTTAGATTTGAAATTGTGGCCGCCGATAAAGCGGCCACGGTCACAATTTAAAACGACCTCAATCAGTTGAGATCCCCTGTCTTGTCTGTTTATGTTTACAAATTGAAACGTGAAATGGATCGTGTCGAACGCGAACGAATTTAACAGTAAATCACAAAATGAACTTTGTTGATCCTGACAGCGGTGTCCATACGCAAACTATAGAGCGTATTTGGCGAGAAACAAGGGCTAACATTTCCCGTTACGGAACATGGAAACAATATTATGTTGGATATATTGCAGAATTTTTTTTTCGTCGATGCCATCATTTTGGCAATAGAATAACAGCATTTTTTGAAATAATGGCCGAAATATTTTTCCTATTATATAAGATTAATAATAAGAAGCGAGTGACGTGATATACTTTCAATATACTTAAATCAGTCGTTTCTCCGTGGCGCGCTTCGCGCGCAAAAAATGTAACATCCCCCCCTTTTCCATGGCAAACCACCGCACCGAGCGTAGACAGTATTTTCAAAGTTGAACCCTCACTTTCCAAGTAGTGGGGGACTTGGCCCCCTCAACCCCCCACCGGGGGCTCCGTCACTGGCCCCCGGTGTGCCGGTTTTTCAAATCTAACCCAGACCTATTCCGATTAGTCTTTTAAATATTGAAACTTTTTTTGCAAATATCTCGGAAACAAAGTCCGAGCGGCGGTAACATGTATAGGAAAAAGTTGTTCAGAATGATAACCTTGACAACATATTTCAAGGTCATCAAAATCGGTGAGGAAGCCCTTAATGTAAATAATTACCAAAAAAAGCTTGATACTGTTCAAAGCAAAAAGTGTAATAGCTTTTATTAAGAAAATTCGTAGTATTCCTGAGTTTGTATTTTTTTCAAACGTCAACTTTTCATGGAAAAAAATTGAAAAGGTTAATTGATAGACAGCGAAGAATGATCTATTCATATGTATAGTTTTTTAAATTCAGAAACTTGACTTTCGAAAAATACAAATTTTAAAATACTACGAATTTTGCAAATAATTCACGCATTGCATGTTGAATGGTTGACATATATTGAATCTTCACTATAATTTTCTTAGATGGAAAGCAATTAATGGGAAGCGCGGATATTCCGGGGTATAATGCAGTTCGGGAAAATTCTTTACTTCCAATAGCAGCGATATCAATCGTATATTACATTATTTTGATACACGATACTGATATTTCCGTTTGTTTCTGCAGAATTAATGAGAAGGAACGTATACTGTTGGGGGTTTCCTTGGAAATTGTGCAATGTATTTGGAAGGATTAAATAAATAGGGAAATTTCTCTAGCGGAAACTCGACAATGTTTCCGGTTGAGTTCTCAGAAAATCTGCTCGCCATATTGTTTCGTTTGTGCGAGGGAGTGTTTCCAGATTGCGATATTGTTAAAAATTTTTCTGTTCATTATTCTACTAGGTTGCAATACCGTTGGACTTCCTGTAGGAACTAATTTTCCATCATTTTCCATTAACTTGCTAAAATCCTTTGACGTCCTTACATCACAGTAGAATTTTCCTTCCAATGTATCCTACTCCAAGTTTCGAAGTATTACAATTCTGTGTCTTTGTCTAAGGATAAGATCTAGTAGCTGCTATCCATTCTATCTCCAAATGAAATCGCAGCTCGAATTAACCCTTCGCATTTGCGAAAACCGTAATTTCCTAAAACGTTGCGCTTCTGTTACGCTCCTGTTGCAAAGACGAATACAAAAACTCCGTAACTCTAAAATCGAAGCTCGAACAGCACACGATACAACAAGAACCTAAATAACCATCATAAAACACTCCCCGATTCCAAATAACAATTAACTGTCCAATTAACTCCCCAATTAACTGTCGAGATTGAGTGTCCTACATAAGACAGCAAAGGATTACAAAACTAACATCAAAGAACCGTCCACCTCTCGGTTCCTCGTCGACGAAGCAGCAGTCTAGTTGAAATAAAACCTTCGTAGGGTATTCGTTATCAGAATTTGTTACAGGTGCCACTGAGCTATGTTGCTCTTCTTGATGTTCGCTTGTATCGCCACGTCAATCAGATTATTTCCGAGGAAGAAATCCGAGGCGACTATGTTCGTTTCCTTCCACCATTCCTCCTGGAACTTGTACGTGAGGTTTCTGTTCACGGAGTCGGCCATGCGACGTAGTCCACCGGACAGATTGAAGATTATATCCAACGGGAGCGGCGTCAGCTCCGCCATCACCGCCCACAGCGGGTTCTGGCTGCTTCTGTACCCTTTCGGACCCATGATAACCTCGTCGAGGAAGCTGAAGAGCCCCTCGACCGTCTGCTGGTTGCCCCACGCTTGAGCCATTGTCGGCCACAGCCAGTCGTATTCTGAAATATAGCGAATTTATAGTCGCGAACGATTGTAGAATTATTCTGGGAGAGATGGACTAATGGGGACGATGCGCCAATTAAATAGTTTGTAAACTATTCTTTATATAAAATACGTATTACTTTTATTTTAGTGTAATCATAATGATTAAGCGTAGCCAGCAATTTCAGATTTTTATTTTACATTTTAACATTTTGGGTTTTACGAGGTATAAGATTTTTTTTATTTGATTATGAAAAGTTTAATTATTGTTTTATTTGAGCAAATCTTTACCCAATCCTCAAGGTAGGTATAATTTGACTTTACAATCGTAACGAATTACAATTGCAAAAAATAAAAATTTTGTAATCGTAATGGTTTAGTTAGATTGTCCATGTATTTCATGCAAACGGGGTAAGATGGACCACTCATATTTGGTAATTATAAACTAGGCTAATTTATTACTACAAAAAGGATTTGCTCGGTAGTTTCAATTGAAATAACAATACAAGCAACAGAATTGATAGTAGTATTATATAGTCTGTTCTCGTTAGTTTTATCAGACTGTGAAATAAATAAATAGATGCTTAAAAATTGTATCATTCTAATAAATAAAATATTCTCCTTTAAGGGTGTTGGATGTTAGATTAGCGGCGCGTAGTGGCAGAAAAGTGAACTAAACGGGTCCAGTCCCATGTATTTCTTATGGGACCGTAGATACCAAATTTCAGACAGAATAGGAAACAAAACACATAATAATTATGATGTTATTGTTCAGAGGAAAAAGGTCGAGGTCGCTACAGAGCCTTTTTTTGAAAAAAGGTCCAGGAATATATTTCTTCTATAAAAACATTGACATTTATTTTTTACGAAGTTTTGAAAGCCAAATTGCAAAAAGGGCTCTGTAGCGACCTCTGAAATTGCACAAAAAAAATTCTAAAAAAAAATCATAAACAAATAATCTTTCTTCGCTGCAAAATTTGGTTTCTGCGAAAAGGATGAAATCCGAGCTCTTTGTTTACAAACATGGCTGACCTTGCTCGTGCCCTTGCCTTCACCTTGCCATATAAGGTTGAATCAGGGCCGACGTAAATTACGTGGACCCTGAGTGTATTCCTATATTTATATTAAACGTCATTATTAAGTTCTAAATGTTTACAAAGCATTGATTGTTATTGCAGTTATCACAGAGAACACTCTGCTAAGTTAATTGCTTGTTTATCAATAAAAGTTGTATGTATATATTTTATTATGTGTACACGGGCCTCTAGGTAGGGGAGAGTGGGGTAATTACGAACACGGGGTAATTGCGAACACAGCTATTTCAGTCTATTAAAAAAGGAAAATAGATCAAGTCCAACCGCCAATCGACAGGTCCGAACGCGTTCAATGTCAGGCAATAAGTGGTAAAGAGAAGCAGCACGTACGGTTTAAGGTAAATACACTTTAAACTTTTTGTTACTTTTCATCTAATTTTTTGTGATGTTACTTTGTCATATAGCTACTATAGTGAGAGTGATACATTTGAGATTTATAGAAGTAGTTATAAACACGATTCAAACGAGACTTTGGCAGTAACAAATTTTTTGTAAGTTTCTAACCTCAAAAATAAAGCATGTTTTATTTCTATTACGTCGTGGGGTAATTGCGAACGGATTGGATGGGGCAATTGCGAACGTTCGCTATTACCCCGAAACGCGTATCAATATACGTATCAAGTGAGAAATCTTAAACATAAAAATAGTAATATATAAAAAACAAACGAAATACCAAAGAAGATGGGGGAAGAAGAAGACTATGAATATCATTGTATTTATTGTAATGAAAAGTATGAAGACCCACCTAGTGTTGATTGAATCATGGGCTACAAATGTGATTTGTGGGCACATGAAAACTGTAGCGGTGGTACAAGCACATCCAGAGGCTTTGTATGCGTGTTTTGTGACGAATAGATACGTTTATTAACTTGTTCGTGATCACTCTATGCCGTGTTCGTAATTACCCCTCCAGTAGTCGGGTAATTGCGAACACTAAGGGTTTCGTTTTTTTATAAAAAGTATATTTTATTTTCAAATTTTATCGATATTGATTACTATAAGTTATAAATGAATAGTTAAATTACAATTATAATCAACAAAAAAACATTTTTCATACTCAGCTATTGTTTTATTTGAATTCTTGCTTAGGTGTTCGTAATTACCCCACTCTCCCCTAAACTTGCTACGGTACTATCCTCTAACCACGTGACCATAGGTCATTGCCATAAAGTATCTATATATCACATCATAGTCTATTTCTTTTTGGAACTTTTTCTTTCTGCCCCCAGGCGCCGCTAATCCAACATCCAATACCCTTAAGGAAACTAGAAGTTCTAGATCAATTTAATAAAGAAATATAGATTTCATAAAAGTGATCCATCTCACCCACATTACATTTTCAAAAACTTTGATTTTATACTATAACTGAGATCTAGGAAGTAGAATTCATATTATTATAAGAGAAAAAATGCATTAAAAGAATGTTTTCCATTAAATATAAGAATATAAGAAAATTCGAGTACAGACGGTCAAAAAATATATGATGCTCTAATCCTGACGCACCCGTGCGCGCGGACGAATTTACCCTAGGAAAAGAAAACACGCGCACGGATGCGTCAGTATTAGGCCCGCTGCACACGTCCGTTTTTCTGCCTTGCGGTCACCGCAATTACGGCTAAAATACGGACGTGTGCAGCGGGCCTTAGAGCGTCATATATTTTTTGACCGTCTGTACGTAAGACAGTATTGAAACTTTAAACACAAATATCTCGAAAATGAAAACATATAACATGCGTCGTTTTATCTTACAACCACATATTTATAAAAGTACATCGTGTTATAAGAATTATATGTTGTAGAAAAGATCATTTTTTACACAAATAGGCAAGTGGTTTATTTCTGTACCCGAGAGCCAGACTAATTGAAGTCCACTTTTTTAAAAATTGACTTTTACACATAGTTTTATTCGTCTTTCTATATTTTTTTCTGCTTTTCTACTCCCTTCAAAAGTAACGAAAATGGACTTTAATTAGTCTGGTTCTCATGTACAGATTCATTACATCTAATACAGACTTGCAATTTAACTGAACTTCGCGGCCGATTCTCGCAGGCGACGTCTCCTTCCTCCGGCCCGCGCGCCTCACTCCCCGCGGCAGCCAAAGTGCTCGGTAGGCCTCAGGCGCGATTGGCACGTGTGCCGAGCACTACGGCTGCCACGGAGAGTGAGGCGCGCGGCCGGAGGAAGGAGGCGTCGCCTGCGAGAATCGGCCGCGAAGTTCAGTTAAATTGCAAGCCTGATCTAATATATTCGATTTTTAAACGTTTTTAAAAAGCTGGTCCATCTCTCCCAAAATTACCCTAATTGAAAAATGAAAAAAATTAGGTGCGGGAAACGATAGGTGTTTGAAATGGTGTATTAATGCTTCGATGCGAAAGGAAGACGGGATAATTGAAGGCGGTAAGTGAATTGAATAGCTGAATTGAGTAGCCGGTGATAAATTTACCATTCACGGTGTGCATATCGCCGTAGCAAATTATCAAGCGTTTCCCTCCGGTCCAAATATCGTTCAAGGTCGGGCCAAGACCTTCGACCCCCCTATCTGGTTTGAGGATCAGGCCTTCGAATTCTCGCCAGAGGATCATGGCCAATCGTCGATGCCGGTTTGGCCTGCCGTCGAATCCCACCGGAAATCTGCGCACGAGATCAATCTAAATTGAATCGAATTTCACTTCGTATAATATTCCGCATTCAATCCCTGTTAGAATGCATTCTATAGTATTCACCGCGAGGCTGTTGCTCTCAAATTACTCTAATTTTAGCAGCTCAATATTATTCCTCCCTCGTTTGCTGTCAGCACTCCGTACGTCACAGTTTTCGCATTATTTATTTACCAACGTCCAATCGGGATAATCCGAAGAGACCCGCCACGAGGTCATTTTCCTCGCATTATCCATTAGCGAATCGACACCGTTTTATCACATTATTCTATACCGTCAATCGTCAATTTACCTATGGAAGTCCAGAACGACCACCTCTCCCCTAGCAACGTTCAGGAAGTTTCTCACGTCTTTGATGATCGCGGACAGAGGGGTGATCCGGATGACGTCGTGATTGATCCAGAACCTGCTTATGTGGCTGTTCTCCTCGAGGGGCGCGGTCCCGTTTGGAATCAGCGGGTAATAACCCACCCTGATGTCCAGATACCTTATACCGTGCACTAATTGCGTCCACACGTCGCGATCCTGCGTCAACAAGTACTTCTGGAAGGCGTCCTTCCGCGTCAGGTCGCCGTGTTTGTAGCATCCTGAATTATGAGTTCCAGGAATCATTAGGCTCCCTATCGCGAGCCTTCCTAGCTGCCTCCTGAAACCACCGAGAGAAAACCATTTAAACCATTGCTCTTTACAAATCTTTCGATCGTTCGTCTTTTCGAGCTAATTCCTGGAAAATTCGTTGAGAACCAATCTGGTGGCTCTTCGACTCTGCGATGCTGTTGCATTATTTTATAACTGAAGACGATTGCTTAATATTCTTTATTTTTTTAACAAAACGTAGTTCTTCGAACAATTTTTTTAGAATAGTGAAAGGAAAGACTGTGGATTTTATGTTCAAAATAAGATTTTTACAAGGACAAATAAAGAATTGGAACTTGAAAAACAGAATGTTTAATGTTCTAAACATTCTAACTTGAATTATAGTTTTGATGTTTTGTATATTTTGGAATATATTAATAGCATTGCCACAAATGCATGAAATCCGCAGGCTACTTATTACGCATGTATTTCTGTTGAATTTTATTAGGTTGATGCATATGAAATATCGTTCTTTTTTTCAGTTTCTAATTATGAACTGGTAACATGCATTACATTTTGTTTAATCGTTGATCGTTACAAATCAAATTAAAGAAGAAGAAGCTGCTTGTATATCTATGCTGAATGTTGACAAATTTTAGAATATTAGAGTTCTTGTACCTTATTATCTGAAATAATGATCTTTCTGCAAATTCATATTTTCAATGGTATAGAAAAAGAAAAGCAACTTAAATAAAAGTGTCTTTTACCTTCTACATATTATAAAATGTATTTCAGTTGCGATATTTCACATGTATTTTTGCAGCTATCTTTATACATTTTGGTACATTCAAAATCGCCATAAATGCATAAACATCCGTTGTTTAATTATGAATAATCAAAATATTCACGAGTTTAAAATTAAAATTTAAAATAAGTGCTTCAAAAGTTATTCAAAGAACAAATTTGACATTTACAAAAGTTTATTTGGATTACAGTACAGTTTATAGTTACTTTATAATACTTAAAATGAACTAAAGGAAATGTTTCAAACAGAAAACGTTGTAAAAACTGCATTCGACTAATTATTGCCTCCTCTTCTTCCAATTTCCTTGAAAAAAAACATTTGTACGCTCGTATCGCGATGGGAAAAGTGTATTGAAGTTGATGCAAACTATTTCGATTGAGGAAACGTGTTTTAAGTTTGCTAAATAAGAGTTTAATATAAAAATTGGAAAACGTCAATTTCACTTGCACCAACCCAATCATATTCCAACACCCGTATGTATCAGAGCTGTTATCGCCGTTTAATTTCCCCAATGTAATCACGTCGAGAGGAATCTATTACCTCAAATCGTACATCCACGTCGGCCAGATCTGTAAACAGGAACTGGTGAGGAAGGCGCCGTCCTTGTAAAGGGCGGCATGGTGTTTCAAGCAATGCGGGCCCGGAAGCGTCGCGCCATCCTTGGTGTCCCATCCACCCGGAAGTGGCGGCCGTCCGACCGTGATGTTCGTCCGATAATAACCCCGCGGGTATTGTAGCGAAGTCAGAATCAACTTGGGCTTGACCGTTTTGTCTGAAAGTATAATGTCGATGGTTGCGTCGGCCAGTATCGATCGATCTTGGTACCGTCGAGTCTTAAACCCTTGGGTCCCGGCGAGGCAGCGGGACGCGAATTCGAGGGAAAACGTTCGCCGAGGGAAGATTGGGAGCGAGTTGATAGCGAGGACCGCTTTGGTGTACCGTGTTGCGCGTGTGTACATCGAGTGGCGGGCCAATAACTCAAAGACAGAGACGTTTCGCATGGATCGAAACAAAACCCGCGCGAATTCTTTAACAGTGAATTCCTTTGCATAAAATCTCGGCACGTGAATTATTACTATTCGATCTTTGATAAAACGGAGGAACCGGACGGAGCCTACGATTAATCGAACGATCTTGTCCCAACCCCTGAATAACGGGCTACGACGTTCAAGAGAAGCAAACAAAACTTATTACTATGTGCTGGGTCAGCAGTGAACACCTTGATGGTATCTGGGTATCCTGTACTCGATGGACAATCGAGATCCCAATTTACTTCTAGCTCTGCGTCGACCACCTTGTCACTGGCAGCGATCGGTCTCCACAACGAGGAGACTGTCAGCCATACTTTTCCGCATTGCGCTGCCAATGCTGGAATCACAAATATCGTTTCCGTGGATGTGAAATATTTGGTATTCGAGGGCTCGGTGTTATTCGGTTATCAAAGACCTCTCTGATTTCTTATTTGAACATCTTCAGTAATATGAAATGGACTGTATGAATTATTAGTTTTAGGGACTTCGAAAGGATTCTCACCGATGTCGCAGAATAAGTGAAGAATCAGTAATAATTCTAGTTTCTGCATCCTTGGGAGATGTTCACTTCCTTGGACGATGGACTTTCTTAAATGAGCGCTTCAGAAATCGGCGTATACCTTCAAAAACAAAAAGGGGCTATCTAAGGCACGGATTCGGGTATGGTAGGAAGGTGACTATACCGGCAAAATTGGGCTGAATTAGTGATTTACGGGGACTGGCTTTACGTCCTTATATGAGAAGATTTTGGGCTGGGAAAGGGTTCATTCGAAAGAAGAAGGTTCAATGCAACGCGCTCTGGTCGTCAGTCAATATGATTTTGCGGATATTCGGAAATATGAGTGTTATAATGCATTAAACGTTCTAATAAGCGCCATCTGGTCGGCATTGGCTCAACTAAACTTGCTACGTTTTTTGCTCTGCTTTATCCCTAACCTCGCAAATTTATACCTGACGATACTTTTACGGGGACTCACTTTACGGCTCTTTTATGACACAAAAGTAGGACAAAACATACCCAATCTGTAGCTAAAGGAACGTTCCAGCGCGCTCTGGTACTGATTTTGCTGAAAACAGTCGTTCAAATACCTAAAACTGCATAAATTCCAGGAGTGTGATTTGTGAATTTTTTCCCACTTTACAACACTCATATTTCCGAATATCCGCAAAATCATATTGAATGACTACCAGAGCGCGCTGGATTGAACCTTCTTCTTTCGAATGAACCCATTTCCCAGCTCAAAATCTTCTCATATAAGGACGAAAAGTGAGTCCCTGTAAATCGTTATTTGGCCCAATTTTGCCGGTATAGTCACCTCCCTACCATGCCCGAATCCGTGCCTTAGATACGGTTTAATGTTAATCTGACGTTCTCTAAGTCCAACGTAATAATAGAAATTTGTCGAAACATGAATTTGTCGAATTTGTAGAAAGTTATCTGTTAATTTATATGAGATTAACATTATATATTTATGCATTTATGACGGTTTCAAATATGCGGCAACGTATAGAGATTACTATAGCTGCAAAAATATATAAAATATCAATAGTGGGTATTCCAGTGACTCACCGTTCCGTTCAAATATATTACAAATATTAATTGACTGTAAAATTAACAGTAATATATTTTTCCTGTCAATTTATGTCGTTCCAATTTCAACGTCTAACTGTTTCTCAGTTTCTAAAGCCATTGCCAACGTTGGTTTACTTCTTTTTCATACACTACAATTGGCACAAGCCTCGCGAAGCAGGTTCGTTTGTGCAATGGCAAATATCTTTCTTAGAATTTAAATGAATTCAGCGTACTCTTTGTGAACTTTGTGAATCACTGTATATAATACATTTTATAATATTTGGAAGAAGAGATAAATTTTGATTCTGGTTTCATGTTCTTTTCCGTGGCCTTAAAAATACAAATTAGCATAAATATCAGATTTCTATTAATAATATATGACAACTAGAAGACATTTTTTAGCATATTTAGATTAATCAGAGCAGAACTACTTATACACTAATATTCACATAACATTATAAAAAGATAATAATCACAGTTCCAGCCGAGAATTCTAAATACAAGAATCATTTCATGATTATCATTCATTTTAAGGGATAACGCCATGACGATATAGTTATAAAAAATCAATATTTTTGCTTTACTCCTGACTTCATAGTCTAGAATCTAGAATATAGAAAATAATATCCCATTGATCTGAAATCGAAATCCCAAGTGTAGATAAATTTTGGAACTGATATAATAAATAATTGCTGAACCAGTAATTGAAACTTATAATGATTTTTGTTCTCAAAAGGCATCTTTTTGTTTGATTTTTCAATTTTTATCCAATTTACTCAATATTTTTATAGAATACTGTTTGATAGATTATCTAGAGAAACACCAATGATTTTTGCAAATTATTGAATAACTGTAGTTAATATTTTCATAAGACGCTAACTAACTAAATTGAACTGTTTTCAAATGTTCATTATTAATTTAAAAATCAATATTTTTTCAAAATCTTCGATACTTCTTTAGTATTCAGTGTGTAGATAATAAAACTTTTTTAATCTGAGTTCAACAGTGTGAACGTAAAAAATTCTATTATTATAAAATACAATTACAAGTATTATGTTGTTTCTTTATTTCTCATAAAAAAAATTTAAAAGCAATGTTATTTTTTCTCTATTCTGGTTCAACAGAGCGGACGTGAAAAAATCTGTTAATTACAGAATTCAATTCAACACTCCATTGTGTGTTTATTTTTTACCAAAAGAGTAAATAAATCTCCTATTCTCTGCTGTTGGTCAACAATGCAGACGTGAAAAATGCTACTTGAATAGTCTATACATTACTACAAAAATTATACTGTTATTCTTTATTTTCGTTCAAAAATTTAAAAAAAACTGCCCAGTTCTTTTTTGTTCAAAATCATCAAACTGCACATAAAGAATTCTGCTCTTAGAAAATTAAACTAGAAAAATTCTACTGTGTTCTTATCTTTTATTTTAAAATTCTAAACAAATCTTTCTGTTCTTCTCTGTTCTTTAAAATCATCGCCAAAAATCATTATGTTTACCTATTTAAGTTAACTCAAAGCATTACTTTTCACAAATAAATTTCATTTCTCCCTCCAAAAAAAAAAAAAAATGCTAAGGTATACTAAAAATTCGCCCGAAACAGCTCATCGACGTTCAGAGACGATTCTATTTACTGATCATTACCACTGACCGCAGAACCGTCACTCGGTGTACCCTTAGGTGGTCCAGACCCGGGCGGAAGGAGACGCGTTGTCAACCCGCGCGCACCTCACCGATCGCCAGGATTCCCTCGGAGTCCTGGTTCCCGTTCGTCGACGGTCGATCGAGCATTCAGTCCCAGTTCGCGGAGTCGTTTTTCGCGAGGAAGGCTCCGTGCTTCGCGTCACTTCCTGTATCGCGTGGTCTCCAGACGATCGCCGTGAGACATGGTCCGCAGTCCGGCGGCGGCGGCGAAAAACGAGAAGAATCGAAGGGTTCGACGGCGAGACCCGGGGACAAGGACTCTCAGCGACGAAGAAACCGGTGGTAACAGGAGGATCGATCTCGTTGCCCCGGTGAGCGCGATCCGACCGTCTGGAGACAGTCCAGCGACTGAACGATGGACAGCCGAACGACCCGCAAACCGGACCAGTTTAATATAGAACCCTGCTCGCTTATGGGACATTCAAGCACATTATGCGGCCGCATCATCCTTCCATCACTTCCTCGGACACGTCAATTGCCTCGGGATGGGGACCATCACGGCCTGTCCTACTCTCGCGTTCGCTGAAACGCGCGCGTTTTTCTCTGTCCCCCCGTTCGGTCATTCTATAGAGACCGCGTCCACCACCGGGGTCAGACCCGGCCTGACCCGTCGCCATTAAACACCATTTCCTGCGTATGCCGTGGAACGTATAGTTTCGAGACAACGACAAAGACGGGGATAGAGGGCCGGCCGGTGGGGACAGGGGTGAGGGAGGACCAGGAGATCAGTGTGTACACGGGACGACGGATCCGCAAGGGGGTGAGGGGGACGGATTCTGATTCTACATTGAATTATCACCCTCGCTCGTGGGTCAACGGGGGACGCGGGGAGCGACTCGTGAGAGCTAACAGGATGATGATTAGGTACAGGTGCAGCCAACGAAGCGACTCGATTTATCGTTACTCTGGGCTCGATATGAACGTTTACCGAACGACTTCGAACTATCACGCTCGATCGACGTTGACGCTCGTTTCGGCTGACGCTCTATACTCGTTGCAATCTCGGCGTAGCTCGTTTTCGACGGAGAGGGCAGGTTATTCCGCAGTGAGCTGATTCTCGGCACGTTTTTCCGGAATTTGTTAGATTGATTATAGTGTTTTGATCGAGCTTATTTTCAGGCCGATGCGTTTTATATTTAGGACATGGGAAAGTAATGGAAACTTGAGGATTCGTTTGGTAGAAGTCAGTTTTTCTTTAATACTTTGACTCCGAAGTGTAGCGATTTTAATTTACGACGAAATTATTTTTAATTCACTTCTAGATTTATTTTATGGCACTTACCGTTTTTTTAACAATCTACAATAGAATATTCGTATATTATCCAGAATATTATAAATTCATATTATTCATAATTCTGTTAATAGTCATTGTCATCCCTATGTAAGTGACATGAGAGTTTGTTTACCGTAAAACGGAGACAGGACCGATGCACACGAGCGACAAAAAGTCACGATTCTGCAAATTACTATGTTTTCCACAAATACAAATAACATGAAATCGCAACAATCGCAGACGATCGCAGCAGTTTTTTGTCGCTCGTGTGCATGGGGGCTAATAGAAACGCTGGGGTGAATAAAAACAAAATTTTAGACCAAAACAATTAAGTCCTTAAACATTACATATTCTTAGATAAATATCACAAATTTCATAAATATTATCCAGGATTTAATGATGTTTATGATATTTATCAAATAATATTCATTAATGAATTATTTCTCTTGATCCAAAGATGTTTCTAGTCATTGCAGCGTTTTTGTTCACCCCGTTTTAGGTAGGAAGTGCTATCATATTGCCTAAATTCTAGGGGTAAACTCAGATGGACCACTTTCTAGCCACTTTCGGCCGATACTACTATGTTTTTCACAAACACAAATAAATCGGACAATATCACTTACAGTTTTGTGGCTGTCATGTCGCTCGAAAGTGGTCGGAAAGTGGTCCGTGTGAGTTTACCCCATGGTGTATGTATTATATATGTTCCGACAAAGCACCTCTATCTGGTTGATTTTTTGTAATCAATGGATGGAAGCTCCTCTAGTCACCGCTAGGGGCGTCATAGTCAGAACTCCGCATATGGTATGCATGTGTGCGAATGAAGTGCGTCACAGATGATAACAGAGCTTTACTCGCGCTCGGTCTCCTCACCACTTGAGCTCGCTGAACCAATAGGAGCGCTGCCTACGGATGTTTCTACTCAGACGCACTCTAGCGGTCGCTAGAAGATCTTCCATCTAATGATCACATATTTCTGAGGGAATTTGCAACACCTGTATAATACACCGTGGTTTACCCTAAGCACATTGAACATGCAAGTTACTTTCCAGTGTATATTATGTAGTGACGCTAATACCTTGTCATTTGACACAAACTTCATTGCACTCTTCCTCTTGTTTAAAGTAACGAAGAAACTTCGGTGGACAGAATTAGTGGCACACTGTATTTTTATTGAAGACAAATAAACATACTTTGTATTAATAAATTTAAGTTTTAAATGTTTATAATGATATTATCAGGAATGGACGGTAAAAAAAAATTATCCCTTTCATAGCACTTCTCCCTACATTTTTCCTATCCATAAATCCATCATACTAAAACTTTGTATCGTCTGTACTTCTTTCTGAATAAAGGCAGCAAACTTTTAACACAATTCAAGAAAACAAAAACACTAAATATTAATAATAACTTTCTTACCTTTCTTTCGAAATTAAAAAACTGAGCAACACATGGAAGTAGAAATAGATCCCACAAAATCACTATACATATATCCTACAAATTATACTATTTTGTAGATCTAATAAAAATTTCAACGAGAACTTACCATTGCTTACATATCGGTTTTCTCCTCTTATTCCAAATAAAAAAAAACACAACCACTCGTCGAAGTTTGTTTAGTACAACAGATATACAATTTATTTACACTTTCACGCGTGGTACAAAATAACAATGGTTCGCACGGGCGCGAGATGAAATCCCGACGATCCTTCGTTAGAAAATAAATATGAGACATTCTGGAAGTCGCATCTCGCGCGAACCGGATGTTCGTTCAGATTCCCTTCGCCCCGCCGCGTGAACGTTTCCCCGATCGCGTTAAATAAATAATTATTAGTTCGACAAGTATATTACATTGCTCCGTTACGTAGATACAACGACGCGTAGTTCGGACGCGCGGCCGCTAGCCTATATTAATTACTTTTGCCGCGTTACACACTAATCGACGTTTATAGTACACAGAAGGACGTTAATACGATTTGATTTGTTGAGGTAGATAATTTAATCAGTCTATGAAGCTGCTTTGTCGGTCGGTTTACTCGTCAGTGGTATCAATTCGCAAAATTCTGTTCCGGCCCCTCGCCTCTCTTCAACCGAGCTTTGAATGTTTCGACTCGATTTGCCGTGCTCAGAATCGCGATTCGAACTGCACCATTAACGCTAATACTGCACGCTTAATATCGGCATCTCTCTTTAAGTACGTAACACGGATTGACTTGATCGAATGTTGAATTATGAGAGATGATTCACGATCATCGCGCGGTGCCTGCTGTTTACGTTTTGGTTGACCAGATCGAGGATAAACGTGATTATAGTTTCGGTATTAATCGCTGGTTTCGTCAATTTTTGGAAATGAAATTCGTGCTGCATGATTTCTCTTGGACTGCGTAAAACATAACGTTGCGTTACTTTAGAATATATTGTGATGCATATATTTTTCATTATCGAATACTGATTTAACAATGCGTCTCGTTATTATGATGCAAGGAGGGGGAATTTAAAAGAGAAGTTCCGAATCGAGGGAAATTCGCTCAGCAAGGAACGACATCGCGCAACGCAAATTTCGAGTTAGACATATTACAAACGGCAGCCCTCAATCCATTTGGCGAGTTGAGAAAACGGAAATGAGATTATTTAGAAGCTACGAGATTCGTCGACCCGTTTCCTAAAGTAGTTTGCCGACGGGGCACTCGTAGCGCGTGCTCCGAAACTCCGATGAATAATCGCGTTTAACTTGCCGTTAAACTTAATGATTTGTCACGCGTAAAGTTGTCGTCCAACAAACTGTCCTGCCGATGCGGGCGCATCCTCTATTTGACCAGGTACGTTGAAGGGAAGTTTTGGTAAAGTGAAAGTCAAGCCTCATGCCTGATAAGCGAAGTAAAAATCGTAGGATTACATCGTAGCAACATAATTACATATCCTACGATCTACGAAAATAAATTAGAATACTCGGCTGTTCTTAAAGACGAAATGAAACGCGTTCGCATCCCCGTTGAATCCTTCTCAGCGTGGCGAATAGCCTAAAGTATTTTCAAACGGAATCGAGCAACTTTTCTCATCAACCTTGATGTTGACTCGATTCCTTCCATGAAGACGCCGAGTATCGTATAGACTCTAAACTATTTACATACAATTTGGTTGAACTCTGTCCAAAACGCCAGGACGATTGTCCTGTTCAGTTCCTAGAGAAATACACTGTCCCCTCTTTAATGAACTTATCAAGCTTCTCTCCAAAGAAAAAAAAAAAAAAAAAAAAAAAAAGACTCGTTAAACGACGGAGGAGCTCGAAGAATAGAACACATATCGCTTCACATGGAAGTCCTATTTTGTTTTAGCTGCAAGGAAAACACTTTCCACTGTTCAGTCGGTTTCCCGGTTAATTTGCGCGCTGCGTCAGGAGATTTAACAGTTCGTCGTGGTCCATGCTGTTCAAGGTTTGTATGTCGATCCCCAAAGCATTCGCGACGCTCTTCATGTCCAGGCCGAAGCTCTTCAGCAGCTCGATGAAGTCCATCTCCTCGCCGGTGAACGGGTTGTGAAGCTTCGGGCAGCTGTGATTACACTGCGGCCAAGTGCAACGTTCGATTAACCGGAAGTGGCAGCCCTGAACGCACTTCCGTTTGCCAGATGGTATCACCGATCGCTGAGGCCTGGTGCCATTGAACATGCCCGTGTGGTTGTTGTCGTTGTTCTGCTTGTTGCCTTTCCGGCGACCTGCAAACGCAACAAAGACAATTGTGAATCATCAGCGACAATATCCTAAGAAATGATGAATATTCTACATTCGATCCACGTTAAAAATTTTGAAGCAAACTAAAGCAAACTCCGTAAGCACGTGCAACTTTCTAATTCCACTAATCACTTTTCTTTCTGTAGTTCTACTTTCACATCGATCCCATTCTTCTCAATTTCAGCCCCGACACCAATCGACAAATAGTCTTTCCTTTAATTACGATCGCAGGAAGATGGAACGCTATAATTAATTCCAAGAAACAGAATTCGACGCGTCTAATACAATTACAGACGAACTCTCCGCACCTGCAGCTTTCCTCCGTTCGTGCTTCTCCTTCTTCGCTCTCGCCTCCTTGTTCCGTTCCCTTCGTCGACCCTTGTGCTTCCGCCTCTTTCTCTTTTTGTTCTCCCTTTCCTGGGCCGCGACTGTCGACGATTTCTCCCTGTCCGGCTTGGCGACGACCGTGGACGCGATTTTCTGCGACTCCGCCGCCGAATCTGTTTTCCCTGGTCTTCCGACCTCCGACGAGGTTCCGTTTCCCTTCGTCAATCCCGAGCGCAGCAACTTCCGGAGCGACTTCGCGCACGGCTGGTTCGTTTCAATTGGCGAATGAGTGCTGAAATTAATATGATCGGTACCGTCAGACTCGTTATATTTCGCGTGAAATCGCTGGAGCTTGAAAGGGAGGAAGATATACATTCTAACTCGATTGAAATTTGATTTACCAGATCTTAATTATTCTGGAGTTTCATTATCCTCTGTTTTAATTATTCTATGAGGAAACTAAGTAGATTTAGGTAACGCGTATTTTCTGTTCTTTTTTAGCTTATTATACACTAAGACTTGGAGGAGAAATTTGAACTGTGATTTAATAGTGATCTGCTTGAAATTAATTCTGATTATAATATTCGTGAGTTAATGAACTCGTACTTTAATTTTATTAGACGATAAATGAGAATCTTCAACATTTTTGCCTTCTTGGTATAATTAATTGGGGTGAATAACTACATCTGTGAAATTAAAAGAATTCCTGAAGCGTACATAACTTCTTGGTTAGAATTTTTATTATTCTATCAGAAAAGAAAATTAACTATACATCGTTATAATATTTTAAATTCAATATTTCGCGTTCTCCATTTGTCTCAAAAATTGTTTTCAACTATCTTCCAGAATTTACTGGTCTATAATCTATGGATTGAAAAGTTTATTTTTTCTTTCCTTTTCCTGAAATTTCCATGTGCGATGAAATAAAAATATAATTACAGGAAATTTTGAGAAAAAGAACATATAACATCATTTTTATGAATAGATATTTGAACAATGTTCTACATAAAAATGATTTTCGGAGGAAAGATGGATCGATAACTCTTCCGAGATGCGAAGGGATGAGCGATTTTTGTGCTGGTTAACACTCACTCGTTACGGTGATTGCCGATTGGCATTTGTTCCCAACAATGCAGCGCCTGTGCCAAGGAGACTTCGTCTATTTTAACCAACTGCCAATCCCTCTTCGTCAGGACGCTGTGACTAATGCAGCTCGGGGCAAAGACCGCGGTAACGTTTTCGAAGGTCTGCCGCAGGCTGTCACCCATCTTGTGTATGTAATCCCATTGCTGCTTCGTCACCGGTGCACCCACGTTGTCGGCTGACATCTGCGCCTCGTCGAACAGCCATTGAAAAACGAACAGGGGCGCTGTGATTTCCCCGGGAAGCAAACATTTCCGTTAGCGGGACCAGTCTAGGTCTTCTCTCGCGGATAAATTACTCAATAATCTGCTGTTTGTATCAAACATTCTGTTTTTATGGAAGCAAATTTTTCAATTTTCTTTTCTGAGGTTTTACTGAAGACTGGAGACATTTGGAACAAGGAGATTGTTATACATTCTTTTAGAGCTTCGGCGAAAAAATCTACTGAATTGGATATATTAACTTTAATATGTTTCTGGAATCTTTCCGGTGCAATAGCAATTTTTGCTTCTTTTGAAACTTTGTCAATTTCGAGGAAAATGCGAGGAAGTTATTGTTCATGTCTGGGATAATGTGATATTAGAGATTGTGAAGTTTATCAGTGAATGTAAGTTATGTTTGGAGTTTGGAGGCTTTTAAGAGAATTAAGAAGTGTGTAATATTTATTATTATTATGTCTGTTATTAGTCTAACCTATACAAAAGCATATCAAATTATAAAGAGTAGTAAACTAAAAACTAATTAAAACTAAAAAGCCATAGAAAAGTGGAGTTCCATATTTTATTATAAGAGGACTGCGAATTTTATGAAGGTATGGCAAGGTTAAAAGTAAGCAGAAAATCTGTGAGACTGTTAACATATACCAAAATATACAAAATATTAAACATATAACTCAAGTTAGAATGTTCAGAAGACTAAACACACTGTCTTTCAAGTTTCAATGCTTTACTTGAGCTTGGAAAAATTGTATTGTGCATAAAGATACGCAATTTAATTATAAGCCTTGAGAATGAACTACAGTAACATTAACAGTAAGCGAAAATCATTAAAAATTGAAGGAATAATTCTTTATGCATTAGTAAAACCCCTCACAAAATTTCAACATATTTGATTCGGTAGTTTTTAAATTATTGAACTTGCTATTTATGCTTATTAATAAAATTGTCACGAAAATTATGAGCAATCGATCCAATTATGAAAATTATAGTTTAATTATTTCATTTTAGGCATATTCCAATTAACAAGTTTATGATAAAACATCAAATATTCAATACATTGGTATAATAAAATAAAAAGTAAGAGCAAATTGCTCTGAACTGGTGGTAAAAACACACACAAACTTGTGACAGAAATTGCCATTTCCAAGTTGGTTTTCATCACAGGAAAAAGGCATATTAAAATATTTTCGGAATTACTGAACTTTTGGTTAAGATTGTTACTGAAATTCATCCTTAAGCTACTATCAAAGTTAATATTAGTGGTCGGAGAGAAGAATAAAGAGCTATTGATTCATGAATGGAAAATTAAAATAAAGATGTATGGGATGCGGTAAAACACTTTGCTGGTTGTTTGAACAACAATAATGTAGAGGAAAACCGAATGTGAATAATTAGGATGTTGTAGAAATAAGATGCAGAAAATGAAAATGAAGCACGGAATTTGGCTGTTTCATGGAGAGGAATAACCAAAAGCTTAAAGGATCTATAAATATTATTTAGGGGATCTGGTATGATAAGTATGGTAGAGGGAAACTTATTATGTAAATAACAATTACACAGTATTTAATTACTAAATTGTAAAATGAAATTCCCAGTACCTGTCAACGTAGGGTAAAGCCTGTAACCGAAGTAGCACCGCCAAGGTTCGTTCGAATGCTTCGAAACACAATTATGTGGCATTCGAGCTTTCCAAAGTTCCATCCCCTTGCGAACTGCATCGACAGGTGACAAACCGTTCGGCGAATAGGGCGCTCTGTCAAGGAACCACCCCGAATCGGAGACACCTCGTATCGTAATGTGTTTCAACCCTGTGCCAAACATCAAATAAAATTCGTTCAACTCACGTGGATCATAAAATCGTAACTAAAAAATTCACGGACCGTGGAAAAAGTTAATGCAATAATGACGGACGGGTATCGAAACGGGCTCCGGATGGGTTTGAACGGGTCGTTGAACGATCAAATAGAGGCTGTCTCACCTAATTCGTGGTGAACCAACTTGTGCACGTGATCCAAATTCAACATGACACCGGTTCCGCCCGCGCTGCTCCCTGCCAAAAGAAGGGAGCTGGCGTTCTCGAGCCCGAGAGGAACAAGATCCCGCACCACTTGCAAAACGATCTCTGCCCCCATGAACGAGAACATGTCATTCGGCGAGGCCCTGGTACCGCTCCAACTGTCGCTCGTGCAATAAGGGACGAACCTGAAGAAACGAAGAATCCACGTAATGGAAATGTCGTCGTTCGCCCTTTCCAGGCCAATCGGTCGATATTGAAAATTTTAAGAACTCCTCGGATCCGGATTCAATATTCCCCCCTGGTTATTAGACGATGTTACACTGTACTCTAATCTTTTATTGGAGACGAGCTTCGGGAGCGCTTTTGTTAGTAAAATTCGTGAGCTGAAAGGGGTCGAGGGGATTCTCCAAGATGGACAATACCTACACGTGATTCGCGTTCCACCAGAATGGGTTCTCCTCTGGGTTCGCCGACAGAAGACCGCCCACTGCAAAAAAGGAGTATTTTAAACGTCGTAAAATACGATTTTTAAGATAGAGAAAAATGTAAGCTTCAAAATTGATCTGAAAAGACTCTCGACGATTTTATCGAAACCTTTTCTATGCGTTTGTTAAAAATGTCTTACATTTTCATTAATCCTTCGACAGAAAACCGACTTCGATCGCTTGCAATATCTTCCGCCCTATTTTAGAAAGAGGCTGTCACCTCGAAAATTCCAATTTCGCAACTTCGCAATACGCTACGCGGCCGTCGCGACGCGTTCCGCGACAAAAACCGATCTTCGCGAAGTGCAGCGTGCAGAATGCAACGTGCCGTCACGTGCCGCGCGGCGGCAGTAATTCCCGGCGTGTCACCGATGGGAGGGAAAAAAAGGATTGCGGGACACCGTTCCGCGGAAACGTTAGAAAGTGTCAGCGGCTCGTCGGCAGGGTACTCACCGTCGCGTGTCTCAGGCCACTGAGTCGACGTCATCAGATGCCGCAGCCTGAGCCACCTGTTCCTGCAGCTCTTGTAATCGTAGCAGTACCAGCCGCCTTCTAGGAAAATGATCCACCTCTTCGAGCCGTGCGACTTCCGCAGGTAAAATCCTGCCTGCGATCCGTCGTTACAAGTGATCGATCTGTTGCTCAGGTAGACCCTCTTCAGGCCCCGCTGCTCCTCTAGCCCGTACTTCTCCAGGATCTTGATCAGCTTCTGGATCGTGTTGCTCTGGATCGCCGGCGAACCGGCCGACACCGACACGGTGTTCGTCGGCTTCTCCTCCGCGGCTATCGTCAGTACGAGGGCCGTCAGCCACACCGAGATCTGTCGAGCAGAATTTCTGCCATCACCTATCTACTCCGATGCGAGTTCTTTTGTGTTGGGTTCCTTGAAGGAATTTCTTTATTTTTATAGGAGGAGTGGATTCTATTGGCCGTAACTGCGGAAGATTGGGGACAGGGTTAGGATCTTTCATACCAGGGCAAATTTCAAAAGGGTGTTTCTTCATTTTGTATATTTGTAATGGCGATATATTCAAAATTCAAAAACATTGTTGCGTAAATGTTTCATTGTAATAAAAGCTGCATAAGTGCACGCTGAAGCAACAAGGAACTTTTTATTGAAGTTTCATGTATCTTGAAAAAGTCGTTGCTTGTTCCTCGGTGTTGTTTCAGTGCAAACTTAGCTTTAGATATGTTTTGAAACATGCAGAGACAAAAAGTAACAAGGTGTTGTTCATTGTTGCCTTCAGTTTAGAAGGTTCTAAAATGTTGTACATACATGAATTTTCCAGAAATTTTTTAACTTTTTTATGTCGCACATTAATGATCTCGTTTTGTAGTTTAAAGTAAAGTAAAATTTTGATTATTCGGATCTTAATTGTCCCAAATTTTACTGTTCAGGGTTTCAATTATTTCATGTATTAAGTGTAAGAGTACAGTAAGATTTTGAGTAAAGGTTTAATAATTTTCTAGTGATTATTAACAATTTTTATTAGAAATTTCAAGTCAGTTAATCGAAGTCCTACCGTAACTACAAAAACGTACACGGTGTAAACGTTAATTTAGCATTCCTTACTTTTTGGATCATTATAGATGAACTGTCTTCCGAATTTTCTAACCAATTATTTTATATGATGAGAAGCCTACTCAGAATAATCGCTGAAAATTGAGAAAACCACCTTTCCTTGGTTTTTGGAAAATAAATTACGAAAAAGTCGACCAAGAAAATAGTACTACCAAAAATTTGCACATATTTAATAATTTATTTTTAGAAAACATGGAAGTGGAGCTCCTTGCAACTTTCTTGGTTTGTTTTGTATGTATCATACGTATGTATATTATTCCTTACATATAAAAAAGTTTCTTTTAAAAAATTTGAAAGACACTTCGTAATATTCTCTAGTAAAGTCCTACCTGTTTTGAAATGAAACTCAGACTGTTCAATCTTTTAAGACTTTGCAGTATGTAAATATTTTGCGTGAGGATAGTTTCATTAAAAAAAAAAAAAAAAAAAAAAGTGCACAATGTTTAATAGTAGACAGACTAAGACCTGAATGATTCAAGAATACAGAAAGAAAAATCCAGTTCAATTTTGCTCCAAACTACCCTCCCCAAAAATGTGTTTCCGTTTGAATTCCAACAGCTCGGAGCAGCAATCCCTATCATATCCAAAATTTGGAACAAACACTGAAAGGGTTTATATATCAAGACCATAGATGGGGATGAAATAACTTTACGTAAAAGAGAGATTCTTCCACAAAATTTTGATCCCCCTACGTCGCTGCATGTCATGAGATAAACTCAAACCAAAAGCACGTACTGCAGCTTAAGGTTGTCCAAAATTTGAAAGAAAATTTGATCGTAACATTCTGGAAAGTTTAAAGTTTCTATGTAACATTTTAGAAAAAGATGTATACAATACATTAATAAACATTTTACTTAGATTTTGTATTTTGATTCATAGAACCAAATTAAAATTCACTTTAATTTTCTTGAAATTTATTACGAAGTGCTTTTGCGTAACTCATTCCTCAGTAACTCCAATTCAATTTCGCACAAAACGAATCAATAGAAACGAATAGAAGATAGTTCCTTTTCTTAAAAAAAAATTCGATAAAAAGAAGCTTCCAGGTTACACTTCGGTAAGCTAATCATGTAAAAAAAATTTACACGCACTAGAATCACCGGTCTGAAAATCACCCGCGAGGAATTTCCCTGAATTCTCTCTGAGAACCGAAAGACGGCTTAATTTTCCGAAGGGGATGGGTTGTTTTCGAAATTCTCCGAGGAAAAGATAGGGGAGGCGAAGAGCAACGGGGCGACTTTGAATTTCGAAGCAGACGGTCGGGGATAAATATTTACATATTCCAGGAACTTTCGTCGAAGCTTCAGCCGCGGCAACTTCGGCGTGAAAAATTTGCTCCGCGTCGGCGGTAACTCGTGCGCGTAATGAGATTTAAAAATTCCAATTTCGAGCATGCGGTCGGAATCGAATTAACCGGGGACCGAGGGTCCCGCGCTGGGACGGAGAGAGTTATAAACTGGAAACGTTGAGCTAAGTACGTTAATCACCGTGTAGTCTATGATAATGAGCCCGCGGAGGAGATAGCGTGGCTGAACGAGCAGAAATTGCTGGCGAAGGGGATGAGCTCCTAGTCGACGGTCTTCCAAGGGGCTTTAGAGTGACCAAACACCATTAATTGTTCGCTGAGTCGCTATAGATTATTAAGGAGGGAGATGGAAATGCTTTTGGGGGAGGAAAATTTACATGAAGTCTGCTGGAAAAGGTTTGCGATATTGTGATTTAGTTTGATAACTAAGATCGTCAATTTTTAAAGTTAAGGATGAACTTCAGTAACAATATAAGCCAATTGTTAGTCAATTTCCAAAGTGAAATATTGATCTTTTGTTATAAACTTGGTGGTTGAAATTGAACTTGAAATGCTAGCAACTTCAGTCTTACTTTTGTAATATATTTCTCAATATTGCGTTTTCTCATAAAAATACATGTCAAATTGAAATTTAAATAATTTAGAAACTACGGAATCAATTTTTGTCAAATTTTTCGTAGGGTTGTAACATTGCATATAGATTCATTCCTGCAATTTTCGCTTATTTTTAATGTTACCGAAATTCATCCTTAAACGACTGTTCAAGGCTGAAATTTCTTAATTCGAATAATTAAGCCTAGGCGCATATTCTAAACAATTTCGACTCTCCCGAAAAATGTAACTATTTTTATGAAACTGCACACATTTGACTTTCTATTTTCTTTTTTTTTCCAGAGAGAATTTTTGCCAGAGGCAAAACTATTTTTTTTCGCGTTCTTTTTGCGATTGAACCGTCGCGCAGCAGTAACTATTCCGTTCCCGAAAAAAGACTAATCCAATTTATCTACAAAAAAAAAAACTTTGTGTCCAAAAAATTTGGAAGATGGAATACACTGTGTTGGCGAACCTGAGCTTCAAAATTTTAATGAATCCCACCCTTACCACAGAAAACTTATAATTCCAGGATCGATTCAAGCGACTTGATTCGCTTCTTGCTATAAACCCGCAAAGTGACATTAAAATTAAATCGCAGAACGCCGGGCGGAGTTCCTCCTCGCAAGAGTTCTTTTTCGCCGCTGGCGTCGCTGAGGAAACGAGTGTTGCTAGAGGAGCCCCCGGTGCTGTGTGTTCGCGGGCCATTATGCCCGATCATAATTGCGTCGCAACAACGTTTCTTCTTTCCAGCGTGCACAGCTGGGCGGCTCCCTTTCATCCTGTTGCCCCGGCAGAAACGAGCTTCTGTTTCCGAGGTGTTTCCGCCGCCGGCTACCGTCCTGGAAGCTGGAATTTGATCCTAAGTAGCCCCGACGATAGAGGTGTGCCTTCGTCCAGGACGAGGGGGGACTAAGTGGAGAAGGGGGGAGGAGAGGTTGGAGCAAAAGGTAGTGGCGAAACACACACCGACCGCGAGGATCAGCGTGAAAAAGACCGCCGCGAGGGGCACGGAGGGCAGAAGAGAGAGTGGCGCCGCGCGGAGGACAGACGTTTCCTCCTTTTAAATTTAAATTATTCCCGCGGCCTCCTGGCTTTTCTGCCGAGTCGCTCGGAGTCGCGTTGTTCTTGCTTTCTATTGCCCCCCGGTGAAAATACTCGATGAAGATCGACCGGAGGGACAGAGGGGGGCTTTGTTCCAAGTTCACCGGTCTTTACATCAACCATAGTCGTATTATATGCGGTGTTTCGTTTCAAACAGGCCTCTTACATATTTTTTCTATCTCGTTAAATTAAAAAAATGTTTACCAATCATTATTATTATTGTTATTAATCTTATTATTGGAAAGTCGAAGAAAAGTGATCGACTTTCGTTTTCAACTCTTATAAGGAGACCCTACAGTGTGTAATCCTTCGATTTGAATGAAACTTTAGTGAATGATTCTAGAGGATATATGATGATATTGTGTAGAATATTTTGCGCCAATGCGCATTTTTTATAAACAATTAAAATATGAAGTTTAAGAGGCTATAAAAAAAGCTCAATGGACCTGACTCGTAAGCCGAGAGTCAAGAGTTCGAATCCCGGTTTGTTTCAAGTTTGTTTTTTTTTTTCAACTTTTTGTTTCGAGCCATTTTAATTCCTTCACTTTTATTCCATGCGTATTAGAGCTATTTATAAATATGTATCTAATGATATATTTCTGAAAAAGTATATCGCAAGTATAACACAAATAACTTTGTGTATTTATGTAAATACATAAATACATATAACTTTGTGTATATATGATTTACACTTACTAGGGTGATATGCAATGTAAAAGCAGGAAAAACATGAAAATTGCCTGCAATGTGTACATCGGATGAAAGATACAGAATTACAGGTACATTTATTAAAGTTATTTGTGTTATACTTGCGATATACTTTTTCAAAAATATATAATTAGATACATATTTATAAACAGCTCTAATACGCATACACTGAGAGAACAAATGAAAGAAATTTTACTACATTTTCTACTAAATCGACAGGATTTGTGAAAGCAGTTAGATTTTTACTACACCAGTGTAGCAAAATTGGAACTTTCGCTCAAACTAAAAACAGTTTTTCTTTATGGAAATACTGAGGAGGGATATAAAATATGCTTGGAAAGGCGAGGGGTATAGGGGATAGATAAGAGAATTATTATTAATTATACAAAGTGTTGACGACTGGAGGAGGAAAACTGTGGGTTGGAAGAAGGAGAAAGGGGGGGCCCACGGCGATTTTCGTTTTCGACCATCGGATTAACGGAATATACTTGCTGCTTCATTATCTCAGTAGACCTATGCTGATGGATCCGCGCTTGAGCTGTGGAAGATTATTTCGGAACTCGTCTTATATATGAATAGGGCTAGGATCAAGCACTAGCGAGAAAGACTATTATTACGAGAACACTCTAGCGGAAGCCCTATGAAACTAGGCCTATGCTCACAATCAGTAACTGCTAACGGCCCATAATAAATACCTATGTCAGAAAATAAGTTTTTTCAATATTAACTATACCATTTTTTGGACGTTTATGCGATATTCATTGAAAGTATTGAAAGGCATTGAAAAGGCAATGCTAACATCCAAGCAAATTGAGGTTATGTCACGAGACGCCACTTCTTTCCGAAGCGTAGATGTCGCTGTGTATCACAGCCTTCCGTAAATTTTACTACACTGGTCTATTAAATTTTGAAACACATGTGCTAATTTTTCCTTTTAATGTGGTAGAAACGAACTCCATTATTTTTCTCAGTGTAGAATAAAAGTGAAGGAATTAAAATAGCTCGAAACAAAAAGTTGGAAAAAAAAAAAACAAACTTGAAACAAACCAGAATTCGAACTCTAGACTCTAGACTCTAGACTCAATTTCGTATTTTAATTGTTTATAAAAAATGCGCATTGGCGCAAAATATTCTACAGAACGTCATCATATATCCTCTAGAATCATTCACTAAAGTTTCATTCAAATCCAAGGAGTAGACACTGGAGGGTCACCTTGTTAGAAGCAAAGAACCTTTCTGTTCCATTGAGGTATCTTAGGATAGTGAAGACTTTCCATCCACCGTTGTATAAAACTATTCTAGGATTTTCAGAACTGATTAATCTGTGTCTGTATCTGCAGCATGGCGAATAATTAGCGAGAGATTAGATTGTTTTACTGGATATATCCATTCATGAAATAAAAACTGATTAGTAGACAGCGGATCTTTATGCGAAATATTTTCACCAGCACAAATAAAGAATTGGCACCTGTAAAATCGTGTGTTCTAAACATTCTAACTTAAATACTGTTTTTGATATTTTGTATATTTAGGTATATGTTAACAGTCACGTAGATTTCTTTGCATACATAGCGTTGGCATAAATGCATAAAATCCGTTGTCTACTGATTAGTTTTGCGTAATACACTGTGAACAGTGTTATATGATTACTAGACTGCGGGTTTGTATGCAAAATAAAATGTTTGAACGCATATAATGAATTCAAACTTGATTAACAATGTCTTATTTTTTAAATATCGTAATTTCAATTATATTTTAAATATTTTGTGTAATTTGACGTCTGTCAACAACTTTAAATATTAAGAATCGTCATAAATGCATAAAATCCGCAGTCTAATGATTACTATATTCACTGCTATATATAACTTTTTAAAAGTCTATTAAACTCCTTGCATACTAATGGGACGATATCCCGTTTAATAATAATAATAATAATAATAATAATAATAATAATAATAATTTGTTCCCGATAAGAAAGAAAGAAGCGAGTAGAAGTAGAATAGGTTCACGATCAGACAAGAATGTTCCGCGCAATTCAAGAACGTAGCGCGACAATCGGAGAAACTTTTGAACCCCGAAGCAAAAAATCGCCTCTTCAGGATCGTCAAGGTAGTCAATCTGCCTAGCGTTAACGTCAGTCAGATATTCGTTCCAGAGTCCACCGTCAAAGAAGCGACGGCGACCGACAAAGCCGCGGCTTCGACGACAATTACGAGAAATATCCTCCGAAGTCGGTCCTTATCTCTCGCCGAGTCCGTCAATTATCTCCGAAGCGTTTCCACTCCGGGGAAACAGAACCTTCGAGCCGGTCCCCGTTAACTACGGCTAATCCGCGCGAAGTCGTAGAATCCGTTCCCCGACCGAAGTCGTAAATATCATTTACACCGAGTCGCTCGCATCAACAGGAAGCAAGGAAAGTGTGTCACGCTCGATCGCGGAAAAATTCGGGACGGCGAGGAAAATCGATGTAACTCCCAGTCGGGTCCTCCGTTCGCCGATTTTACGACGAGGAACGAGGCCCTGACGGTTTTCGAAGAGAAGCCGCGACGAATCCGAACTTTCCGGCAGATCGTAAATAAAATTCACGACTCCTAGGCCCTCCTACGCTTTGCGTAACCGCTTTATTATGCCGTAAATCAACTCCTGTCCCGACACTCGAACGCGCCCCGTTAACGGAGGGGCAGGTTTCACGAATCGGAGCGATCGCTCGCGAAAAACCTCGTGCAAAAAAAAGGCGGGGGAGAGCGGAACGAGGGAGAGACGGGATGGAAGTCGGAAATCGGCCTCGCCGACCCGGTGAAGCACCCTTCCGGCCTTGAGCGATGGCGACACGCAAATCCCCCGGGCTTGCGTTGCTTTAATTCGCCACCGTTACATCCCCTATTAATTTTACACGGTTTAACGCGCGCACGATGGTGTGGGTAACACGGCAGGTTCTGTGCTTCACGGCTGTAAACAATGCACAGCCTTTGTGTTACGCTGCCTTTTCAGGGATCAGAGTGACAAAGAATTTCGCTGACGCCCGGCTTTTTTCGTTTGTTTCATTCGATACACGCGGATACTGAGCGACGCAGGTGTTATCGATATGATGGTAGAAAAATTCGTGATCCGTCTCGAAGAAATGGTCTAATTTCATTCTGGTTTCATTTTTGTTACACTTATGAATCTTCAAATATTGTTTTTCGCTTTGTATTTACTCTTTGCTGGTTAGTTAGACATGGAAGTTTTTATACCAAAATTAAAATCTAATAAAAATTGAAGCACCCAAAAAACAATTTAAGAGGTCATTCTAGTTTGCGCGCCAAGAGATTGAGCGTTTTTCGGGAATTTATTGTAAAGAAATGAGGTATAGCAAAGGTGTAAAACCCTTTTATATCAATCGAGTTATAACTCTGCAGTAATTAAAGAATATAAAGGTATTAAAATTAATGTTTCTGAAATTAAATTCAAAGCAATCTTTAGAAAGTGTTTAAGAAGCCGTGTTTCGCTGAGGCAGGTGATCCCAGCTGTTCAATTTATCTGAACCAAAAATTTTAAACAGATTCTTGATTAATATGACTGTCGCTATCGCCCGAACTAGAACCAAATTTTTCTAGTGAGTTCAACTTACTTTTAACATTGAGAAATAGCAAGAAAAAAGACTAAAAGCCGTGCTTCTTACATTTTTGTCCACCATTTTGTTAATTTTTAAAATAAATCCTTAATTCTAATTCGGGCGACAGCTACAGTCATACGCATAAAAAATCTACTTGAATTGTTTTTTATTTCGGATAAGTTAAAAAGCCGAAACCACCTGCGCCAACGAAGCACAGCTTTTTAAACACCTTCTGAAGACCGCTTTGAAAATCATTTTTAAAACGTTAATCTTAATACTTTAATACTTTTTAATTACTGTAAAAATAAAACTCAATTAAGAGAAAAAGGTTTTACACCTTTACCTCTTTTCTTCACAATAAATTCCTGACAAACGCTTTATTTCTTGGCGCGCAAAGTAGAGCTCCTTAAAACCTTTTTAACTTCGACTTTTCTCGTATGTAAGAAGTCAAATGATTATCAAACAATGAAAATAAAAAATCACCAAGATCCCCATGAAAATATGAAAAACGAGCGACGCGACCAACAGCCGACCTCGACCACAGTATTCAAGCCGCGACCCCCTAATCCACTTCCATCCCCTTTAAATTTATAATCCGTCCGGATTCGCGTATAATTCGGGCGCATCTCTCAAAAGAACTTGTCTCTACCCCTCTTACCCCGGTGTGCTTATGGAAGCCTCGCCCCGGTTTCTCTTTTTCCTTCTCCCGTTCGTCCGCCCTTCTCCCTTTCCCGTCTCTTCCTCTCTTCCGCGTCCGGCGCATTAGAGGGTGTCCTGAGTCCTGGGCGTGAAGGTGTCCGTCATAATTTGCCACCCGGCGCATAATCCCCGTGACAAAGGCCGACAAAGTGACGGCTGTTACTGGCCGCCACCCTCTATTCAGCCTGCGGAGATTCCGGTAGCAGGTAAAGCGTTTAAAGATTCCCGGGATCCGAATCCGGGGAGATGAATCACGACGCCAAATAAATGGCTACAACGCGGCTAGACTCGCTCATTCAAAGCGAGACCCCCTCTTTTTACTCTTTTTCCCCTTCTTTCTCGCCCCTTTCCCTCCCTTCTTTTAGTTGCCTCCCCTTATTTTAGCTTTTAGTACTTCTCGGGTTTCTACTTGTTACGTAAACTTTGTTTAAGTGCTTCTTTGATGCAGGTAGAATAGATTTTTAGCAATGTTTTTTAGATGTTGATGCGGGTTAATGGATTTTCTGTCTTGGGTTTCATGAAAATTAGAAAAATCATTTTTGGGTCAGGCAAACAGGCTTCATGTGTTATTTTAAAAATTGTACGTTTACCTTCTTTCTCAGAAAATGTTGCATTTTTTTCCACGAGAAGCTAGTATGTTTGAAAAGTTGACTGCAAAACAAAGCAGATTTGGATGCGTTAGTGTATTATAATTAAAATGTGCTTTTAAAATTTTTCATGGTGAAGCAGTAAAACTTGTTAACGTTCATGAGAAACGTCGAAATAATCTGATCGACTGACGTGTGTACAAAAAGAAACGTGCCATTTTTGATAACGTGAATGGATTTGATCCAGTTATAGGATATGTGGAAATATAATTGCCAGCAAAGAAGTGCTTTTCACTGGTCGTCAGTGAAGTGTGAAGTACGAATTATCGAGAGCAGTGACTTCTTCAGACGAGCGTGAAATTGGTTCGACTCTGCGAACGCGTTCCCTCGAATTCACAGAGCAGGGAACTTCTCCACTGTTTTAACATTCAAATGTTCCTTTCACAATGGGAGGAATTTAATAATTGTCGCGTCAAGGGTTCGCTCCACCAACCGACAGCTGTCGATATTCGAGAAATCCCTTTTCGTTACCATTGAATTTCTCAACGCGAAAGTCGCCTGATTCGTTTATCGTTCTCCAGTTCGAACGCGAAAACGTTCCTTCTTCTGAAAGTACCTCTACAATAAGCTTGAATTCCAATTCCCTTCGTGTAGATCTTGGAAATATACTCAAAAATTTTTCCTAAAAATATCGCAATCTATTCATCTTCCATTCTCCATCATAACTTAACTTATTAAAATAAACGGGTAGATATCATTTACAATGAATTAGAGAATGTAGAAAATTAGTAGTAACAAGTTTTTCGGAAAAAATTTTATAACATAATGTAATATTGATCCTTTTATAAAGTAGGAACTTTTTTGCTCTTTCATAAACTTTGTTATTTGCAAAAATATATGTTTATAAAAGAATGTTTCATAATTTTAATACTGTATTATGTTACTACTTTATACTTGTATTCTTTGAGGACTGTGAATATTTACTGAAGCTTGTTAGATATAATATTGTCTTGTTGTTCAAGAATGTTGTATGAAATTTATTCTTAACATTTGATAAAAATTGTAATTCTCTTGTGTAATTACAAAGTAATTTTTAATCGTGTTTATACAAATACGTTCTTCCTTCTCCTTTCATTAACACCTTGCTTAACTTCTTCAGAGATTTTTTCACACATGTGTCTTTCAACGAAGATGTAATAAATTATATCTTCAAAAAATATCAAAATCCTATCACACTATTGAAAAATCCCGCATAGAATAATGACTAGACTGCGGATTTTTATGCAAAATAAAATTTTTACAAGCCCAAATAGTGAGTTGAAACTGAAATAATAGCCTGTTTAACTTTCTAAACACTGTAATTTTAAGTATATTTTTGACTTTTTGTACATTTTAGTATCTGTCAACAGTCTCGAAGATTTTTGTGTATTTCAAATTGCCATAAATGCATAAAGATCCGCAGTTTAATAATGACAATCGGAAAAATAGTTCTTGCATTTTCAATGAATTCGATACTAAAGAAGTTATTATTCATAGTTGGTAAAATTTAGTTATAGAAAGCGCCTCAAAGAAACATCCTCAACCGGAAACGGTGTTCGCCAATGACCACAACGGCGCTGCACGCGCTAATCAAACTCGCACGTAGTCTTAATTAAAGACGCGGCGCGCAGCAAGGCGGGTACAAAATCGCGACTTAATAGAAACGCGGGCAAACGTCATTAAAGCTCTTCGTGCAGGAAGGGTAGAAACACGCCTGACTGTGACCAACTGTGACGAAGGGGAGAGAGGAAGTCAGGCTAAGGACGGCTGACAATTGCAGTCGATCTTGAGCAGAGAGGAGCCAGGCCTAACAGGTCCTCCGGCAGTAAAAGCGCGCGCTGAGAGTTGCGGCGCGGGATCGTTAAGCCTCGGTAAGCTCGAAAGCGCCGCGCCGCCACCGGATCCCCCGTCCGCGTCGGGCGTCGCGCGCGTCCGTCGTCGCCGTCGGACCCTGAAGAAGCGGCAAGACAGAGTCTCTCCTGTGTGCACACGCGCGGTTATGGTAATGCCAGGTTTGCGGTGCGTGTTAGCCGGCTGCGTGAGCGGCCCTCGTAATGGTAACGAGACGGTCTCTCACCATCATCATCAACATCCGGACGACGAAACACGATGCGAACGATCAACGACTGATGCGGGTTCCCGGTGCCGCGGCCTCAAAGGTGCCGACCGCGATCCGCCGCCCCGGCTATTTTTAACTTGTTTTCGCGGCGAACGCGAGTACCGAGGCGCACCGTGCCTCGTAAGCGTGCAATCGATGGAATGCCACGCACCGACGGCCACCGGGGCACCCGCGAAACGAATCGACCTTCTGGAAAAAGGGGGTCGCCCGGACCAACGCGACAACGCGCGGGGACCGGGGACAACGGGAAGCCGAGGAGGACGAGCCGTGGGGGTGGCGTCGCGTCGGTTCGGAGAAGAGATTTTTTATTTCAGTTTTTGATGCACGGTGATATCATTTTAGTACCACTTGAATTTTATAATTACTGAGGAAATGAATCCCTTTAACCCATTCGCTGCGGATAACGCCCATTGGCGAAATATTTGCGTTACAACTGCATCAATCTGCATCTGTTAAGCCGGGAATCCACCAGAAAGCCAAGTTAACAAGGAGACCCTGTGTACTCCTTGGATTTTAATGAAATTTTAGCGAATGAATCTAGAGGATATATGATGACATTCTGTAGAATATTTTGCGCCAATGCGCATTTTTTTTATAAATAATTAAAATGCGAAGCTACAGTTACAATTTATAGGGTGATATGCAATGTAAATCCTAATACAATAAATATCTCAATGATTCTAAAGTTATTTGCGTCATTTTGTAAAAATTTGAAAATATGTGAAGCGAGTTTGATTTCGAGTAACTGTAATATGATCTAAATGTATAAAGTAAGAACTATATGTATGAAAAAACAAAAATGTTTCTATGAGTGAGCCAAAGAATTTAAATTAATTTAAGGGAAGTGAATGTGACTGCAAGGAATGTAAAATAGATTCGATATTAAGTTTAGACGTTGATATACTCTTTCAAAAATATATGATTAGTTACATATTTATAAACTACTCTAATAAGCATATAATAAAAGTAAAGGAAAAAAGTGAAGGAATTAAAACTATTCGAAACAAAAAGTTAAAAAAAAAAAAAAAAAAACAATAACTTCCCTATAAATCGGGAAGTTAAAAAAAAAAATGAAACAGTAAAAAAAATAAACACATCAGGATTTCGAACTTGAGACCCTTCGGCTTACGAGTAATGTGCTTCTCCCAGTGAGCTATCAGACATCGTTGTTCTCATGTTAAACTTACGGCCTTCTGAACTTCATATTTTAATTGTTTATAAAAAATGCGCATTGGCGCAAAATATTGTACAGAATGTCATCATATATGCTTTAGATTCATTCACTAAAATTTCATTAAAATCCAAGAAGTACACACTACACTGTAGGGTCTTCTTGTTAGTTTAGTTTTCTGATGGATTCCTAACTTTATGAAAACATTTCTTGCCACGTCGAGCTAATTTAGCTTTCGAAAAAAACAGCATAATTTAGCTTAGCTCTTGGTGGAAGCAAATCCATAAAAACTTTTTTAAGCTTAGCATAGCACAGCATAACTTAGCTTAGCTTTCTGGTGGATTACCGGCTTTAGTGTAAGGTTTGTGAAGTTTGGCACTCCAAAATACTAATTTTTGTAAAATACGGATATTATTCGTTTGTCCACATTTGTCCAGCCAAAGTTTTTATTTATCCAACTATAAAAAAGAAAGTTATGACGACATAAAAAACTTCAGACATCAGCACCCCCATGAACATTTTTCATTAAATAGTAAGCGATATCCGATTGTCCATGATATGTCTACATTTGACCTCCCTTTAAAAGAAACTTATAATAAAATTAAAAAAGTAGAGACACTAGCATCACTATTAACATTCTTCATTGATTTGTAAGTGGATTACAATTGTTCATGATTTTCCAACGTTTGTCTAATAAAAATTTAGTATGTCTTTACATTTAAATAAGTGATAAATTTTGTTTCTAAATAGAGGTATGTATAGGTTTTTACAACTTATTTAAATGCAAAGGCACACTTCAGGCTCACTAATAGATACCAGTACTCTAATCCTTAATCTTAATAGAATTTTTTGACATTGCGGTACCCAGCTGGAGAATATTAAATTTTTCTCTTTGCAGGAGAAAACGAATAATCAGATTCTCTGAAGCGAGATTTAAGCTCGAATTATCAACTTACTTTCTTCATTTTGTATATTTATAATAACAACGCAGTTAAGCAAAAAATTGCCTAAATTTGGTATTATAATCTCGCTTTAAAAGATTGATATGATCTATTAGCATATCAATTATTTAAATAGTCCCATAAATTAATTGCTTCTCCTTTTTAATTTTATCTCATCCCAAAACAGATTCTATAATACAGAAGCGCATTAAAATCGACCAAAGCACGAAGCGCAAACATTACCCAGTTTACTCCAGTAATAATTTCCACAATTTCAATCATCGCCACCGGGCGAAAATCGATTAAAATTTTAGGAATGTAGGCTGCTCCGGTTAAAGGGCTCGAAACTCGATTGAAACTGGACTAAACTATAAACCCACACCAGACTTCGCACGACGGCCACAATTTCCGAATACGAGCCCCGCGGACACATCCACAGCAGTCGATAACCGCTCGCGGTTACTGCTAACCCAATCCACTGGAATTCCCTCGCGCAAACTTCCTCCTCCTCTGAGCGGCGTCAAATTAACGGAGAACGCCGTCGGGTCCTGAGGAAGGGCGCGACGATAAATATTCAAAAGCAACGGAGGCGCGTCAATATGCATGGCGTTTTCTATGAGATTCCCTCGCATCCTCCCCGCACCAGTTCACGGGGTGGAAGAAGCGTTTCGCTCCCCTGTCGTTCTCCGGGGACGAGGCTCTAGTCCGTCCGACATCTATCCTGGTCGACAGCTCAATCGATGGAGCCTGCCGCGATCGAGAGTCGCATATCTCCTGGCTAAGAGGAGAGGAGAGGAGAGGAGAGCCGGTCGCCCGACGACGACGCCGCGCCGCCGCCGCTAAAGAGGCCGACAAGCCGCCCGGGGAACGGGAGGAGGGAAGCGTGCGCTCCGCTCCGCTCGCTCGCTCGCGCGCGCGGAAGATTTCAAACGCGCCGTCCTCTCCGTGCCAAAGATACGTTTTCAAGCGTCGATCGCGGTTCGCTCCGAGAGACCGGCCGACGGAGTTTCGAGCCCCGGAGATGTCGATGGCCTCGTTACGGGCCGAGGTTACGAGCCTTCGGAACCGCGGGGACCGAGGAGCCCTCACTGCGGGTAACGCGAACTTAGAAAGAACCGTGGCGAGAGGATTCTTTCGACCTCTCTTCTTTGCGAAACGATCCACGAATCGGCGGGATCGGCTTCCGTTGCTTCCACCAGATCCTGAGTCGAGATAGGTTAGCAGGTGTTCCTCGGGAGAGGGTCCTTGAGTATTCTTTCCTTCCTTTTAACCTGCTCTCTGCCTTGGTTTCATTTTTTTCTTCTCCTTTTTTTTCTATCTGATGGACTATGGGAACTTGAAGCGGATACGTGATATTCGGCGTAAGATTGTTTCGGCGGTGCGGAAGACTAGCGTGTGTGACTTTTTGAGACGAGTTACGTATAGAAAGAGCAATCTTCTTTTTTATTAAAAATTAGGTGTCTGTTTATTTATTCTTATTCAGTAATTGCGTTGGATTATTCTATAGAGTAACGTGGAGCTGAAGTTCGCATTTAAGACGGAAGCACACCTTGAACACTATAAAAAAGGCAATTTTTAGGAACTTTTTGTATATTACAGAGACATCTTTAAAGAGTTGTACAAAATTTGTTCACACAAGAAAATAGAAATTTGCAGGACTTCGCGATGGTGTGAACCAACAAGGTACTTTTTTTGCAAGAGTCGACATCCAAGACGTGAAGAAATTTTGTACCACTCTTTAAATATGTCTCTATACATACAAAAAGCCCGGAGTGTTTACATTATTTTTTGTAGCAGAAAAAAATTCCTAAAAATTGTCTTTTTTAAAATCTCTGGTGTTACGCTTAAAACTTAAAAAATATCGTTCTGAAAGAAATAATTATTTTTTCTTATTATTCGATACATAATTACTTCGTGTAAATTTATCGGTCACAATGTACACATAAAAGAATATTTCTAAAAAGGTACAATTGCGAATTTTTGTCTCATCTGCGAGTCATAAGTTCGCACAGTATGAGGCAAAACAATTAAATATTGACTCGATATTTGCTGGTCGTGTCAATATCATCGACAGTATTCGACAGTCAAAGGAGTAATTGCACACTGTATGACAGTGAAAATACAAAAAATTGACATCTTCTTACGCAAAATTATTATAAAATTCCTTAAGGATATTATACAGTTCCAATAGTATTCTAAAGTCTGGAGTCATCTAATCGATTATCCACAAAATATACTGCTTCGCCAATATTTTTTCTCGGCTGCGGCTTATCTTGGAAGAAAGGAAGGGAATCAATTTCCCCTCACCGCGTAAACCCAATCTACCCGGTGCCTCGTTTCCCGAATTCGCCCTCGCAGACAGGAGATCCACCAAACGCAAAACCGCACCGCAGCACGATGCATCCAAAAATTGCACCGTAGCGAGGGTATAAGGTAAATGTACCAATGACTAGCCACGTCCCATTACCTGGCCACTGATGAAATTTTATTTTTTAACAAGCTAAACTGACATAAAATAAAAAGAATATTTGTACCAATTTATTATTTAAACATTCAGCCTTCTAAATTAAAAATTATACCCCTAAGCTTTTTGTTTAAAATATTAAAAATATTGTTTGAAATATCGTAGTCAAATGCACCATGAATCTTCATGGATTCCTTAAGATATGGCTAAGAAATGCGTAGTACTTACTAAGGTGATAAATATCATTATACTACATTTTTCTATATAAAAAAGGCAGTTATAAAATCTTAAGAATATTTATCATAAATAGAAAACAAAGAATTACGCATGTAAATAGTTTTTAAGTCACAAATTTATGTGGTTATGTACTAGTACGTAATAATCTTACTTGCCCCATAACTAACCGCGACACGTGTTTCACATTTTTCTTATTTTTTAGTTTCTGCATAAAGTTAATTTAGGTAAGTTAATATTTATTATAAAGAATGAAGTTAGATTTTATAGGTTTTTTGTTGTTTTACATTTATTTATTTATTTTTACTTACATATGCTACACTTAACCTCAAATTATAGAACATACAATGGGCAAGGATAAAGAAAAGCAGAAGAGAAAGAAAATAAAAAGGTAATAGCTGAAGAAAGGAAAAAGTTGGACGAAGAGATCAAACGACTGACAACTATGAAAAAAGCATTACAAAAAAATTAATTAATAATAAAAATATATCATTTATTACACAGTAAAACCTTGTTTCACGACTTTACTTTTTAACCTTTTAATGGCCTCTTTATTAAGTATATTCATACCTTTTAACTTTTCTAATGCTTCTGATTTAGTTTATTTCTTATTTTCACTTTACAAAATAAAATTTCGTTCGCTAAAATTATTTTTAATACTCTATCAAAGTCATGACCACTTATTGGGACCTCGAAATTTGGACACTGGGACAATCGCGTTTGGCTGACCAGGTATTGGTACATCACGTCTCCTTACAGTTTTAATTAATTTATATTTAATATCGTTGAAAATAATCGTTTCTTTTGTACTTATTTAATGTAAAATGTAATACCTTTCAAAATGCAATAGTTTTTTTTTTACTTTAAAGTTAATTTTATGCCTTAAATTTAAGATATTTGTCTCCTTGTTCTTAGACGCCCAGTTATTGGTACATTTACCTTATAAACGTGCCCTTGCGCGTGCCCCTGTGCATATCCGGAACAAGAGACAAGCGGAGGAGCGAGGGGGCAGGCTGGTAATATCCCTTGTAATTTATGGTGAAGGACTCGAGGATAGGAGGGAAGAACAACCGAGCAGCAGAAAACAGCAGCAAGGGAGTCGGGCGATGGGAAAGTGGGAGGCAGAGGTAGATAGGTCGAGAGGAAAGGGTAAACGTAAAGAAGAAGTAGAAAAGAAGAAGAAGAAGAAGATGCAAGAAAGAGAGAGGGGTCGGAGGGGGAGAGAAGAGAGAGCAGGTGGCAAGATAGGGTATACGCCAGTGGATTAAGGCGCGGAGCGGCGAGTCAAAGAGATTTTCTCCCCATCTCGTCTCGGCGGGGGCCCCTCGGCCTAACAAGGGCTGAAATATGACTGCCTTTGCCCTACCTCGCCTCGCCACGGCCTGCCTCGGCTCCGGCCGGCGCGTCGTGTCCCTTTCGAACGAACCGAGGAAAAGCCGAAGGAGATATCTTCTGGCAACTAATTTATCGGTGGGTCTTCTTCGAGGCGACTCGGGGATCAACGCACTTCCCGCCCGACACGCCGACTTCGCGGACACCTTTCCGACTCGCGATTCATCGTGAAAACGCTCTGACTTTCCCTCTGCGAACCCTTTCCCTGCATTACGCGCGCTTGCGTGCCGCTGTCCTCGAGGATTACGTTTATGGATTCGCAAAAGAATAATGTCTGGAAGTTGCGAACTCGCAGAGGACTCGGAAATTGATTTCGGAGCGATCTTCGAGGGTTGGATGTTTATTAAGGGATGAATAATTTATTTTAGAACTCGTGGAGGGATGGTTTTTGGAGCAGATACTAAGATGTTTGCTGGAGAATTTGGAGTAATGGATATTACATACCCTTTTACTGTTCATCAGAAACGAAAGGATTCACTTGTAAATTTAGGAAATACAACATTGGTCAGAAAAGACAGCATCTACAGTAAAATCTGCAGTGTACTGTGTTGTCAGAAAGTTAACAAAATCTGACGGATTTATTTTATAAAATATTAATAACTATATACTTCTATTATGCTCTTATTGCTGGGCACCAAATAATTGAAACTGTGTATAATATAAATAGAAGACAATCAAGATACATATTGTACCATTATCAATGTGTTAATATACGTACTTATCCATAAATATGTAAATAGACACCTCTTTAAATATTATAGTTATTATAAAAAAAGTTACACAATTGTTAATGAATTTTACTAAATTTATTATATTATCTATTTTTTACTGTTCTAAAGAATATATTATATCAACCATACATTGAATATCTCTTCAATAACAATAAAAAATAATTAAATGTTGTCATTAGAATATCCACCATAACTGCTTTTGTAACTGTTTTTACAAGTCCTAAGTCCTCGTCCTGGATATTAATTTCTTTACCATTTCGCAGCTAATATTCCCACATACAGATTGTGAAAATTCTTATAAATGTTTTTTTTTTATTTTGAATTCTGTTTTCGGACTTAACTGTTTGAACCGCCCCATAATTTTTCTATGGGATTTAAGTTGAGAGATTGAGGTCGCCATTCTATCCATTGTTACATCCGTAATAACCTTCAATAACAAATATAATTTTATAAAATATGTTAGTTCACATATTTGCGAACGGCAGTGTATAAGTGACTCGCAACAATATTATTTTCTGACGAGGAACGAAATAGATATTAAATAAAAAAAATTGTTGCGCAGCATGAAAAGTAAAAAATATTATGATAGTAAAAAAAAAAAAAGGAACACAATACTGCAAGAACACTTTCACAAGGAAGATTGTGAACCACTACGAAAAGATGAAGCTTGGGCAGTTCAATAAATCTTGGATCGTTGGGAGAGGCCGATAATTTAGCAACATCAATAGTGTGAGATTAAGGAAATTCACGTGGCTGGGTAGGAGCATTTGGCCGGTGCTCGTCAAGTTGGATGAAGACGTTGATGGTACCGGGCAAGAAGATGGCCAAGGGAACCGAACAATGTGGCAAAGAAATCACGCGAAATTAGCAGCCACCGATCGAAGACCACCGATCGAAGATATTTTTATACGGGAGAACGACGATGATTACTTTGTACGCGATGACCGCTCGGTGCGTGCTTTAAAACCGCAATTTGCACGAGCCGGAGGACCCGAAGGACGATTCTTCCGTGTTGCGAAAACCGCATCGCTCGAGATTTCCAGCCCCTCCGAAAATTGCCCAGAATTACCAAAATCTCGCGACCAGTGTCCGAGAAGCACGAGATATAAAATGTTCGCAGAACACAGCGTGATATACCAACCTTCTCTTTTATTTTTTCTCATTCGCCGCGACTTTCTCTCGGGATACTTCGAGAACGAAAATATGAATTTGCATGCTAAACAGGGAACATCGTGAATTTCGGAATTGGCCGCGTTCGCGCTTTGCTGTAATTCGTTTCGGGAGCTCATTACGCGACGTAGTTGCGAGGACACTGTGCTCTCGTCTGCTTCCCTTTCTGGCCTCTGTATAACTGGTTTAACCCGTAATTCGATCGATTATTTCTTTGGAGTGTAATCGAGTTTGCGAATCGCTTAGCTCTGACGATTCCAACGGACAATTTTTATAACGGACAGAAGACGAGTACAAGGAAATGTTTCATTTGTTCAAATTAAAAAATGAAATATAATAAAGCGGCATTCCATTTGTTCAGTCAAACAGAATTAAGCGGTGGATTAAAGGGTATAATAAATGAACGATAACTGCAAGTAAGTCTTCATAGAATTAGATCCATAATCTTGTAACTGTACACTGATACAATCTCGTGTAGACTTAATCCCTGGAACGTACGTATCCAATTACGTTCTACAAGGCAGGACTTTAATGAATTTATTAATCTTGCCAGTATACAATGACTTTTCTCAAGACAACAAGGGTCATCTGTAACTATTGCAAGCTTCTCGTTCCCAAGCCAGAAATAAAAATATGCCATGCGCCTGAGCTCATGACAAAAGGTTGCAGAAAAAATAAAACACTGTAGTACAGTTTACTTAACTATTTTTCTATGTTATTTCTATGCTCTATGCAGATTTGAGCAATAAAAGCCTGAATCTTTTAAAAAATACGAGACGCTTCAGTTTTTGTAGTCTTAAACTTAAATTTTTGAAAATTATTTTTTGTTGTAGAATAGAATAGAGAACTAAAATGTTTTTCCCTTTCTAAACTTTTACAAATTTAAATGTTTTTATAGAGTTTAAACATTTTTCTACAAAATGAATTTGAAACATTTTTTGAGAAAATGTTTTGAACTCTGTAGAGCCACTGGAAATTGTAAAATCTTTTAAAAGGAAAATAAATTCTGTAATTTTTGTAAAGATTCTGGAACAAAAGCAATTAAAAAAAAAAAAGTCTAGGACTGTAAAAAGCAGAATATGTACTTTTAAAAAAAATCGCAAATAGACGGCTGTACAACTTTTTTTTACAAAGTTCTAACATTTCTTTAATTCTTTCATTACTTGTTCCTCGACATTATTACTAAAATTATGTTGGCTATATTTGTCATGATATACTGGTAATAAGTTGTTAACAATGAAACTTTTGGAATGTAAGTAGTACATTTAAAATATTGATTGCGTTAGATTTGGGTTAAACATTGCAAAAATGAGAAAACCTCCGAAAGCTCATTTCCAATTCCTCCATCCTTTCTATTTTTTCCTTAAAACAAACACTAAGACCAATTCCTCCTCTTTTTCAAAACTACCCCACAAAATAGAGAAAACCTTCAAAGACGGAACTCCGAAATTCCAAAAGTTGTTTCTCAGCAGTCAATCGCAATATGATTTAACTTCTCTTTAACATCACCCTGTGTTTCCAAACTTTTTCTTCATCTTCTCTACCTTCCCACTCAAAAGCAAGCAACGAAAATAATTCCTTCCTCTTTTCACAATCATCCAGCATACCATTTCCATTTCTCAGCCCCCAAACTACCCCCGCCTGATCTCCTCATTCCAAAAGACCTCATCAGCAGCGAACTATTTCTCATCCCAGTTTCCCGAATTCTAATCTCCGCCCGAGATAGACAAAAGATTGTCGCGATTCCACGGATCGAAGACGATCGCGTCTCGGTTTGCGCTGAACGATCGTGAATCGTGAGAGTGTGGTGGTCGGCGGCGGTGGTCGTGACGGTCGGTTGTGGTGGTAGAGACGGTGCGGTGGTGGCATCGGTGGCGCTGGCTCGGCCACTGGCTGGCGTTGGCAGCGGCGGCGATGGCAATGGGTAGCGGTGGTCCATCGGAGTAAATATATTGGATGGTGGTAGGATTGGTGGCGGTGTCTTCCGCTCTCAACTTGAGCCGCGTGCCCGCTCGCTCGTTCACGCCCGAGGTGCGCCTTTGATGTGCCGCCTACACCGCGTTCTTGCTAACTCTCGCGCCGCCGCCGCGCCGCGCCGACTCGACCGGGGAATTGTGTTTTTCTTTCGCGGGGCAAAAACATTCCTTCTCTCTCTCCCGCTCTCACGGCTTCCCCTCTTCCTCCTCTGCCGCCGCTCTCCTTATCCATTCTCTCTCGCCCGTGGTCGCGCGGCACTGCTTCCTCTCCCTTCGGGTCCCTCGTGCCATCCTTCGTCACGCGGTGTTTTTATCCCCCTCGCTCGGTCTCTCGGTACCCGGTAATAAACGAGAGCCGGAAAAATCGTGACGAGCTACCATCAGAGGTTGAAACGCGACGCTCTGGCCTTGATTCGACAGCGAAACGAGACGACGCGAAACGGACGATCGATTATCGCCGGTCGTTTGAGGAATCGACCGCGGCGGAAATGACGTTTTTGCGGCCAGCCGAAGTCCTTCTTGCGCCACTGCTACTGACCGACCTTTCGGACGTATGGACGCTTGTTGATGGAAAAGTTTGAGGGATTGAAAGGAGTGCATTGGTACATGGTGGATGAGATTTTGAGATTCATTGTGCGATCGTGATCCGACATTTGGAGTCGATTAATGCGTTGACAAGTCAACGGTTTTCTTGGGAGGTTGATAGGAAAGACATTGAATCCAGAGGATGGTAGAAAATCGAGAAATAAAGCGAGTTTATAATGAGCAGAAACCTTTTTTCATCTTTCTGATTAGATTTTAAGGACAAGTTATGAATTCACGAAGTTGTATTGCGATTTTAATTCACGGTTTCGATTTTTTTTTTTTTTAACGTAAGAGCCTGTTTAATTTTATCATTGTTTCGTATGTTCCATTGTTATATTCTTTGATTTTTTGAGGAAGAAATAATTCTAGTATTATTAATTATACAAGTTTAGGGAATATTCTACTTTAACCAATTGAATTTTCCATTTTCTTATAATTTTAGATCTTAGAAATGAGCCTCTAAAATAATATGATGAAATTAATAGAATTATCAGATCTTTGAGGAAATAAAATACAGTATTCTGAGTTTATTTTTTTAATAAAAATCAAAGTTTTTCTCTTAAAATCATGTCATTTTGTCCATTTGTATTTTTACGTTATATTCATGAATAACAAAACAAAATATTTCAATAGGCATGATTTGAGTCCTTGTATATAACTCCTAAATACAAAAAAAAATATATCTCATTTTAAACTTGTCTTATTAATTCAAACCAGTAGGTATAAATATTGTACTCGCTAAACATAAAGCCGCTAGGTCGGGAAATTTCCTCTATTTCAATTCCCCGTAGGCAATCTGTGTTATTGATTGATAACACAAATGAATTTTTAAAAATCTTCAAAACATTTTAAATAATTGAAACTTTAATAAGTATCCTAGAATTTTTTCGAAATTTTTGAAAGCCTAGAACAATGTTAAATTAAGTTTCAATTAATTTTGTCTACGATTTGTGAAATAATATAGTTGCCTACGTTAATTTCCAAATTTCAGATTAAAAACGAGTTTTTAACCTATTATCTTCTGACCTAGAGTTTTTATAAATTTCTGGTATAATAATTCTAAAAAAAAATATCGATGTCAATGCCTTTGAGGAGCGTCGCAATAAGGAAGAGAGCGGCGAGGAACAAAGGCGTTTGTCGAATCCACGAAGTGAGTTATGTAGATAAAATCGAACCGAGAGACGGTAGTAGCCAGTTGCGTAGACCAATCATTTTACGGGTGCTTATTTCGAGCATCTCATACTCTCTTTTTCTTCGTTCCTTCTTTTGCTCATGGACATTCTTCACGCGTGCTCGGCCCGCGCGCGGACCTTCAACTGCATCCGTACGGCTCTTTCCGGAAGCCCCCACGAACTTCGGCGCACTTCAAAGGTTCCCTCCGCGTTGATCAACGCGCCGGCGTACAAATCGATAATGCGATTCATAGTTGGCTCTGCGTGACGAGAGTTTCTCTCCGCAGCCTCTTTTGTAACGCGGGCCCCGATTGCCAGTCGGGCCAGGGAAACGATGAAGATGGAAACTTGACAAACAAGAACCGCTTCGCTTGCGCAAAATCCTCACGAACTCGGCTTGACTAGATAAATTAAGGACGCCGTTTGATCGAAGTATTATTGTCACGCAACGAAGGAAAATTATCTTCTTCGTGCATTCATTCTTTCAATGATAAGAATTAAGGATTGGTAGTTTCATTATATTTTATGGTTTACTGAGTTCATAATTTAATGATTATTTGTAATTGTATCTACAATTGCATTTTTAATGAAATTTCTGTGGGACATTCAGAGATTTTAATTGACAAGTACGGCTGTTTTCAATTCTGTTACATTCCTCTTACAAATCTGAATCCATAAGAACATTCATTGTTACTATATAATTATTGAGGTACTCAGAGAAATTTTGATAGGATGTTCAGTAACAACAAATGTTTACAGTAACACTAATTGCTTCATATTTTTTTCTTTAAATTTAAGTATTTGTTGAATGATTGAGTAAAAAAAAATTGAAGTCTCTAGCACGATTAATCAAGTTTAAAATTTATTTTATTATTATTATATTTAATTTATTATATTTTTTTTCTTTTGAAGAAAATTCACAGAAAAACTTAATTAGTGTGTGACATGTTCATGAAAATTAATATTATATAGTCATAACACACTTTAATCATTTATTTTTGTTATAAATATGAGTAACAATGTTACTGAAATTTTAACGAGTAATTTTAATTTACTTAGGTACCTAAAAACTTACCCTAAAGAATTTCTGGTGTCTGATGCCTAAAGCATTAATAGACGTAGAATTATCTAAATAAATCATAGTAATTGCATATAACATGTCCCAACAATTAACAAAGTGTCCATAAGGCCAAGTAAACATTTCCCCCTTTTCCAATTTCGATCAGAATGAATAATTACCCGGGGATCTAAACAAACTTTCCCTTCCAATACCGTTCGTCGAAGTAAACTGCGATAACTCCTCGAAGTTACAACGCGTCGAAGGGCGTTGTAGACTCTAACAAATTTGCACACGGTTAGTGGCAGCATGCGTATTTATTTAAAGGGGGAACCTAGTTTAGAATGGTAAACCTAAATTGATTTTTGGGATTTTATTTTTACAAAACTATTAAGCAAATCATTTCGAAATTTGCAAGGTGTGTTATTTCACATTTAAACAAGAAAAGTTATTTTTTTCGTTAAAAAGTTGTCCGCATAAACGGATGTACATAAATAAGTCCGTATCACTGGCGTATCAAAATTTCGGAAATCCTAGAGTCTTTAATTCTTCTCTAAAATAAAAAAAGCCAGAGATTTTCTTATTCCTCATACAATTACATTGTCGATGAACCTCCAATTTCTTGTGCATAAATGATACGAAAATTTTTGGTTAAAATCATATCTTCTCTTTTAAAATCCCACCAATCTGTCAATTTTGTATTATATTTTTTCATAGTTTTTGAGGTTTATCGATGTCATATACAGACTTATTGATATAATTATGTTTCTAAAGACAACTTTTTACTGAAAAAATTAACTTGTATTGTCTAAAACTCCAATAACACACCTTGAAAATTTCGAAATGATTCGCTTACTGGTTTCGTAAAAAGAAAATCCCAAAAATCAATTTATTTTTTTACCGTTCTAATGAACTCTCTTCTTCTCTCTTCTCTCGCTAAGACATTACCTTCCCAAACATCTAATCGCTTCTTTTAATTTTTCTATTAATTTCCTGTTTCTCCCTTCCCTTTGTCCATCTATTTTCCCCTAACTTCTACTACAATTGCATTTTATTTTCTGCGTCTCTCCTATTTCTCTTTAATTATCTTTCAAGAGTAACATATTTCGCTTAATTCTGCTCACGAAAATTTTTGTTCCCCCAGTAAATTTCCTTCCCTCACTCAGAGATTCCCTTTTCTTATCTGCAACCCCAAATATCCACCTTGCCATCCCTCGAGTCCACTTCTCACTTCCCCCTCCCACCTGTTTCTTTCTCCCCCCGATGAACTGCCAAACATCAGTCCCGGTTTCTTGTCATCCCCCGACAAATCTGTCCATTTTCACCCCTTTCGTCCTGTCCACATACTCCCCTCCCATAGACCGCCTCGATCCTCTCTATTTATCTGTCCCCTCGCCACCGCCGCCATCGGCGTCCCTCTCCTTTGTCCTCTCCAGGTTCACCGTCGTCCTCCCTCTCCCACCCCCGTGGTCCCTTTCTCTCCCCGTCCTCCCCGACTTCGTTCGTTGTTCGTACATCCGTGTATATCGAGCCGGAGCAGCGTCCAGGCGCACAGTCGGTTCACCGTACGGTGGACCGAGAAGAGGAGAAACGTTTGATCTCACCGCCCAAGCCAGATCGGCAAAAGGCCTTTTTCTGCGGGCCTCGGGAGAGTGGGAGCGAGAGCAAGAGAGCGAGAGAGAAGGAGGGAGGTTCGAGCCGACCTCAAAGACTTGACTGATGACTTGCGGCCACGACGACTCTCCGTTCAGAGAGCCGATGCTCGGGCCTCGCGAAACAGCGCGCGGCTCGAGAGAGGAGAGGAGAATCGAGGAAGACGGACAGCCCGGGCGAAAAATAAGTGGAAGAAGGTGGTTCACGGGCACGACGCGGCGCAGGGATCACGACGCGCTCTGTGTTCTAGCGGGGAACAGCGATTTCCTGGGAAGACGCGTGCCCACGCGCGTGTCCAGCGTTTCGGGATTCCCCGGGCTCGCTGCCGCCACCGTGCCGACGGTTCCCGGTCCTTTCTGTGTGATCGTGTTACCCGCAGGATCGATCGTCCCCTTTTTTTTCCGAAGATCGATCGTTGCCCCGTTAACCGCTGTACCTGCGGTCGCTCCAATTTTTCGGAACGCGGAATGCGGTTCGAAGGATTGTGTAACTCGCGTTCGGGGCGAGCCTTTTTTGCCGATGGATTCAAACGAGTTGTTGTTCGGAGGATGGGAAAGCTTTGTCTATTTGGAGGGCAGCGTGTTTCATTTATCTGTTGATCGATGGAATGTAATGGGAGCAAAATATAATGGTTCCTTGTCTTGGCGTACTTGCTTATCATTGTCTTTGCACAATGAATAAGTATAGAGAAAGAGTATTGATGCTTTCATAGTAAACGATAGCATTTAAAATTGATTAATGCCCTACGGTTTAACTTACTATTGTCATTGGTGGAACTAGATAGGAGTCAGAATAGAATTCCTCCAAAAATGATACAATAATAAATAAATAAATGTTTCAAGGTACATAAAAGTTTACATTACAATAGAGTCTATGTCAACCGATTCTTAATTATTTTTTTGTTTCTATTATCTTGATTGCTCCATCCACTAGCAATAAAAGTACAGTAAAATTTCAAGTTGAACTTGAACCTTGATTTTATGGTTTAGTAAAATTGATAATATGCTACATTAAACAAATTTTTCAGTTTTTACTCTGGTATTAAGACAGTTCATCGATGTTTCACTATTATAAGAAATAAATATTTAGGCTGAGATGCAACTAAATTATCTGAGAATAAATAATGAAAATGATTAACTTTTTGATGTTCTTAACTTCATTTTGAGGAAAAATTTCTTCTATATAAGAAAAAAGAAGGAGAAGGGTTTTCGAGATGAAAATTTCAATGACATCAACTCCTTACAGCAGCTTTTTTCTGAATCCTTTAAAAGTTAAATTTCTTTATATAAAAAACGGTAACATATGGACATATGTATGTAATGCTGGGAAGGCAACGTCCCACTTTACAAGCTGAATAGTCTTCTTGTCTCACTATAGGTTTAGCTTATAAGCTCACTAACAAGCTTACAGCAGAAAACATTTCTGAAGTTAACTCATGTGAATACTGTTGGAGACCCACAAAGTTACAGGTTACAGTTTAATTAAATCTACATAATAACTCTTCTTTAAATATTTTAGACAATTGCAACTGGTCATTACGTATTTTTATGAGTTTTCTTGGTTCTAGATCCTTCCTCGATCTCTTTCACAACGCTTTTAAAAGAAATTTTTATGCAGGGTTCAGCAATAATCATTACAACAGAAAAGAGAGGGATTCTAAAAGAAAAAATCAATCCAAATAAATGGAATAAAATTTTCATATAAAATTTTATTTTCTAGGAAATATACTTTGAGTATTCGTTAGGTACATATGCACTTAAATTGAGGATGCCTCAGTAATCATAGTACAAGCGACAAAGGAATGATTCTACGTGGAAAAATGAGTTAAGAACACGAAATAAAATTTTTTTTTGTTAGACTTTTCTTCCGAAGAAGTCGATTTTAATTGTTACTGTCGGAAAATCATAAGCTCATATAAAAAAATATTATTCCATATTTTCGACATATTTTTTCATCTAATATCCACTCAAGTAAACCTCACATTACATTTAAAAATTGATGAATGCATATATAATAAATGCAATAAATGCACACGATATTGTCAAAAACAAATATACAAAATTGCCCCAGAGGTGGGAAAAATAGGAAATATGTTAAATGAAAATGAAGTAGACATACGTTAAAACCTGAGAGTCACTGCAGCATTTTATAACACGTATATCTCATGTTTACTGTTCCTATTAAACCCATTTCAAATTTTCTCATTTCTTGAATAACACCAAATCGAATCTAAGATTTCCTAAACTATCTCCAAAAATTGAAAGACACAGCAACGACCTCATACCAAGACAGAACGTTACAAAGACCTCAAGCATCTTCAAACCCCCCTCCCCCACTCAGAAATCATTCAAAAACTATATCCGCGATAATCGATAACACTCACGAGTTAGCGGACTTGCACGTGACCAAGAAGACTGAGGCGCGATTGCAGGAGTAACCAAAAAGGGGGGAAGGAAAAGAGGGGGTTCAGAGAAGGAGCAGGAGGGTGGAGAGGAGGGAAAGAGAAAAAGGGAGTATCGGGGGCTAGTCAGGTCAGCGTCGCCGACGGCTGGCTGAGCTCTGGGGTATACGAGGAAGAGGAACGTTGTTCTTGGGCCCAGCATTCGGAGGGGATGGCTCGGAGGAGCGGAACTGTCGGCTCCTTTGAAGTCGGTCGGTACCGTGTGTAATTAGGCCGCCGCTCCCCACCCCGCCCTCAGCCTCTGATCTCGCCGCGCTGTGTCGCTAATTGCTCACCGCCCCACGGCAGAAGCGTCGTCGTCGTCGTCGTCATCGTCGTCGCCATCGTCGTTATCGTTATCCTCGCCCGGCGCGGCATCTACGTCGGGGTCTGCCGTCGCCGTCATCGTCGCCGTCGACGTCGTCGTCGTGGTCGTGCCCCCTCGAGTGTAACAAACTAGACAACCTGTTCCGTGACAACGAGCCTGCACTAATTCGTGGCCCGAGGGCTGCATGCGAGTTAGACAGTTTCGTTTGTTTCGGTAGCCCTACTAATAATTGTCCGAAGCTTCGGGAGTCTTTCTTCGGGTGGTGGATTGCGACTTCGTTATACAATATTTTCTCGATCAACTCCTCGGGATTTTGTGTTTTGGCCAGGACGCCGAGCGTAGAACGAGACGACGTAGAAAAGAGGAAAGGATTGTGGTTCAAGTATATACAGCAGGCATAAAAATCGGCATATCACATTGTAGTAGAACCTCCAGTAAGTAGTAAAATACCAATAATTAGTTGAAAATAATTGAAGCGTGGATCAAGTTCTACTCGAAGTCCTATTGTCTGGCATATCTAATGCATTTACTAATTGGAACTCTGGTCAACAAAGATTGAGAACAATTGGGATTCGGATAATCGAGGTTCCACTGTATACTCTAATCGATGACCGAGTATTGTATCTCATCAGTCGCTTCGCTGGTTCCAAGAGATACCACTAGTGATGGGGATAACATTCTTCTATTTGTCGTACACGATTTTTTTCGCACTTGTCGAGAGAATACTGTATTCCGAAACGTGGAGAACTATGCAAATGCACGCTTTCGGAGCAGAGTTTCGGGGAATCTTATCCCTTTCCTTCGCTTCGGCTCTGCGTCGATCCTCTTCTGGATATCCGGAACAATCGGGCGTCGTTCGTTCCTTCGAAATTCACCGGGGATTCGTCGGAAACCTGGTGAATTTTCGTTCGTCCTTCGAAGGGAAGTTTCGTTTTCAGTCTTTCCATGAAGCACCGAGGCCTCGGGATCGCTTTTCTTACCGCGCTTTTCTCCCGCAAGACGAAACTTGATATTCGTGTGGGAATAGGTATTCATTCTTCTCTACCGCTTCGAGAACTCTCGGGGAAATTCGCTTTATTTCAGACGCGGTCCGAATATTTTCGGCTCCTCGATTTTTTTTTTCTCTTTTGTGGACCCCGCGAAGAGAGGCGGGGACGTTTACCGCGAAACAATCTAGCAGCTCCGCTCGTTTCGCGCCCGGTTAGAAGTCTTTACGAGCCGCTCTAACGCCACTCCTGTAATTTTTGACGTTTACATTCCCGGCTACAACAATCTCCCCGCCCAAGAAAAATGCCCGGTTCCGTAATTCCCGCCTCGCAACGAGAGACAATGACTCGTATTCAGGGCATTCGGTTAGGTAGAAAGGCTCGGCGGAACGAGCGAGAGTTAAATTTGTTGCGATGTCCGGGATACACTTTGTTGGATGAATTGCGTTCGAGACAACGATAACCGGCGTTGCCTCCGACGAAAATAACCGCGGAAAATTTCTCGCTTGTTCCCTCGTCTGTTTTATCAGACAACGTTGCAAGAAAAATAATAAATCGTCAAGATAAGTATTCCCAGTTGTCAAAGTTATGAACAAGACTTAGAAAATCATACTTTTTTCATATTTTTAATAAATGCAGGTTGATAATGACTAGACAGCGAAGTCTATGCATTTATGGCAATGCTAAGTATGTAAAAAACCTACGAGACTATTATCAAGTTAGAATGTTTAGAACATTAAACATACTGTTTTTCGAGTTTTAATTCCTTATTTGCGCTTCCAAAAATTTTATTTTCCATAAAGGTCCACTGTCTAATGACATTTTTTAGAAACCTCAGAAACTGAATTTTCCGTGAAAAGAAACGAAATTTAAAACATTTTTAACATGTTAACTATAGAAACAGTTTTACCACAATTCCTTCAAAACATGCAGTGATTTTAATTCGTTTCAGTGAAAATGTTAAAAAGTGTTTTAAAGCAGCTTCTACTTAATGACTAATTCTACAACATACTAAAAACTCTGATAAATATCCCAGAATTAAAAACAATTTTTGAAGAGCCCAGAATAATAGAAAATTGAATTCAATTTGCCTGCGAATTAAAAAAAAATATGCTTCATCGATCGTAATAGTAAAGAGACAAAGGGGATTAATTTATACCCCTTCGTCCTTCTTCGAATCTTCATGCCTTCCATTTAAATCTCGAAGAACTTCAAAGCTCAATCCAAAATAGAACCCCACGAGATCTTATCCGCTGTTCTCGTTCCAAAAAGGAACATCAATGGAAGATACAGATACGCGGAGAGATTTGGCTCAGGGAATCTTTCCTAAAATTTGCCTTTGGCAAAGAGGAACGGAGACTCGAGGGCGGAGGGAAATGATAAGAGACGATTCGAAGCAAAACAGTGAAACGGAGGAAGGAAGGATGAACAGAGAGATCGAATCGATTCGCGAGATCGCAGACAGAATTCCGACGTAAACAGGCTTAAATTGGTAGTCTCTTGGCTTTCGACTCGCGCTCTCTTCTGTCTGGTTGGAATACTTGTTGCTCCTCTGTTTCCCGTTTGACGTCATGCAGTGCTTCAAATCAATTTCGACTCATTAACGGGGCCTGGAACACAAGTGCCGAAGGACATCCTAACAAACTTTGCTTTATCTAACGACGAGAAACCTTCACATTGTCCCTTTTGTCTCTACTTCGTCTCTACTTTTGTCTCTTTTTCTCTATTTCGAAGGACACTGATGATCATCTTAGGGGATCTTCAATAATTATTAAATGATTTGAGTTCGTTTCGATTTTTATAAGGTGGTTCCAAGTAGCGAGGAAGTAGCGGATCTTAGGATCTTCCGCTCTCGGGAGATTGTATTTTTGGGGGGATGAAAGAGTCAAAGATCTAAGGATCCTACTTCAAAGCGCGAAAAGAAATTCCTGCATGAGCGATCGTGGCAGACTATGGCCTGCAGACAAACTTTTCGCTGCGTGGACTCTCGAGAATGTATTGTGAAGCTTCAAAGGCTAGAGCGAAAGATATTTCTCGGGACTGAGGAGCGGCGGTATTTTCGTGTCGCAAAACGATTAGAACGGTTCGAGACGTTTTAGGTAACCGACTGGGAGGGTAATTGATCGGTGCTCGAATCGCTTGCAATTAAAGTGCGGACTTTTCTTGAACATTGGAACAGTGAGAAACTATTGGAAATCTGGAGAACAATGATTCGCTCAATCCAAATTTTTTTGAGAGCTACATAAAACTCTGAAATCCCATTTCACAAGACTAAGAAGGAAATTTATTCAAACTCTGAATGAATAGAGTAAGAAATTTTCGACTCGACAAACGATGAACAGAAAAATCTGCGTACAGTTAGATCATGAAAAGAAGCGGGAATATTTTTAGAAGTTGATCCCTCTGTTTGCGGGGTTCGATAAATTAAGCTAAAATGGCTGGGACGCTGAGGGATCGCGTCGGACGCTTCAAAGAATTCAAATTTAATTAATCGAGGAGAAGGAAGGAGTGGCGGGAGAGTTTTGGCGCCACGTATCCGTGACAGAAGGCACCCCACGAGCTGTCGGCGAAGAACGACGATAAATTTAGGCGAGTCGCTCTCTCGCGGTTCGTCGTATGCGTCTAGATTCGCGGCTCGTGATTTATTATGTGTTCGAGGATCGCCTCGTTCGAAACGCATGTGCCGCCATCGGATCGCATGGGATTCGACGGTGGTTAACGTCCATTAACGTCCCGCTTCTCTTTTTGCCGTTTGTCTTTTTCGTAAATTATTTCATCGTTGATACGTGTACCGAAATACCCTAATGTTTATTAATGACCCTTTGAAGGAGGACAGTGAACAGCAAACGGGGAGTTGAAATCAAGACAGCAACACGGTAACACTTTCAATAGTTTTTTCTCAAATTCTTCTCATCAACTGTGAATCAAAATTCTACGTTTCCATCCACTTAACCCGTAAAAGCCGCCACTTAATTTTCGTCAAAAGCACACCGCGAACATTTTCTCTCTCAATTTTTCCGGCCGACTTATTTCTAGAAACAATCCTCAAAATCCCCCGCGGAGAGCGGAGACCTAAAAAACAAAGGCAGAGACCGATTAAACGATACTAAATTGCGCCGAGCTTCCGACGAAGCCAGACCAAGGGGGGAGGAGGAGGCGGAGAACAAAGGCGAAAAAGTATTCTCGAGGGGTGGGCGTGCTGGCAAAAGTCAAACGACCCTTAGACGCCCGTGGTCGGAATTTCGTTGGAGGCCAGGCTCAAAGGCTTTCGCTAAATCGTACTTAAAAGTTAAAGCTCGAAGCGTAAGCAAAGGATCTGACCGGTGGCGGGACGGGGGTGACGGGGGTGGAGAGAGGGAAGCATAACAGGAGGTCGTGAAAGCAGAACCTCGTGATGATCAAAGAGCGTTAAAAGAGGATCGTGTTGTGTTGTCTTGCCTGCTACTCGTTTTACGTCGCGCTTCGTCTATACGTGCGCGCAACACCTTCTGAACCGAGATAAACACCACCGGAAATCTACTTTCCTCGATAATACGCGTCGTTTCTTAATCTATCTGCGCCAGTTCGCGGTTCTTTCCTCTGAAGAGGATAAACAGCGTTGCTTTTTTGTAAGTTACTTTACATGGTAAAAGATTTATTTATGCTTGCTTTTGCCTTGGAAATATTTTAGCGGTATTTTTGAAACATATTTTTGTTAAGAGAAAAGAATTTTCTTCGTGAAGGCAGATAAAAAGGTTGCTTCATAAATAAGGAAATTTATTCGTGGTGGCTTTTGCTTAGGAATTTTCTATATTTTTGGGACAATTTTTGGGACATGTTATTGGAAGAAAAAAATTTTTCTCGTCAGAGAAGATGAATCTTCAGGAGATTTTTTTTGTAAGTTAAATACTTTATGCATGGTGACTTTATCTTAAGAATTTTCTGAAAATGTTTTATATTTCAGAGATAATTTTTGAAATACATTTTTAGAGTAGAAAATTCTACTACCATGCCGAAGGATAAACAACATTGTTGTCACGCGGCTGCTTTGTAAATAAAAGTAGCTGTTCGCAGTACATAGCTGTTGCTTAGAAATTGTTTTGAAATTTTTTATATCTCAATATTTTAAAGGTAATTTTTGAGACACTCTGTACTTCTTTTGTACAGGAAGATGAAATATAGTTATTTTCTTGAATTCAGTTTGCACGTAAACAATATATGTATGGTTTACTTTTCTTTCAGAATGGACTAAAAGATTTTTAGGATACATTTGTTAAATGAAAATTGTTTTTTCATGTATAGAAGTAAAAAATGGTATTTTCTTAAGATTATTTTGTACACAAAAAAATTTATTTATGGTTGCTTTACTTAGAAATTTTCCACAAATATTAACTATACTGAAAGAAATTTACGAGATAATGTTCAAGAGAAAAAAAGGTCTTTTATGTGTAAAAGTAAACAATATTGTTTTCTGGGTTGCTTTCTACGGAAACAATTTATAGCTGCTTTTACTTGTAAATTTCTAAAGGCATGGCATATTTCTAAAGAAAAACATGCTTTTCTAGGGATCACATGTTACGTAAAAAAATAAAATTGTTGCTTTTGCTATAAATTCCTTAAGATTGTTCAATGTCTTAGAGATAATTTTTGTAGCAAAACATTCTAAAAAGGAAAAGTGTCTTTTGTCTAATAGTATTTATATTAAAAATCTTTTTAGCACAAAATTCAATAGAGGTGAGATCAATTTTTCACAATATTTTTGTCTTCAACGTTTATAATAAACATATTCTTATTTTATATTTATTAAAAATGTTTGAATTTAAGCAGAGAATGAAATGTATATAAAATGTGACAAATTTAAAAAAGTTGATTAAATTTAAATATACAATCAACATACACACAAATAATAAGTCTACAAAATCAAACAAATAATAATAGTGTCAGCAAAACAGACAATACTAAATGCAACATGAGAAACGCTCTTTCCTGCGCATGAAAAAGAAAACTGCGACACTTATCCACATTTCACAGTATTATACTGTGGCACTATCATCGTAAAAGAAAAGCTCCCACGCATTTGAAAAGGAAACAACTCACCTGAATCTCCGCTCTCATCTTCGCGCCACGAAAACGTCGTTCGTCGCAACAACTGCGTCAGCGTCGACAAACGTCACCCGGAAGTCCTTCGGCTCGAGTCACTCCTCGATCATCTCAGACTCCGGTGGATCTTTGGCCACCCCTCTACGGATGCACACTTCGTAAACACTACTTCGTCATTCCCGCGGCGAACCGGTGCGGCGTGTTCCCGAGATTGCCCCGCGTGTCATTCGACGCTGAACGATCGTCGAAGGAAATAGTCTCGCGGCGTGAGAGAAGCGAACGATGAGAGACTCCGATGATAGAGGGACCACGTGGCGGGTAGTCGCATGAAAACACGAAGACAGGGCTACGTTGGGGCTCGGAGGCACGTCCCGGTTGACGGTTCGCGGCGCACTGCCGCCACTTTCCGGTTCGCGCGCTTCCTCTTCTTCTCCTTCTTCGTTCCTTCGTCGGCGGGTAGGAGCCCTTCTTTCGAGTCACGAGGAGCCGGTGCGCGCACGTGCCGGCCACGGCCGAGGAACAGCGACCGACACCTCCTCTTCTTCGCGCTTCACCCTTTCTCCGTCCCCTTCGTGCCGCCGCCAACCTCCTCCTCCTCCTCTTCCTCCTTGGTTCCACTCTCCTTCTTCACGTCCCCGTCCCGGCCTCTTTGTTGCCGGCGGCCTCTTCTTGCTCTTTTGCCGCTTGTTTGTTGTGGGTGTTTTCTTTGACGGCTGCCTCCGCGCCGCTCTTTTTCGGACCCGGAAGAGGTGAGCCCCCGGCAAGATTAATTGACGGGGGACCACGACGAGGCGGGAGAGCGCTCTTTCCACTACCCGACGTTCTCTCTCGCACCCTTCTGCTTTCTCTTAGCCAGTTTCTCCTGACCAGTCTGATCGACAGCCGAGATCCGACCGGGATATCGACGGCGGTTCTTAGAAGTCGAGCCGCCGTTTCGCGGCGTCCTTCCCTCCTCCTGTCGATCCTTGATTAGGATTTACCTCAAGTTTTACGTTCATTCGAATCCACCTTTAAAAAAATCTCTCTCTTCCTCACTTCTATTAGTATTACTTAATTAACTCCTTCCGAGAACTGTTTACATAAAGATATCTCAGTAAATTATTAAAATTCTCAGAAGCCAGTTAATGAGATTCTGAGTTATCGTTTATGATTTCTATCTAGTTATGTAGTTGGATAACCGAAATCGGCTCGCTTCTGAAGTTCTCAGATTTCCAAGGTGGGAGATGCTCTTCGGAGGTTCCTTGCGCCATCAGAGCTTGGCACTGACTGACAATCGGGCCAGGTTAAACCGCACCAAGTAACCAGACAACAGAGTGTCGGAGCGAAGGGCGGGGGATGCTCCGAGTCAGTGGGAAACGAGTGGAGAGGAAAAGGAGGGCGGAGAATGCTCGCCACGTGGAGGGTTGTTTTGATTAGGGAGTTTCGCCGCTGGAGCTTTCCTTGTCGCGCGCGGCGGGTTGGAAATCCGCGGCTGCGAATTGCGAACTTGGAACGCGCAACTTTGCGCTGACGGAAAGCGAAGTTGTTTTATTGGCTCGAACAAATCTGACAGTAATTTCATTCTGGATTGGATAAAGGCTATTTACAATTAAGGCTGTCGCGATTCTTTCGGAAACTTTGGTGAGTAGACTATGGATTTTTACGCATTTATGAGAATCGTTAATATGTAAAAATCTTCTTAGACTATTAGAAGATAGAAAAATATACAAAATTTAAAAAATATATAATATTATGTATATAATAATACTTACAACACAAAATACATTCTTATTCAGGCTTCAGTTCTTTATTTCTGTTTATAAAAAATGATTTTTGCATAAAAATCCGCTGTCTATTGAGAATTTTTAAGTGTGTGAACATTTTATTTTAATTTTACATGCTTTTCTGTAGCTGTAAAAATATGAATTTGCATAAAAAAAATATCGACTATTTATATAATGTATATGTATAATTATTAAATTACGAATTTTTGTGCCAAATTAAATTTTCACAACACACAAATGAAGACTTGAACCTTTGGTAACAGATTGACTTATTTTTTTAAACATTGTAACTTGTATTATATTTTTAGTATTTTTAATATTTTGGTACTTATCAACAGCAATGTATTCAAACAATACTAAGCAATGTACCGTACAATGAAAATGAAAATTCGGTCTAGTCGATCCGTAAACAAATAATTGATGTCATAGAATGTAAAAGAGATTCCACACATTACTTAAAACATTAAGAGTGACGTGCAGAATCAACAGGTGAAATTAAAAAATTCTCAACAATTTGATTTTTATTGAAACAAGTTTTATAATGTTTCATTTAACGACTGTGTAATATACTGTATGGATATTTTAGCACTAGGACCACCAAAATAAATTTATTGAAATTATATTAAAATGCGTAGCGATTTAATTTGAAATGAAGATATTTTTAATCCATTTCGTTATTTATTTTATTTATAGCATTTCTTTTCTTCTTATCTATGCTTCTATTAATGCAATCCATAATTTTATAAATTAACTCTTGATTCGCAAACCGGGATTTTTCCAGCCGGAGCAAACTTAAAAAGTATATTTTCCCACTTTGTATCTTTTATTCTAATCTCAGTCTAGAAAAGTTTATAAATGTTGTATGAATTTCTCAGAACGGTGTTTATTCACTAAAAAGCATGTCGCATGCCACTGACCTCCATTTACGATTTCAATTAATGGTAAAAACATTTGTGCGTTAATATTCTAAAGTAAAATTTAAACTTATTTAAAACTTATGTAAAATTTTCCACACATATGTGGACAATACATCAGTCAAAGTGCTAATAAGTATTTCACAATTTTATCAAATCCCTTAAAACTCCATAAAAGTGAAAAGTCAACCTCGAGTCAAGTTTATTTTTGGAATTCACACTATAAATCTTTTCTTTGAGAGTTATAATTTAAAAGAAAATACTACTACAGCACCTATTCTGTTTTAGTTTTCCTTTAAATAATTTCATCTCAAGTTTACCCAGATAGCACCATACGTTCCAAGGACGTTCGTTTCATGTTCAGTTTATGTCCGAATGTCCTACGTCCATTTTGGACATTCCTAGGACATTCCTGAAACTTAAATTTCGGATGTTTCAGAAACGTCTATTTTAAAAGTTCTGTGGATATTCGGAAGACTTAAATTTCGGATGTTTCAAGAGCGTCTTAAAAGTTCTATGGATGTTCGGAAGGTTTAAATTTCGGATGTTTTAGAAACGTTCCTCTAAAGAGTGTTATGGATATGCATAAGAAATACACAATATAACCTCAACGTTGCAATGAAATTTTGGTGTCTTATTTATTTCTCGTATAGGGTGAAGGCATTAAAGGTCGACAATCCTTTAGTAGTCGGCTACTCTTATATTGTTCAGCTTGAAAAAACGAACATTTAAATAGAAAGTTTGTTAAACAATAATTTTATATTGAATTTTAAATCTCTGAACTTTAAAATATGTACATGCAACAAAACGAGGTTTTCAAAACTAAAGGAAAAGAAATGCTTCTGAATTCTGAAATGATTCGTAAATAATTGTAAACAATTACTTTATTCAAAACGACGCGTATATTATAAAAACTTGCTTTGATATATCATACAAAGGTAGCCAAATAAAAATTTTCTTTATCTAATCATTTGAGTAGTTTGAGGTTATAGATAGGATCATCGAAGTTAATAAGTAAAGATGCTCGATCGAGACTCCAAAGAAGAATAATGGGTGACCGTGAATATTCCGATAATAACATAACCTGCAAGGTTTAGAGTAATATTCCTTGCTGTCCGGATTGTGAAAGATAATAAGATCTATATTTATATTTTGTAATATCCAAGAATGCGAATTTAAGAAAATGATTCATTTAGTAATTTTAAGCGTTTTTGAATGTTCGGAACATGTCCTGATAATGTCGACACAGCACATTCTGAGGACGTCCCACTTTGTAAATGGGACCTTACTGCGACGTTTAGAAAACTTATAGAGAACATATGGACCTTTACGGGACGTCCGGAACGTCCAGAACGAATATTCTGTGGACATACATACAACGTGTTTGTGCTATCTGGGTATAATTCTACAATGACACGAATAAAAGAATAAATTGTAACAGCGACAAGGATCTATTTCATATCACACTTTCTACAGAAAACCAGGCAATTGGTCAATGCTTCTTAACTCATTTCGAGATTTTCCGTATCGTGAATCCTTCTCAGCTAATTCTATCGAATGAGAAGGGTGGCCAACGATCGGGGTCGATAGCCGTGCGCCAAACAACGAGCCCTTATCACCAAGCAATCACGTGGTAGAGACAGAGAGAGAAGAAGAGAGACTTGCCACCGGAGGGGGTTGCAGGGACACGAAGGAGGAACGAGCGAACAGAGGAGAAGGTGTACCGTGTAGAAAAAGCCTATTGCTCGAAAAACGGGTTTGCGGTGCCGCGGGTGCCGCCGGGTGCGCTGTAGTTTATCGTTGAAATCGTGTAGCACGTTACGGTACACCGCGATCATTAGCAGCTAGGAGCTGACTGGCTGCCAGGAAGCCAGCACGATACTCTCTTTGATATCCGCTTGTTCTACCGACGTATATACTCGCGTCGATTCGAGGAACCCGTGTCCCGTGTACGCGTCGTCGATCCATCGATCCTCCATCTTTATCTCCTCGCTCTTTCCTAACCCCTGACACGGCCACATTTCGAACCGGAGAATTAATGGTGAATTAATTTGATTCATCATTGAGAGACTGGAAGTTACTGTACCGAGTTATTAAATTATCCTGCTGGATCAGTAGAATTTCATTTTTGGATGTATGCAGGGAATTAACGATCGACGCTTTTGCGTACGTGGAGGAAGGTTTCAGAGCAGAGGAATTCAAATTGCATAGGGGTCGTTAGCTCCGATTTTGAAGAACTCTATCCGTGACCATAATACGAGGTCAAAATACCAGCCAACTTTCTAGCAGCAAGATAGAACGTTCATCTTAAATTTCATGGCGTGTAAAAATTAAATTAAAAGACCGCTTTCGCCTCCAATTTGGACGTGCTCCAATGTTTTTAATTTGGACGCGGTCCAAGCGCACTTTTCACCGTATTCTTTTAAAATATGATATCGCTCCCTATCCAAAAGGGGACTTTACAACACTTGAAGAGAGGAACCTAGCCAGTGGAAAAAATCGACGTTCTTTGAACTCTTTATCGTTCGCAATAAAAGCTAGAACCCGTCCGATGAAAAAATAAATACGCGGCACAAAGTTTTTGAAGCATACTTATTAAAATCTGTGAAACGGGAACGATGTGTTGTAATATGTCACTTAAAAAAATTTTGGAGTATCAAAGCCATACTAAAGCCTTTATACTACGACTTCTGAAAACACAAAAAGTATTTCCGGTTAGGTGAGATCGCCGAATCCACGCTGACAAATTTCAAACGCTTCTACATTACTGCGCGACCTCATTCGAAATTTCAAAACAATGATGTCCCTTTAACCCGAGAAAAAACGTCATCGCGCATGCGACCGACCGGACAAAATAAACCGGCAAGCAAGTTTCCACGGCACGTTCTTGGCGAGAGGCCGTCACGCGGGATCGAGAGACAGAGAGAGAGAGAGAGAGAGAGAGAGAGAGAGAGAGAGAGAGAAGCCGATTTTTTTGTTTCGACGGTCGACATTTGAGGCGGCCGCGATTCGATCGCGCGCGCTTCTTTGTAAAGTCGCCGATCCGGCGCGACCGAAATAACGTTATTAACGAAGAACGTGTCGCCGGGATGTTATCGTGCCGAATTAACGATAAGCGAGAGATCGGGGCACCGTATCGGGAATCTTATTCCGTGAGTCATCGCTGAACCGGTCGATACCAATTGAGGCCGATCGAGAGTCGAAGTCGCGGGCTGTTCTTGGCGGCGAAGATGCCGAGAAGAGCCGAGAGGGCCGCGCGCCGTCTTTGGCCCCCGGGACTTTTAAATGATAATCGACGAGAAAAACGACCCGCCGCCGCCGCCGCCGCGATTAAAATCTGCTCGCCGCGCGAAGAAAGAACTACGGGAACAAATATGGGATAGCGGCGGCGGACCCCGAGACACGTTCCGACCGCGACGCGATTCAAAGACGAAATCGAGATTCGATGCCGAATGCCGGGCGGAGATTCGGTCTGGAATCGATTTCAGGCGTCGTCGAAAGGAAATTTGATGGCGGGATTGCTGAGGGAGGAAGGGGGGAGCCTGGGAAAGAGATAGAAGGGTAATTTTGAGAAGGAAATAAGATTCACTGTTTTTGATGATCTTCTGTTTCGGTAACAAAAGGAAATTGCCTCGAAAGCTTGCTTTCGGGATTAAGGAGACATTCCTTTGTGATAACTTAAAAATATAATGTTTCTCTTTTCATTTTGGAAAGAATATTTATTTATGAATAGAATATAAAATTTTGGTGCACTTTTTGTACACCAAAACCTTGAGCACAGTACAAAAATCGCATGATCTATATCAGTGATTCCTTTTTAAATTCGCGGAACACTTTTGATTACAAGAAAAATTTGCGGAACACCAGAATTACTTCGATCATAAAGCTAACAATAAACTAACTTACAATATTTTCTTCCAATAGTGTTAAATGGTTCATTATTATGGGGACAAATTCTCTGGTACTTTTATTACTAAAAGTTCAAATCATCTATGATAGTGAGATTCAATTTTCAAACACCTGTTTACAGCGGACACACTAAACTCTAGAAGCAAATTAATCAATGTTAGATAAAAATTTGTGAAGTAACAAAAAAGTAATTAAATAAATTGCAAATAGATTGCAGTTAAATTTCGTAATGTGACAAAAGGAATGCTTCTTTAAGGCGGAAATTTCTTTTTTCTTGGCGGAAAATATCGATTTTTTGGTATTTTTTTAATAAACAAAACTATAAACTTAATCAATCTTAAACATTGTCTATATTTTTAAAAAACTTTTATGAAGTAAAACAAATGTTTTCGGTTGAATTCACTCGAAAATACAGTTGGAATCAACTGCGAACTAAACGCATCGCGAAATTGCGGTTGACATGATATCTGTCCTTTAGTTCATATAGAATTAAAAATTTCAATGTAGTTTTATTTTATATATTTATAGTTATCGTTCGACCTACAATGAAACTAAAATAGTTATTTTTCGAAAAATGGTGATTATTCGAATCCAAATGTTCGATTTCATTCCTGAAATTACCCAAACTTTTGTTAATTAAAAAAAAATATGTACAACCTATCACCTTGCCTATATCGAACGATAACTATAAGTGTATAAATAAAACCATATTGGAATTTTTAATTTTATATGAACTAAAGATTCAACCGTAATTTCGCGATGTTTAGTCTGCGGTTGATTCCAACAATATTTTCGAGTGAATTCAACCGAAAACATTTGTTTTACTTAATAAAAGTATTTTAAAAATATAGACAATGTTTGAGATTGATTAAGTTTACAGTTTTGTTTATTAAAAAAATACCAAAATATCGATATTTTCCATGTAGAAAAAAGAAATTCCTCTCTTAAAAGAAATCTAATTGTGGTAGTGGATAATTTGGAGTCTTCGATTTTGATCGTCGGACTATTTATAAATGTAAATCTTGAACGCATTTGAATATTTCCGTCTGATATGTGTAGAAGCGTGATAGCGAATAAATTAGTATATTATTACTTTATCACTTTTTATCTAATCTGCATCCATGTTAAACATGTTTTTTATAAATGATTTGAAATGTGACATTGATATGTTTCACTCACGAGGGATCATTCGAATTATTGACGGTAGAAACAGATGAATTAAAATTTCAGCGAATTGTTATTTTTTGTTAACAAGATATTGAACACCTGATTTATCGAAAGATTGCATGATATATCAGAGATTTGGCAAGTATTATAAAATTATTTCAAATTCTTTGTACCCAGTTTCTCCACAAAATATAAACAAATATATAAATCTACAGAGCATAAAATTGTTTGGTAATCTCCTCGTCAATCAAAATTATTTTCTCCTCCATCTCACGTAATTTCCAAAGGAAACCCAATTGAACCACCGTCGCGTCGGTAGCCGCACTTCTCAATTTCATATCACCTTGGAATTTTTTTGCGCGCAACCGAAGTACACGCAACATTCCAGCACCGAGGTCAAGAGAGGCAAGAACCATAGTCAAGGTTTTATTAGACAATCGAAAGGCAAAAATTCGATTATCCCTGAAACAGAAGAGCGGCGAGTCAACAAGAACGGCCGGACGTTCTTTCTGCTTAAAAGCGGGACCCGTTTTAAGAAGTTTCTTGGCTGAACTCTCCCCAGCCGTCGCGTCGAAGAGAAAAAGGGGGCAACGAAATCAGTAATTTCCCGGAGTCCGATGTTCGCCGCGCCGTTGAGCAAATTTATCATAAGGGATGGGGTAAAAGGGATCGGGGGAAGACGAAGTGCGTCGACTGCGCGTCGTTAGCGAGGACGGACGGATTCTCGTTTCGTCGAGGGGGAAAAGAACCCGGGGAGGAGCGTTGACTTCGCGGATACGCAGTAGGACACGTAACACGGTGATTTGACACTAACAGGAGCGGCGTACGGGAATGGCGTCGTGACCAGGTGTAATCGAGAAAAGGGGAGCCGTGGGAGGGGGGAGCGGAGGGGGTCATCTTAGAGGGCAGTCGGCGCCTTTCATCCCTTCCTCCGGGCCGCTTCTTCTCGTTTATCTCTTTTTTTCTCGCTCTTATCCTCCCTCCTCGTCCCCTGCGCCTAGCCGCTCTCTTGTCCCCTTCTCGCTCGCTCACTCTGTCCCCCTCGCTGTCACTCTTCCTCTCCTTTCTTCGCTCGATGCTGCTCACGGATTCGATCGGGACGAATCGTCCCTTCGAAGAAACTGATATCTGGCGTCTCGTCGCGGCAAGGCGAGGCTCGACGAAAGGAAAAATTCACGGAAAAGCCGGAGGAGGAGACGCAACGTGCTGGATCCGCTCTTAACAAACAACCGAACGGCTCGGGCGCTATTATCGTTGATTCACGCCGTCGTTTCGCACGGCGAAAATGAATGATAATAACGCTTTTATAGTCCCATTGTGAGGGCCGCTCGCGGGACTTAAGCAGAGATAGTCGGTATAAACGTCGTGGGTGGTCCCCGTGGCGAAATCTTTTGATCCCCTCGCGTGAAACTGCGGCAATAAAGAACGGTTCGCTAACGATCGCTCGTTATTCACGCGACCGTGTATCGGCGGTTGTGTTAATTAGGCGACCGCAGGAAGCTCGTTGTAGATCGTAGACGATACTCGATAACGCCGCGAGTATTATTCGCGCCTCTGGCTCCGTACTTCCTACCATCTTCGGGTCGTAATGAAATTTGTTCGAACCCGCGAAGTATTTGCCAATGACCAGTGAAAAGGCTGCAGAAAGACTCAAATTGTGAACTTTATTTATAATACTCTTGTCTTAGGTTCTTTGTTTCGCAAGAGAAAATTCATTTATCCACTCCGCTGGATTTTAATTAAGACGCCAGCTCAACTTTTACAAAAATCCAGACTTCGATTCCAGTTTACGATTTATCTAGGACGGCGCGCAGAAGACGATACGGCCCTGGCGCCGCAAAGTGGGAGTAATGAGAATGCTCGTAAAGGGGCGAGAGGAGGACGGAACGAGCCGTTTACCTGGACGCGTGACGGAGGCAGGTGCACGTCGTGGCTGTCGGCACGTTTGATGTTCGCCACGCAGCTCGCCAGCAGGAACGGTGGATGCGTATGTCGCGTTGGAACGAAGGACGAAGGATAAACCGAGTCGCCTCGGTGGAGGGGGTCGAAGGCCCGGTGGGATGGAGGAAGGGGCCAGCCGGAAGCAGGAATTAGGCGGAAGAAAAGGGAGAAACTGTAACGAAACGAATGGGGGTGAAGAGGTGATCCTTGCTGGAAAAGCGGAGAGGGGACTGTGATTGACGATGGGGACGAAACGGGGGTTGAAGTGGAAATGGAACAAGTTGAAGATTTGTTTAGATTCCGATTCCGGAGCATTCTTCGTTTTGATAGACTCCAGGAGGTAGAATTTACATTTTCAATCGAAGCGAAATTAAATTAATTAAATATTGTCTGCGAAAGAGCCACGTACGTATGAATACCAAATGAAAATCGCGGAGATCGAGGATTTAGGATGAACCAGCATTATGTAAACACCAGGATGAATTTTCATCCCACCGCGTTCCGAACCTAACTGACTCTGTTCTCGGATCAAAAAGCCGTCGAAGCTGGCAATTTACGAAATTAGCATGAAATATCGTCCGCCCGTAACATGATTTATGAAAAATTATTGCCGCTCTGACAGTGGTGCTACCATCCGACGCATTTATATTACCATAATCGCGACAATGCAGTAATTTTGTGGTGGAATTGAATTAACGCCCCCTCATCCTAAACTATTTCATCCCATTAATATGGTTTACAAATTCTTGTTGATCTTTTCGTACATTAAAATCTCTATTATTCAACTTGCAATTATCGTCGACTGTTAGTACCAAAAGTTTCCGTGATTTCACGCACCGGCGATAAGAGTACAGTATGCTGTACACCAGTGGTGTCAAACTCATGTATAAATACGGGCCACCAAATTCATTTTAAGAAAATCCGCGGGCCGCAGACAGGAAGAAAAAAAGTCTTTTATTTATAATGGAAAATAACTCATTGAAACTTTACATTTATTTTTCTTTAATAAATTTACAAGAATAAAAAAAATACATTAAAAGACACATTAATTTTAGAAATTCAAAGACTTAATATTTTTTACTAGACACTTGGCATCTTTTCGCAGATACAATTTAATGATATCGGGTGTAATTTTTTGGGATAAAGATATTTTTAATATAGATTTTAAGTTTTCATTTGTTAACCTCACCCTGTGTGAAGTTTTATTAGTCTTGAAGACAGAAAATAATTGTTCACATAGATATGTACTACCAAACATTGCCAAGATTCTCGCAACAAACATACGCATTTCAATAAAATGTTCTGGCAAGTACGAATAAAAATCTGGAATGTCAATTTCATTATACTTTTCCTTTAGCATTGTGTTGCATTGTATTTTTTTGGTAATAAAATTAATTTCAAGTTTTGGGCCGCGGGCCGCACTCTAAGGTCTTGAGGGCCGCGTGTTTGACACCACTGCTGTACACTGTGCAATAATGCTGTACTAATTACTAGCATTTCATATCGCGAATGCTTAAACCGGTTAACCGAGGTCCCGAGCATTTATTTTTAACAATATTTAGCACATGCTATTTTCCAGTTAATGGTACTTAGCACTCCCGAACGAATAAACAAACATAATCGCCTTTTATCGACGTGTTTTCTACGATTTCGCTCGCGGTGGATCCCTCAATCCCGTATAAAGCATTTTTAAGGCTCCACGCGGGGAGCGAAGGTTTATGGCGAAGCCTGACCACCGGCGCCGATGAGTCCCCTAATTATTATTCGACCATACGGTCGCGCTCGCGTGCGCGCGCACGCACTCATACGCATAGATATTTGGTTGGACGGTGGGCGGGGATCGACAGTGGCGTCGAACGGGCTTAAATGTCGGCAGTCGTTCTGAATATTACAGGGAATGCGGTTAAATAAATATCGATAATGCCGTTTCGGTGCCTTTTCGCGAAAACGATCCCCGACCGAGGGCCCCATAAGCCTTTACTTTATTGTTATTGCGACGTACTCCGCGCCAGTGCTCTCCACGCGGTAGCCGAGGACTCGATAAATTAAATTAATGCACGCTGATGGCTACAAGTTACTCCGCGATCGTGTAACCCTCACTCCTCCGACCCTTAAGTATGTTTTCCTATAGAAAATTGACGAAGAAACGCCGGGCGAACGGTTTTCTTCGTGATTGCGAAGTCATTCAAAGGAAATGAAAATTGAACGAATCTCCCTCGATCGAGATCGCGAATCCCGCCTTTCGAAGGAATATTATTTGGAACCTAGACTCGAACGAAGGATCGAACTTAGCTGAAAGTGATACCCCACGCTGAGTTTCTCTCGATCTTCGGTACTCAAGGGTCCTAGCGATCCCTTTTTCAATTATCCGATCGCGGGAGCAACCCGAGTCCTCGGTAAAGCATATAACTCGCAATTCGCAAGAGCTACGGCGGTTTCGTGGAGTCGCTAACGATAAGTAACACGATAATCCTGAAAGTCCGGGAACTTGTAATTCCCCGATCGCGGGCTGCGCCGCGCCGGTCCCATGAGATTGTTATTAGGGAAACTTCGAGGGGACTTCATTGGAAGGGATCAAACGCCTTCTGCGAAATCTCGAAGTCCGGGGAAATCCGACCGCAAATATCGGAAGGCGTCATTACGTTTAATTAACTCTTCGACGGAGTTCGACTCTCGTATTGGGGAAAAATCGCAGACGGGGAACTGAATGCGCAGTCGATCCATTAATTATTGGAGATCGATTACGGTAGAACTGCATTAGAGGCCAGAGAATTTTAGCGACGCAAGTTGAAATTTCGATAATTTTAATAAATAACTCTTTTCTTTCTCACCAGTATCTCATAACAAGAATGGAACAACCACTCTATAATAATTGTAACACGTTGTCTTCCGATGCATCAAAACGATCTGTTCTCTTTAGAGAAACGATCTAACGAGAACAGCCTTTTCTTAATTAATTAACAGCGCAAATAAGACACTTGGTTTCATATTTCGTTTCTCTCAATACCTATCAGTAATTTCCATTTTTATTTAATTCCATTCTCAGGCCTCACCTCGAATATGGATCTATAATAATTTGGTCTCCTTACCACAATTATTACATTGTAAACGAATCGAGGGCGTTTAACACAAAGTCTGAAGACTCGTTGCTTTTAGATCTTGTAATCGTATTCCAATAATATGCCATAACTATGATCCTTGGTTAATGAACTTTGGTATGTTCACCCTTGAGAATACAAGAACCATGTCTGATATCATTTTTATTCACAATATCGTTAATAACAGGGTAGATTGCTCTCCCATTTTGGAAATGCTTAATTTTAATATTCCTCCCAAGAACTTGAGGTGTCCTAATATCGTTTATGTAAAGACTTGAAGACACATAGAACCTCATATGACAAACACAACAGTATTGATCGTATTTCTTCTGTCGCTATTGATTTTTTCTTTGATTCTAAGCCACGGTGGATTATAGAGGTGTTCTGACTTCCCTCAGAAAAGTGTGATAAATAGATGGAAGTTCTTCTGGCGACCACTAGAGTGCATCTGAGTAGAAACTCCTGTCAGTGAGCGATTTTTTGCTTTTGCATACTGTCGTTTGAATTAGGTTAAATTGACAACTGCAAAATATTTACCGTTGGAATTTTCTTTATTTTCATCATATTTATTAAAGAAAGCAGGGAAGCTGTGGGTGAAAGCCTTCGTTTGTTCAAGGTCCTCTACAAATTGAAATTATATCATTACTAAAAAAAAAAATAATTGTATAAGGAATTTGCATCAAATAATTTTACTAACCTGAAATAATACATTTGCTGATATGTTTTTTAAAATAGATTCTCTTCTTATGCTTTCTTCTCGAAAATGCTTTTCACAAATAAACCTATTTTTCTTTAATGCATTGCCTGAATTTTGTAAAGCTTCTTCCCACTTTTTATAGAGTTCGATATCATTTGGAGGTTTAAATAACGATATCTACGTACCATTTTCATATCGTCCTCTCCGGCAATTTGAAATACATCTATTTACCATTACAAAATTACATGGTGTTCTGACAACGACGCCTCTAGCGGCGACCAGAGGATCTTCCATCTGTTAATCACAAGAGCTCAACCAGCAGAGGTGCTTAGTCAGAATACTTCTGTAATCCACCGTGTTCTAAGCCTATGATACGGAAAAAATGGTTCCATCTGCTAAAATAATCTTTATATGTATATTTCTACATTCCTCTCTTCGATAATGTAACCTACCCAAGACTGTACACTTTGTATAATTTTGTACCAAAGGGTTTTCTTTTTAAACCCGTTTATGATAATAATAAATAGTATAACGCCACACAAACAGTGAAACACACAATTCAAGACTGCTTCACATTCCAAACCCTAAGGCAAGACGAAAAAGTGCTGCGTACCATCGAAGAATGTTTAAAAATATGTCTTTATAAAGAATACTAGGAACATAACAAAATATTTCTTTGTCCTAATAAAATAGAATCAAATTTTAATGTTGCGTTTGTGCAACAACAGCTGTTAAAAGGTGATCCAAAGGGGCCCAGGAAGCGAACGGACCCCGATTTCCATCGAAGGCGCGTCGGCAGCGAATCGGAAACGGTCGCCACGGAAAATCTGAAACTGAATCCAGCCCGCTTCATTAACCTCTCGGCTGAATTTATAGGAGCTTTGGTGGTGGCCGACGACGCATAGGATGCCGAGGCCACCGGTACCCTACAATGGGCCAGGACACAATGCGGTTAGATAGGCCGCTAGATAAGTGCAAGAGGAGGACACACGTGTCCGGAACACGTGTCCTTTTCGTGGCCCCGCCGTAATATCGTTGCCTCGTCTTTAGATCGCCGCGATACGTGTCTTCTGTGTTCCACGAATTGGACCGCGCTGCCGGCCACGATCGAAGATCCTTTGCTCCGACGACCGGTTGGCGGTTGTTCTAGGTACCCGCAGGAAGCGGTGGTGTTGTCTCGCCGATCCTTCGGGCGAAAGGTCGCGATTCAATGCGTGATTCCAGGTCGCCTCCCCTGGGACTCCGTCGCTCACGAAACTAGACTTCCATTCAAACTTGCCGAATTTTTTTAAAAATAATCAGACTCTTTATTCCTACTTGCAGGACACACAATTTGTTTTTAAGCCCATCGAACTTGGGATATTACAAATATTGGATCCATTCTTGGTTAAAATAACGTTAGCATTATGTTCAAAGTAACGTAGTACATTAAAACACCTTACTTCACTGTGAAAAATAATTTAGTATACAGATATAACTGATTCACATCGATTTTAAATGTGCCAAAATGCATAAAAATATGCATGGATGCAAAAATTCATGAAATATCGAAAATAAAATAGATTTAATACTATTTAAATGGTAAAAGACACTTTCATTTAAGCAGTTTCTAATTTTCTATGTCCTCGAATATAATATACAGCATAGGAAATACATTAATTAATCACTTTCTTGTGCCAGTCCCAGTTACAATTATTTTTCAGCTACGTATGCAACATGTGGAGTGTAAATGATAAATTTAATGATAAGCGGATGAGTTAATACCGACTCCACCAGCTATTTACTAAGGGTTAATTAATTACGTTTCATGTTCTTTGAATTCTCAGTCAAAGAAAATTTTATGTTAGATTACGACAGGTCATGAAAGGTGTGCCACACGTGCAGTATGATCCACACGAGCATTTGTAAATTATTACCATTCCGTGAGTTCACGGTAAAACGAATATGAATTTTTCTAACTTCTGCTCTGTTTCCTCGCAATCTCTCGTAAAACGAATAGTAAAAAGGGGGGAGGGGCGGTATTATCCGCAAGCATTTTCGAGGAACGCGGTTGCATAAACAATCGCTGTTTTGTTCCCCGCGACTGAATAAAAGTCGATTTCAGTCATAGTTACAAAACGCAGACCCCTTTGAAACCGCGGAGCGAAGTACAGCGGCGCGCTTTGATGTCCGAACGCGTTACTACAGTTTATGTTGAAGCACGAAATGCACGGCAGCTTACCACGAAGTATAAAGTGCGTCATTATGCTTCATTTTGATCCGCGAACCGTGTTAATTTGAAATGCAAACCCATTTCAATACGGCGCGTGTTGCCGCCGCATCGGTCTGCGAGCGTTGCGTTTATCCCTGTCGCGAGTGTTACGTGTAGAAATGCATTAATTAATGAAAGAGGTAATTCAAGGGAAATTATACATTCAGAGTTGAAGAAGGTATTTTGTTTATGTTAGCAATTGATGAGTACAATTTTTTTCGACTATTCATGAAGTATACAAATAGTAGATGCAAATAGTAAGTTATCGGAAAAATTTATAGTATTTCCTAGTTTATCTTTTCCAATGCCAACCTTTTCTTTGGGAAAATTGTCAAAATTTATTGATTGAATACTGAAAAGTGATCTGAGAAATAATTCTGTCAGTCACTTTATGAATTTTCAGCTGGAAAAATTTGATTTCCAAAATATAAGAATTTTAAAACTATAACAACTATAACAATTATAACAACTAATAATATTGAGCACTTGTTTTCTTTGAAGATTCATTTAAATTTGAACAATGAGATTAGAGGATTCTCAAGACGATCTGATAATTTCTAGAAGTAAATAGAAAGGGTTTGTTAACATTCTGTAACCGATTATATTCTGCTTAGTTTCTAGAATGGAATTGAATAAATTTAATACAATTACTAAGAAATAAATATGTAGGTACTAGTAATGTAAGTTTATGATATTTTGTATTGAAAGAAAAATACGAAATTTAAATTAATAACGAGTGGTATTAATCATGATTAATATTCATTAATTTTAATAATAAGGATATTCAAGTACTATATATTAACATTTGTACAAATGAAACATATTTATTATTAAATACGATTTCTAACGATTTATTTTCAGTATTAATTTCCTTACATAAAATTCATTGCTTTGATAAAATACAAGTTGTACCATATCATGCATCTATTATGAATTGATGAGCGATTGGATAAAACCCATTAAAAAAACTACGATTCATATGTATATGTAGATGAAAAAATGATTATGTTGGTCAAACATCATACATAAAGATTTGAAATGACAACAACGATGTTCAAATGTATCAGATAGTGATTTTAAATATAACTATCTATAAAGCGTTTGTCTTTTAATAGAAGCATCTTGTACCATAGCTTTGCCACTTAAATAACTTACAACTAACATTTCAGCAAATGTTTATATTAGGGTACACCCCACTGATTTTGATGAAATTTAGATATATTATAAAACTCAAAATTCTCAACAACTTTTTTCTATACATATAATCGCAGCTCGGCCTTAGTTTTCGAGATATTCGCGAAAACTACTGCCACTACTACAATGATTTCAACATGTAGATCACTGTAGATACGCGCCCGTCACAGCGTATGCGTCAGCATCGAACGATCGCTCTTCTCCCGGTTGGAGAATATTGAGGAACATTGTTTCTCCGTGATGCATCTGCGTCGTTCGGATTTACTTTTCAAGATATTCATAAAAATAGGTTCTATATTTTCGAGTTTGGTTTACATTTAAGTTATGGACGTGTTTTATTTTTAATATTGAAAAGAGTAATCGAAATGGGTCTTCTACCAATTGCACGCACTCGACTTTCATTTTTCGTAACTCCTATGTTATTGAAGGTTTTTCGAAAATTCTTTTATCTACTTTTACTCGATGCAACACAGAAACTGAATATTTAAGAAAAATGAATTTGTTGGTCCCAAAATAGGTGAATATTTCCTCCAATCATAGTTGAAAAAGAGATTGCTCGCTTAGGAAATACAGCGATTTACTACGCGGGAAAAACTTCCCTTTTACGAAACTCACGTCTAAGAAACAGCTCCCAAAGCGGATCTTACGTGTTATGAAACAGCCACTAGAATCGCGAGCGTACTACGATCACGACACACGCATTCCGGGTCCAGAAAACGCGTCACTGAGACCGTGCAACGGCCCCGGAGCAACGCGCGGTGTCACGGCACAAAGCCCCGGCCAAATACAGAGTACCGTTTCGAAGTGGTTCGTCGCGGTGCACTTTGAGGTACCGCAAAAGTAACCACGCTTGTTGTCGCGGTGTCGGGAACACGTCGATGGCGCGGCGTGCCCAGGGCTTAAGGGATGCGAATCGGTTGTTCAGGGTTGGCCCCGAGGAGGAGAACGTCGGCGGTCGAGGCGGCCGTCAAAGCCGGGAGAGAGACCGTTCTCCGTCGCAATAGAAAAGCACATAACCACACGGGCATAGAGAGGCTTCGCGGCCTCACAATGCCGGTCACATGTCACCATCCCTTTGAACCGTGCCGCCGGGGCCTCTTTCTTCTAGCCTCTCGCCACTTACACATCCCCACTGGTTCACCCTCGGCGCTCTGTCACGGCCAATGAGCACCTCCGTATGCTCGATTTCGGATCCAATCGGTTATGCTCGCTCAATGCTCGAGAAAACCGAGCCACGGAGCAGGTTATTCCCCGCTGCCCTCCGGCCGTTTCTTCCACCTATCCGAGCCCCTGTTAGAGCATGCGAGGGCCGTTGACGAATTGGCTAAATAAATATTTAATCGTTGGAAGCCGACGGAATCTGGGACGCGGAAAGTTCACGGGGATCTTTGTTCGCGATTAGGGGGAGAGAAAACCTTACGTTTCTTTTGGAGCAGGTGGGAAGATTCAGGGGTCACGTGGTTTTGGGGATGGGGGCGAGAACTACCGAATCAGGGTGGATTTTGAGTTTGGAGTTGAAGTTCGATGAGATACGATGGACTGGATAAGGATTAGGGTACTTCGAAGTGTCGTTTTCAGTAGTAAATAGATGATGAATAGACAACGGATTTTTAGGCTGTGGTTATAGTGGATGCGTATTCGGACGAACATATCCGAACTGTTTTTCTCTAAACGATGAAACAGTTCAAATATATTCGTTCGAATACGCATCCAGTATAACCGCAGCCTATTGCAGGTTGAATATGTCGAGTTATGCAAGATACGTGCAAAATAAACGCGAAATATATGCAATAAAATTGGTTTATTGCAGTTTAAACCACTGTATGTTATGGTGATTGCATAACGAGCAGGTTTAGCAGACCAATGTTGGGCTACATTAAAGTCTTAACGGGCTGTGAAATGATAGCGAAAGTCATTAACGTTTCTAAGAGATTCTGGCAGTTAAATTTAAGGAGGTGTTTTGCTAATCCGACCAACAAATTGAGCAACTATCATAAATTTTTTATTCGGCGAATGAACCTATAATAATGCAAAAATTTTGTATGTTACGTTCGTTTATTTTAAAATTATACGAAATAATTCTGTTATTGAGTTTTTAGATATTGTTTTTATTTCAAAGTTGTGATCCAATTGAACGCTTTGGAAATTTATGGCAGGGACAAGGTTTGACTTCTAAAGTGGGAATTAAAAATTCTAAAAACATTTTAATCTACGTTAAAATGAGATAGAATGACGGGTAATCAAAATTTGAGTGAAGAAATCAACATATTTTTTATACTCTATGTGGTAAAAAAATTCAAAATCTTCAGTGGACAAAATTTGATTTTGTTTCCTGCGATAACTAATTAATTAATGTAATATGGAGTGACATCGGGACATCAGATTCTAAAAATTTTGAAAAAGGTTTTTCCTATTTTGATTATGCTACGTCCTTTTTAAACATCTCAATTTATAATAGCATACTAATTGTACCAGGTAATTATTAATTTGTACATCCAAATTTTGATAATTCTATTAACTATTAAATTGCACACAGCCGGGTTAATCAAATCACCTTTAAAAAACTAAACTCTCTAAATATTTTGTGATGAAAAAAAAGAGAAAAAAAGTCGGTCAACCTCGATACCTCGAACAACAATTTTCCCTTCGTTTTCCTTTTTTGGTCCGTAGTCTTTAATCTCCCGACACGCCATCTGGCCGTGTTTGCCAAGCGCCGACGTCGCAGCAAAAATCTAATTAAAAATCAGTCGTCCGGTCGACGGATCGGAGAGGCCGACGAGCGTTAAAAAGCGTCGAGTTCGCGAGCTTATAAGGAAAAGTCCCTTCCGGCACGGCGTGTGCGCGCTCGCGAGTGGGAATATTCAAAAGATCGGAAGTTCCCTCTGATGTACCGGCAAGGCTACGGACGTGCTATGGAAACGGCCACGGATACGGGCTTCCACGCGGCCGCGCGCCTTTTTTTTACGGATAAAAACGACGTAATCGTATACGACGACCGATCATGTAATGTTTTCACGAGTCCGCAGCCGCATCGAGAAATCCGCCGGCGCTTAATTAGCCGTCGGCATCGTCGGCTCCTCGAAACCGTGCTTTGATCAGGGACTGGATTATTCCATCGGCGGATGGTTCTTCTCCTTTTTTTTTCTCTCTCTTTCTTTTTTCTTTTACGATCTTTTTGCCACGCGAAAGTGAGCGCCTCTAAATCGTCGCTGGAGTCGAGCTTCCGGCGAACTTCGGCGACTCGCTTCCGTCTCTCGTTTTGTTCGATTCACTGACTTTTGCATTGTTTGTACTGTAGTTGATGGTTTGATTAGGAAAACCCAATACTTTGTTTATTAATTAGTTGTAGAGTTTGGAAGACTTTAAGAAGAACATTGACTGAAATCATGAATCTTATCTTTGAAAGGTATTGTGCTTTCAATCAAACTCATTCTGTATATTGAGGAAGGTATTTAGAAAAGTCTCAGAAAGTTTCAAGAATCAGTTTTATTCCCTTTGAGAGAAATTTTTTGTGACGAATAGAACTTTAACTTTCTTATGTAATAGCATGTAACATAGGTATTGTTATTTTTTATTTCTATTCCTCTTTTTAATTATAAAAACTATTTTTTGAGCGTATGATACTGTTTGTGTAGAAATCTCTACATTTTTTAAAATCATAGAGTAAGAATATTGAAAAAAGAATCACTATATTTTTAATGATTTATTTTTCAGAAAAGGTCGAGTAACCTTTCTGCTTCCTGTTAACAATATTTTGGTTGAAAAATTCGGAACATACTTTGCAATTATCCTTCATTAATCTAACCTTTTACCCGCGTACAAAATGTCCAAGTACAAATATCTTTCTCTTCACGGAATACGGAAAAAGTAGATTAAAATATCTTGTCAGACAAAGGCGATTCTACTGAAATTGTGGTCAAAGAAATTTTAAAACGACTTCGAAAGAGATCGTGGACTGAGTGCAGGACCAAATCGAAGTAGAATAGGCTCCGAGTAGCATCAAATTAATAAAGATTACAGGACCGGTTTGTAAAAAATGATAAGGGCTCGTTCTAAGAAGCCATTATGATAAGGAAATGTCCAGGTCGCCATGATCGGTATTTGTCGGTTCGTCAGATCCGGCCGACAAATTCGTCCGCGGCGCATTTGCATTCGCGTGCACTAAATCGGCGGATCCTGCAGAGAAGAGATCGTTAAGAGGCGCTTATAAATGAAGGAGATTTAAAGGCCGAGATCAAACGATAGCCGAAACTACGCCAGTCCGTCGCTAGCTGCTCCAAAACAAAAACGAGACCGATTACAAAAGCCTTCGAAGAATATGCAAAAGTTTACGTGACGAGAATTATTTAAGATTCTTAATAGAATCGGGAGACGATAGAAAATGATTCTTTTGGTAAACCTTTGTTTTTTTTTCGTATGTATTTAATTTACAAACCGTTTTCTTTCGTCGTTCCGGAGAATAGAAAATTTGATCATGTTTGTAGGAAATGAATTATGAATCACGAAAGAAATATAGCCACTGAGATAACTTAAATGCGAGCAAGAGAAGACGAAGTACCATAAAAGAAGAAGAATCGCATAAAACAGGAAATTGTCTTTCTTACTATCTTTTCTTTCCTCAGACTTGGTAACTGTGTTCGATATCCAAGAGTATCAATTTCTATAACCATTATAAGGAATACGACCAAAAATCACCACTTGGAGACCTTCACTTAGGAAACGAGGTATCAGAAAGCTGGCGTCGCAGGGAAAGAAGTCGTTTTTTAAAAAAAAAAGAAAAAAAGAGAGAGAGAAGGAGGGAGTGGAATCTAGTTAACGTGGAAGATAATAAAAGACGCACTAACCAGCCCGATGAAAGTTTCTGAAAAATTCCTGAATCGAGTTCGCTGGATTACGGCCGGCGGCGGACGTCGAACAGGAGCGAAACAATTATGGCGGCTGCTGGGCCGGATTAGGGATACGTAATGCTCGCAAAAACGGGTCGGCGTGGCGGCAGCCACGTGGCAGTGATTATCTCTCGATGCTTTGCACACGTCTGCCAGTTTTTGTCCGGCACGATGCATTGCACGTCCAGCGGGTTCCACGAGTCGACCGAATACCTCCGCCTCGATTTTGTAATTAACGTCCCGCGTTTCCTATCCGGCGATGTCATCGACGCTCTCATTTGAATAAATGGCTAAACGATCGCAACACGCTTTTTCCCGTTCCTCTTTGTGGACGCGCCGGTGAACGCTTTAGGCATTGCGGGTGCACTTCGGCATTTCATTAACCATTGGACGGTGTATGAAATAATTAGAAGTGGTATTAATATGAAATAATAATGGCAATGGCATCAGCGGTTACTAGATTATGGATATGTATATGTATTTATGGTATTGATAAGACTAAATTGCAAAAATGTATAAATCCTTACTTATACGTATTATAAATCCGAAAGTGTGTTTGTATGTTTGTTATTTCTTGACAACTAAACTACTGAACTGATTTCAATAAAATTTGGCAGAAATGTAGCCTGAAATCTGGGGAAGGACATATGATACTTTTTATCCCAAAAAATGTATTAGTTTTTCCTAGGAGAGCGAATTAATAAAAAAGCATAGTGCTCTCTCTCTCTCTCTCTATCTATCTCGCGCTAGCCCCACTATAGGCTTCGGATTGACACGAGAGAGAGAGAGAGAGAGAGAGAGAGAGAGAGAGAGAAAGAGTCTTTGTCTTCTGCCGTTACATAGCTAAATAAAAGACTATTACTGGTGCCATGGTGGACGTTCTCTCTCGCGCGTGCCAAACTGTGACCCATAGTGGTCAGTTGGATCACTCTGATGCGACACTTCTAAAGCTGGATGTTACCTGCGACATTTTAATTACAGAGCTACTATTCTATTTTGAAGATTTATCCATACTAATATTATAAATCCAAAAGTGTGTTTGTCTGTTTGTTACTTCAGTTCAATCTTATTGAACAGCTTAGAAATTAGACAACTTTTAAAAGGAAATCCACGCGGGCGAAGTCGTGGGCAAAAACTAGTCAGTTCATAAATGGAAAAATAAAATATGAATATAGTTGGCAATCAAATTATTAGAATTATAGAATAAAAATAGTTGCTTTGGTATTGTTCAAAGTTGTTCTTCACATTATTTTTTAATGTATATTATCAATTTACAGACATTAAAGATTCATAGAAAAATGATAAAGACACAGTAATAATAAATTAGTAAAAAGAATGCAAGTAAATCTAATATGTAAGTTGATCACTATTTAAAAATATACGAATTAAATAAAAGACACATTATTAGTAAAATTTCAACTCTTCAGCAGTATCTGCGAAAATCTCAATTTTCATAAAAATTTCCAGTCAAATGATTACTATTTTTACTTACTATGATTTCGTGACTCGATATTAAATCGTTAGCTACGGGTTCATAGAGTATAGAATACAGTCGTGTTCTTTTTATACTAATTAACGTTTTCAATTTGAATATTCTTATTGGAGCGTCTCTAGATTACATTTACTGAATTCAGCAAATATTATTCAATGATCTGCACCAATGTCAAAGGGAACCAACATTAATATCGATGTGGATGCAATGTATATAAATGTAATGCGAGTCTCGTGCGTGTGTTTGTCAGTTTTGGACAACTAATGGCATTGGATAACATTTGGCAATATGGGTTGCGTCATTCGAAGACATTCTTAATAAAAGAAGGAACTTCAAATTTGGCTGTGTTTCACAAATGGTATGGAAGAATTTGTTGACCAAAAGATATCAGCATACCGTGTTATTACTCCGAAAATGTTTGGAGTTGTCTGTAATGACTTTAAGTATGTAACTCTTGGGCCATTTCGTTTCTTTACTTCATTTCACGTACAGTAAAATTATACGTAAAATGGTGCCACTTTCTATCATCTTGTAAAGAAATGCACCATGTGTCATTATAAAGAAAAAAAGGATTAAGACTCATTCATGTAAAATTTTAGTAGAAAATATTTCATTTATACAGTAGAATTTCAAATAACTGACTTCATATTTATAGTACAAAGTGCTAAGAATTTGTTGACTTAATAAATCATAGTTTAAAATTTACTATAAGATTGATTCTACTCTCATATCTAATACATTAAATATCGTATACTAAGAAAGCTATAAATATTCTACTATTCAAAGTATTCGAATTATTAAAACTATTCACATATTTGAATAATTAGGAGTATACAAATATTCGGTATGATGGATTTTTCGTGCTAATGACACGTCATTGCATGCTTCTAACTATTCGAATAATGTTCAAAGACTCAAATATTCCTAATTGCTCGAGTAATGTTCAAACATTTGAATTATTCCAATGTCAAATTCGAATTCTACTGATATTCGAATAGACAAAACAATCGAATATTCTCAACAGCCGTAGGTTCTACCATATGTTTCTTTTGAATTTCACGTTAAATCCACTTCGAAATTTTATTGGCCACAGTAGTTAAAAATTCAAAATGAAGTAGGTGTTTAATTTTTAGGATAAACCTTATATTTATACGAGTGAAACAAATCAATGGCAAGACATTTTTATAGAGTTCTCAGTTACCGAAATCATTTCGAAATCGTCGACGCACTAGACGCCGTCGCGTAAGTGTTAAGCGCCGGGTAACGTCGTAACAGAGCGGATTACGAGAAACGTGAAGCGTATTTTAATAACGATAAACAGAATAGCGGACGATAAGCGAGCCCCGCCGGTTCGTGTAGACTTATGTGGGTGACCGGGGCCCCGGGTTCGTGCAAACAAGTAGCTCGTGTTGGTTCGTGTAAGCTGCTCTCCAACAAACCACCTTGTCTTGGCCTCCTTTGTAGTCACCGCCTCTAGGGCGAGCACAGTAGACACGTTTTCGCTCCCTAATAAACACAACTGATATATAATATATGCCTAGTGGGCCGGCTTATGGTGTACCTAAAGCGGACGTCCGAAAAAGAAATGAACACGGACCTGATATACGATGCATCGTGCATTATCATAAAACGATATTTCACCTTTTTTCGGTGCCGAGGGAGACGGCCGACTCCGAACCGGCCGGAGTTCCGAGCGTTATTAAAACGAAAGAGAAACAGAAATAATAATTCGGTTGATGTGCCTCGGAGGAGATTCAGACATCGGAGGGGGTTGTTAATTGGGGGTTGCGCGTCGATCGCTTTTTAATGGTTCTGCGCTTTCTCCCAAACTGTCAAAAAGTCTTGTTTCATGATCACCTCTCGGTCGCGCAGTTTTCCGCGATCATTTAACTCGCGAGACCTCGTAAATAACACCTATCAAAGTTGACGATTTGCGTAGGGAGCTGCAACTTTGCAGCTTTGACAAAAACTTGAATTGTGAGACAGTTTAAAGGACTGTTTGCTGCGAGGTGGTTATTAGAAGAATGAAAACAAAATTGTAAAATCATCTTTTTTCTTTAAAATCGTTATTACTGAAATTAACTGTTCAACTCTTCTTGGACTTATTGATCTGTATGTGTATGCACCAACTAGATGCGTCAGATGATAAAATTATTGGAGCCACAGTATAAAACTGGCTGGTTTGGAATTGATTAAAATTGTTACTTGTATTATTTCTCGGAGTATATTTTCAATTTACGGATGTAAGAACTTCGTGAAAAAGTTGTGATAATTTGGTGTAATTAGGCCTACACGAATAAAAAATTGTCAATGTATGCAGGTGGCTCTAACAAATTGATCACCCACTGTATTTAAATATGAAGACACACTAATAGATGCAGGCTCATTAATAGATACCATTACCCTATTGGGTTATTGCCCGTTTGTTCTAAATATACAGGGTGTCTCACCCGATTTTGACATCTTGATTTTCTTGCTGTTATTACTGGTAGCGAAAAATGTTTCAGAGGAAATTTTAATAGGATCGAGTGGGGCATATTTTGGTGCTATTAGTTTATTCTCGAATGGACACGTAAAGGTCATATGAAGGTCAACTTTGTTTTTTTAAATGAAATAAGGTATTTTTTAATACATCAGTCGATGTAGCTGGACATTCGTTACAAAAAAGTGCTAACCTATGTATGTCGAAAAGTTAATAGTTCATGAGATATTTCAATTTAAATAATTCTAATGCATCATTACTGCCGCACTAAGACGTTGCACAGTGGTGAAAAAACGGAAAAATGCGGAAAAAAGTCAAATTTATGAAAAAACTTTCTGAACTCAATTTTCTTAATAATTTAACTATAGAATGATGTTAGTCAAAGAAAACTGTTCCTACTATAAAAATATACACGTAGTGAAGATATTAGTATTAACTGTCAAAATTGATAAATAATTTTTGTGCATTTAAGAATTAATAATAAAATATTTGTCGGTATGTAAGTTACTCCAAGACATAAATAACTTATCTTGGAATTATTTTTTCATAATAAAATAAAAAATTCATTGATTTTTCTCAAAAATTCAAAATTGTTAGAAATGACCCTGGATCAAGTAAGATCAAGTAGATCTGTATGTATATTTAGAAAATACATATACATAGTTACATCGTTGTGAAAAAAAATTCTGCCCCGAAGTGCCCCCTCCAAGATGCAGGAGACGGAAGTTATCTAAAAAATTCATTGATTTTTCTCAACTATACAAATCTTTTTATTTATATTATGTTCAAAAGAAAAATTTTCAGAAATAATTAACTTAATTTTTCTATGGAACATTGGTGATTATTGATACCGAGAAAGAAACAACAACGTAAGCGATTGATTTTCCAACAATTAAACTGTTAACTAATAAACAAATTTCGATGAACATCGGAATTCTAGCTAAAAATTTATTTTTGGACTTATTGCCACGTTTTTCGGTTTTTTCACCACTGTGCGTCGGCTCTGTTTATACCAACGTTAAACTTACAGAAATAATTTATTGAGATCAGAACTATCAGATCATGACAATCATTCTTCAATTTGAGTTGAGTTTCTCTAGATGGTTCTATCTGTTTGTTCTAAAATAAAGTACTCAAGAGTAGCAAAAGTAAATATGTTTTCAGCGTATTTAGAAGATGAGAAGGGTGCAGTGCGTGCAAAACAGTTGTACGGAGAGAGATTTCCTCGTAGAAATCAAACATCCCGTAATACTTTCAGTTATGTTTTCAAACACTTTCATCAAACTGGAAGTTTGTCACGTACGACACCTAATCGAGAGCAAACAGTGACGAATAGTGTAAATGAAATTGCTGTTTTGGCTACAGTGACTGTAAACTCATTTGTAAGCTGTCGTCAGTTTAAGTCGTCAGCTTTTTTTAAAACAATTATGTTTACAGACAAAGCGACGTTCACAAAGAATGGATACATGAATTTAAGAAACACACATTCCTGGTTGACTCAGAATTTACATTGTTTCAGACAAATTGATTATCACATTGATAGAGTTTGAACGTATGGGTTGGCATAATGACACTTCATAATGAAAATTTTGCCAACATTATTGGAAGATGTTCGTTTACATGTTCGTTTAAGAATGTGGATGCCTTGCGTATTATTCTTTATTAGCACGAAGTGCATTAAATCGACAATTTCCGAATCATTGGATTGGTAGAGGCGATCTCATTCATTTTCCACCACGGTCACCTGATTTAACGCCCTTCGATTTTTTCTTATGGGGCCATTTAAAGAATAAAATTTATTCTAAAGCACCAACTACAGTGGCGGATATGAAGCAGCGTGTTATCGCTGAATGTCACAAAATATCAGCCTGTACATTAAACAGCGTAGTCCAGTCATTGCTTCATCGATTTCAAAAATACCGTGATGCAAACGGTCGTTATGTTGAATCATTCCTGAAATAAACGCTACGTCTCAGTACGACAGTAATGGTGTTTTAGAATTATTTAAATTGAAATATCTCATAAACTGTTATCTTTTCGACATACATAGGTTAGTACTTTTTTTATAAAGAATGACCAGCTGCATCGACTGATGTATTAAAAAATACCTTATTTCATTTAAAAAGCAAAGTTGACCTTCATATGACCTTTACGCGTTCACTCGCGAAAAAACCAAAAGCATCGAAATATGCCCCACTCGATACCATTAAAATTTTCCCTGAAACATTTTTCGCTACGAGTAATAATAGCGGGAAAATCAAGATGTCAAATCGGGTGAGACACCCTGTATAATAACAAAAGGATTTCAGGTAATCCATGAAACTGATGCATCATCGAAGTCAGTAGTCGATGCATGTATCGAATAACATTTTAGTGTATATGGGGCTCAAAAGAGTGGATTCTTTTTCCTCGTCACGAAATCAGTACGCGCGACGCGTACAAGCGAAGCGATTCCGCCGCGCGCGAATAACCCGTGACGCCACTTTCGGCATAGGGCCATTACTTCTCTTACTTTTTAACGATCCGTCTGGACGCGCGGTGTTTCCGAGGGCTCGCGGCTTTCTTGGAGGTTCACCGCCGAGGGAAGCACCCCGCTGCGACAGTCTGGAGTCTCCTTAACAAGCGCCGATACCATCGTGAGCTTGGTACCCCGAGAGCTCCGGCTTTGCATACCGCTGCGCGGTGCCGCCGCGTCGGGACGCCTCCTACGCTTGAATTCCGACGGTGAACTATGAATGAGTGCCGCATCCTCGACCGTCCGCTTATAAATTTCGTAGCTCCTTGCCTTACGGACTTCACCGCGATCGCTACCCTTCCCCGTCGCGATTATTACCTTGGAGGGTGGTAAAGTTGGAGGAGTTCCCATGAATATAAAAAGTCAGCTTTGGGGATAGCAAAATGAAACTCGCAAAAAATGAAATAGACAGATTTCTAAGTGGGAATATTTCAAGAAGGTTGCTTTAAAATTTTGGGATCGAGGTGTCCAGTTGATTAATTATGGAGTTCAGTTAATGGCTGGTAGGATTTTTAGTTTCTGAAGTTGTACATACCGAAGAACTTGAGCGCTTTATTAAATGACAGATATGAATAAACAGTTTCTAAGGTCCTAGGATCTATCTGCATTCAACTGTTTATTTAGTCTGTTTTCGTTTCGAATTTCAAAGCTATAGTTTCACGCTCTCACTTTGTTTTGCATACTAATAATCCGCGCCGAGTCGACGCCTCGCCTCCTACCCTGGAATTCCTGCGATCTCCGCAAACTATGTACGGCGTCTTTTGTTCTGAATATACACGACGGAATAGTACGCATTCGGAGGCGTCGCAAGAATCTTCGGCACATCCAGATTCCACAGAAATAAATCTTGAAAATCGATGGAACCCGTTCCTCTCTCTCGATACCAATTATCAAAGCATCTTGCGATTGAGCAAAGCAACACAAAATTTCTAAACATCAATAACACAAACATTAACTTCTCGACTTTAGGATCAAAGGAATATTATGGTACCAAGGATGAAACCTTCAACCTTGAAACTTTCAACAGATATCAAAGATTCTCTCCCGATACTTTCCATCGTTCGCGACGAAGCAAAAATTCCGAAGAATTTGCTTTCCACAGTTTACGTCGAAACTTAGACAACGTCGGACAGCAATGTCACCAATTTCTAGTCAAGCGAACAATTTCGAGTGTCAACAAACACACGTTCTCGCTCATTTAGCGGAATAAGTGGTCGCCAAACACTTCGGTCGCTGGTCCGCGGTCCCCGCAAAGATACCGAATCCCGTTCCTTCATTCATTAGTTGATTCGTTGAAAGCGTTCGTGTGCCGATGTAATACTCATGTACTCACGAATTCGAGCGAAAGTTTCTTGAATCCACCGACGGTTCCGGGCAGGTAGAGTTCCTCGAAGCGGCGTCCGACTCCCTGTACCGGGAAGCCCGAGTATAGAAAGATTCCGGAAGTTCTGGAGTGGTGCTCCAACCCGGGTGGTCCCTGATTCTCTCTCTCCCTCTCTCTCCGCTCTTTCTCCGATGATTACCGTCAGTCATAAAGGGCGGTCAACCGGTGACACAATGGAAAATCTGACGAGTCCATCGGGAATTCTTCCACGGTACGAGTCGCTCCGCGCCAAAGGGCGCCGCCGGCGACGCTGACGTGATTATCAAAGCTGCTTGGAAATCATTTTCAAACGGCTTGAACAGACAGAATCTTTTGTTAAGAGTTTAGATCGACGGAGATCCACTTGGAGCTTCGTTGGACATCTCGTTGCCGGGGATGTTTAGTGACTCATTGATACTCTTTGAAACAGTTCGTGAACGATTATTATGGTTATGAGGAAATACTTTTGCTGGAAATTAAGGTTGCCTATTTTTTATTATTTAAGTTTCTTGTTGTGGAGTTTGTAGATAAATACGGGGTTTTAAGGAATAGGTGCCTGTAAAAAATGTAGGCTAAAAATTAGCTACCTGAGTATCAGTATGTCACTTGACCCCCTGATGAAGCTAGCTGTGCCTCTGATGATGCTAGCGAAACGTTGGGATACTTTTTCCTTAAGGGAACACCACATTAATCTGTTGAAAAGTAGGTGATTTTCTGGGAATTTCTTTAAGCGAGATAAACAAATTTATGTAAAATTTATTAGCCTTTATTATACATGTCTTAAAGTACACAAACAAACTTTTTTTTGGTAAAATGGCGACGTCATAGTTTCTTGGAAGCAGCGTCTTCGAACACGAGATAGTCTGCGGTTAGCATTAAAAAGGTCGCAATTTTTGATCTACAACAAGGAACTAAATTTCTCCTTGTTAGTAAAGAGTAGGTATAGTGAACTACGTAGAGGTTTCCGAAAATATTGATTTTTGAATAATTACTGCAAGTTTAAAGTGAAAATTGATTTTTTTAGTGGAAAAAATGGTGGAAATCACCAGTAACTAAAAAAATATTGAAAAAATAAAAACAATCCTTGTTTGGTTCACTAGATTTATTCTTTACTGCCAAGAAAAAATTTAGTTTCTTGTTCTAGATAAAAAATGGTGACTTTTCTACAACTAGCCACAGTATTCCAATGCGCTTCTTGCAACGGATTGTGATGTGTGCCATATTTTTACTAAAAAAACTTTTGTGTGTAGTTGAAAATATCTATAATAAAGTCTATTTAATAAATTTCACATAAATTTTGATCTCCCTTAAAAAATTTCTCAAAACCACCTGCTTTCTGATCGCTTTCTGTGCTTACACCCGAAAGCCTCAGCAGTGAGAATAAATGGAGTTCAATCGACGAGGAGATATTGCAAAAAATCAACAGAATTTGTTTAGTCTATTCTTTCGCCTTTTTCCTCGAATTTGCAAAAGTGATAGAAACAAATAAAAAGGTACTCAAACTGAGTCGCTAATAGCTAGAAATATTCTATCTCCTGAAACTACTACGATCCTTGATGAGTTAAACACAGGTTCTCCAAAAAATTCCAAGAGCCTCGACGCTCGAAAGATTCCGCGGACTTTGGAGGCCCTCAATGACAACAGTTTCGCGAAAGGCTTCGCTCCTCGACGGAGGATGGCTCTCGACGGGAACCCGGAGTCTCGTCCACTCATCCCCGAGGCGGCCGCGAGCCTCAGCCACCCAAAAATTGATTCCACACCACCGTCGGCGACCGATAGAAGGGAGTATCGAGAGAGAGGAGAGGGAGGAAAGTCCCGGCTGCCTCTCCCGCTGGTAAAACTCGCCAGGAATTCCTGGGGCATGGCCGGCTGGAACCTCTCGTCTCGTTCGAGCGGGTCCCTGGCTACGGGGGCAAGGCCTCTTATCCGCGTACGATCGGTCTGTGACTTTTGTCGGTGCGCGTTCCCCGGTCCTCTTTGAGTAATGGAAGTCGACCGAAATCAATTTCAATTCCTACGAGCCGGCGGCGCTCGCCTCCTCGAGCAGGCCGCGCCGCGCCGCGCGGTTCCCTCTTTGAGACAGGGAACCCCTCCGTTTCAACTTCCATGCACGCTTCCTTGCTTAACACCTTCGGATTTTATGTGGACGGCCTCACTCGCCGATCTTCCTCCCCGTGTCCCCGGGCCCCGAGGTCCGTTCCCCCGCCAACGCGGGGAACGACGGTATGCCGGCGATGTCGCGAATGTCACTCGAACAGGGGTTCGAGCCTCGCCGCCGACTGATATCGCGCTCGCTGGGCTTATCCGGTGATATCTAACTCCGAAATGCCGCGACGAGCGTCAGGACTAGGATACGCTTCGAGGCAGAAGCTCTCCTTCGGGAGTGGTTTCTTCTTTTTCTTCGTTTCTTGTTTCGTTCTGGTGCCTTTTAGCGGAGGTTTCTCGGAGCGATTTGGAAGAAGCCGATGGAGGAGAGCTATCGCCTGATTCCTCGCGATCCAAGTTTTCTTGAGAGATAAGTGTCTGCCAAGTTTAATTTAGGTTTATGTCAAGCGGAGCTGGCTTCGCAGCGGTTGGAAATACACTGGGTGCTTTGGCTGGCCTGCTGTATGGAGGCAGCAAGATTTTATTGAGATGTTTGTAGGATGATGTTGTTTTGGCTAGAGTGGGTTTTTTTGGTCTCACTTTGTTTGGCTTAATTCTTTGAAACGTGGAGATAGGGGAAGGTTAGGCAAGATAGGGAAGTTAACAACAAAGTGCTCTACAATATTGCACTTATTGATATTGCATCTGTAAAAAATATTGCATATTATGTCAAAACCTGTATATTGAAATATATTAAAATGAACTTGCAAAACATAGCACACAATGTATAAAAGAATAATTTCAAACATGGTGACAATATTTCGACGTGTGTTATGAAAAGTAGCACGTTTCGATTCTCTTACGAAAAGCAGCACGTTTGTCTTCGTTATCACGAAAACTTAACATGTTTCGTGCTTCACCGCGAAAAGTAGTATATTTGGGTGATTAGCTATGAAAAGTGAAGCAATGAAATGTGTTAGTTTTCGCGGCCGAAGCCCAAACGTCCTATTCTTCGTGGCGAAGCAGTGAAATGTATTAGTTTTCGCGGCCGAAGCCCAAACGTACTAATATTCGTCAGAAACGATGAAACGTGCTTTTCTTCGCGGGAAACCGAAACGTGCTGCTTTTCGTGAGAGAATCTAAATGTACTACTTTTCCTAACGCACGTCGATTTCATCTTGCCTCGTATGTGGGGTAAGATGAGGAACATCTGCTTACTACACCGCACACATATGTATACAATATGTCTTCAACATCGTTTTCTTCACTTCGACTTCAAAGGGAGCTCAACTTTCACGCTCGAAGTACTTAACTGACCATCGTGTAGATATGGCGAACAAGTGGTTATAAATGGTATATTCAAGACCGTTGTTGTTTGCTTTTAAGCAATTTTTGTTTCGTTTTTCAGGAATACTAGCTGGTTTTGTTTCTTCTTCTTTTATCTGATGTTGAGCATACGAGAAGCAATGTATTTATTCGTTTGAGTGATCAAATTGGTTCGGCTCTCATCTTGCTCCAAATGTTACATCGACATTAATTGAATGACAATATCTTTATTTATTTACGAATGATATTGATGAGTACATATATAAATACTTTATGAAACATAATTGAGAACTGTTACATACGTACTAATGTTCAGAAGATGGTAGAAAATAAGATTACAATCGTTCAAAATAGAAAAATGGTCACTAAATGCATAAGAACGTTAGAAACTTATTGTAACTATTGGTATTATACAGAATTTACTGACTTTTTTTTATTTTCAACATTAATTTTTAACATGAAGATATGACAATATGAAGTATTAAGCGGTACAGTTTTCTACCACCGTATAGTAATTATTAAATTAAAATTGTATAAAAGTATTTCAAACCTAGTACATACCTGGTGGAAATTCTACATGGTACAGTTTTTATTACTATCAGTGTTATTATCACTCACATTTTTTTAACAAATTAAAATAGTTATTTAACGAAATACGAAATAGAATTTGACTGAAAGAAATTTCAAAATGAAATGATCGATACGTTAAAAAAGATCCAAATCGTAAAAAGGTTAACATGTTTGCAGTTGCATGATAGGTACAATTTGTTAAACTAATTGGAACGATAATTTCAAGTGACGTTTCCATCAAATTCCGTAGAATTTTTAGCAAAAAATTGTGCAAAGGGGAGGTGTCTATAAGGCCGTTTTTTCCCCACACCGAATCTTCTCAAACTTGGCAGAAACAATGCTCTCCATAGGCTTCATAATTTCTGAAAACCGTTTATCGATAGGCTACTTTAATTCGGAGAACAGGATGCCTGAATTTTTTAGATTTACATGGGATTTTGTACATCTCAGGATTCATTGCTGCATTTCTTACTACTGTTGCCGTTGCACCCCAGTCATGCAAATTCGTCAAAAACTGTGCACATATATAACGTATAAAATATGTCGCCTGGAAGATTCTAGTCGAGTGCGCACATATAGAACGCACAGCTTATAGGGTGTAGCCGGATAGGGGGTCAAAAGTGCCCTTGAGCCTATTTTACTCAGGAATGAATCATTCGATAGGCTATCAAAAGCGATCGCATCATGCCAATTTTCAACCCCCTATCTCGATCGGGAGGGTAGTTATGGAGAAAATTCAAAATATTGGGTTTTGTCCCTTTTTCCCTATTTAGCGGAATGCGAAAATTCTGCAAAAATTCTAGAACATAGTAAACGTGATGCCACAAGTTACAGAATTTTTTCTGATTTTTCGAGTACACATCCTAAGTATGAAAAATCAAAAACTCACAAAAAAATTAGAAAAATAAAGATTATGTAGTGAAGTTTTCGAGCGACTACTTTTTCTTTTTTTTACAATAACAACATATTGGTACAACTATTATTCACAATTTTTTTCAGATTTTTTCATCAGGTGCACCGTAGTTAAAAAAATCAAAAACCGAATTTTTCGGGGTTTTCCGGGCAAAAACGGGATAAATACATTGGATTTTTATATTCGCTTTATACAGTAAGTGTATGTGTTTTTTAATATTTCTGCACAGCAGAAAATAATATATACGAAATAATGTTAAGTTTTTTTAATGGAATGAGGAAGTATGAGTACCTTATTCCAAGAAAAATTAACTTTTCTCTACGGTGCGGTGGCCTTATCGTAGTGGGTTAATGATACTAAGTATCGTTTGACACTTATCATTCGATAAGTATCATTTGATGTCATGTACTAAGTATCATTTGATAAGTATCATTTGATGTCATGTTAATACCGAAAAAAATTGGGGTTTGGCGGGAAACAAACTCACGCCAAAAAGTTGCAGCAATTCCGCAGTCAGACACTTAACCTACAACGACACGGCCAACGTACAGAAAACAGTTAATTTTTCTTGGTATAAGGTACTCATACTATTTCATTTGATTAAAAAAACCTAATATTATTTCGTATATATTATTTTCTGCTATGCAGAAATATTAAAAAACACATAATACACTTACTATATAAAGCGAATATAAAAATCCAATGCACTTATCCCGTTTTTGTCTGGAAAACCCCAAAAAATTCGGTTTTTGATTTTTTAACTACGGTGCACCTGATGAAAAAAATCTGAAAAAAAAATTGTGAATAATAGTTGTACCAATATGTTGCTACTGTAAAAAAAGGAAAAAGTAGTCGCTCGAAAACTTCACTACATAATCTTTATTTTTCTAATTTTTTTTTGAGTTTTTGATTTTTCATACTTAGGATGTGTACTCGAAAAATCAGAAAAAATTTTATAACATGTGGCACCACGTTTACCAAGTTCTAGAATTTTTGCAGAATTTCCACATTCCGTTAAATAGGGAAACAGGGGCAGAAACCGATATTTTGAATTTTCTCCACAACTACCCTCCCGGTCGAGATAGGGGGTTGCAAATTGGTATGATACGATCGCTTTTGACACTCTATAGAATGATTCATTCCAGAGTAAAATCGGTTCAAGGGCACTTTTGACCCCCTATCCTGCTAGACCCTATAAGCTGTGCGTTCTGTATGTGCGCACTCGACTAGAATCTTCCAGGCGACATATTTTATAAGTTATATATATGCACAGTTTTTGACGAAGTTACATGACTGGGGTGCAACGGCAACAGTAAGAAATGCAGCAATGAATCCTAAGATGTACAGAATCCCATGTAAATCTAAACAATTCAGGCATCCTGTTCTCCGAATTAAAGTGGCCTATCGATAAACGGTTTTCAGGAATTATGAGTTTCTGCCAAGTTTGAGAAGATTCGGTGTGAGGCAAAAAAAAAACGGCCTTATAGACACCCCCTTTCGTTAATGGAGATACTACCTATTATTTTTTTCTTGTTGAAATTGAAAATTTTAATATTTATGAAAATAAACCATATTTTACTATATCAGTCAATAATGTATTTATCCTCATTATTCACAAATTCTTGTATCTTCTAGATACTATTTTTATCCATTTGCATAACAGGTATCCATACTTTTTTTCTTCTATACTCAAATATGAAGCAATGTATGAATTGACCTGATACTAATTATTTTCTCTATTAACCCGATTCTATCGGAATTTTGAAAGTTTATAACTTTATTTGGTATTTTATTTATTTATCGTCCCATCGACAACTGTCCTTAGCGACCACTATAAAGTTACATATCGTTACATGAAGTTGTTTTTATTTACACTCGGTGTATTATGTGTGTATATGTATGTATGGATTGTAAAAAAAAAAGATCTATGTACATTGTCCAGTCGAATGAAGTTATACGTTATTCTTAAAATTTCTTCCGATTTCTCTAGGCAGATTTTGATGTCGTTGATTAGTCTGTGTCTTTCACAGTAATAGTTTCACAGATTAGTCTGTGTCTTGCTGTGTGTCCCATTCGTAATCTGTTAATAACGATTTGTTCTGGTCTGTTTGGTTTGCTGGCTGAATTCTTTAATGTGGCGTTGTCCCTGATTTCTTGGTTCCATTTGTTAGTTGTTACTGTGTCAAAGTATATTTGCGCATCTTCGTATGGTATTTTGGTATCCAGAGCGTTGTCCGAAATTTCGGTTAAATTATCTGAGTTGTTGGGAGGGTGTTTACATAACGAAGTTCTATTTTTACTTGATTGTTTTACTTTTGATGTTCTTTATTTCTTTTAAGGCTGTTTCAGAGTCAGCTGATATGACATACTTATCATTTCTTTCAGATTTGAGTTTATCTAGAGCTATTAAGATTGCTAACATTTGGGAAGAGAGTTGCGATAGTGCGGTTGGAAGTGAATACGTAATTCTGAAACTTTATTGCATCATGTAAATTTCTGAAAAAAATTTAGAAAAGAACTCCAAAAGAAGTCACCTACTTATGTTAGACCATATCAGTAGATCTCGTCCTTCGCCACACTTGCATCTGACAAATACGAGCGACGCGCATAAGCTCACGCGGCGTCGGGGATCTCGTTGCAACGGGCGTGCAATTTGAGGACGGAAATATCTCATTGTCCTTATGCTTCGACGTCCAACCGGAGCGATCCTCCGCGAGTCACGTGTTCCCTTTTTCCTGTTTCTTTCTTCTCGTCGGCGCGGAGGCACAAGAAAGGTCGACGAGCTCTACCAGGAAGACGCGGCGTCGTCGCACGGAACAAGGATACAATTTTACGATCCTATTTGAAATTCGGCGCGGTCGTAAAGGACACGACCGAGAGCGGGACGGTAGAGATCTCGAACTCGGCGGCCGCGCCGCGCGCCGTGATTTCGTGCACCTGTTGTTTTCGCCGGGTACGCGATAAGATCGTTTGCCCGCGCGAACGCGCTCGAGCGTACAGCGCGGGGAGTACCGGGAGCCCTCGGCAGGAGGAGAGGCTTCAATTGGCCAAGTCAGACCCCGCGAAGATGAAGATGTATCGTAGATAACGCGGGCTACACCTGCATAACGGCCCCTCGACGCTCGTACCATAAAACTTAATTAACCTCCTCGCACGAGGATTTATTCCCTCGCTCGATTAAGGGGATTCCTCGATAATCTGAATTCGCTAGGTGCTCAAATCCACGGCCATTTAAATCACATCCGAACCGAGTTTCACTAGGTAGTCACGTGTCCCTGCGGAATGAATCCTCGCTCGGCGATCTTTCTGAAAACGACGCGACGGTTCGGCTCAAACAAATAAGGAGATATTGCGCTCGTATGGCTTCGTATCCTTTCACGATGCACCGAATTCTAGAATGTTGATTACCGAAACGAGGGGAGTTATGGGAAGAATTTAAGTGGACTGGGATTGGTTCTACGTACTTGAAGTGTGAACAGCGTTGCCAGACGTTCCGATTTTCGCGGGACGTCCCGATTTTACAGGTAAGAATCAATGTCCCTCGCGGGACGTTGAAAATCCCGATTTTTTTTCAATACAATCTTATCCAACATGATATTACGTGAAGAAAATTTTTAAGAAATAAAGTGAAATTACTCGTTAGCTATTAGGTTTAGGGTTAATAAAGGTCAATACTTATTTACTCAGAATTCGATATTCTTCCATATTTTGATATAAAAAATATAGTATTCTATTTAAAAAAAGAAAGTTGACCTTCAAATCTTTGAAACGTCTCAATCTATGAAAAAAATAAATGCACTACATAACGCATCCCTTTAAACCATGTAACTTTTATATACAAAATTTTTTCCTTCAATGTATATTTTGGAAGTTATAGAGGTGCACAACTTGCGTGGACTACCCTGTATAAAGGAAAAGAAAGATATCCTTACTCAGTTAAAATTATCTAATAAATATAAGTAAAAATTATAATAATCATTAATAATAATTAGCTATGTATTTTTAATGCGTTTATTATTATAAAGTTTGAAAATAAAAATATATTTTGTATTTATTTGTATTTTTTCGCATGTCCCGATTTTTCTATTAAAATCCCGTTTTTTCAGGACTTCATCGGTCTTTATCCCGATTTACGAAAACAGCAATCTGGCAACGCTGAGTGTGAGTTGTGTAAAACTAATGAAGCAATGGTTGGGAAAAGCAAAAGAGGGAAGTTAATTTAGACAAAGACACTCATCTTCTCACAGGTTTCTCTATTGTCAACCAACAATACATCACTTTTAGAAGACAATTTGGCAAGTGATAAAAAGATCCCGCTTTTTAACATCTCCCCTCTTCACTACGATTACAATTTCAATCAGATCCATGTTTATAAGTTCTCCAAAAAACGAGAGTGCTATGCAACTTCCTCCCTCAATCCTAAATTCATTCAATTCCGCATCACACTCGTCCGCGTGCAAATTCTTACTCAATCGACGACTCGAAGTTCCACTCCCTCCGATCGAACTTTACATAACTTCACGTTCTCGTAAAGGAGTTCTTTTCGCGGAACCCCGGGAACGAAACTCTCCGGCGCGGCGGAGCATAATACACGGAGATTTCAGTCAATAACACGATAACCGTTCTCCGTATCAAGCTCGGAGCCGCGGCAGCTCGTAAAGGACGCGTCATCGTAAAAAGACCGAAGTTCCATTTCACGAAACGCTCGCGATTATGAACGTCACCGTCGCGAAAAATGCCGCGTGCAGTTAACAGCTCGTTCGCCGCTCGTAAACGTTAACCGTAATCATGTTACGCGCTTTTACGGTCGCAATGAAAAGGAGTATTAATTGGTGTCCTTACACCTTTATCACCAAAACTGCTGGTAGACACGCCGCTACGACTTCATACTTTGAAGCCCTTTGACTCGCGCCGATCGAAATTAAACGAGGCTTTGTGGCGTCATCCCGGCGTCGATCATCGAATCCACCAACGATTTTCAGGCATTTCGCGTGGACTTTAATCGACGGCGAGGAGAAAAATGCTTGTGCGATTGGCAATCGATTGCGCAAAACTCGACACTTTTGGATAGAGACAGGATTTTTACACGATGATCACACTGTTTCCATTTGTTTCAGAAAATACGTGTATAACAAGAGCAGAGTATTAGAAACATTATTATAAATTTGATATAAATTGTATTGAGAATTCTGCAACGATCTACCGTCAATTTAATAAAAAAAAAAAGTGCCATCAGAATATAAATTACTGATATCTTTGACGTCACTTACAGATCTCAGCAGTTTGACGCAAGCCACGCACGTCGGTGAAGTTAAAAGCGATCGTTCTATGACTTAGATCGATGCTTACGCAGAGAGACGTCCCCGGATAATAATGACACAAAGATGCCGGCTGGTTGTCGGGGAGTATCACGGTGGACCTCCAGGTGATTTCTCGGGATGAAAATCTTCTAAAGCAAGGGCACGGCTCGTTAGCGCCATTGTGGTCGAGTCCAAATATTGTTGGATTCCTTTTCGGACCTACAGCGAAGATTTCTCCCTTCCATGACGTCGCCATTGTGCGACTATTCCGGAGGATGACGACTTTATGCGCGGTGGCGTCGGCTCGTTTCTCCTAGGGGTCACCCTTCCTCGAATTCTCCCTAACAAGTGTCCTTTGACTCGTAACTTGTAATTCTAATCGCTTCACACTGTGCGTTATTTAGGTCGAGATTTATTCCTCCTTTCCGGACAACGGCGTGTAAAAATTGTCATTAGTTTGCTCATTTGTACACACTTAACAGGGTACGATAGAGAGCGCAGACAGATTTTTTGATAAATACATGATTCGAGAAAATAATGTTCATGCATTTCTTAGTTTCTGTTCGATAAACTATGTTTTTTCACGAATACAAATAAACCGAAGAACGTCACTGGCATGAAATTGCAATGATTCTAGATGATCGCAGCGACTTACCTAGTGTAATGGTCCTGCACATGGTCAATAATATTGATAAATTCTAGTTTGACAATATCATTGTCAATCCACTTCAATGTTTTTCTATCTAATATTTTCTAATATCTTTATTTCTTTCTTTCTAATCTTCAATCTGAACATCAATCTTACCTCCAATATCCACTGCATACTCTCAATAATATTGTCAGATGTCATACAGGGCGTGTGTTTTATCTATGAACGCTTAAATATCTGGAGAAATATTGATGATATACAAAAAATAGTTAAGACAAAACTGGTAGGGTTCGAAGGAGCACATGTGATGCCTATATCAAATTGACCCTGTGATGACCTTGAAAAGCTGTATGAAGGTCACGGCTATATTTTTTATATTATATTCATATAGTTGACATTAAAACGTTTACAAAATCACTATCTACACATGCATTTTTTGCTAACCAATCTGGAAAATGGTACTTCTTTTAATGAAGGGTATAAATTTGTGATGTAAATAAACTACTATTTTTAGTATAAGTTTAAAGTTTAATGCCGGCGGCACATAAGATTCCTCATTTAATATCTCCGGATTGGTTAGCGCAAAATGCATGTGTAGTAGTGTTTTGTAAACGTTTTAATGTCAGCTATATGAATATAAAATAAAAAATATAGCATTCTATTAAAAAATGTAATCGTGACCTTCATACAGCTTTCCAAGGTCATCACAGGGTCAATTTGAGATAGGCATCACATGTACCCCTTCGAACCCTACCAGTTTTGTTTTAACTATTTTTTTGTATCATCAATATTTCTCCAGATATTTAAACGTTCATAGATAAAACACACACCCTGTATGTATGTTAAATCTGTAGGAGGAAAAGTTTGTCCCGCTTTAATGAATCGAAATATAAATACTCAGTAGCCCTGTTAATAACTAACACGATATTAATGCTACTTTTGTTAATGGTCTTCTCTATCGTGCTCTGCGAAATTCACAGCAGTTTAGAGTAACTAGATATTCGATGACTAGCATTCGCTTATTAAAGGAACATTGACAGCTGTTCCGGTTGATCTTAATTGATTTTGCGATCGTTGCTGCTGCGGTTGTTAGTATTATTATCTTTATCGAATTTGTCGAGCATGTCCAGTCGAAGAAAGGAGCCGACTATGGATCGTGCGGTGGAGGCAGCCCGTCCGATGCCGCCTTCCATCGAACTCGTGCCGCTGCTTTTCGAGATTTTAACGGGTTTCGTCTCCGCCCAAATGTTCACGGCGAATTTCAATTCTGCTACCAGCGCCTCCCAGGGAGTGACCTGTAAGAAATGCCGACGAAAAATGGTTTCGCGTCCGGCAACCGCTTAATTAAATCAGCGTCGTTCGTTCTGCCCCGAAACTCTTAACGTCGCGACCAAACTCTTTTGCTTTGTTGTTCCCTTTCCGGGGCAAAAAATTGGCACTTTGACTTACTGGCACGTTTGGTTTTTTATATATAATTTCATGAATTTTTAAAATTGGTTTCCAAGAAGTACTCGTCGAAAATTGAAATTTTAGCAAGCTCTACGCTTTTCAATGTATGATTCATGGTAAGAGATTTGTCGTTCGTTTACGAGTGGCAGATTTAAAGGCAGGATAACGAAGTTCTGCGTAAAAAAAGAAAACGCGAAGCCTACCTTTTCCTTCACGGCGACCTTTCGTACATTCCAGAGGAACTCGAAGATGGCAATGACGAACGAACCGCAACAGCCGAATAGGAGAACCAAGAAAACACCACCGACGTTGGCTATTCCCAATTCGCTCGAATTCGCCGGTTCTACCGAGCCTTTCGAGCATAACCCTCCTCCACGTTCTTCCCACCACTTCTTCTTCAGATCCTGCAGCACTCCACTTTCTTGCAGCTTCAGAATCGCGCCACTTATGGGAGTTCTGTATGGCGAATCTGGAACGCCGGGCATTTTTAACGTTTCGCGGGCCACTTGCGAAAGTACCTTCCGTCACTATACATATTGTATAAAATATTAGATCGTAGGTCTGGGGATTAAAGAGTAGCCCTTTTCTTTTTCTTTCTTTGCTCCTGGACCCTTGTTTTAATTTCTGTGAAGTGTTGGGAAGCTTAGAAGGAAACTATTCGTCCTTATATTTCATAAAATATTATAATACTTTCAGATTTTATTCCTAATTTCTATTAAGGATTAAGAAGAAGATGAAGGAATAAGAAAAAATGAAGGATAAAGATCAACGATTAATCTCGCAAAGATTCGAACAAACTGCTTTATCCATACTGAGAGAAATTACACGTTTGCAAGTTCAATTTTGATGTATAGAACAGGAAGTTCAATAAAATAATTTCTTCTCAACTTACTTCTTGGCAATGCGATTCCATATCCCTTGTTATCGATAAGTCCTCCAACCTTATCAAGGTCGCAGTTTCTCTCCATCCTGTACTCGATCGTCGTGGACTCCATCAAGAAGGCGTAATCGTATTTCTTCAAGACTCGATCGACACCTTCGTCATTGGTCTTTGTGTAGACACTCGGCCTCGCTTCCTGCATCGCCGCCCACATACGCTGATAAGTCGAGTAATTCGAATCCTGTAAATAAGAAAATGGTTTCGTTATCGCACCGAAGAATGGATATGACAGAGTTACTCACTCTGAAGAAGGTGGACGTGGATCCACCAAAAACGGCACCGTATTTAATCTTCGTCTGTTTCGCTAAATCTTCCACGCCTTTGATCGGATTATCCATTTTATCGACTGTCAGAAACGCAGCCAGATTGGCTGTGTACGAAGAAACCATGATGAGGGTGAAGAACCACCACATTCCAGCCACCATTCGAATCGATGGCGCCCTTTGGGGAACAGAAAAAAGTGTTTTTTGGTAATAGGAGAAAGTGGTAAACCTTCCTTTGCGTTGAAAGGGATGCACAGATTATTTCTTTCTGGTAATTATTTCCTGAGCAACTTCGTTAACTAATTCATTTTTTTTTTTTTTTTTTTTTTTTTTTTTTAGTTATTTAAGGTCGCATCAACCGTTTTGTGGTCATTAGCGACCGCAGTTTACAATTACATTATACATATACATACAAAGTAACAAATAGAGTGCATATAGCTATACTTAAGGGGTCTTCCCACTGTGAACCTCTGAAAAATTGCCATTTTTTAGGAATTTTTTTGTACTAAACGAAATGTCCAATCTAAATGAAGTTTTTCCTACTGATTAATACACTTATTGAGAGTACAAACAAATTTTTTTTGCAATTTATAATAGTTTATTTAACTATATATATCGCACTGAATTGAGCGCCTCAAGAAAACGATGTAGTGCTGGCGTAGATGATTGCAAACAAATTATTTGATTAATCAGTCTCAAATTTTTACACATTATTCAACACATCAGTGGCTATCGCAAGGACCACGGAAACTTTGTTTTATTAACAATTTCATACTTTTTACAATGACAAATGACTAAAAATTCATCGAATTTCGGAACTTAAACATTCAAACTTCCGTCAGTTTTCTTGAGGCGCTCAATTCAGTGCGATATATATATTTAAATAAACTATTATAAATTGCATTAAAAAATTGTTTGTACTCTCAATAAGTGTATTAATCAGTAGGAAAAACTTTATTTACATTGGACATTTCGTTCAGTACAAAAAAATTCCCAAAAAATGGCAATTTTTCAGAGGTTCACACTGGGAAGATCCCTTAAGATATGAACTAATTTCACATAATACATATTTACTATTAGAGGTACAGAATAGATTGCATGAGTTTGGTAATATAGAAACTTGGATTGGATTCGATGTGTTACAACAAATGTCGGTAATAGGTATAGTTCAACTGTTATAATTTGTTATATACATTAGTATCTTTGAGGAAGAGGAGGAGATTTTTGGAGTGCTTTTCGTGATTTAAAGAAGTTTGGATATTATTTGGAAGCTTATACTTTGTTTTGAATTGGGAAGTGCTGCTGCAATTGAGGAGATGGTCTATGGTTAGAATGTGATTACAGAAACGGCATTTGTTTGGTTCACTTTTTGTCAAAAGATGAGCATGAGTTAGTTTAGTGTGCCCGATTCTGAGTCTAGTAAGAATGACCTGCTCTGTTCTATCGAAAAGAAGTGCGGGATTTTTATCAAAGATACTTGTGCGAATTTTATGGATATGGGATGCAGGTGCGTTTTTCCAAAAATCATTTTCCATATTTTTTAATTTGGATTTATAAAAGGCTTGAAAGTCTTTGTGAAAAAGAGGTGTTTGTTGGGTATTTCTTTGAAATTTGATTTTTGGAGCATTTGGATATGGGGGGTGACTGTTGAGGGTGTTTAGGTGGTCTGGTGATGTTGCTATTATGACTTCTGTAGAACTCAGCTGTAAGTCGTGGGTTGTCTCAATGATACATTGTGCCAAGGGATGTTGATTTCTATTAGTGATGTTTTCGTCAAGGATGGGCTCTAAGTTTGTAAAAACTACAATTAGAAATCTTCCGTGGGATTTTTGTTTGATGAAGTTTAAGGCTTCTCTGATTGCGTAGAGTATGCAAGGTCGTATGGAATATTGTTTTGGAAGATCAAACTGGCTTTGATGAGTGGGTGTGAATAGGTTACAACATGTTAGGCCTGAAGAGAAGTTTGCATCAATGTATAATTTAATGTAGTCGTCCAAATTGATATTCTTGGTGATTAAGGTATTGGGTTGAATTATGGGAATTGATTTATTTTTTGTTTTTGTATCGATTGAGATTAGAATAACTGGTGTTTGCAGGATCCATGGAGGTGTTTTGAAGTGTTCTTTTTGGAGAAGTGGGAGCATTTTAATTTGGAGGTGATTCAAGATTTTCTGGACTCTAATGCCTAGAGATTGAGGATAGGATCGCTTCTTCTTCTGTGTTTCATCTACTTTTCTGGGAGATATGGTTTTAAATGTGATGTCGTGTGATTTTGTGGCTGCTGTTGTTGTGAAGTTGAAAGTTAGAAAAGCTCGACGGATCTCGAGAGGTGAGAGGTGTGATTCAAACTAATTCATTGAAATCTTGAAGGTATACTAATACTTTCTTTCAAACAAAACTTCCCTATTTTTATTTAGAAGATATCCTGAAAAAGTTTGCCACGACCAATTAAAATGCTGCTTATACCTACTACAATTCCACGAGCAACACAAATGGAGGTTTAATTAAATAGATTCATTGCCCAAGATATCTTCATAGTCCCCCGTCGACGCGACCCTGAAAGCATGACTCGCGACGTCCGAGCACGCTTCACCCTAAATCTCATTATCGCGAATTCCATGTGGGGATCTCGTTCGGAACAAGTTATTCCACTTACCGATGGCGCAAGTCGCTTTAATTTCTGGACAGCCGAAATGCTCGCCGGCTCGTTTCGACCGTCAAACATGGCAATATTAGCGGTGACTCCCGATTACCCTAATCTCCGCGATATGACGCGAAAGTAACTCGTCCCGGGGACGAAGAAGGGAACTTAGGGGGTCTTCGGCGTTTGAACGCGGCAAACATGGAAGCGCAAAAGCCGGGGGAGGAAGAGAGATCGCGTCGCGAGAAGCATGCGTCGCGCTTTCCTAATTAAGCGTAAGTTAAAGGGCCGCGTATGCAAATGACGTCTGTTTGCCCGATATAGCGTACACCTACACGGCGGACGCTCTATCTCTCGCCTGATGGCGCGGGCGTGCGCATGGGTCCGCGTAAACAGAAACAAAGGACATTGTTTCGTAACGAACGAGGCTCCGACACCGACAAATGGATTACGATTAAATTGCTGCGACGATACGCTGCATGAAATCGATAATCGATTGCCCCCCTCGACGCCGGGCGTCTCAACTTTGTACCTCGTGTTACCGTAACGGGAACTTTTGCGAAAGGTTTTATCGACGTCTTGTTACGTGGAGTTGAATAGCCTTGGAGGACTTTCTTCTGACTGTTTTTAGGAATTGTTATGGTGGTTTTTGCACGGTTTTTTAATTGTTTGGGGTATTTCAGGGGTAGGTGAATCACTTTCTTTAAAAAGTTTGAAGATTAAATATTAAGTATTAAACGGAGAGTTCAAAAGTTAATCAGTGTAAATCACTTTTCATTACAAATGACTTATACCGCATAAATACATAATTTCTTGTAACAATTTTCTGTCATAAAAGCATTTATAATATTACATTTTTACTAACAGTAAATGGTACTTATATTGAATTGTACTTAATTACAGAGACTCATAAATTTGTTCAGGAAGAGTATGTTAAATCTGTTTAAATTCTAAAAAAAGTATTTGACTTTGCACAATTAAAAAATAAAATAATACGAAAAAATATAATACTACGGATTTCACAATCAATTCATAATTGCAATACATGTGAACGAATTTGTGCGTCACTGTAACTCTGTTAACATATTATGTGCCTTTGTGTAAAGAATCTTTTGTATTAAATGAAATTATAACACAGTATTTTTATTAGTAAATCCTGCGGCAAGGAAAACAAAAAATTTGGACCACTTTTATAATACGGTAACCACATTCATTTGTTTATTAAATTAATTTATAACTATTGTTTCCCGGAAAAGGAAGAATTTATTTACTAAAATGACACAATTTTGACGTATTTATTTGTGTTTTTTCGCACTACAATTGCGTAACTACTAAACTTTAAGTATGCCTCGTAAGATTATCGAAAATAGAATATATGTATATTTATTCATACTATCAATTCTATTGTTTTTATCGTAATTTTTATTAAAACTATCACGCAAATTCTGTTTATTGTCTAGTTCATCAAATACGATCTAATTACGATTGTCTGAAATATCGATGTTCTAAGATCAAATGTTTAACTTTTGAGAATGTGTTGAACATTTGCTCAAATAACAAAATAATTTAATTTCTTTCATACATCCTATTGAAAAAATTCTAGCACCTTCTAAAGCCTGATATTTTTTTTTTTTTTTTTTTCATATTTTCGTAAAAGTAAAATCTAAAATTGACACATTGCTCGTATGAAAAATAGTTAAAAAGGTATTTAACTGGTCCATCTCTCCCGGAGTTATTTCACAATTTTAGGAACTTGCAAGGCTTATACTTAATTGTTCAGAGGTAGAATTTTAGAAAGTGGGTGCATTAAGTAGAAACAAGGAATAATTTGTAGGAGAAAATGAAAAATTAAATGCTAGAACTTTATAACTACTATTAATTTGTAATAAAATTTTTATATGGCGAAGTTTCTTTAACGTCCTAGCCACTACTTTCAGCAGTGGCTGTGATCTCCTTCGTTCCAACATTATTAAGAAACTGTTTAATAAGAAAGTCCTTGCTTGCCGTAATTTACAAAGCGATTCCAAACTTTCGAGAGTGCAATATAGAATCAAGTATCTTACAAAAGCAAACTTTGAAGACCCCATAAAATTCTACAGCCCAAGTATCAATTCAAAGGAGAATCTCATGAACCCGTACACCTGAAATAATATAATAAAATGGCACACCACAATCTATCAGAGCAAACCATAAATTTCAGCTTCGTGTCTAGGAAAACATTCTAAATCTCCAAACTCCAAAACGGCACAATAAAATCGCTTTTAATGCGTAGTAAGGTTAAATCGCAGCGTTTCGTCTGTAACCAGCAGACCCTTCATCTGCAACGGAACGATGATCGCGGCACCGTCGCGAAGTATTAACAATGACAGAAATTTCGCGTAGCCGGTGACGTTGAGTAGAACGCGCGAAGATACCCAAATATTACTTACATGCAAATTACCGCAATCTACTCCACGTCCCGGTGGCATAAACAACCGGGAGGGTAGGAAGCAGTTAGGAGGTTTGCGCTGTTGTTAGTCGCCGTTGTCGCCGTCGTCGTCGTCGTCTTTAGTCGGGTTCGTCGTCAGTATGTAGCGAGCAAACACGCGCGACGTTACCGGGCGGAGAGTTAGCGCCGTGTCGGCGCTAATAAGTGGGAAGCCGACTCAAATATGTCCGGCAAACAGCGGCTCGTTAAGCTTAATTGTCGTGAAAAAAAAGAGGATCGCTCGAGGGACACGGGAGAACAGACGTGGGGAGAGAGGAAAAAAGCGCCGCGTCTGCTTTTGGCACCGTCTCTGCAGACTTTTCTACAAACGGCCCGCGATATTTTATTCCCTTAAGTAGAATAATGAGATCAGGCATGCCGACCGCGCGTCCCTCTCTGGAGGATCTTGGTGGATCCACGGAAAACGCGTACGAACTTTCGAGCTTTGGCTGACTTTCGGATTTTAATTAATTGCGGGAGGTTACATTTCCTGGTGTTGGATTTCGAGTCAGTTGATCTTGGGAAAGTTAAAGTCTCTCTTGCTTTTTCTTCACGGAACCATTTCAATCTTTGATTTTCCTATTCTTAGAAAATAAAATTTGGAACAAATTTTACTGGACTAGAATCTTCCTACGAATTTTCGATTGCGCGGTAAATGAAAATGAAATTGTTCGCGAATTTCGAGTTCGTTTTCTCCCAATTTCCGGAGGCGGAAACGGTTCATCGTGAGTTAATAAAGTAACGGAGCGACTTGAGTTTAATTGAATTTGTTCGAGGGAATTCTGAGGGTTGCAATTGCAGTCAGGGGCGGTTGCAGTTGCATCGCGGTTTCTGTTTCGCAATTATTGCCCGGCTTTGCACGCGCGTAAGGCGGGTTGCGGCGACATAGGCGCTTTGTTAAGTTCGCGGGGCTCGGGAACTTACTGTGGTAGTATATCGCATCCCTGTTGCATGAGAGATCCGATAGTGAGCCACATGCAGTTCTTCAGGTTGAAATTGTTTTCCAATTCCTCTGGGTCCGGGTTGCAGGGATGAGGGTTGTTCCACTCGCCGGGCGCAATTCTGGAAGCGAACATTCAGAATCCGTCGAATTAGAGATTTCGCAGGACAATCTCTTTCTAAAGTAGACATTTGATCATTTTCAAAAGCCCTGGAAAGCTCTACAAACGGTCCACAAATGCTGGTAGAAAAAGAAGGGTTTGCCACTCTTTCCCTTGAGAGAACACTACTCGACTTTACATGTGTAAATGCACGGTAATCCATGGTAATTTTGCGAGGTAGGAAATGTAACTTAGTCTATTTCTTACGATTATGCTACCGGGCTATAAACGTTATTTTCGCGAAATATTGAATGAGAAAGTATATTCCGAGGGGGCTGCAACGTCATTCTAACTTTATGACTCCGCTGGATCAAGCGTTTAACTAACTCGAAAGGAAAAGCTGCTTCCCCCCTTCCCCTCAGATACGTAACTTCCAGTGAACTTTATTATTTTTCCGTTGCCAGCTTACCTGGCTTGCAAGAACAGCATTATCGAAACTGCTAAGAAAGCAGTCGCCATGTAAATCCAGACGTCAGTTGACAACGGTGACAGGAACGAGAAGAGATTTGGCTCCTTCTCCTCGGGCTTTCTGAATAAAATGCTGATACCTGACTCGGACACATCGAATGAAGTAGCGGGCGCCGCGGGTCTTGATGGAATATTTAAGCAGAATAAATAATGAGAGTCGACTTACCGAGATTCATGAACGGCATCGTGAAATCGACGGCGCTTTCCCGCTCGTAAGTGATCGTCAGGTCGCAAATCGCGAGATCAGCGTCCTGTAATGAAGTTTCCCAACTACCGTTCAACTAATGCAATTTTAATATACTTTCCCCGCAATCTGAATTCTTGATTTTGAAAATGAGACGTGCGGAAAGAGTTGCTATTTGGAGATTGTATGATGGAAATAATGACGATTGATGTTATGGGGAGATGAAAAATGGTGATCGAAAAGGGAGCGATGGGGAGTTCAGATTTTAATTAAATTTTTTTCTATTCGTTAGACCGAAGTTAGATTGCGTTTGCTCGTTTAATTAAATTTCGTTTTCTCGCAAAGTGCTACGTACGTGATCCAGCAAACGTCTGATAAGACCGTTCCACTGTTTCGTATCCTTATTGTATGTGCCGTAGTTTCCGTCTGGCACTAATTCAAATTCGTACTTAAAATTCAGCTGCTTGGAAATCTCCTCGATCAGATCGATGCAGAAGCCCTCGTAGCGCGTTTGCTCGATCAGGATGCCGCGCGTTGCGCTATCCGTCACTTCCATGATGTATGGTGGACCCTGATAAACCATAATTATCTCCTTATTTCCGCCTCATTTTGACTACTTCGCAATAATCGAAGAAAATAGTTTCAGAGAACTCTCCGTAGAAGTTAGCCAATTCTAACAAAAACTACGCACCACTTTGGTGGTAATTATAAACTTCTTCTGTTCAATAGACTTGGTCCAGTAGTCTTCGCGTTCCTTTTCGCTGCCCGCTGCATGAAGTCCATTCGGATCCCAATATCCGATCTGAAAGTTGTTTCCAACCCTGATATCCATGATACGCAAAGTAAAATCCTGGCGTTGCCCATTCTTATCGATCGCCATTGGCCCCGTGATTTTGCCCTGTTTGGACAGCTAAAGAAATCACGAACTATCAATGCGACCTTCAAAATTCGTTTTGTCTTGCATAAATTTCGTCGCTCATGTCGAATATAGTCGGTAAGTTTTGCCGCGCGCAGCTTAGGGAGCAGCTCCAGCTCGCGCTCCCCAAGCCGAGAGAGAATCCAATGGGGCTTTACCTCGCGCATAAGGTTGGTAATGTTGGGACCTGCGCTGTATTTCTCTGTGCCTTCACAAGAGAGCGGTACCGGGTCAATAGTTACAGGCTCCTCGCTGTCCTGGTTCCGCGCGTTTAACACCTCCAGAGCGTTTTGCAGCAGGAACACCGAGTCGTAGAGGACCGCTGATTCCACCTTGCATGGAAATATGCCAATTTTAGGACTCGATTTAACTAACCTGTTGTGGCGTTATGCCTTCCCTCTGGCAGCCTCTCAGAGGCTACAATCCTCCACTAAAGCGCTGATAAATCCCTAGGCTACATAGTTTACCTTATTCTAGTTTCTCACTGTTTTAAGTTATGCGAGTTTAGCCAATTAAGTTACTTATCTTTGTCACAATAAATGATACTCTTTTAACGAATTTATTGAAGAAACACAATCGATAAATTGATGCAATTTTTTCATTCTAATAGGGGATAGATTTTAGATCAATAGAAAAGATTTTTGAAATTGTGTAAAAATAAATAAGAGCAACAAGTAATTAACATCAACGCATGTATGAAGCGCGAACATCATTATACTGTCTGCATGATTCAGTTTTCCATAATGGTTTGATACAAAAAAAATGGATAGAATTTGAATTTATGTATCGAAAACTGATTCGGAAATCTTTTTGTAAATTGTAATTTTTGAAAATCCTAAAACATAAAAAAAAATAAAGATACTAAATCAAGATGCTGAAGATAATTTTATTATTTATGTGTATATCGAATTTAGTGCAAAAGTATTGAAAATTGACAGAATTATAGTGGAGACAGTGCATCTATGGTTGTACTCATGTTTTTCTTATATTTTATTTTACGTATATGCAATTTCAATAATGTTTGAAAATAAATTATAATATATTCTCAGCTTAAGTAAAAAAAATTGAAATCAATGTATGATTTAGTTTCTCTCCAATAAATTTTTGGGAAGGTTTTGTTTTACCATGATAACAAAAGTTTCAACCCCTTCAAATTAATTTTTGTATCTTTAATTTTAGGGAAACCTTATAAAAATTAATAAGGGAGCTATTCACATGCTAATCCTTGTTTTTAAAGATCTCACAGTAATCTTGTTATAATGCTGTTAAATAATTAACACTGATAGTATACTACTTAATGGTTAATCGATAATATTAATGCACGATGATTGTTGTAGTGGTTTATACTAATCTACGATGAGATTATAAATGTGTTAGATTTTTACTGTTAACAAAATTTAAGTGCCAGGTGTCCCTTAATTTGTATTATTTAGGGTTTTAATGATTTACTGTACTAGGTATAAAGGAACAGTAGAATTTCAAGCCAAATTTAAATTAATATTTCATAATAGTCCACCAATTCTTAGCATTTTATATAAGGAATCTAATATTCAGTCAGTAAATCGAGGTCCTCTTGCAGCATAAATATTGAGAAAAGAATTTTGGAAGTAAAATCTTTTTGAGGACCAAATTATTTATTTCCCTACTAATTAATGTTACGTGCTGGATATTCTAATTAACGACCTCTCTATATCACAGAAGTTACAATATTGAATTTAACAGAATTTTAATGAAATTTGCCTACTTTCAACGAAACTTTTAAGTACGTATCATAAAACCTCTTGTCAACTATTTGATCAATTTTACATAATTTTCCGTTTCACCAAGAAATTTTCCCTATTTCAATTCATTGCATTCAAAGCTTAAACTTGGTAAAATTATTTCACTTATAAGAGAATTCCACGGTTCCGTCCCAGAACAACGTAGTACACGTTCCCCCGTTCGCAATTCAACGCGAGGATCCGAGAGGAACTCCCTTCGCGCCGGGTTGCAATAAGAGACGAAACATTAAGCCGCCCAATCTCGCAAAATTATAGAACAACAGGCTTAATCGTCTCCCCTCCTCCAGAGTGCTGGGGCAGGGTCGAGTTTGCATGTAGGAGGAAAAAGGGAAAGCTGCAGGAACAGCGGTGCGCGCGAGACCAGGAGGCTCTCCTTTATCCGCGTGGCCGTGGTACAAAGCGAATCGGCGGAGGCTAATGAAACGAAAATTAAGGCGGCCCGTCAGCTGCTCGTAAGTACCGTGTCGCGGGTGGATTTCCCTCGAAAAGGGTGGCGGGGGTTTGGCCTGAACCTGGGAGCGCGCCGCGGTGCTTCATTATGCCGCGGGATTAATGAAGAAATTACCTCGAACGGCCAAACTGGAACGCGTTTAGTCGATTCTTCCCGCGAGTGATGCTCGTAAACGGCTTTATTATGCGTATGAGGAACAACTCGTGATTAAAGGATGAGGAAATACTCGTTGCGAGTATTTTTAAACATTGTAGATTCTTAATGTACGCTGATGATCTAAAAATCTTTGAAGTAATAAAGGAGGAATCAGACTGCCATTTAATGCAGCTAAAATTAAGAAACTTTGAGCAATGGTGTTAAATTAATGGCATGTCACTAAATTTTAACAAATGCTAGAGCATTTATAGAGCATTTATTTATCATAGAGCATTTGAATTTGACTACACTCTAGGGAATGTAACATTACCCCAGGTTGAAGCGATGCGTGATTTAGTTCTCTTTACTCCGCTCCTAGATTTCTCTGCGCATATTACAGGAGTTTCAAAAGCATATAAATACCTTGGCTTTTTTAAACGGTGTACTGAGAAATTTACTAACTCCAATGCGTTAAAATTATTGTACTGCGCTCTAGTGAGATCACAGGTTGAATATGCCTCTGTCATATGGTCTCCCCACTACGCTAAATATAAGATACAGATGGAAAGAGTGCAGCATAAGTTTCTCAGATATGCCGCATTTAAGATTGGGGTAAAGATGCATTTCTCTGATCACAATTATAATCCTGTTATGGATAAGCTAAAACTTATGTCGTTAGAGAATAGAAGAATAATATCTGATTTGCTGTTTCTTTACAGAATTCTGCATGGTTGTATCAAATGTCCCCAACTCCTTGAACTCATCAATTTATATGCTCCAATACGATATTTAAGAAAATCACAAACATTTCTCCCAGCAAGCTACACCTCTTATTTCTCACATACCGATACCATTAATTGAGTATGCATGGCAGTAAATGCTTGTGATCATAACCTGGACATGTTCTGCGGCTCGTTTTCCGTGTTCAGGAAGCAAATTTATGATGTTTTGTAATTCTCCTTTCTCTACTGTGATGTATACGTTTGAATTTTTATCTTTTATCTCTTGTTTCCGTGTCTAATTCTTATTTACATCATCATATACATTTTTAGTTTAGTTTATTTTATTTTTATTAATTTTTTATGTAAGTCAATTAGACCTCTACTGTACTGCTATTATTATAATTACTTGTATACTAATGGGAAAATTTTCCCGTGAATGAATGAATAAATAAATAAATAAATAAATAAACCACGCCGATGAGGCATATGCGTGAGGCATCTGTGAGCCAGAGGCGCGGAAAAATTGATCGCGATCGATGGCAAAGCTATGGATTGATCAAGACGCGTTGAACCATCGACTGGCAATCCTTTCCTCGGATGCGCATTCGAATCCCTGTTTTCGCTCGATGAAATATATTCTACTCTATTAATAAAACTGGATATTCAATACATAGGTAGTTCGATTTAAAACGATACGAGTCTCAATCATATAATTTTTTAGCAATTTGCCAGTATTTGTTTGTTTACTGAATTTCAGAAACATCGATTTGCCCAACAATTTACTCGTTGATTGAATTTTGTAACAGCCTTTCTATTTTTTTTTATCCGATATTCAGGCAGCTGTAATATTATTCATGCATTAGGAACAATTAAAAATTACCCAATTAATTCCATCCACGTGGTTCTCTCTCAGGCTGATACCAGTGATGTTTACTGTGCTGCCGTTCAGCGTGTCCGTAATTGGCAGCATCGTAGAATCCTGTAAATTCATAAACGGGATATTTCAAGAACTGTCAAATATAAACCAGAGTCACGATAACCGAGAGTCGGATTCGAGATTGGTATCCATTTCGAGATCGCAGCGCGAGTCTAAACTGAATCGGAGGCATGGCAATCCGTCATTCTGGAAGCATGTACCTCGCGGAGGGTCGACGTTGTTCAGAGGGTGGTGGAGCGAACCCGGATTTCCCCGTAGCCGTGAAACTTGAAACGTGAAAAACCCGGACGAGCGTTTGAAGCGGCGCGACGTCGCGTTGCTTCCTGTTGTCTCGGTGCAACAAGCAGGAAATAACTTGGAAACTAATGCGAGCAACAAGAAGGCAACGATAAGAAATACATTTGCAAATGGAAGCGAGACGTATCATGGAACTTCGGACCCGGCTTCGGTTGGCCGACCGTTTTTCTTTCGTTCATTTTTATTTCGGTTCGAACTATCGGAAAACTCCGCGCGTCTTTGAATACGCTCCGCGTCTGTTTCCCCCACCCATTCGGGATAGTTGGTTACCTCGAAATCGTTCGATCTGGTACAGGGGTCTTAACAAAAGCGCGAAAAACTGAATTAATGGGTGGAACGAAGCTGCGAGGGTCAATTTTATAATAGAGCACTGAAGTTTATGTTAAGTATGACTGCTTTGTTTAGGTTGTTTTTTTTTTTAGAAGTTATAGGAAATAATTGGTCATTTTGTGAAGTTCGTTTAAATTGGAGTTCATTGATTTTTTGTCATTTATAGAGAAAGTATATTTGGAAACCTAATTTGCTTGAGATGCATCGAGAATTACGGAGGAAATAAAATTGCATGATATATGGAAATGAAAATATTAATTATTTGGAAACTAATCAATCACTAATAAACAAAATAATAACTAATAAACACAATAAATTGGTACGAAATTGCAGAATTAATATACGAATACATAGATAAAATGATTTATTTTAGAGTGTTTATATTGCGATTGTGACAATTGAATATTTGTTGAGAAACTTTTGTAGGTACATTGATATTCTTTACTGCTGTGCACATTGAGTTAGAAATGTTAAAATTATGGTTCGTCCATAAATATAGTAAATTAACAGGTCGTTTAATGCAATTATATATGAAGTAAATAGTTGGAACTATAAAATTAAAAAAAGCACAGAGCAAAGAAGCAGAGAAAAAAGCAAAGATTTTGTTCTCTAAAATCGATTGCATGCTAGTAGTTCTCAACATAAAATTACAATATTTATTACACAACTGTAAAAAATTAGTATCAAGTAAAAAATAGGTATAACACAAATAACCCAGGAGTATTAGACTAAAAAGTGGGCATTCTGCGAAAAAACTAAAAATAGGTGGATCTTTTCACGAATCGCTTATTTTTGTGATGGGTATGAACTTCTGAAAAATCATAGTCGATCGGCTGCCGGTTTCCCCCCTTTTTTTGGGTCAAATGTTAACAAAAGTAGTTTTTCGCAAATAACTCAAAAATGGTTAGTCTAATTGAAAAATGTTTTCGATAAAAATTTAAGAGCGTGAAATTATGCGTAAAACAGGTTCTATAACATTTTTTGAGAAACGCAACCGTTTTTGCAATACGTCCTTAATGTTTTCACGGTGATATGTACATTATAACAGGAGCACGTTTATTGAACGTTATCGCAAAAAGGATTGAATTTATGAAAAAATGTTATAGAACCTTTTTTACGCAGAATTCCACGCTCTTAAATTTTTATCTAAAATATGTTTTAATTAGACTAACCATTTTTGAGTTATTTGCGAAAAACTACTTTTTTAAACATTTGACCCAAAAAAAAGGGGGGAAGCCGACAGCCGAGCCACGGTGATTTTTCAGAAGTTCATACCCATCACAAAAATAAGCGATTCGTGAAAAGATCCACCTGTTTCTAGTTTTTTCGCAGAAATTTCTAAAATGACTGAACTAAAAATAGTTTAAGGGGAACAACATTGACAATTCTTCTTATCAAAGCCCACTGTTTGTTCATATTAAGAGTAAAAATTCTAACATCATACTACAAAATGTTAATTTTAAGGTTTCAAACCTTGAAACTTAAAAAATTCAGATTCTTTTCAAAGTTAAAATTGTAATGAAAATCTCGGAGAAATATTCCATCCTTCTATTAGTACTCCATATAAAATAACGAGTTATAGAAGGTTCGTGCTTGCTTTAGGGTTAATTAGAATACATTTGTCGAAAGCTAAAAGGCCGTCAAAATAGATGAGGGTTGTCGAAATCGCGGCATCGGGAATGGTAGAAACGGCGACGTCGACGCGGGTGTCCGCCCCCGCCTGTCTCACTTCGGGCCGGAGATCTAAGTCTGTCAGCACTGTCAGCGCTCAATGAGGCGCTTTCCACGAATTTTCCGACAGCCGGGACAAATATAGATGCATCGTGAAATTCCTCAAGAATTCGTACCGGTACGCCTTTTTCCCGTCTTCCTCATTGCGTGTACACAGACAAATTTCGTTATTTGCGAACCGGGGAGAGGCGTTCAAACAACTTCCTGCCGAACTACCGCCGCCGATCAAAGAGCCTCTCCAGCTAGGTGTTACAACGTGACGATTTCAGGAAGAAGAAGAAGAAGAAAAAAAAAGAGAACATTTCGGGTACGTGTCGCGTAACCGTGAGGAGGAAGCGATATTTTTTTCTTATTTCCTCCGGGGAATACTCTCGTTTCTTCTCGAGGGGCGGTTAACTCCTTAAGCTGGGGGAAGCGAGTAATTTGCCGCCGCCGCAGTCACTCACAGACCCGTCCGTTTCAGAGGAATAAGTAATTTTTGCAGTCCCATTGTTATTCTTCGAAGTTCTTCCGGCTCCTTTTCACCAAATTTCAGTAATGCAATCTACCATCTCTACTAATCAAGAAAATTTATAATACATTTGAATGCACAACGCTGAACAGACAAAAGCTACTACAATACATCCTCTTATCTGGTAAAATACACTCACGAGATTAAATCCTGCAATATTTATCCAACGTGAGCATTCATTCTGAATGTACTAAAATTTTAATGAAACCTTGCATAATCAATATTTAAGAAGAAATAAATCCCACGCGGAGTAATAAGATAGAACAATAATCCAGAAACTTCCAACCAACCGCGTTGATAAGCACCCTCATCAAACACTGCTCCCCAACCGACGGCTGGCGAGAAGCTCTCTCGCTTAAGGGGTTAACTACCCCTGTCCTCGCTCCCTGTCAACGACTCCTCCCAAAATCTGGCCCGGGTAGGTGGGGAAGTTCTCCTCGTGGTTTCCCCGTCCCGTCATCGTCGCCGTCGTCGAGCATAGGGGTTCGCAACTGTCCTCCCGACTGAAGAGCATTGTCTCCGTGCACGCGTGTCTCGACGCGACAAAGAAGACGCTTCGACGTCGTCGTGGATGCGTTCATTGTTCTGTCCCCGAGGGAGGGAAAAAAGTAACCGCGATATGGCTCGCGCGAAAACCCTCCACGCACCGCGGATGTCGTTATTTATGAAGGTATTGTTACGTGCTCGTGAGGTAATGTGTCATAAAAAGCGGATTCCAGGGGCGGGCGAAGGAGCGTCCAGACCGCGCGACGCGACGCGGAACCCGCGCACGACTGAAAACAATTACCGTCGGCAATTTATGGGACCGTTTAGTAAAAAGCCCAGCGATTCCACCGGCTAATGCAGTTACCTCAACGAGCTGAACGCGACCGCGAATTTATTGGCGAAATTCCCGCGGAAAAACCTATTGGGAGCTATCTATGATGATTATCGTAAATTCGGCTATTTGGGCATTTGTATGGGTTGGAAAGAAAAGGGTTGGACTTTGGATTAATTGTACGTATGAAGGGGAATGAAAGGTTTTTATGGGCTATGCTAGTGTGGCAGTGTCAAAAAGTCGAAGAAATGCAAGTGTAGCATTGCAATAGTTTTTTTAGAAAGAGGAGGTTGTTATATGGCACTGAAATAAGTGATTAGCTTTAAGTATGAAGCTTTTCTCTATTTATAGAACTATTTTTTTTTCAATTGACTGCTACGATAAATAAAAATCTAGTGGACCGATTTAGTTAAAATTTGGCAGATTTGTTCAGCATATGTGTCATTCTAGCCCGTACAACGATTTTTCTTGATATATTCTTGATAAATTGTAAATTTTCCTGTTAAAAACAATAATATTTATGCAAATAAATACAACATTTTGTTTATTATTTTCAATTTTTTAAAATTATTTTGGTACGGTCTATCACCATATGCGGTGAGATTGAGGTGACTTTTTTAAAGTAAAACATTCCATGGAAACAAAAGTTCTATGCCTTCCTTGCATTTGAATATAAAAATTAATATCTATGGACTATAAATATATCAATTTTCAAGTATTCTTGTCCACTCCACTACATTATTTCTGTGTAGCATTTACTGTATGTACCTGCGTATAAAACTATTTTTAACTATTTTAAAATATACATAAAGTTGAAAGGTATCATATACTAAATAAAAATTTTTGTCTTCCAGGAAGTGCGAAAAGAAAAAGTAATTTTAAAATCTATAGGGTGGCCCAAATTGAACGCCGGATTTAAATTTCGCGCCTTTCTTTGGTTTTGCGGTTGGAAACTCTGGTACTTTGATGAATTTCATCTACAATTCTTCCGATTAGTAAATATGAACCGCTATTTGAAAAACGAGCGAATCATTATTGTTAAAGATTATTTTTCGACTAAACTGAGAATCTACTTCATAATGCTCGAAAAACCACTTGACGAATTGCGTTAGCTGAATTTTGTACGCATGCAGGTGCAAGTCTTTAGTCAGTATTCGCTGAAGGGAGCTTCTCGAAATGTTCAACTGTTGTGTATGATGCCGAGTCGATGTTTTCGGATTTACAGCAACACTTTGACTAACTCTGGCAATATTCTCATGGGACCTTACCTCATGCTGATACTCACGAGGTCTTGTATCTATTACCGATCCAGTTTCATCAAATTTTTTATCAATTTTCGAACACTTGATTCATTTGGTGCATTCTTTCGACCAAAACTTCCACAGAGTTTTCGTACCGTCTCCGCAAAATTTTCACCGCACTTAATATGCGTTTTAACAATAATGACTCGCTCGTTTTTCAAATAGCGGTTCATATTTATTAATCGGAAGCATTGTAGATGAAATTCATCAAAGTATCAGAGTTGCCAACCGCAAAACCAAAGAAAGGCGCGAAATTGAAATCCGGCGTTCAATTTGGACCACCCTATATTTAGCTGTAAATGATATTCATCTGTAAAATATTAATGTATTGTATCAAATTCTAAGACCATTTAACCGTTCGACAAATGTTAAACATTTAAAGTATAATTTGGAAATTGGTATTCGTCTTATACGCTATCGGATACGGCAAGTAATTTCACGAAAACAAAGCTCGAAGATTCAAGTCACGTAATTGAACCGGCAATTTCACTGGAGAAACAGGGTTAAATTGCGCCAATCGATTACAAAGTTGCGCTTTTATTTAACCGCCATCGTACCCACAAAAATGAAAGTTAATTGCGTCGTTTTTGATCCTTTTAATGCGAGAATTCTACGAACATTGCTGTTGCACAGATTTTGAACCGCAGACCGTGGTACACTTACCGTTTTGATGTAGCGGGTTTCATGAAACCAACCGAATAATTGAATGCGCCAAGTAAAATTCGCGTTAGCGTATGTATAAATGATAACTTTGTAACGCTGTTAACTTTCAATCTCATAAATAGTTCGGTGTTGGTTAAACTCTGTTGCTTTTAACGCTGGACATGCTTTAAAGAGCGCGAGTAACTTTCCTGAAATAAGCCGTTGGTTATGGAAAAGCGAGAGCCTGCGAAACGTGGAAAATCTATTCCGAAATGTGTTGCAGCCGGTTGCAAACGGGAGAAAACAAAATGGCTGACGTTTAGTGTCTATTTTATTAAGTATTCGTGGTTTGATTTTTATTTACATATTCCGTGATGCATTGTGAAGATTAACTCGCCGAAAGTTTCAAACTTGAGTCAATTTGCCTATATACAACCTCCGAAAAATTCATAATCATCCATATGGATGTTTCGATAAAAAACAATGCGCTGAATAAAGCCGGTAAAATGTGGAAAGTGGAAAGTTAATTATTAACCAGTAAAAATTAATCACTATGTTACGTTTATCGAGTTTGGTCCACGCGTTTCCTGTATTAATAACATTATTCTATTATAAATTACAGATATTTGTAATAATCCACTACTGGTTTTATAAAAATAAACGAATGTTGAATTGAAGAGAGAAATGAAATGGGAATCAAATTGCTGAGTAAATGATTAAAAGCTTGGGATTAAAAATTAAATTGGATTGTTAAATGAAAAATCTATCTGTATAGAATGGAATGTAGTACAATACCAGATACGTGATTAAGAAATTACAGTAGTCTGCCAGCAGTTTGACCTCCCTCGCCTGATAGAGCATCTCGATGATGTTATTCGGCTCGACGTCGACGATCAGGTTGCAAATGGACAAAGCGCGAATCTCCTTCAGGACCGTCCGATAATCCGGCCCTTGGAGCTTCCTTATCGTGATCATGCTGTCCTTCTTTCGTCTCAGGGACAGCGCCTTCTTGATTCTCGACAGACCCTCGTTCGTTTCATAGAGCCCCGCGAAAGTTTCCCATTGCATAGAGTCGACCAAGTCAGCAATCGCCTGCAAAAAAGAAACCTTTCGTTGTTTCTACTAACGAGTTCTCTGTGAATTCCGCATTGAACTTTAAATAAGCGCCAATTCGCTCAGAATAATGGCTTTTAATTGCAACAAACGCAGCTTACTTTACGAAGTCGAGAAAAGTAATGAGGACTTTTTATATCCTGTTACTTTATACTACAGAAACTTTGTTTATAACTGCGTTACGTACTTCGGTATCGAATGTGGTAAATGCAAAATAGTTCTCGGTAGCGAATTTCGGAATGCATGGTTCCTAAATTCCTAACCTACTTCCGTTCGGCGAGTTAACATTTCGTTGCAGCACCTGCCATTGTAGATTGTATTTGAAATACCTGTCAAGTTGCGCGAACGCAGCCTGACTCTTGGCGCAGTTTTCCCGCGTCGGCGTTTCAATCGAGTTAAATTAAAAAACTTTCTTAATTTATCCGTGCGTCGTTCGGGAATGTTTAACGTGTACGCTTCATCTTTTCTTTCGCGAAGAACAGTCCGATTGTCTTTCGCCGCGAGTATTTTCGCTCGCGAGATCCTTGCTCATTAAACCGCGCGTTTGACGAGATCAAGACACGCGCTTATGCATAATTACTAAATGGACCGTAGAAAGTTTCACGCGAGCCAACTGGCGATGTTCGTATCGTGTTCACCGCTCAAGTGGCCGGAAATGGTTTTCAACGAGGAACAAACGCAGTACCTTTTCTGCTGGATTTATGGCTGAATACAGCAAATTGCTCGGAGTTTATTATCGCGCGCGACCTACGCAACAAATTAGCAAACCTGGTGCGGAGTTTTCCTGAACAAACTATTTCTTCGCGATGAAACCGTGCAGGAAAAAAGTCGCGCGAAAGTTGCGAACACCACCGCGAAACAGAAGAGCAATACACCAGACACGAGATAGAATATTGAAGCACAATATTTTCACATTCTGTCGCGAAAGAATCCCCTTGTAAGTCGTGAAGCAGAATAATTCAAGCGGGAAGTACAATGCGCGATTCAATTTACCATGAACGCGAAAAAACAAACGTCATGAAAAATCGTTGGTTATTTTAATTACCAAATAAAATTAAATTGCGCTACATTTTGCGTCGTCTCGATTTACCGAACGGGACGACTTTAACTAGATTTAATCGAAAGTCGCTTAATTTATATAAACGTTCCACTTGTTGTTTCAATCTCCCCCTCCCACCCCCGTCGCCCATCTCTCTCGCTAAAAATGAAAGAACAGAAATTGATCCGGCGTCGTTAGTTCAAGTTCAGTCTTTGATCATGTTCATTAACTTCGGCTTACCGGTTTAATGCGCGCGAGCTACTTCAAACTCGCTCGATTTGCTTCGTTAGACGCGTAATTTAAAATGCATCGTAATTGCTGCCTCCCCGTCTCGCATATATTTCCACCGTTCGTCACGTTTCGACGAACCTTAAAATATGACGTATAAAATTTCGCAATGCGATCCCTCCACATCGAAATTGCGTTGATATTGCTTAAAAATTAAATTTAAAGTGATAGAAATTGTTCTATAAATTATTCTTTTGTTAGCGGTGTAAAGTTCGAAGGGTTGAAATTCAAAAGTCTGCTGTTTATGTTTAAAAATTATACCAGATAAATTCTTCTACCTTTTTAATTTATTTTAATTCTCCCTAATCTTAACTAAACTTCTAACTTCCTGAACTACTGCAACATTAGTTACACAATTGTATTTGTTTTATCCTTTTATTTATTTATTTATTTATTTATTTATATACGGGAAGCAATTCCCATTAGTATACAAGTAGTTAACTACAGTTCCAAAGATGACGAACAACAAATATAAAGAAAATAATAACTATAAACTATAAATTGCAAATAATATATGGCGAGATTAAGTAGAAAGAGAAAAATAAAAAAAAAGTCAAAAATTTGTTTTCTGAATGCCGAAACTGAGCCACAAAACATGTCCAAGTTATGGTCAAATGCATTCGCCGTGATGAACAGACGGTTAATAGTATCAGTTTTGGCATAATTGGAGGCATAGTTTGCTGGTAAAAACGTTTGCGATTTTCTGAGAGATCGTGTAGGCGCATATAAGTTAATGAGCTCTAGGAGTTGAGAACAATTGATGCATCCGCATAGAACTTTGAAAAGAAACATCAACTCTGAAATTGTTCTTCTACTCTCTAAGGATATAAGTTTCAGCCTTTCCATAGCAGGAAGATAATTATGATCAGAGAAGTGCATTTTTTCTCCAATCTTAAACGCTATATACCTAAGAAACTTATGTTGTACTCTTTCGATCTGCAGCTTAAATTTCGTGTAGTGTGGGGACCATATGACCGAGGCATATTCTAACTGTGATCTCACCAGCGCGCAGTACAATAGTCTGAGAGCATTCGGATTGGTAAAATTCGCTGTACATCTTTTAAGGAAGCCTAGATTTTTAAGCGCTTTAGAAACTATTCCCTGTATATGCGCAGAGAAGTCAAGGAGAGGAGTAAAAAGGACTCCCAAATCACGCATCGCTTCTACCTGAGGTAGTATTTTATGACCCAGAGTGTAAACAAATTCGATGGCATTTCGCTTCCTCGAAGACCTCATAATGTAGCATTTTTCAAGATTCAGCGACATGCCATTAATTTGACACCACTGCTCAAAGTTTCTTAAATCATTCTGCATTAATAAGCAGTCAGATTTATCGGTTATAGCCCTGAAGATCTTCAGATCATCCGCATACAATAGAAATCTACAATGATTAAATACACTGGCCACATCGTTAATGAATAAGATAAAAAGCAAGGGACCTAAATGTGATCCTTGCGGTACCCCAGAGGAAACATCGATCGGATACGAGAAATGACCATCCACACGAATTATCTGCTTACGACCACGTAAGTAAGATTCAATCCAGGATAAAAGCGGATTACAAAAGTCCAATGCAAATAATTTAGCGCACAAAATATCGTGTGATACAGTATCGAAGGCTTTCTTGAAGTCCGTATAGATTGTATCAACTTGGATAAAACAATCCAAATTCATAGATAGGTAGTGGCAGTAAACAGATAAATTTGTGACCGTTGATAAAGATGACATGAAACCATGTTGTTCTGCGCAAATTAAATGAATTAGAGAAGGTTTGATGTTTTTCATGTTTTTTTTTGCTTACCTTGCCTATCATATCGCTATCAGGGTATACGTTGATAGTCATCGGCGTGGGATTCTTGGGCGTCTCGTCAGTCTGCAGCTCCTCGTTTTGCCTCCAGACATAGTCGATGTGTGGAACATCGAATTGCGCCGCGATGCTCGCGACAATTCCGTGCGTGTAGGAGCTGCAAGGGCCGACGATCGCTGCCACGCCTTCCTCGAGGAGCTTGCAAGCTGCAACCGTTAAAGGTGTTTCTTTTACAGAGCCACTTCGTTGTTGCGTCGCACGGTACTAAGCGCGCAAACGAAGCGCCCTTGAGATTGGTCGCGGGATAAGAGCGACGACGCAAGTCGTTACGGAAGCGAACGGTATCGTTCCAAGGGAAGATCGAGACGACGGAGACGATAAGTCGTGCTTCATGTTTCTCGAAGGGAAGCCTCTTCATTCTGTAGCGTCGAGGTGTCCCGGCAATTTCGAACAGTTGATCCATTAGGATCCGAGATAAATGATGAAAGTCGCTTTGCACTCGGCGAACGTTTGCGAATGGTTCGCTTTCTGCAATCGGCTTATCGGCGTAAAAGCGGCGAAGGAGGTTCTCTATAAAGTAAGGTCTTATTGCTCGTGCAAGTAGCTACAAGAAAGAAAAGCGAAATATCGGATTCCGTCGCGAAGCGAAGGCTACCGAAGGATCGTTCAATTACGCTTTATTATCGCTTCCATCTTCTGTCGAAGGGGACTTAATGCGAAATTTATTGCGACATCGGAGTCGACGGTCGGCTTGATCACGGGGGAAGGACGAAACACCCGGGGATACGGTTATTTTCCTTCAATATTGTGCATCAGTAATTGACATCCGCGTTTCCTTCCGCCCCTCAACCTCTTCCCGATACCCCCGTGCAATTAATCAAGAGACGCGACGCGAGAAGTTCCACGGCCGAAGGATCGCGGCGTTCCCGCCTCTGCGCGTTCCTTAATTGGTTCATTAGCTGTTTTAATCCCCGAGCAAACCGGGCGGCTGATTCCCCTTCGTTCATCTGCCACCGCTAAACTACTTATAAGCTGTATTGAGTATTCATACAAACCGGCGAGGGCGGTCTTGAAACTGTCGGTATTAACCTCCACCTCCTTTATGACGGGCTGGATCTCGAATGCGGGCGCGGCGTGCTCGAACCTCGCCTCGTACACTGCCTTTTGAAACGCGGCCTTGTACTCTTCATCGCCTGCGTGGAAGATTGCGCCTGACAACAACCAAAAACGTGACTTATTATTCCGTCGTCTTATCGGAGATACCATGGCCTGTCTGGGACGCCGACGTTCAAACCTTCGCCGAGTCTTTTTCTGGCCACAGAGTTTATTGCGACTACGGTTTTTCGCGTGGGCAGCTTGGATTTCAGTTTTGAGAGTTCAGAAGGTGTTGGATTTTAGATTAAAACGTTATGATTTAACACTTTCAGTGCCAAATTAGGTTCGTTAGAACTGTTTCAATACATGGAATGATTTGGATTTTAGATGTACATTTACATTATTAGAATCTGACTTTTTCCGCTAGCAATTCCCATATTTATTATCTTTGATCGTGTTAAATTAATACACTGAGAAAAATAATGGAGGAAAATTTATTACATTACGTAGTAAAGAAACAGGATTTGCTAAAATGCGTTCGTTTCTACCACGTTAAAAGGAAAAATTAGCACATGTGTTTCAAAATTTAGTAGACCAGTATAGTAAAATTTACGGAAGGCTGTGATACACAGCGACATCTACGCTTCGGAAAGAAGTGGCGTCTCGTGACATAACCTCAATTTGCTTGGATGTTAGCATTGCCTTTTCAATGCCTTTCAATGAATATCGCATAAACGTCCAAAAAATGGTATAGTTAATATTGGAAAAACTTATTTTCTGACATAGGTATTTGTTACGGGCCGTTAGCAGTTACTGAGCATAAGCCTAGTTTCATAGGGTTTCCGCTAGAGTGTTCGCGTAATAATCGTGTTTCTCGCTAATGCTTGATCCTAGCCCTGTGCATATTAAGACGAGTCCCGAAATAATCTTCCAAAGCTCAAGCGCGGACCCGTCAGCATAGGTCTACTGAGATAATGAAGCAAGTCTTCGTTGATCCCGATGGTCCAAAACGAAACTCGCTGTGGCCCCCCTTCTCTTCTTACATCCCATAGTTTTCCTCCTCCAGTCGTCAACACTTTGTATAACCAATAATAATTCTCTTATGTATCCTTATACCTCGTCTTCCCCGTCGCCAAGTATGCCCCTCAGTATTTTTCCATAAAGAAAAACTCTTTTTAGTTTGAGCGAAAGTTCCAATTTTGCTACATTCGTGTAGTAAGAATCAGCACACGAGGTTGTAGTTTTTACCAAGTCTTCAGAACCAAATATTACTACACTGGTGTAGTAAAAACCTAACTGCTTTTACACATCCTGTCGTTTTAGTAGAAAATGTAGTAAAATTTCTTTCATTTTTTCTCTCAGTGTATTATTTATAGATTTGTAAGTAAATAGCTGTCACTCATATACATATAGGTGACATGGCAGTGAAGTGTTAAGTTAGCTTTGAGACAGTGTTTTCCAGTCTTTTCAGGGGTATGTTTCACTTTAAAATTAAAAAAATTTTAATATCAAATTTTTTGGAAACTTATTTTATCATATGATGAAATTATTTTTGTGTTTTTACAGATGCAAATATAAATACAAAATGAGTGTTCAATATTTCATGCAATATTTGGATATCGTATAAAAGACGCCACTGGCTAATTTTAATGGAAATATAAGGTTTCCTTAAAAACTATATTACCGTATGAAATAAATTTTTTCTAAATAAACGCGTGAATCTAAAATAAATTTCTAAAGTTTATTTTTAATATTAAAAAGTTCTATTTTTGATACATTTCTGGTTTAAATTAAATTATGATGTCAGATATATACAGTACATAAACTACTAATTCGCGTCTGATTCTATACACGGAGTTTTTCCTTATTCCACACCCTGATGATTTCAGTCGCTAAAAATAAATCTCCACATAAATGCAAACGCACCTTTCAATGAAAATAATTAAAGACTGTCGATATTGCAGCAACGCCAAATACGTCTTTATCAAAATGAAATTAATTTGATCCCGCGGAATTAAACTTCAAAGCTGCGCTTCAAGCGTAACCAATCCTTACATTTGTTGCGTGCAATGTGTTGCGGTTCACCATCCCGTATGATTCCGTAATACTGTAATTCCTGTAGTTCCTACTGCAATTTGACTGTGCACTTTGCGGCCGCACTAATATCTGGTATTCGGGGTAGCTACGCGACAACAGATTACAGAGTTCCGAAGTCGATGGTCGTCGAAAACAATCCAATCAGGGACGGGGGCAATCTTGGTGAGTTTGAGTAATCAATGCGAATCAAAGAACAATCAAGATGATTTTTAAGTCATGGCAGGTTTAACCGAGGTAACTTTTGAGCAATTAACCACGCTATAGTCTTTAAATTTTTTTAGACTCAATGGAATATTTTATTTTTTTTTTGACAACTATTACTTTTAAGAAAAATGGTAGAAGATTGAATTTTGAATATTTGTACACACATACACATTACATTGTACTAAAAGTTTCTTAAAAATTTTCCTTACATTCACTTCATAGCTAATTTCATGTCGAATGCAGTGAAATGTAATTGATTGATTGATTTTCAGATGAAAAAAAATCCAGACTTCCGTCATTTCCATATCAAATGACTCATTGCCACAGATTCTTTCACCGTAGATTGTTTAACGATAAAGAAAAGAAGTACAGTTATTAAAAACAGAACAAAAGATTCCGTTCCAATCGCTAGCATTCTTCCCCCAAAATCAATAAAGCCAACAAAACACCATTTCGAATCTCCTCGAACCGAAACCGTGGAAAAAAGTAATCGAAAGCTCGGGTTGGTCTGTCGCCGCGGTTTCAATAATACTTTCCACGCGGCTTATTACGAGGCAGAGACGGCGGGTACCGGCCATATCGTTCCATTACTCTCGCCACCTTTTGTATCGACGAGAACGATCTTAAAGTGGCGGATATTATTGGCGCAACGTTTCCATTTCCTCTAACAAAACCTGTCGCGGAGCCACTTCAGAGCCCGATACGGTTGTCGCGACGCGACGGTAGAAAGGAAGTTCGAGATGCGTCTATAGCCGAGCGGGTCGGAGGGGAGCGGAACGGAACGGCAGACGGTTTAACAAGAATTAGCTTCAATTCCGGTGTACAGCTCCACTGGAATGTGTAGACGGGATATATTCGAATTTCGACGTTATTGGCGATCCCCGCGAAGAGATTATGCGCGCGACGTCGAATTTTCGCCGGAAGAAAACCGTGTCTGCCACACCGTGATTCAATTTCAACGGAACTTTTTCCTGTCCCGTCGCCGATCTCTGCAGGCTTTGTGTTTCCAGATATTCGCGAGCGGCACTCGACTCTGTTAAAATAGTCGCGAAGTTAATCATCGTTGAATGCGTCTTGCGTTCCGTTTACATTCCCTCGGTTTCTGTTCTAACGAAACAATTTTGTGTCCGGCGTTTTCAGAATTCAATTAGAAACATCGATTGCATGCGGACGACTCTAAAACCTTCCGAATGGAATGTCGATCGGAAGTCGCGAACGAAGTAATTGCAATTCCTATTAGTTTCCAGGACGAAGTAGAAATTACGCGAAAACTGTTTTATTTATTTATTTAAGTATAAGACCGACATACAGGGTGCGGCACAAATTAGTCCCCACGATTTTTCAACCCCTTCGGATGGTCTGACAGAAAAGTTTTTTCTACCAAAGTTAATCAGTATTTAACTGGTAAGAAATTGCAGTTTTTTAAATTTAAAAAAAATTGATTTTTAACAAAAAATCGTGATTGCCGTCATATCTTTAAATGGAACTGGGTATTTTTAACTTCATAATATTGTAGGCGACGTCGAAACGAATTCAACGACCTGCTATACGATGACCTTCAGATAACCTTGAAAGAAAATATCGCCATAAATAGGTTGCCAGAATATTTGTTAATTACTAATAAAAAGTATAAATCAAAGTATAAATTTGTTTTTTTTTGTGAATCAGGTTCTGAAGCAATGTTTACTTTTATTTGTTTACCTCAAAATGCGAGACATTGCTATTTGCTATTACGTATTGTCGAATTATTTCAAATATAAACGGCTACTTGAGAGTGTCCAACACTCCTTCTGTAGATATGCAGCATTCAGACTTGGCATGCGGATGTTGATCACTGATCACAATTATGTACCTATTATGAACCATTTAAATATGAAACCGTTAGAAACCCGTAGAACTCATACAGATCTGTTATTTTTAGTAAAGCTTATCAATGGTCTCATCCGTTGTCCACAGCTTCTTAAACAAATAAACTTTAATGCGCCAACTAGGTCTTTACGGCCTTCTATACCCTTCCGCACACATGGATATACCACTAAATTCTCTTATACTGATCCGGTTAACCGTATATGTGAAGACATCAATACCTCTAAGAGGGACTTGGAATTATTTGGTATTTCCATATATTCTTTCAAAAAGAAAATTAAATTAATTATTTAAATTCTTGGTTACAAGGATCCGTTTCCTTATGTAACTTTTCCGTTTTCGTAAAATTTTATTATTGTTCTTTTTTAATTTGTAATTTCATTTTTGTAATTTCATTTTGTAATTTCAGCATTATAGAGTATATTAACTCCATTTGTCACAGGCGTACTCGATCTCAGATCAATCACTGTTTGTTATTAATGTACACTAATGGGAACTAATTCCCGTTTAAATTGAAATAAATAAATAAATAAATAAATAAATAAATAAATAAATAAATAAATAAATAAATAAATAAATAAATAAATATTCTGGCAACCGATTTATGGCGATATTTTCTTTCAAGGTTATCTGAAGGTCATCGTATAGCAGGTCGTTGAATTCGTTTCGACGTCGCCTACAATATTATGAAGCTAAAAATACCCAGTTCCATTTAAAGATATGACGGAAATCACGATTTTCTGTTAAAAATCATTTTTTTTTTTTAATTTAAAAAACTGCAATTTCTTATCAGTTAAATATTGATTAACTTTGGTAGGAAAAACTTTTCTGTCAGACCATCCGAAGGGGTTGAAAAATCGTGGGGACTAATTTGTGCCGCACCCTGTATCTGTATACTCGCCAATATAAGTATATTGACAAGTACCCATCACTCGATGAAAGAGTTAAACTAGAAAATGTTGACGCGCAATCGCGCAGAAAGTTGCGTACGGCGCGACTTTAATCGCGTTAGCGGGGAGAATTGCGGAAACGTTGTGTCTCGATCAAAAATTATTCGCTGCAATTTTATTTTACGAGCGGTCGTGTAATATTCATGCGCGCGTCCCAAATGGGGCGATGAAATGTGTCCCAAGGAATTCGATTGCGTTAATTACACTCTGCTTGAAGCGAAATTATTTAATTTGCCTCGCGCGTCGTTATTTGTTCCACGTTATTTGCTGCATCGCCGTGGCTACCGATAATTAGGTATTATGGATTCAATTGAAATTTTCACACCGCGAATAGCATCATTAATGGAGCTAATTAAACGCTCGATGAAAAGTTGAAAATTGGAAATTTTACCGGAGAGGATGCTTGCTTCGTGAAATATTTTACGCGCAGCAGGGGCGCTGCTTTCGACCCCGCGGGCGAAACGTCAACGATGCGACGGTTTAATCGAAAATATTTAACGCCGGTAATACCTTTTTTTTTTGTTTTACACATTTTTCTCGTAATACTCGTACGTCCTGCGATCCGCTCAACGTTTCCCCAACCTTTCCGCGTAAAACCTGTCACCATTGCAAAATATGAACGAGTATCAATAACAAACAATGCGTATCGCGTTCCATCAATTGACGTTGGACCCAGACGCGGGTTAAAACTTGTCAACAATTCTGATTAACGTCGTGCTCGTTGCGTACTTTGACATCCTAATTATGCGTTTGGCATAAAGGGACGTGTGTATAATTGGCGCGTGTACACGCTTCGGTGAATTTGCACACCGTTAGCCGGTAAACGTGATTACGACATCAACCATGAGGATAATTTCGATCACTCGGACAGTAGTCGTGGGATTAGATGATGAACCCATCAGCCACTGGTCAGACTTGACTGACTGACTAAGCTCGGTGGGCGTCATGTTTCATATCGATACTTAGACGACGCCTGGTAATTCTCCGTCAGCTGTCGTGATTCGTCGCTCGCGTTGAGATCACGCCGACGATAATGGCTCCTGATTGTCGTGAAATCAATAAGGGACTTTCGTTGATATCCTATCAAGTACGGTTTCATCAGAAATCATTTGCTTCGGTTTCGTGGGGTTAACGACCATAAAAACTCAACCATAAAATCTACAATGAATCGAAAATATATTCAGTCACCAAATAACTTTTATTTCTACGCTTTGTATCTGAAATAAATATAAAGGAAGTGGCAATCATTTTTTTGCAGTATATTCAAGTCATAAGATATTATTAGATAATGTGTACCGTTGTTTAAATATTAAAAGAGATGTCGAAAGAAAGTGAACTTTTGTGTCGAAAAAATACTCCAACACCTTACAAATTTAAATTAAAAGTAAAAGATAAGTTAGATAAATCGAGGATTAATATATTTTTTATTTGCGAGAATATTTATACACATTGTAAATTAAAATTAGTAAAAGGCAATAATAAACAGTATACTTAAACACAGCGCCAAGCATTAACAAAAAGCAATTTTTAAAAGATTGTTCCCACTTCATTTATAGTCATTTCAAAAACAAGGAATAGAAATGAAAGTCACAACAGTGCCTGAATATTTTTTTCGACTCACTGTACATAGACTGTAGAAATTATAATATTTCAGAAACTATACAATTTTTAGTAGTAATATAGATATTAAATTTCTTATGAATTAAGATTCAGAGAAAATTACAATAATTATTAAACTCGTTTGTAAGAAAATACAAATGTTGTATTATAGTTAGATTAACGCTTATAAAATTTGCAATCCATTTTTTAACGTTATATCATATTAGAAATAGTCTTTAAAATCTCTAAAGCTATGAAACTATTCAATAATAGTAGTTAATAATATTTTTGCAAATTCACAAGGCATGTATAAACTCTTGTGATCACCAGTAAAGATGTTTACACATTACTTATAAATCTGATAATACTAAATATTTTGAAGCATTTTCCCGCTTTTTCACCGACAGCCATTAATGTATTCCTTCGAGTATCATGCTTCTTGCGTATACTTTGCATGCATGGAAATTTTCCCAGATGAATTCTGATATTCAAAGCAGGAGACTATGTCGCTTTTTAGGGATACTGCGATACGCAGTGAGCACCCCATAAGTATGATATAATTTTCATGGAAATTACAGGTCTTCAAAGAGCGAAGAATTAAAACGTCAGATATAGGGAACCAGACTCGTGTTATTATGTTACCGAGGGGATGAAATAAAATGCAGTGATCACAAAGTACGAAGTTTCTTTATACAAAGTTGGCCATATTTCGGGAGTAATATCGCTTTCCCAAAAAAGTTTTGCAGTCTCGTCGACGGTGCAACATGGAACTGTTTTTCATGATGATACGCCTCGTCGCACAGTGGGAATAAATAAAATCAGCGTTTCAGCGGTCAAAAATCTATAACGTTTGAACGGATATGGATAAAGTAATATTTCTTTTGTTTTAATGAAGTTGAAGAAGTGTCCTTCATTGGTTAGATAACATTACGTTACCTACAGTGTGTCTCATTTGAATCTGAGAGATCATATTTCGGGAATAGCTTATGCAAAAATCACGCTTAGGTAATATTTCGAATATACTTTAATGCCAGCAACAATAATATGCAATAAAAAATATAAGTTCTATTCTAAAAATTCAAAGATAACTTTTGTTATTGATTTATTTAATAGTTTGATTATTTAACCATCACTGATATTATTTAGATAAATGAACATAGGACAACGACAAAAAAAACAACAGTATAAATTAAAATGTCCATAGCAAAAATGATAAACGAATAGACTATTATAAGAACATAAGTTTTATATTTCACTTATTTTTATATTATTACTGTTATTTATTTACATATTAGATATACCGTATTAGATTATTTACTTGTATTTTCTAGCTTTACTGCTTTATAAAATAATTAATTTAACTATTAATTTAATTACTAATTAAATTGATAAATTTAACTTAATTAACTTCCCGATTTATAGGGAAGTTATTGTATTTGCCCCTAAAATGAAAAATCGATTTTTTAACAGATCTCCATGTTTCAAGGTCATTGGAGTAATTTTAGACTATTTTTAACAAATTGTTCGTGTGTGTGTGTGTGTGTGTGTGCGTACGTACGTACGTATGTGATCAAATTTTTCGTTAACGTTTTCTAAAAAACTAATAGTCAGATCAAAATGGTTGATGATGCAATCGATGTGTATCAATGTAACTTAGAGCTGAATAGATTTTTTTCTAATTCGGTCCAGTAGTTTTTTAGTTTTTTTAAGAAAACTTAACAGAATAACGCAATCTAAATGGGAGAATATAAATTTATGAGAGAATAACTAAACTGAAATAATATATATACATATATTATTACTATTATTATATTTATATAACACACACACACAAACACATATATATATATATGTATATACATTAATCCGCCACCACGGCTAACTTAAGAAATATGCATCGGATCAAAAAACATCCCGAACAAAAGTTTGATGGTTTGGAGGGGGACATCTGATCCTGTCAAAAAAATTTCACCCCTACCCCCCTGGGGGGAGGGGGGGATACTTTAAAATTTTAAATAGGACCACCTACTTTTTATTGCAGATTCGGATTCCACGCCACGAAATATGTAGGTTTTATTTCAAACATTTTTTTTCATTCGCGATAGGTGGCGCTGTAATCGCGAAATTTCGATTTTTCGCCTATCTCGATTTTTCGCCTATATATATATTACAATATATAATTATAATGATATAATTGTGATAAATACATATATATGAGTATATTTATACACGTATAAATATATATATACTTAATAACTACATATTGAAAACAAATGAATATACATAATATCCATATACACAGCACACACATACATACATATATACCCCAGGGGGTAGGGATGAAATTTTTTAACAGGGTCAGATGTCCCCCTCCAAACCATCAAACTTTTATTCAGGATGTTTTTTGATCCAATGCATATTTCTTAAGTTGTCCGTAGTGGTGGATTAAAATGGGACACTCTCCCTATATATATAGATGTTCGTTTAATGCGACGTCATATAGCAACAATGTTGATAAGTAGAAAACTATTAAATTTCTCCGAATACGAATAATTTTCTAATTAGTGACAATTAATAATGGTAATAATAAATTACAACTCGCAAATCGGGAAGTTCTTTGCGTGGCCCGTAAAGGGTCACACACAAAATAAACATGAATAGCTACAGGCATCACTACTCGTGAGCGAGTGTAGCGAGCGAGCTACAATAACTCCACTCGCGAGCTCGCGAAGCGAGCGAGCAACACGGACTCCACCCGCGAGCTCGCGAAGCGAGCGAGCAACACGGACTAGCTAGTTTAAATTTAATTAAGCTACTACCTACGACGATTAAGAGGTATGTTTAATATTAAAATTTGCAAATAACGTAAGTTTTCAGGTATTATTGTGCGCCGTGTTGTAAACGTGATTTAGGTCACGCCGTGTTGTAAACGTGACTTAGTTCAGGCCGTGGCGGAAACGTGAGTACTATGAATGAACCGTAAAAAGGTTTGTACCGCGAAATCGTTGCATCATATATATTTTTTGAAGAATAGAATTCTTTTGAAGACCACAATTGAAAAATTGAAACAGATTTCCTGCGATTTGAGGTTTGGGAATTTTTAGTGAAATACAATATTTGGTAGGTACATCAATCATTTACGATATAGAAAAGCTAGTGAAGCAGGATATTCCCTTTTTCTCGTTTTGTTATCTTAATCATATTCGACTAGCACTTCTCCCTCCTTATTGTCCAACGAACGTTTGAGTACTTTCCACGTTCCTTTGATAAAAACGTACGTCCCTTTAGAAAATAATTTCGAATGATTTACGACGCCTGCCGTTTGATAGTAAATTGAATTTCCTACGAAGTCTATCCTACTAGAAAAATGGTACTTCCACGAGGGACCATTTTTTACGGATTCGCATTAAACTCTACACGTGCTCGATGCTACCGACACCACTTCGACGAACGTATCGTATCGTTCAATAATCAATCATTCCTCTTCCTTTTCTACCTCTTTATTCTTTCAGCCTCCTCCGGCTCTCGCCTTGATTCGATTACAGACGGATCAGAATTTCGAATCGTTCCAGCATCGATTAATAGAAACCAACGAAGCATATTTAGGCGGGATTTATAGAGGATCCCGCGACCGAGGGAAGCAGCCGGGCTCAATTATTCAAACCGAATAATTTCGGAAAACTTCGCGACCAATCAAACGTGTATTTTCATTTACTGAAAAATCCCCTGTCGGTGTAACGAGTCGTGAAAGCTGAATAATAAACAACGGAAAATATCTGTTCAACATCGAATTCGACTAAAATTACATACTTTATCCCGTTGGCGATTTCACTGTATAATAATTGTTATAATTAAATGCATGAGATTCGTTTCATTTCGTATTTGATCGCTCGGTTGTGTCGCCTCCATGAAATATTAAAACGAGTCGTTTTTAAGCGCACGATGAATTTGATCGTGCATCTGCTGTGAAAATTTCAATTATACATTGTTAATCGAGTGGAAGATTTTGAAGATCAAATACCGACCCACTTTCTATGAGAAATATAATTCGCAAGGATCTGTTGGAGCCATAAGAGATTCTCGAAAACACATTTCGACGCGAGTTTTTATTAGAGAGTCTCTCGTGTCTCGAAAAGCTCGCCACTCGTTTCCAGACTCCGCACTCTCGTCGCGCATACCAAGAGGCTCGCCAAAGTTTCCTCTCCCTCAATACGTTAGACGTTCCCAATGTTTGGTCAAACTGTAAAAGTGTTAAATACGTCCTCGAACGTTGCAACATCCTCCAGCATCCGTGAATTGCGTTTCCGATTCCCCATGTCAGTCCAACTTGTCTTCGCTCGCGAAACGGGAGCGGACGGTTCCTCGAAACTTTCACGTTCGAAGGGAGGGCGTTTATAGAGGTGGCGGCGTAATCGAAAACGGAACGCGCGCGCGGCTGATCGATTCGCCTCCTTTGTCTTCGCTTCACTCTTGCCGGCGAAAACTTTCATTTCCCATCGCGTGATAAAAGTTCGAACCAGCGGCGAGCGATATGGAAAATCGATGCTGCAAACGTGACGCGTATTCGGCTGGGAAATCGACGAGAAACCCCCCGACGGATGCACCTGTCGTAGCGCTTCGTCGTGTTCAACAGGTCTTGCGAGAATCGCGATATCGAGTTTCGTTTTAATTCACCGCCCCCGCTATCGTGGGCGGCCGATAAAGGATGCCGCTCGATGAAGGTCACTCTTTGTATCGTGCGCCGTTGTTCAAGAAATTCTGTTGAGATATTTGTTGTGGAGGTTCAATTGGTTTGAATTTTTAATTGTAACTCTGGTTAAAAACATTTATACTTTTTTTAAACATAATTATACACTTCGTTTATTTAAGTGAAGGTATCGATTTTTAATAATGAAGTTGCGTTTGTTTTTGTTTGGCAAAATATACCCATTGAGCTATAATAGCTCAATGAATAAGGTGAATGTCCTAATTTATGCTCATTTAAGCGTTCACACACGTATAAAAAATTTGTTTGAAGTAAAAATTTGCAAAGTAATTGATTAATACCTCGATAATGAATCAATTAATTAAAAAATATTTTAAAAAGATGTTATACGATGTTTAATTATTAATAATGGCTAATTCAATATAGTACTCTAAATGTCCGTATTTCTGCTCACGGCAAATAACTCACAAAAAATCCAGTAAAAATCCAGAGTAAAATACAGTAAACGTTTTTAGTAGTAAATTCGATTTACTTCTGCACACACAACATTCGGTCAGATTATCGAATCACAATGCTGTTCTTTAGTCTAAGTCTAAGCAGTAAGAATACGATCAAAACGAGTAAGTTCCTTGTTCTAACATTTTTTTCGTTGCTTACGTACCACTTTTTTTCTACCAAACCTGTGCATCACTCGCATGAATGATCTAAGAATTTATAATTATTTTTTTACAATTATAGTGCACACGTAACATTTATAATAATAAGAAAAATACAAAGTGATTAGAATGAGTAGAAATTGGGACATTTACCTTATACCTATATGTATAAATTTTAGTGTCTAAATTCATAATGATGTATTAATAATGCTCTTGTGAATTAGATTTTTAAGACTGCGTTCCCATTGAGCGTGATATCAGAAGCCCGAGAACGAGCCAAGCCCGAGCCAAGCTTGGAAAATAACGGCGGAGAGTAGCTCGGCAAACTTCGGGATGAAGTTCGCGCCAAGCTTCGCGATACGATTCGTTTCACGCTTAGACCATATAAGAAATAGACACGGCCTGTATACAGGGTGTAACAAAAATTTTGCAGTTCTTTCGAAGAGGTAATTCCTGAGGTGATTTTGAACAATTTTTTCCTTAGCGAAAATGTTAGGTAGGGCTTTGTTAACGAGTTATCAACGAAAAACACCGACCAATAAAAGCACGAATACAGTAGGTGAATTGTAGCGCGGGCTCCAGCTGTGACTAGTATTGGTCCGTCATCGTTCGCGTCATCATTACTCCGCTGTACTCGCTCCCTGATTGGTCGGTGTTTTTCGTTAATAACTCGTTAACAAAGCCCCACCTAACATTTTCGCTGAGGAAAAAATTGTTCAAAATCATCTAAGGAATTACCCCTTTGAAGGAACTGCAACATTTTTGTTACACCCTGTATAAAGATCCATGAGAAAAAGCGAGGCAAAGTTAACGGCGAAAATTTGGCCCTCGTGACGTCACAAGATAATTTAAGATGGCGTGTTTATATCTGAAGTTAGCGTTTATATCTGAAGTTAGCGTTACATGTCATCTTAAATTATCTTGTGACGTCACGAGTGCCAAATTTTCCCCGTTATCTTTGCCTCAACCTAGTTGTCTGAAGCCGTGTCTATTTCTTATATGGTCTAAGGTTCCACGAGACCTACCACAATCCCGAAGTTTGCCGAGCTACTCTCCACCGTCATTTTCCAAGCTTGGCTCGGGTTTGGCTCGTGCTCGGGCTTGTGATATCACGCTCAATGGGAACGCAGCATAAGAGACACGAAGTAGGAAAATTAAGAAAAGTGTAAATATGTATATTCTTGTAAATAGAATGGCATTTTTGAATTTATTCTCTGTATCAAAATGTTGGACTATAATAGTAAAAAATGAATATTTTCTAAAATTGTTTATATTATTTTTTAGAATATTCCTACACAGTGATTTTAAGATCAAAATTTTTTTTAAATAGTCTTACAAATCAACAATTTTTATTAATTTTTGTAAAAGCAGATAGATTACAAAATTAATGAATGAATGAGAAATTATTTAAGAAGCCAGCAAAAAATATACACACTCGATAAGTACAAATATTTGAATAAAATGAAAACAATACTTTTATTGTAAAAAGAATTTTTGACTATACTGACGAAAAAAACCCCTTACAAATAATCCAATCAGCAGAAACATTCTAAATGTTTCTCCTACAAAGGGAAATTCTTCAGATTCTGCCAAATCGTCAAAGATAATTTAAAATGAAAATAATACAGTAATACGTTGAAAATCCATAATTAGGCGTTTACTTTGTTCTCAGTCACGCGTGAGACATAGCCTCGTCAGAACAATAGGACCCGCGGCGCAAGTTAAAAAGTAAAAAGTACACTTTTATTTCATACAGGTTTTGGTTCCCCTCCTCCGATTTTTTCATCTCGTTGGGATGAATTATGAAAATTCTATTGTCGCGACGTCCCGCGGAGCGTGAACGTTCATTAAAATGTTGTCGCATAATTAAACATTCCGAACATATTTTTCATTTTTCTTCGTTCCCTTTTTCCCTTCGATGCCCCTGCTAGGTCACGCCCAACCCGTTAATTACGCGAAATATTCGTACGGAATAGTAAAACCGCGCCCGGTAGTATAATAAATAGATAACGCGGGGGATTCGTATCGGCGGACGACGAACCGTAAAATTGAATCTAGTGTTTTTCCTCGATTCGTCGTGTTCCCTTCTCTAAATTGATATGTTGTGTAAACGCAGCTTTGTCGGTCAGTTCTTGGTATCACGATTGACAATGGATTTCTCGAGTGCTTCTTCATTCGCGGGGCAATATTATCCCGAGTGTTCGTGCATCGAAAAATGAAATAATCGATCGCGCGGAACGTGATTCATCATCCTTCTTACAACATTCGATACCATGTGCGCGTATTTCGAGAAGTGGAGAGGGAAAAAGTTTACGGTGAATAAAGGGCCTCGTTCAAATGCTTGCAACGTCGATAAAAATATTTGCGGACCGCACAATACACATTTGTGGGCCGAATCGTGTTCACGTTCAATTATTTCGTATTAATGCATGGCAAAAGCTGGCTGGGATTGAATTGCAAGGGACACGTTTTGTCAGGGAACGGATAAATTTCAACAAGAACGTTAATTATTAAATTAATATTTCGCGAGGAGGCTTCACCATTGACGATGAAAATTCCTGATGGAATTGCGGAACGAGAGGGACTGATTAAAATGGAAATGTTGGCGTTCTACGGCGGAGCGATTCCTGCGACGAAACGACGATGTTTATTTCAAGAATATTTCGCGGGAAACGGCGACGAGGTACGAAGCAGAGCACAATGGTAAGGTTATCGCGTCCTCTGTAAATAATCAACTCGGTCGTTCAATAATTTGCAACTTCGTGGGGTTTACGGCGGCATTAAATTGGAACTACATCGCCCTCTGAAGCTGAAAGAGTTAGGGGCGGCTTTTACGACATTCAGTTCTTTCTTTGAACTGTATGTACAACCCCCCTGGTGACAGCACGAACTAAACGGGAAGTTTCTAAGAAAATTGTCTCACGTTCCTGTACGACTTGACCGTTTGTCGTTTGCAATAGAGGCGGTCGAAGAAATTGAAAATAGGAGGGACATTTTATCGACGCCCCTACAGTTGATTTAGAATGCCTTAACGTTCTCGCTGGCACGCCTCGACTTACTTTTTTATCAGTTCATCGGTCATTCTTCCACGATATTAACACAAGTATCGAGTTTAATGGAGCTTAATTTTTATCCGTCTGCCACTTTAATGGAATTTTTTATGACTTTCCGTCGGTGTAAGTTGAAGAGTATTTTATGTTTCCTATACAATAAAGCAATTTTCCTCCACTTTAACGCGGCAGCACATGTTACTTTAATGCGTCACTTATTACATCATCGATCAAATTGCTAATACGTCTAGCGAAGTTCTATAACGCGCTTCGCGGTAAGATGCAAAAGCTACGATGTAATTCTAATCGGTCATAGTTGCGACGTCTGCTTAGTTTAACCCATCTAAATTGCTGGAAAGTTGGGCTTCGCTCGACACTGGTTGAACTTTCAGGCTCGTTCCTATGTGGCCGATGGTACTTTCCATTAAATGGAAAATCAGGCAAACAGAGCCTCGAACGTGGACGTTGCTATTCTACACACGCCTCTTGCAATTCGACTTTGCCGTACACTTCATAACTGTCGCGTAATTGTTTGGGAGCGCAAATTACGGAAATTGTTACGCTTGCCTGACAGGGTCATTGTCTGACTGGGGGCCGACAAATTTCTAGTCCTGGAAAGCGATGTAGTCGCTAATGCCGTTTCCCCTGCGAAAAATTGCTTTTTTTTTTTTTTGAAAGCGGAACTTCTAACGATTACGTTTTCTAAAACTGCATCTGTCGTTTTAAGGTCGAGTTTCGTAACTAGTATTTCTAACAAATGAAGCAGTTATTGACAGAAGTAAAATATCAGAAGAAAAGCGAATCAAAGAAAAATAGACCCCTAACCCTTCCACTTATCCAAACTTAATCAAACTCTTTCCTGAATGTTTCTATTTGTCAACTTTTACGATTCCACTCGGAAGAAAAGAAATCCAACCCCCGGGCAAGATAATTCCTCCCAGTTCCAAGACAAACCGGGCACAGCCCTCTAAAGATCAACCACCGCTTCCAGTCGTACTTCAGCCCCGTCCTTCCTTATCAGTCCAACCCCTTGTCTGCGCTTCGACGCTCCCCCTTTCGCAGCGAAACAGGCGTCAAGTCGATCTTCGTCAAACCGCCCTCTCCTCTCGTAGCAAGTTCCCTTAGCTTCGATTAGGTTCACTCTCTCGGCTGCTGGATACATCGACTTGGGAACTCGGTAATCTGCGCTCGAATAGGGACTTAGCGAAACAGGGGATGAGAGTTGAAAGGGGGTTGGAAGAAACGACCGCGGTCGGCACGTCGCGTCGTCGCTTATCCGCTTGCGTAATGAACCGGTTCCTTCGTGTGTGGCTATCGTGACAAAGCAGCAATCAAACGCCGCAGATCTAATTAAGCAGCCCGTTATTAAGGGCGGTTCGTGAAATAAACACGATCGCGTGTAGATTCGTTCACAGCTCTTTCAAGAGGCGCTGTTGCAAAAATTCTGGAAAAGAAATTAGAGAAGAATGGCGGTTTGTTTATTCACTCTATTTTGGTGAATTGTTTGAGAAAGCCGGCCGCCCTGCCGAGGAGGAGAGTACATGGATGTCGGCCGCCTGCCAAATACTTATTAATTTCGAACATATTGCCTCATTTCTTTTCTCGAGAGAGTACGTTGCAAAAACGGACGCCTGATGGTAGAATCACGTCTAAGAAAGAAATGTATAAGAATGAAACTCATTGATTCGTTGCTAGCCCTTCCTTTATATCGGAGTGAACGATGAATTTTCGAGTCTGCACGAATGAAGCCTAATAAATTGTCAATCCTTTGTCCCAGATTTCCTGTTCATTTCAATTCTTTGCGAATACCCAACCTCCTACAGTTTGAAATTACATACGTGGATGTTGAGAATGTCGAGTTCTGTTTTTGTGATTTAATTCTGTTTTGTTTCAGTATGCATGTAGTTAAATATTTGCATTGAAATTTAAGTAAACTTGGGACAATGCCTTTAGAAGAGAAAAATATGGAGAACAATGGCGTTGATTGTTATTTCATTACAAGTTAATCGATGTTTTCTGAATTTTTATAGGGGGACCAGTCGATAATCATCGACAGGAACATGAATTTAATGAAAATTCGTGTAGAGAAAAGTAAACTGTTTGACATGTATAGGCAGGCAAACGAATCGCCGATAATAGGCAGGTCGGCACTTGTTGCACGCGAAAGGTATTTAATAAAAATTTACCCAACATTATCCTGTCGAGAAGGAAAATTTCCTTCAATTAAAAGGCCCATCGAATACATTAGAGACGCCCGCGCTCGGGTCTCCAATTATACTTCATGCCTCGTTCTCAGATTACAATGTAGTACTGCCTTCATCCGCTAATCATTGTCATTTCAGAACCCTAAAAAAAACAAAAACCTCCCCTTATCCTGCTCCATGTTTCATTACGTTTTTGACGCTGGTCAAATTCACTCGTGTGTGTGGAAAATTTTACATTTTTAATTAAAAATAATTGCTCGCGACAAAAAATCGCACAAGAACAAGCGTTCTATGAGTGATAAGGAAGATAATTATATGGAATTGATATTGTCTAAGATTCGGAAGCTGGAAGAGAAATTAGAGGCAAAGGAGAGTAACGGCAACATGTCGCAGATCGCGCCAAATGGATTAACTTCTCAGGGTGAGTCCTTTTAACTGAGCGGAGAGTTTAGTTTAAAATGAAACATAATCCGTATCTTTTCTTGACAAAGCCTTTCCTTAAGGTTAGGTAGTCATGAAATTGTTTTTTCGTCGTTTAGGCGAGGTGCATGAAGTAAGCGTCGCTCAAACGACGATACATGCACAGGATCCATGGACCTGAAGGACGGAGCGTAAGTTGAAGGGGTTGCGGCGACGGACGGAAGGGGTATCAACCTTTCAGCTATCTTGAGTGGCCCAGAGACCCTAGATTCAGAGACTGGACACGTCTATTTAACTGTGTAGTGCCACCCATGGCATCCATGTACTGGCAAAATCCTACGAGACTATATGTAGCTATTTCACTCTTGCCTATAGGGTGTGTGCACAGTGTGCCGTACACGTGGCGTTGTTTGATGCCGTACCTGCTGTAGTTCGCAGCACTCTGAACACTTGTACAGTTAAAATCTTACACAAAAAATTCATTGTACCATGTAAATGTACTTACAAACATTAAAAATATTTATAAAATTAGAACATACATTTCGACATTACTCCAAATTTTTTAATAACTTAAATAATACTAATATAAAGATATATAAAAGCGGAACATTTATTAATAAATTGTCATAATTTATTTGTTAAAATCTTAAAGAGATTTATAGTATTCAGATTAAAAACTTCGAATAAAAAACAAACATAAGTAATAAATTTAGCAGCAGAAGTATGGCAAATCATCGTAAATGAAACATTTGTCTTTTACGTTTCACTTTATATTTATTTCACCTTATTTATATTATTTTAATCCAGTATTGTAAATGAATAACACAAAAGTTATAGCGATGTAAAAAATAAATTAATAAATGAAAAGTATGATTACATATAGAATTGTATAACGAAAACTCTTTTATTACCTTTCAAACTAGTAAATTTGAAAATCGGCGGGAATGGCCAGTTCATGGCGAACCAATCAAAAGTGGATACGAGGTGTCTAGTCTCTCATTGCAGGGTTTCTAGAGTGGCCCAGACTGTGATGCCTCTCTAGGCGAGTTTAATTACTAATACGCTCACTCAAGACGCGCGAAGTTCAAATTGAATGTAATAGAAGGAGTCGCAGGTGAAGTTGGTATAAATTAATAGATTTGCAATTAGTTAATCACGATTAACTTCAAATATATGAAAATTCAATTGTGCACTTTTAAAATGTTGCCGCGGAGTCTCATAGATGGCAACACTATCTGGGCCACACAAGATGGCTGACAGTCCCCCCTTTCACAGCGACACCCGCATCCCCCACATACCTACTTTACGCTCCGTCCTTTAGGTCCATGACAGGATCTAAACGACTATGAACAACGAAACATACAAGAATCCGATACGCAGTCGGACGTTTTAATGGCAGAGGATGATTTAAATTTGACTAACTTCAAAGATTTAACAAAAGAAGGTGGTGACGCAGTGAAGAACACTGATATTTCGGTAGAGGAACCTGTTATTTTAGATGAGCATACAATTAATTTGCTCGACGAGGATCCAACTGTAAATAAGCAGAATGAATTGAAGCTTAATGCTGATTTAGCGTCACGTGTATCAAATTGGATAGTTAAAGGATTACCGAAGGAGTTAAAAGGAAATTTAGTTTCCAAATTTCCTAAAGAAGGGAACTGTTGCCTAGAAGGACCTGAATTGAATGAAGAGATACTGGTGACACTTAACGAGACTGCGGTCAAGCGAGATACTCATTTTAAAGATTTGCACAATTTAATAGGTTCGGCCTTGTCAGCTTCGGTATCGGCGACGTCAATGATCATGGAAGAGAAAGGACAAGGACTGGATAAAACTCAGTTGCTTGAACATGTACTGGGCTCAACGCAATTACTAACCGAACTTTTTTATACGGTTTCCGTGGCACGGAAAGCCTGTATTATCCCAGGTTTCGACCAAAAGAGACTATTCGAAAAAGCTGTCACTGGTAAATATTTATTCGGAGAAAAATTGGGAGAAAAAGTTAAGGAAGTAATGGCAGTAAAAAAGGTCGGGAAGGAATTGAAGCCATCAACAGCAAGTAAGAGAGTCCCGCTAAAACCGTCGAACTCTTTAAACTTTAAACGTTCGACTGTGAAACCTCGGGAGACAACACCGTCGAACTATACAAAAGGAAATCAAAGGGCCCTTGTCTCTTTCAAAAGAAGAACTCATCAACGTCCATCAACACAGTTGGATCGAAAAAGATCGCTGCAATCATGCGTCTCGTCGACATTAGAGGTAAGAATAGGTGGATGACTTAAAAATTGTTATCAGAAGTGGGAAACTATTACGAAAGATAGCACGATATTAGAGGCTATTAAAGGTTATAAAATTCCCTTTAAATCTGAGGTTCAACAAATGAAGCTACCTACTATGTCGCTAAGATCCCGGGAAGAACTAGATAATTTAAGAATTGCCATAGACAGGCTAGAAAATATTGGTGCAATTGAACGGTATCTGCCAGAAACTGGACAATTTTTATCACCATATTTTTTGGTACAAAAACCTGATAAATCATATAGATTTATTTTTATTTGAAGATGTTGAATAAATTTATTTTAACAGAACACTTCAAATTAGAAGATATAAGGACAGTAATTAACTTAATACAGCCGGATGATTATATGTGTAATTTAGACTTACAGGATGCATATTTGTTAGTACCCATACATACGGACCATAAAAAATATCTCAGATTTTGTTTCGAGAACGAATTTTATCAATTCAACTCGTTACCTTTTGGGTTGAATATCAGTCCCTGGATTTTTACAAAGATTTTTAAAACTGTAATATCGTATCTGAGGAACCAAGGTTTAAGGCCGATCAATTATTTAGACGAGATTCTCTTGGTGGGTACATCGTTGGAGGAGTGTCGATTAAACTTAATGAGAACATTAGAATTTTTGAATTCATTAGGTTTTATTATTAATACAAAAAAAGTAATTTTGTTCCTAGTAAGAAATGTAAATTTCTCGGAATTATAGTTAATTCTGAGGATTAGTGTATAGAGTTAACCAAAGAAAAAAGACAGAAAATAAAAGAATTAATATTATCCTTTATGAATAAAGAGAAATGCAAAATTAGAGAATTAGCACATCTAGTAGGAGTGTTAGTTGCCGGTTGCCCAGCAATAGAATATAATTGGATGCATTATAAAATATTGGAAAGAGAAAAATATCTGGCCTTGATAGCGAATCAAGGGGATTTCGAAAGAATGACGACACTCTCCAAGGAGATTACTAAGGATCTAGATTGGTGGAAAAACCGCGTTATGAGGTACAATGGTCCTATTCGTTCTTTTCAGTATAAGCTGGAAATTTTTACAGATGCTTCTATTTCAGGTTGGGGAGTTTCTTGTAAACAAAAAAGAGCACATGGTTTTTGGAATAAAACGGAATGATTAAAACATATTAATTTCCTAGAAATTTTAGCAGCCTTTTTGAGGTTAAAATGTTTCGCTTCAAAGTTGAATACATACCAAATTTTATTACGCATCGATAATATGACGGCCATAGCCTACGTTAATAAAATGGGGGGAATTAGATTTCTCAATTTAAATAAGATAAATAAAAAATTATGGGACTGGTGCGAACAAAGAAAAATATGGGTATTTGCAGAGTATGTATTCTCCAAGGATAATGTAGAAGGAGATAAAGAATCTCGTATATAACAAATTTAGACACAGAATGGGAGCTTAATAATACTTTCAAAATTATTGTAAAGAAGTTTGGGAGACCGGACATTGATTTATTTGCGACTAGATGTAACAAGAAATGCGATACTTACTGTGCTTGGTAAATAGATCCTGAAGCACTAGTTATTAATGCTTTTACCTTAAATTGGTCAAACTATTTTTGGTACGCATTTTCTCCGTTTTCACTTATACCACGAATAATGAAGAAAATTTTAGAAGAAAATTCACGTGGTATTATAGTAGTGCCTTTTTGGCCTTCTCAGTCATGGTTCCCCACTTTTAAAAAATTGTTAGAAAGCGAACCACTAGTGTTTAATGCGACTAAAAAGTTACTGTTATCGCCTTGCAGAACGAAAGAACACCAATTAGCATCCAGCCTCTCGCTAATTGCATGGAATATTATTCACAAGGCATAGGAGAAAAAGGATAGAAAATTCTACAACAGAAATACTTATAGCATCTATAGCCGATTCTACTATAAAACAATATAACACGACGTATAGAAGCTGGGGGGAGTTCTGCGCGAAGGAAGGCTGCGATCCATTTGATGCTAAAATAGTTGATATTTTAAATTATTTAACAAGTTTTAATGGAGGAGCATCATATGGGACCTTGAATACGGCGAGATCAGCTATTTCTTTAATTTCTAAAGAGAACATAAAACGAACGAACCGTTACTAAATCGGTTTTTTAAAGGAGTTTTTCGTATGAAACCTTACAAACCCAAGTATGATAGAACTTGGGATGTAAATGAGGTACTCTTGGTCTTAGAGAGCAGCTGGTTTCCGTTGGAAGCGTTAGATTTAAAGAAATTAACGGAAAAGCTGATAATGTTGTTAGCCTCAGGATCAGGATATAGAGTTCAATCCCTTTCATTAACTAAATTAGATTGTATTTTAATTTTAAGAAACTCAATAGAAATTAAGATAAAAGAACTGATTAAAACCTCTAGGCCCGGAACCGACCAACCTCTTTTACAATTACCTTTTTTTTTGGAGAAAAGCCGGGTCTTTGTGTTGCACAAACGTTATTACGGTATACAGGGCGTAACAAAAATGTTGCAGTTCCTTAAAAGGGGTGATTCCTGAGGTGATTGTAGACAACTTTTTCCTTAGCGAAAATGTTAGGTGGGGCTTTGTTAACGAGTTATTAACGAAAAACACCGACCAATCAGGGAGCGAGTACAGTGGATGAATATCAGCGCGGGCTCTAGTTGTGAGTAGTATTGGCCCGCCATCGTCCGCGTCATCATTAATTCGCTGTACACGCTCCTCGATTGGTCGGTGTTTTTCGTTAATAACTCGTTAACAAAGCCCCACCTAACATTTTCGCTGAGGAAAAAGTTGTTCAAAATCACCTCAGGAATCACCACTTTCAAGGAACTGCAACATTTTTGTTACACCCTGTATAGAGGTTACAAAAACTATTAGAGGTGAAAAACTAAAACTGTTCATATCCTATAAAAGACCGCAGAAGGAGGTCACATCTCAGACTTTAAGCCGTTGGTTAAAGTCAGTATTGATCAAATGCGGAATAGATAAAATGTTTACGGCATATTGTACACGACATGCATCAACATCCGCAGCTTTTAAAAAAGGGTTTGATTACGATGTCATTAGAGCTTCCGCTGGTTGGTCGCGAGACTCAAAGGTTTTTGCAAAGTTTCACAATAGACCTATTATTGAAAAAGAAGATAATTCTAGAATAAACTGTGAGTTACTTATTGATAATGTTCTCTGGCTTCTCTTATAAACAAAGGAGTGAACAAACAATCAAAATTTGAATGCTCTAAAAATCTACATTGTAATCTGAGAACGAGGCATGAGGTATAATTATAGATCAAACGAACTTACCTAAGTGAAGTCCGATCGTGATTATACGATTGCCTCGTTCGAATTGATTACAACCCTCCCAAAATACCCTACCCAAATTACAAATTTTGAATAGTATATCTCTAAACTAAATGAAACATGGAGCAAGACAAGGGGAGGTTTTTGTTTTTTTTAGGGCTCTGAAATGACGATGATTAGCGGATAAAGGCGGTACTACATTGTAATCAATTCTAACGAGGCAATCGTATAATTACGATCGAACTTCACTTAGGTAAGTTCGTTCCATCTATAATTATTGAACCTGATCATTGTTAATTTGTTTTTCGAAATCAATGAACCCGAAACTGGTTTTCATTACGCGGACGGACGGGGGAGTAAACGAGTTACCGAACGAACGCTTCAGTAATGACTGTGACTGTTTTTAAATAAATTATAGTACAACCTGGTGTTCCTCGAAACTCGCGTTACTTAAATAATACAAACATGTTAACGTAGGAATTATTTTCTGCATTTAAATGACGTCGCGGTTCGATTTAAAATTTGTGCTATTATCCATTAAAACGATATTCATCCGCCGAGGAATATACGTTTATTAAATTCGTTAATTCACTAACTAGAGAATGTGAGTTGTCAGATCTCGTTTAAATTATATCGCGCTCGACAAAGCGAATTCATCTGTGGCGAAAATTGAATACTGATTTCACGATAAAATAAAAGAGAGACGTAGTTTTAGAATGAAACCAGTTAACAGGTTAAAAAGTCTGAAACAGCGACTTTCTCAGCAATATTCAACAACTGAAACTTCTCCCTTCGGACTGCTCGTACATATCGCGAGCGGAGGGCAAACAAAATTTGCATAAAACTGTTAATAGCCCGGGATAATGGGCCACAATGGGTGAAATGGTTGAATCCGGCCAACGGGGTGAAACTACCCCGAAGTGTTGGGGCCGCATTAAGCCGAGGCTGCATCGCCAAAGGGCCACTTTAAGGTCTTACCAGCGTTGAAGTCGCTTTTCACGGGATTCCCGGGGCCACAAATGAGAAACAAAATAAAGTCAGCCCTCGCTCTGGTCCCGATCGTCGAATCGATAGCACGCAATCGACTGGAACCTCTCGCCGGTGTTCATGAATGAAAAGAAGGCGCCTCGGCGCTCTCGCGCTTGCACAACACGACGGATGCCGTACAGTCATTTTGTAGATTGAATTCGCTTGGTTGCGCGTGCGAATTAAATGCAAAAGCGTCTTCATTTAGCATCGAAAAGCTCCCCACGTAACTTACGATCACCGTCAGTCGTAGATAGAAGCTTCTCCTTCGCTTCGGACGATGAGTTTTTCATTGGCGCGATGGTTAGTAACGCAACAATTTATCTTCGCAGTTTTTCGTATGTCGCCGCGCCAAAGAGAACCGGAAAATTGTGACGTCTGTAAATCAGCGAGGCTCCGGCGATAATCGGAAAGATAATCAAACCGCTGAAAACCGTTTGATAAGTATCAATTTTTGAAGCCTAGTCGACGCGGACCGCTCGGAATTGCCAATTAATGGGATAGTTTGGAAGCGCGGAGAACAGCATTAACGGTGTTAATAACACGGCGCGTTTTAAATGGTCTCCTCATGAAACGGTTTGATCGGCAACTCAGCGCATGGACCGGAAGCGCGGTCCACGATCCGGTGAAATCGTGTCGAATGCTTGGAATAACACAATTTCGCATTAGCGCGCTGTTCAGGACAACCTTTCATCGACTGATGCATCACAATGATGCAAATTGTAAAACACGATCGGTTATTAGCCGAAATAGGAGACTCGCGGATACAGTTTCCGCTAATGATCATAGCGATATCGGAGTTTGTTTATAACTTCATCGAAATTCAATAGTCATAGGACGATTTCGCCGCGAGATCGCGTAATCTAACACCGGCTTCGCTGTATCGCGTCTTGAATCGAGATGAAAAGAAAGGAGGAACTGCAGGAGTCCGTTCACGAAAATTCCTCGTGAATTTTTACGACGATCTCTTAAACAGAGCTTACTTTTTCTCCAGACGACAGGGGGCTTTCGCATAATAACGCCGGTATGATACTTGGAAACAGTTAAGTATTCCCCGGCCGAAATGAAGAAACATCGAGATGATTTCGCGACCATCGCTTGCATCTCATTAGCGAAATGTCGCGGACAGAGAGGTGTTAATGCCGTGAAGCAGCAATATCCAAGGGGAAAAGGAGAGTGGAATACAATCCGGCGTCGCGTTAAACATAAATTTTTAAGGCGGTCGTAATCTCGATTATTATAGCGTTTGCGAAGTAACCTCGGTCGCGTCGGACTTCTGGGATCGCCGCCACCATGGGATACAGGGTTCAGGGTGGAAATAGGGCAACTTCGTTCGTTGTGAACTTCGGGGCGAAATGAACGTACGGGCCCAGCGCGCATTTTTCTGCGTAAAGGTAGGAGGAGGAGGAACTTGTTGTTCGCCGAGATAGTTGAATTAGCAGAACAGTCATCGAACAAACCGGAGGGAATTCGAGCTCGAATCTCCAGTTTGCAATTTAATCAGCCGATGCCTTGCTCTTTCCATAATTGAGAATGAATTTTTGATCGTTGATCTTTTATCGGAACGAGACTCGGGACTGTTACGCCGATAAACGTGTTGCTGATTCGATTATTTCTGCGTGCTGGAAACTTTCGACCGTGAGATCTAATTAAAATGAAGAAACAGAAGTAAGTATGAAAATTTGCTCGAAAAAAGGCTTGAGTATCCTGGAGCTCTTCTTGCATCTAGCAGTTTAATTTAGGGAATATTCAGAGATTAAGTTTTTCTTTTCTCGAAGCGCGTTTGTTATTTCTATCCAACTAACTTAGCTAACTTTTCTGCTTTATTTTATTCGGAAAGGATTTGCTCCTTTTATTTCTGCGTCGTGGAACGGCAGGATTCAACAGAACGGATTTCAATGAAACAGTCCTGGCAATTTTTCGCTGGGAGCCCAATTAGTTTCTCTGATTTATTGTGTGCTCCGGTTGCCTTCTTCATGAAGGATCAAAGAAGGTTTTCGAGTAATCGTTCTTTTCGCATCAAGGAGTTAAACGTAATATCTGAGCGAACAAGTATTTTTCTTTAGACTCCGGATTCGAGTCTTGGCGAGTAAAGAAGCGTTTTTATTAAGCGCTCTTCGTTCACGAGAGATGTACAAATGCCGTTGAAGATGTTTTCTTATTAAACATTTCCTTCCCCATCGAATGCAAGAAGAATTAATATAATTTCCGGCGGCTAATTAAATGGCGAACAGTTCACCAGACGGATTAATATGTTTTAACAATCGATACCCTTCGGTTATGTTCTTTGTTTCAGATAATATTCAATTTGAGGAGGCGATTGTTCTCTGTAATTTTCTGATTACCAAATAAACGATTCACTTCGCAACCTTTGTGACTATTCTACGATTAATGTTTCTAATTATTCACGATGGTCTATTAACCCATTAACCGAGTCGTTTTTTCAACTATACGCTTATAAAGTATTCAAAATTTGCTTATTTTGTTTGTAATGAACGCTACTCACGATTTATCACAAGGTTTCATTAATTTCCACAAATATTTCACTTCCATTTTATAGTACAGAACCAGTTTTTTAGTTTCTGTAAAAATCAGATGCTACTTTTTGCAGTTTTTTATGTAATTTAATTTTGAAATTCAGAGCCATTGCACTGCCGTTCAACATAGGCTTATTACATTTTTGCCAAAAATGAAATTAGGATTATTTTGACGAACAGAACTTTTACTTTCATAAGTGAGGCGAAAAACTGAAGGTAATTGTTTACTTCAAATCTTAAGAAATCTAACAATTTAATTAATTTAAACATTTTTCTTTGCAATACAAACCCTCATTAACTTGAACATTGAAGTGATCGTTCAAAAACTAATGTGCGATGTTTAGTTCTATCATATTATATCATCGCATGGTTACTATCATTTCACTTATAGAAATTTCGGTTATCGTTCTAAACTACTTATAAGTTGTACATTTTACAATTTAACTAAAATTTGTTTACCAACAAAGATAAACTTGCACCGGCAATTGTAAACACAATAGATACAATTAGACTACAATTTTCCATTCATTATCAGTTTTGCATAAATAATTCCGTTTTTAATTTAAATATTTTGAATTCGTAAATAAAATAAGTTTAAAAAATCATAATTATAAATAATTTAACTTACTTACAATGACTTACATACATTTATATTGACATATTGCTTTTCCCGGTCAGACAGCAGTTTTGAAACCATGTGACGATGCTTTCGTATAGCAAATTAACTCATGCCCCACATACATTTTAATCATTACGCTATCCAATGACGCAGCTTCAACGCGGCTTATATTCACCGGATCTGCTGAGTGCCGTAAGCTCTTCAATTAAAGCGCGGATATTCTTCAAGTGGTTTCTCGGTCGACGACCTAATCAAAAGAAGTCACTGTCGCACAGCAAAGAAATTTTCCATAGCGACGAGTTACGTTTCAACAGACGGCCACCGCAACTCCGGGGAGAGAAACTTCATTCTGTTCAGAGGAAAGGGAACGAGGGGAAGGCTGGAAGTTCTTCCCGCGTGTCTACGGCGGGGTTTTAATGTTACCTCGAAATATCCTCGCCGGCACTCGAGGCATTTTTATCGGGGCTCGAAAATGGCAGAGGGAATACGTTTTTAAACGAGCTTTTCGTCGGACTCATTTAATTTCATTCGCCGGAAAAACTCAACTTCTGCTCGCTTCGGATTCGTCTTCCTCTCCCTTGTCCCTCTTAGCGACTCCTTTGACCAGGCGCGCGGCTGGAAAAATCCCTGGTGGCCTAGACCAGGGAAAATATTTCCTTTCAACGTCTACTCGTTCAAACTTCGACGCCCGCGCGCTTGCAAAATCCGAACGGAGATTCGAGCTCTCCCTCGGAATCGCCGCCCCTCCGCGCGAACAGTCCAGCCTCATTAATGCCTTCCCGCGGAATGACTTTCTTTCTCTTTTTTTTTTCTCTCTCTCTTGTGCTCTCTCTCTCTCCTCTTTTTTGCTTTCATCGCCCACTGAACTCTGTGTTTTGGCCCCGAGGACCTGCCTCGTGATTTACGTATGTATGGATGAACAAAAAACGCGAATTGCACTTTGACTTCCATGAATATGCAACGAACGTTAACCGCGCGAACGCGACGTTTCACCTCTTCTGCGGGGACGTTTTCCCGCGACGATCTCGCGATCGTTTCCCTCGATCTCGAAGGATCCAAGAGTTTCGCGAACGTCGCGCAAATAAGCGCAGGGGAAGTTGTTCGTCGCGTCGCATTTGACGCGGCGAAATAATCTTCCGGCTTTGAATCCGCGCGAAATTATTTCGCGAACATTTTTCCGAAAGACCCCGAGTGGACGGGAGGATAGTTCGTATGATTAAAGGCCGGTGATAAATGCTTGCCAGAGAGTGTAAATTATGAAACGAATGAAATAATTAATGTTTCACATGAGAATTGCTGCGCTTCAATGCCCAAGCTTGAAAACGCGAAACACTGACGCGGGATAGAATGTGTACGCGAAACGGATTGCGAGGTTTTATTTAATATAATGCGGTATAATTCCAATTTTTTCGTACGATTTCGAGATTAATTACTAAAGAATGTTTCGGAAACGCTGTTAAACGCAGGTGGAATGCAGAGATTTTCGCGGCTCGTGGCGGATTTCCGTTTATGTCGAGGGTGATTAAAATTTGCCTGAAGATCAACGAGCCACCCTCAATTTTCTGAGGCGCTATTCGAGAGCAAAAGAACGAAGTCCGCGTCTGGCAAGTTTTTTTTTTTTCTTTGATACGGGGATCATCTGCGCTTCGGGCAGCACGATATCCCGGAGGAAGAATGGAGGGTTGCGCTATGAAGAACTGGTTTAATTAAACTTATAACTATTATCCACAAAGTCGAGCTTAGCCCCGCTATTATCGGGCCCCGTAATAGAGTGACGTAAAGGGAGCTACGAGCGGCAAGAGTGCAAGACGAAATAACGACTTCCGCCTATCTCCTTGCCATGATAATATTGGCGAAGGAATTATAATCGGAACGAAACGGCAAAAGAAAAGAAATAAGAATGCGTATTAAAGGTGCTATGGAAAGGATTTTCTTTAGCGTCTATTTTTGATAATATTATTTCTGATATTTAAAATGTGAGTCCATTAATAGAAAGTATGTTTATCAGCCTTGAGTAAAAATGTATTACAAACTATTCAATCCTAGCGGAAATTGACAAAATTTTAGATTTTAATTTAGATGAAAATAAATATATAAATATTACAATTATGACAAAATTAACTTTCTGTACTATAAATCATAAATATTTTTCACGATATTTATAAAGTGTAGTTTATATTTAATACTTCAGCAGCCTTTTGATTACAAAGTAAACATTTTTATAAAATTTTGGGCCTGTGAACTAACACCAAAAACATTTTAGCAATAAGATAATTTAGAATTAAATTGTCGATAAAAAAACGGGAACAATTGTTAAAGTAATTAAAATGTGAAATGATTTTCTTACGGATGGCACATAAAACAAAAAAATTAATGACTCATTTATTCGTTTTCCGCAAACTTTACATTATAATGAATTATTTTTACCGCAAACAACGTTTAAAAATACAACATTCATTATCTTTATTTATATACCGTAGAATTATTTGTTAATAGTTTTATTCACTTTTGTAATCCCATGCTCAAATCAGGATACTCATTATAAGAATCTGAAAGGAATTACCCTTTGCAAGAACATGCAACATTTTTGTTGCACCCTGTATAAAATAGTTTTAAATCAAGAAAAATCATTTATCAAGCTTACTTGTTAAGTATTTTCATTATAGTTGAATATAGACTCTTTTAATAATATAAGGGTGCGCCAAAAGTATGGAAACGGTCAAATATTTCGAAAACGGAACATTTTAAAAAAAAATGTTTTACAGCAATGTTTTAGGGTTGTAAAAATTCTATTGAGCGGCCGTATCCGTTTGACCTTCAGAGGAACGGTCAAGGTCATGTCAAGGTCAACATGATTTTTTTAAACGGAACACCCCATTTTTTATCATGCAGTGTTGAAGCTGATGATGAGACAGACCTTTTCAAAACACTAGCTGATGACCTATGTCTGTTGCGACTTGTTTAAGTTCTGAACGTTGAGAATGAAGAAATAGACCCTCGCTTGTGTACAATGATCATTCCAATGTTTACCACATCACTCGGCCGAAATCGCATCTCAAAGATGTTACTGCACATGCGCTAGAAATACTATCGAAATCATGACGCCGATTTCAGTACTATTACCCAACGACATTAATTCCGAAATTTCGAATTGTTTTGATTCGCGTCGTTGTACCTCTAACAATTTGGCGATAGATAACCTCAGCATTCAGGCAATTTTGAACGAAAATAGATCAGCAGCTAGTGTTTTGAAAAGGTCTCATCGTCAGCTTTAACATTACATGATCAAAAGTGGAGTTCTCTATTTTAAAAATCATGTTGACCTTGACATGACCTTGACCGCTCCTCTGAAGGTCAAATGGATACGACCGTTCAATAGAATTATTGAAACCCTAAAACATTGCTCCAAAACACTTTTTTCAAAAATGGTCCTTTTTCAAACTATTTGACGTTTCCAGACTATTTGGTACAGTAGACTTTCTTCATTCTCAACGCTCGGAACTCAGGCAATTCTTAACAGAAATAGGTCATCAGCTAGTGTTTTCAAAAGGTCTCATCGTCAGCTTCAACACTGCATGATGAAAAATGGGGTATTCCATTTAAAAAAATCATGTTGACCTTGACATGACCTTGACCGTTCCTCTGAAGGTCAAACGGATACGACCGTTCAACAGAATTTTTACAACCCTAAATCATTACTGTAAAATATTTTTCTAAAAAATGTTAAGTTTTCGAAATATTTGACCGTTTCCATACTTTTGGCGCACCCTGTATATCACTTTAATGTTTAGTATACATATAACTTCGTCTCATAAGATAACAAGGGAAATTAAAGAAAATTTTCCTTTCGCATACGAAAAATTTTAAATGAAAATTCTATTAGGAGCGAGTGCAATGAAGTTTGCGTTAAATGATAAACCGCTAATGTTACGAAACACAGGAAAATAACTTGTAGGTGCAATGGTATTTAGAAATACGATTTGTCCCATTCAAAACCTGTCCTTTTCATAGCGCTTCTTCCTTGTTTTCTAATTAAATTAAATACTTTCAATCAAGCGCTAAATTTGGAACGTTTAAAAAACGGTATAGGGGAGAGTGGGGTAATTACGAACGCGGGGTAATTGCGAACACAGCTATTTCAGTCTATTAAAAAAGGAAAATAGCTCAAGTCCAACCGCCAATCGATAGGTCCGAACGTGTTCAGTGTCAGGCAATAAGTGGTAGAGAGAAGCAGCATGTACGGTTTAAGGTAAATACACTTTAAACTTTTCGTTACTTCTCATCTAATTTTTCGTGATGTTACTTTGTCATATAGCCTCTACAGTGAGAGTGTATTTTATTTTCAAATTTTATAGATATTGATTACTGTAAGTGATAAACGAATAGTTAAACTACAATTATAATCAATAGAAAACCTTTTTTCATACTCAGCTATCGTTTTATTTGAATTCTTGCTTAGGTGTTCGTAATTACCCCACTCTCTTCTACGCGTAATTGATAATTTGCAGATATAAATTGTTTCGCCTTCGCCCCATGGTCCGTCGATGTAAATGAAAGCGCTTCGCCCAAGTGTTTCCCCTCGCGCAATAAACACAGTGACTGTTACAACGCGAGATTGACTTTAATTAAAGTTTTATCAAATAATAGCGACAACGGAGCACGAACAGCTTCGACACAATTGCAGGATTCCGCGCGAAAACACTCGGCCGTGTTGGAAGGGTATGAATAGGTCGGTGATTGGGCTAATGATTATCCTTCATTAGGAGCACTATGATCAACTCCTGTAGTCGGGATGTCTGTAATACCTGCAAATTATTCCACGGAGTAATTGCAATTCCCAAGGAGGACAGAAGCGAACCAAACTGTTATTAGGAACTTCGGTCCCCATAGGTTAGCCGTGGCTCTACAATTGGATATTTTCTGAGCGGTTCTTATTAGTATTCCGCGCGTATCGCTTTCAAACAATAGTACCACCTCGGCTAACGTTATAACAAAAACCAACGAACCGAGTTCCGCGGGTGTAAAAGTTCTAACACCGAATTACGAAGCGTTCCGGAGGGTTCGTTGGGGGGGAATGAAAAGAGATCCCTTCTCCCCCATTAAAAATTTCGACCTTAAGATCACAGTCGCACCCCGGAGAGTGCTTAGGCGAATCTGACTTCCCCGAAATAACTTTCTACGGTTATACCATTTCCTTCCCGTCTAATATCCTAATCAGAATTCACCCTCCCTCCGGAGACACGAATAATTAAATCCGACGCCTCAACGAACCGCACGCGAAGATCTATCAAACGGTTACGTGTCGGTTGAAAGTTTCAACTGGGTCCGCGCGACGCGGGACGCATCGTTTTCCTTTTAATTTTTTAATCCGCCTCCGCGAAGCTTGGTTTTTGGTAAAGCTAAGTTGTTTCCCTGCTAAGAATTTAAAGCTAGAAGGACGTGGAAGTTCACCGTTCCCAGGGTTAGCATTTTCTTCACCTTGGACCACAGATCATTCCCAGCAACAGCAGTATCCGTCAACTACTCCAGCAACATCCCGGCTGTTCCCACATTCACCACAACGATACATCACACCTTTATCTACCACTGAATATCGATCGATGCCTTTCTCTCTCTTGCTCTCTGGACCTTTCCTCCTCTCCTAGTCTCCAGTTGCAGATCACCGTATCTCCCAAAGCGAAACGCCGCAAAAATCGTTTTCAGAGAAAGGTCCGATCACTGACAACTTCTAATAACGTTATCGAAAGTTCAACCAGGGTTTAGGGAGAGGAAGGGCAGGCAGTTTTCTACCGGAAACGCCAATGAAAAGGCGGTCCCGGGGTCGGAGTGAATGGAGGCGCACGCATACCCGATCCGGTTACACGTCTGAAAGGGAAGTAATCACTTACTCGGGAGGAAGGGCATTTTCGCGATGGCATGCCGCGCTTGAAAAGAGTAGCCAGCTACCCGGGGGAGGGCAAAGGAAGTCGCTACCTGTTTTGATGCTCCTCGCTTCCGGCCGAAGGGAATCCGCGAAGCTGCTCGGGCGCAGAAAATCGACGATCCCTCAAACGCCTGACTCCCTGTCCGTCGCGGTCGCATTCACCTGCGAGCGAAAATCCTTTTGAGGGGCGAGCTCTCGCGTCTCTTCGCCATGCACGATCACGCGTCATTTTCATGTGTCGATATTACGCATCGATCGTGTCGTTGGACGTATTAATGGCTCTGTGCCCTGATTCTCGACGTCTTTGGGTCAACGTTACCGATTTTGAGGATGTCGAGGCGCGGTTGTATTCTCTTATATGACTGTTTTCTCTTGTTACATGTGTTTAGCGTAGCATGTTTTTGACTGGCATCGAGGGTGGATGGTACCAAAAATACTGATAAGGTGATGGTCGATTACTATGTTGGGTGTCCCTGATATTGAATACGCCGAGGGACTGATTGTTTATGTGAAGCGATAGAGTTTGGGAATGACTAACGGTCTTGATTTATAGTGGCTTATTCAAACGAGGTAGATACATGAATTAGGGATAGTGATTTTTAACGATTGGTACAAAATCATTTCTATCGTTCACTCTGTGTGTTTAAAAATGTCTTTTTGTTTAGATTATAGAATTACATTCATAATTCATAAACATATTCCTACGTATATTTTTCTGTGTTTAGTACACGTAGTGATATATCCATCATGTATTTGTTTATATAAATAGTTGTATTTCTAGAGAATAGAAACCTTATTCTTCAAGGATCAAATTTTATAGCGAAGAAGAACTTTGCCTTTTGGTAGAAAAACTGTAATAAACCCTAAGAATCCCAGAATCCCTCAGAATCTTAAAATAATCTACATTCCGAAAAATTTCTAATAGACATTAGAATGTTAGAAAAATTCTATAATGCAAAGAATTCTACGAAACATCACTCTCAGCCTAACTTTAATAGCACAATGTATAGTTTTTCATCTTTTTAAGTACTTTCACGTGCATAATTACTTGAAAAATTCTAAAAGAAAAAAACAACAGCTGAATTAGTTTCCAATATCTAACTGAATATTACATAATTAGAACACCGAAAAATGGAGGAAAAGTAATTGTATTATCAAGTAGACCCTTTTTAGACCAGTTTAAGGGGAGAAACTTTTCTTAAACGTATGAAGGACTTCATGTGCAACTTGAAGCAAACAACTAATTTATTTCTGAACCCCTTATGTATCTTGTATAATTTTTTGAGTTTGTTCTCCATGTAGAGCAAATAGATTTTATTTTTATTTATATAATGCAAGATAATTAATAATTTTCAACAATGTTTGCGGACTGGCCTAATGCATACATTAAATGCCGTAATTCAGGTCTATTTGTCAAAATTTGGAACAGTTTCTATAGTTTATGCAATATATTGTGGTTATAAATACATACAGAGCGGGCAAAGGACAATAACTAGCGATTGGAAATGGCGAATGAATTGTTCGTGAGTAACGAATGCATTTGTATATTTCGTTGTAATTTTTCATTTCAGTTTGCTTTTTAGTAAAATAATAAGTTTTATAATATTGCTATCATCTATTATTACTATTAATAGCGACACACACGAAATCCTCTGCCTTCGCATATTTATTGGTTTCCGCAAAAGATATTATCTGCACGGAAATACAAGTATAGAAAGAAAAATTAGCGGTGTTCATAAATAAAAAATATTTTTCGAAGTCAGAATCGAAAGCTGTTCGTTCCTCTATTACTGTGCGTTTCTATTCGCCACAAAATAACTATGTATTTATGCAATGATTAAATAATTGTCATTTCATTCCCTATATTTTACACGAAATTAGAAATTTTGATTAATACTTTTGCAAAGTGATAGTACAGAAATCAGACACTTTACGAGATTCGTTTCCATCACAAATATGAGACATATTCATTAATTAACTGGAAGAGTTGATGAGCATTCACAGCGAACCGCGAGCATGCTCGATATTAAAAAACATGGCGTTGTTGCGTAAAAATTCAACAAGTTTAATTAAATTCATTTTAATTCAGTACCTTCTCGCATTCCTATCCAGCGGAGCGCGTGAACCTTATTCAGACGTTCCGCCCACCAAATGCAAATTGCATTTCTATAAAATTCAGACCCGCGTCGGTCTATACAATAAATATGAGCAACCCCTCGGGTACCGTATTGCGTTCTTCGCGCGTGTTTCTTCCCTCGTTGGAGAACGTTTCTTTATCGCTGAAAGCGTTCGAGACACGACCGCGCCATTGTAATTCACCGGATTTTCCAAGAAACGAAATGATTAAGCTCCTTAGACGATATTGATGGGTCCCCAGCTCTGTTTGTTCGTTACCTTCGACAGAAATTGTGGCTCGGGCGTAGTAAATCTGTCCCGATCGAGCGGGCGAACGCGGCGTATAATTTTATACGCGCGACACGTCGTGCCTGAATGTGATCCTTATTTACTATCTAGTCGTGCCGGCACGCTGGAAATTTTATCGGATCACCTACGAGGGTCCCTTAAACCCTTCGAATGACCAGGAATTCTCGTCAACCACAACAGGTTTAATGGAACGGGAGCGAGGCGCACGCTACCCCTCGTTGAACATCATAAAATTGCGGGAACAGATCCGCTATGATACTTTTTACGTGTCTCGTTTTCCTATACATTTCACTTGGCTTGTGCGGTACAATTGTTTACGTTCCTGAACCTCTGTGATTCTGTAGAAGAAAGTTTCCTATATTGGACCACTTAAGAAAAATTCTTCGTAAATCGGAAACGCGTTTATAAGTTTGAACAGAAAAATTTTAGAATAATTTTAGTATTATAACTTATAAATAAATGTATGAAAATCGACTAAAATTTTATGTAGCTGATTACATAAATATATATTTTTAAAATACCGTCAATGGTTTCCTAATTTGGACCGCGGATATCCTGAAATGGATCATGTATATTTTTCGCTACTTCCGGTAAGAATTTCTATTTATAAATATACACCCCCGCTCAAAAGTATGTAGACGCTAATCATCTTTATGAAATTTGTGATATATTATGTATATTGTTGTTGTTAGACGGTATTTATTGTTAAATTCTGTTATGTATATGTATGTAATGTATTCTAGTAATATTCTATTGTTTCCAAGTAATTGTATCCAACGTATCAACTCAAAATCAATTTCAATTTTATATTATTAGTATTATCGAAAAAAATAAAATTCTATTGTTTCCAAGTAGCTGTATCCAACGTATCAATCCAAAATCACTTCCAATTTATATTATTAGTATCATCGAAAAAAATAAAATTCTATTGTTTCCGAGTAGTTGTATCCAACGTATCAATTCAAAATCAATTCCAATTTTATATTATTAGTATCATCGAAGAAAATAAAATTCTATTGTTTCCAAGTAGCTGTATCCAACGTATCAATCCAAAATCAGTTCCAATTTTATATTATTAGTATCATCGAAAAAAATAAAATTGTATTGTTTTCAAGTAGTTGTATACAATGTTCTAGAAATACATTACATACATGTACGTAACAGAATTTAACAATAAAAACCGTCTAACACAACAGTATACAAATTTCATAAAAATGGTTAGTGTCCACATACTTTTGAGCGGGGGAGTACTTATCTATTTATAGCTATATAAAGCAGTTTAAAATTATGTTTACTAATACTGATACTGTAATACTGTATGTTTACTAATTGTTTATATTTTATTGTATTCAAACCCGCGGCACCATTTCTGTATACTGTTATGGGTTTTTTAATACTTTTTTCGTTTCATTTTCCATATTTTCCACGTTGGATATTTTATCCTTAAAAAAGGAAAAAAACGTTGTATAATTTACATGTTTTATGCACCGTAATAAACAAAAATTAAAATATATGATTGTTTTTAAAAAATTACATTCAGGAGAATTCAAAGTTTACGTATCAGTAAAAAATTACACCTAGCATTGGATACAAAATTACATCAGCATCAAAACAAAACATTCATCACGTTAAAATTGTAATTTATTCCACAGTGTTCTGTTTACATGCCATTACTAACAATAAGCAACACGTAAGCTACAACTTCATGTTAAGAGATGTCACTTAAATCTATCCATACGTAGTAACCCTGAAGGGTATGGTCGGAAAACGCGTCCTTCTCTCCTATTAGTAATTACCATGTGCATTAAAACCGGAAAAAGAGAGAGAAAGTAGATAAATAGAATAAAAAGAGCTGATGTTATCGTCCATGACATGTGACATCTAGGTTATGTAACTTGTGACCACGGTGTATTATACAGGTGTTGCAAGTCCCCTCGGAAATGTGTGATCATTAGATGGAAGATCTTCTAGCGACCGCTAGAGTGCGTCTGAGTAGAAACATCCATGAAGAGCGCTCCTATTGGTTCAGCAAGCTCAAGTAGCGAGGAGACCGAGCGCAAGTAAAGCTTTGTGATCATCTGTGACGCACTTCATTCGCACACATGCAGCGGTGACCAGAGGATCTTCAATCTATTGATCACAAGACATCAATCAGACAGAGGTGCTTTATCCGAACACCTCTATAATACACCGTGCTTGTGACTTTTGGTTACATCGCGGTAACGTAACATTTACATCTTTGTGCTCACTGGGTTTCTACTTAGAATGTAATTTATACCACGCAAATATAATTATATGCAGTTAATTTAGCTATAGCTGATAAATATTTTTTTATGGACTTGCAATTCTGTATTTTTTAATTTTTTGTATGCTCTTTTTAAATGTTCCCTCCGATTTGTGATTTTCGGTTTCAATCAACATGTCTGCGCATTTTCTCATCACGCCCTTGAGGATCACTATCCATACGTAGTGACCCTCAAGGGTGTGATGAGAAAATGCGCAGCCATATTGACCCGCACACCTTTGTCTAGTGTCTTTTTTTCTTCTATTTTTGTTCATACTTTTCTGCTTTCTCTCTCTGTTTCCGGTTTTGATCCAAGATCAATAGAAAACGGGGATGTCGTTTCTTATCACTCTCTTGAGGATCACTATCCATACGCGAATGACTGTGGTCAAATTTAAGATACGGTCCAAATTAGGGAACTTTCTCGTTAGGAATCTAATTTAGAAGGTCAATTGATTTATTAAATTTATGTAGTTAATTGAGATAGTTAATAAATTCATTTCGCAGTAACTGTGCTTTCTATACTGAAAATAATTATTTATTAGGGCATATGTATTGTAGTATAAATAATGGCCGGGAATTGAATTCATTAACCGAAACAATGTATTCGATTACTGTTTAATTTTAATCAAAATTAACTTCGAATATACGCGATACACCTTGTCGACTATAATTTTGGGAACAGGTTATGTAGTTCGAAATTGTAATTAATTTTCTTTGGTAGTAATTTTCGGGGTATCTAAATCGCAGTACAAATTGTTATTGTCGCATTACTATCGTCAGGAAGTATTTCATTATTTGTAAGCGAGTCGTTCGGCGCGGGCGTATTGATGAACGGGGCTCGACTTGGAGCAGTAGAATGGCCCATTCATAGCCAGCCACACGGAATGCTCGCTCATCAGAGCAAGGAGGTGAAACGGCTGCTTGAATATGTGCCCTGGGCACGATCTATTTACCCTGGCGTCGTTTTACGGTTAAACAGTTGAAAAATGTCCAAATTAATTACGGAGGTGCGGGGATCGTGATGCGAGTGACAATTCGAGGAGATCGGTCACATGTATCTGAAACGTTGACGTAATTTCAAGAAGACAGTGATGAATTGGTTGCGCAAGGTTTCGTTAACTTTCGTCGGATAATTACGTTCAACGACATTATTACAATCTGAAAACGTGATACCTCGGAAAAGAACTCTTTTATTATAAAGAGAAATTGTGTGCAAGTTTGAGAATCAAAGGTACGCGTTACAGATGGTAAATCTCACGAACAAACGTTGCAGTGACTAAATAAAGAAAATCCTGGTTGAATTTAAACAAACACATGAACGGAGAGGATATCGAAAATTGAAGATTGAAAGTTTATTTCGTTGTCGACTTTTTCGTGTTGCACGACAAATATTTGGCATATAGAATATTTGAAGTATATGTATATTCGATAATGGCGATATCTTTATGAAAGTCAACGAAAATTCGATTTTAATATATGTACCAGGTTTTCATCCGAGAGAACGATTGTTCCCCTTTTACTGAATATACATATATTTATAATATTAATAAGGAAATGGAACGAGTACATCCGGCGCTACCTTTGAAGGAGTTATTTTGAGAAAACTTCGTGGATCTGTGAAACGAATGAAGGAAGTTTGCGGGAGAATAATCCCCAGAAAAATTTACACCAGCTATTCCAATATTAAAAATTCGGCATTTATAGTTCAACGCACCGGGAATTATTACAAAAGGCGGGGCCAGAATACCGTTATCATTGTTATTCTAATTACGGTCGCTACCCTGTCCCATCCTCGCGAAACGCGAACCCTATTGTTACCCCCGGAGTTTATTCGCATGCTTCAATCTTCCCGCGGCAAACGCACTCTGCTTTCAATATTCGCGATTTAAAATGAATGCGTTCGCTGGGCAACATTTGCGATTTTCTCGTTAACGGAGTCCCGTTGAATGCCCCGGCGAAGGAACATTTTAGAAATACCCCCGTATTTCGGGAGAGATTTTCGACGAAGCTACTCAACGAAATATCCAGTCCGCGTCGCATTCACGTCGCGGGGTCGGTAGGAGGGAGAAAAGGAGGGTGGCAGAGAAACGTGTACGAATGTGTGCAGCCAGTGTGTACATATCATGGTAAATGCAGCTAGAGCACACGCTAGAACAGACCTCTTATGAAACCCATCCGTTCTTCTCTAAATATTTGGGCATTTTCATAAGAGGGAGAGTTCCTACTAAGCTGGGGCTATGACAAACGCGTATTTCTTTGGTAAAACCCGCAGGCTACGTACGTGACTTGGTGAGAGCAGTCGTGTAATATGCCTATAAAGTGCAAACACTGCCGGCACTTCCGGCTCCGGTGCCCGACAGCGTCGAGACATATGCGATTCGCGCGACTCTGCTATCGGCGGTGCTTCTTCAGGGGAACTATTTCCATTCGATGCAGGAAGAAAAAACCTTCTACGTTTTATGAAAAAGGAGAAACGCCACGAATATTTACTGTTTTGTATGTATTTTTCATGGGGAGGTGTGTTGCAAATGTATCTGTTTTATCGTGATTAATAATTGCAAGATTGAGGATTCGTATTTTTTTCTCTCTTTTCACGATGCGAGATAAATTCAATTTGTTCGCGTTTGATGTTTGTTTAAATTTTACGTAGAGATTTATGATATTAATTAGGGGAGACCGGGACTGGTAGGGTAATTTTTCAGTATTTGAGTTTTAATAAATTATGCGAACGAATTATCATTATAATGGTTATTGTATTTAGTAAGACGTATGTTTACTTATCTCAACTCTATAGTCAAGGTTAGTAGATTTAGATTATGCGGAAGGTTGACTATAGGTACAAAAAGTTAAGAATGTTAATAACTTATCTATAGTAATAAAATAATACAATCCCAAGAGAGTTGTTAGTATAAAATAATCACACACCGTAGGCAAGCATATTTTTCTATGATTTGTAGCCAAACTGAATCGAAGCTCCATTTCTTACTATTGTACGTTTTCAAGATACTTAGACAAATTCTGGAATACTTATCAACGTCTCTACTACATTAAATTCGCATATTACATTAAGTACATGGTGTAAAATATATAAAAGTTTGTTAAATCAACTCAAAATTTCGTTATGTGCCATAAACGTATTTTAAAATTTTATTATGTGCTATAAATGATTCAAACTGCCCACTTTCTATGATATTTTAATAATAAACTAATACCATACGAAAAAAGTACTGATTCAATAAGTCGTCCAAAAAACCAAATTTAAAATATTCCTTTAACGTTTACTCTATTGTTACTGCAGTTAGTTCATGAGATGTTGGCTGGCTTTCTACAAGCTAAAACTGCAACAGGGAAAGAGGAATCATCCACTCGTATTACTCGATTTTAAGTAGTAACACCTCCTAGTCAGAAAAAATGTTATTATTGACTGAGCCGAATACGTGGTACAAGATTCCTGTTTCCCCGCTGCAGTTTTATCTTGTAGGAAGCCGGCCAAAATTTCATAAACGAACAGTATACTATCCAGTATACTATAGTGTGAAAATACTAAACCTTTAGAAAAACATTTGTACTTGCATAATTAATTTTTCGACGAACATAAGTAATTCACGAATAATGGGTGCGTTTCGCTACACGCTTGATGCGCATGGAGCGCATAGATCACTGCAACCTCTTCTTCTACCAATAAGGACAATACTTCGTTATTTACAATTACGGGTAATTCGATTTGGACCATTTTATTGTTATTGTCTTATTTATTTTATTAATAAAAATATTGGAAAAATAATTAATTTGAAAATGATGACGTTTGCTGAGCGTGCGGTAAGAAATAAATACACATCGCGCATTAATTGCTTCTACTTCGAGTTGTAGTAACTCATGCATGTTTCATGTGCTACAAGTGGAAATATTCTAGAGAATTTTTCTCTGCACCACCATGCACGTATGAAATTGATGCAAGCATCCAATATTTTTATGATTTTTATTAATAAAATATGTAAGACAATAACAATAAAATGGTCCAAATCGAATTACCAGTAATTGTAAATAACGAAGTATTGACCTTATTGGTAGAAAAAGAGGTTGCAGTGCATTGGCCGTGATCTATGCGCTCCATGCGCATCCAGCGTGTAGCGGAATGCACCCAATGTATAATGACGGTATTGGAATCAAAAAATTTAGCGTGCTAAAGTTTCTTCTCTCTACAGTAAAATTGTCCTCGATAATGCATGGCATCGATGAAAAGTTATTAACAATTAATCAACCTACCCCCATAAGCAACCAACTCACCTATTTTAATGGGTCGCGAAGCTCCATGGTTTTCCCGTACGATTATCGATAAGATGACGAGGTAAATGACTAACAATCTTCGATCCATATTGAACGCCACAATGTATCCTAAAACAAAGTACGAACTGATAAGATATTTTTATTTATTTTTTATCGATTCGATATTTAGCATTCTTGTTTTTCATTTTCAATCGGGAATACGCCACGGCGCAATGTCAGTGAATGAATTGTTTCTGATTCAGTAATTTCATACATTTTACAATACCTGTTGGCAGCAAATGTTTGCGTTACATAACCGATGTCAGTCGTCATGAAAGTTACAGTTCCGTTTGGCGTAAAGTCAACCTTCTCGCGTCGCAACGACAGATTCATTTCTCCCTTTCACTGAGCAAGAACACGAATGGAAAATACAGATTCACGAGCTACCGAAATTTCGCAATGGGGGAATTGAACTTCGCTATTCGGATGTCCTTACAACGTTTCGGTGTTTAATGCTTTTTTGCTCGCAATCCCCTGGAGTCCAACGAGCAACGAATCAATAGCGATCCTTGTTTTAACTGTCTACGATGTCTATAAAAAAGGGACGGTGGTTTCAAGATAGAACTGAAAGCCGCAAATGTTTTTACGGCGGCGGGCAGAGATTCGGGAAAATTGTCGCCCAACTTTGTTCTTGTTTCTTCTATTTTCCTGATCGACTCTCGCGAGGAAAATTATTTTCATTGAAGATAGGAAAGTTGTGCGTTGCTCGATTTTATATTCTTTGGTTGATTTTTAAATGGCATTCGTTTCGAATTCCACGAAGCGAATCAACTTTTCAAAGACAAAGTGGAACAAGATAAAGAGAAATGTTTAATACATGATTCCGGGCAACTTTCAAGTTACTGATCTTTCCCCGCGTTTCACTCGGTGAGTTTCTAACTTTTTGATCAATGTCTTTTGAGCTCGAAAATTTATGGATCCTCTTTCCTCGAATTGCGATAAATGACCACTTAGACATCGTTTCATCGGACCGTCAAAGAATCACTAGAACCGTGAGGATACAGAGGGAAAAGGATCCAGAACTTTGTGGTTAGGTGGTACGTGATTCCTCGGTTCTCAGGGATTTTTCTGATCCCCGAATTTAAGAGATCTTCGACCACTTGTCACGTTTGCTTTGCGATCGAACCTCAGTGAAATCAGTGTCCACAGCGATTCGCTGATATCAATCGCGATGCACGAGAACGCTTTCGCCCCGGAGAATGATCAAAGTATTTCTGGCAAATACGTGACCCCACGTTGCTTTCATTTATTTTCCCCGCACCTGTCGTTTTACTGCCCTTTTATGGAAAGATCGTCTCGATTTTCATCGTGAGATTTCATGCAATCATTGGTTTCACATTTAAAAGGAAATCACAACTCCGTTCAATTTTATATCCCCATAAAATAGACAAAAACTTAGAAAGCTTATATGGAGAATATAAAATGGATAATTTGATTCGATTTTGCTTAGATGTCAAGTTTACACCGTTTTAGTGTTCCCCATAGATCAGCAATAAAACACTGATAAGGTGCAGACGTTTTCATTGTTCGGCGCAGTACTTAACGTTTTTCTCTCCCCTGGAGTTCCCATTGACAAGGAATTCGTATGTAAATAGAGTCATAAAATGGTCGAATAAAATCGAGACGATCATTAAATTGATTCATCGGTGAATCACCCTTCCATGGGGCGTATCGATAGGAAGGAGGCATTGTGAGGCTTTAAATTTTTCGAATTCCGTTTGCTCCGAATTTTAGATCGGACACAGAAAATCCCCGATTGCCTTCAAACCTGGGATTAAATAAATTGTGCGAACTTCGGATCGACAAAAATTTTAAATATGTTGTAAATAAGAAGAAGGCCCAAATAATAATGGAATTTCTCCTTGGCGATACGGTAGGGGGATGGAATAAAGAGGTTTACGGAAGTTTGGTCGTTTCGAATCTCAGATTTTAACGAATACAATAAGCCGCGACATGATGGAGGTCTATCGCGTGCTAGAAGTAACTGAAACTTTTTCGAAATTTTCTTCGAAAGGGAAGTCCGCGAGTTTCGAGAAATTCTCAGTTTCCTGCGGAAGAGAAAAGTTGCGCTTAAATGTCTACTCCCATATCGAAGGTACAACGCTGCTGTGCGTGAACGAAGAGGAGAAATTACGACACGGAGATGCAGGGAGCTGCGTCGTTGATTATTGGAACTTTCTGGGGAGCAAGTTTCGCTGTTCTTGTCGTAAGTTAAATGAACTAACTCCGATCCAATTTTATTTCCGTCAACTTCACGCGTTGGCAAAAAATTGCAACGCGATCGCATTCAGTGATGCGTTCGCTGGAAAAGGACAGCGTATTAGATTTCGAACAGCATTAAAAATTGTTTCAATCGTAATAAAAGGAAACGAGCTCCTTAGTGGTAATCGAAATTCCATCTTTTGAAAATCGAACAACATTCTTTTACAAAACACAAATGAATAAGAAATTACACTATTGTTACCTCGGAGAGTTCTTTTGTGTTTCGCGAGAGCCGCAAACGGAGTTCAAATAAAAGCTAATGGCCTAGTTCTTCGGTGGAATATTTGTCTAAGAAAAAGAATGCTTGGATTCCTTTGTATTTCCACCAGTAAGAATGGTCAGTCGTTTGTTTAACAGAAAACTTGGCTATCCACAATTTTCCTATATTACAAAGAGAAGCACTCGATGCATTGATTCGTAGGAGAAAGAAGGTCAAGACGGAGAAAGTCTTGCGGGCGTTTCAGTGGCGCGCGAATTTTATCAGATACAGAAACAGCCTCGGCACATCCTTCGGCTCGTTCAAAATCTGTGTCAACCTTCGTTAAAATCTCTGTTCCCCGCGGGAGATTCAAGAAACCGTAATGATCCGCGATGGACCAGATTCGTTACATTGACCGTTTTATTTCCCACCAAGTTTCCTTCTTTCTTTCGCTTTGTCGAGATCGGTAATAATTTAGGACCATTTTAAACAATTTGGAATCTTTTATCGTTTGCTCCGAGTGGTGTCAAGTTAGCCAGTGGTGATTTCTCCCCTTTTGATTTATTCATATGTCCAGCTACCCGTTTTAATCCTTTTCAATTCCACGTCGAAAATATTCTACCTGATCAATTTATCTCATATTCGAGTTAAAAATTGACTAACGTTACGTGATAAAATAGCAGAAACGAAGTATGGTAAATGTAATTTACTTTAATAAATTTTTGAAGTATGGAAAGCGTATGTTTCCACGTTCTATGAAACTTTGATATTCGTTTGTATTCCCCCTATAAAGACCTGTTCGTTAATTTTTGCCGGGCTCTGTTTCAATAACTGGCGCCAGAGTAATATTAATTTTACTGCAATGAAAGGGATTGATAATAATTGAATTAGATTCTCGAAATAACGAAGGCATATCTTCACAGTTGGAACAAATTAGTAACGTGTAGTATTTCGATATTCACCGGATTAACGAGGTCAAATATTCACCGTTCGTTCCTCGATTTGTAGCAAAACTAATAAATGGACTGAAAAATTACACATTTCTTGATAATTACGCGCTAGCAGCTCTTTTATCCGTAGATGTCTTTAGATTCCAAATGAAATTGCTTTGGGACCAACGAATCCCAATTTTTTTCTTTCTCAAATTCGAAGTAGGTATTCTATCAATCTAACGAACACTCAAAAGTTTAAATTGGTTGTTAACGATTGCCCGCGTCCTTAACACATTCTTCGTGCCCGGTCGACATGCTCGAGAGGTCGAATCTAATTGCGGTGTTATTTGCTGTAATGTGTGTTCATTTTGAACTTCGCCCTTTTTCCTTTGTGAACATATATTCGATTTCTTTTCCACGAACTACGAACTGCAAACTACGTTTCAATTACGGGTGGTACTCCATTTTTTTCAGCGCATAAATCAAATCGCGTTTTCACTCTCTCGAAGACTCAGGAAATATCAAAATTTAAATTTACTGCTATCCTCGTTCTCCTCTCCCTCTAACTAACACCCACCATCACCCACTAAAATCTCGGCACATTCGGAAAACTTAGCTCACTTCCACTTATCGCGACATAAAAGAAACTTTAAGGGTGAAAACAAAGGCGCTACACGAAGGAAGTAAAAGTTCGCCTGCCGTTTAAATGACGATTTCGATCGTACATCATGCGAACAAACGAATGAACAAGCGCGCAGTTTACTTAAGAGCCGGCAGAGAAAGAAACTTCCCGAAGATACCGTGGAAACTTTCGACAGGGCATTCGTTACGAGATATGATTTTCGAATTTCCGTCGGAGAACTCCGCCCGGAAATACCGGCTCGATATTAGTCCGTCGACGCGCGAGTTCATAGCGAGGGAAAAAACTGTAACACTGTTAGCACCTGTCCGGGAAACAAAAAAAATTCCCACGCGCAGACCGAAAAAATTCACGCGTACCGGACGCGCGCGGACTCGTTGGAACATTCAATGCTTGTCTCCGATCCCTTCGGCTTGGATTTAATAAATTATCGATCGAACTTTTACGTTTGCATGGAAACCAGCCAAATTTCCTGACGGTTCTGCACGCGGCTTTTGCGCGTCTCTTGCGCCCGGCCGTGGACCGCAAATCAGTATATTCGCGACAACCTAGCGCAGACCTCATCGATCCAGCGACAAAACGCGGCTGTCATTACCTTGGAAACTTGTCCTGCCGTCAAAGAGATTAGAGCACTGACAATGCCACTGTTGCTGGTAATGGTAGTGATAATGGTACGTGCTAGTGGCGACGGTAATAAGCCCAAGACGTGCTTCTTCGAGTGGAATAGGACGTAACTCGTGTAGCAGATTCATGCAAACCCCCACCGTCGCGTCGTCTCGAAAGCTGAGTCGATGTCTGATCTTTGCGGCTTGGATTACTGGAATTCGTGGTTTCATGGTTCGCTTTGGTATTTCGCAAAATTAGTAGGATACTTTCGTTTCGACTGTCTTTAGGAGAAAGTTACAATCTCTACGATTTTCCTTTAAGAGCAGGGAAAGGAAATAAAATTCTTGGGGACGGTGATAATGGGTATTTAATGAGAGCATTTTGTAAAGTGTTTGGAATATTTTAAGTGAATCTTTTTAGGCAAAGGACAAGATGTACAAACTACCCTCATAAAATTGTGAGCAGCACTTCTAAATTTTATTAGGAAAGCACTTCTTCTTTTATGTTCACTAACGATAAAAAAGTTTGATTTACTTATCACTTTTTGTTAAAGTACTAATTCACAAAGTGTGCTTAAATTAAATATAATTAATTAATGAAACTTGTTTGCATAAATGAAGAAATTTTCTCTTCTCTTGTTTATTACGCAAAGCGACCCCAACCTTCAATTGTTTTAGTACTGTGGTCTTTGGAAATTTCTCTAGATCAAAATTGATAACTTCTCATAAAGTACATACTTCTCATAAATACATGAAAATTCCTTACGTTTTTTGGGTTACCTATTCTTTTTAAAGTTTGTAATTGCAATTTAATCCTGAATAATGAAATTTTTCGTCATAAGAACAAAATTCTGTGTATACTGGTGAAATGAGAAATATTGCTTTTGTACATATTAAATTTTCTGAAAAATTCGCAAAAGCATTTGAAAATGTAATTTTACATAAAGCAGAGCATCCTGATTTATGATTTATTTTTCCACCTACGGAAACTCTAAAAGTTACGAAGAATATTCATAATTATTGAAGTATGTGTTCTACATTGAAAAAATTATTATTTCTCATAGATATAAAGTGATTTAAAACTTTTGGATGGCAATGTATTTCTCCAAAAATTGATTGTTCCCATTTTCCGATTTCTTCCAGTATGAAAAATATTTTAAACATTGTAATCCATTCTAAAGACTGTACCAAACTAAAAAGTCTATCCTTATGAAATGTAATAATTTGTAACAGAAATTGTCATACTTTAAAAGATTTATTTCTCGAAAACAGAGAAGAGATACGTTTTCCAATCCTCCAAGATTGTTTTATATACTTTCGCCTACATTAAAAAAAATTAATAAACGCTTAACGATATTCTCTAGCGAAACAAATACATTGCTGCGAAATTTCTATAAAGTGGTGTATAAGAAAGTTGGTCGACTGCCTTCCGACTAAAGTTAATGAAGGAATAGAAAGATCAATAGAACTCTGATGTATCTTGCCAAGAGGGGTTTCATTGAACGCACAATTACGTTTATTTTGCGAAATCCCTCGCCCAGTGACGTAACTAGCAGCCGAAGGGGAAGCACGAATGGATGAGAAACTTTGGTTGTAAATAAATCCAAAAGACCGAACCAACCGCATGCGTTTTTAAGGGCTTCGAGGTGCGGCAAACGCGACTGCCGGCGACTGTGGTTGACGTCAAAGGACTATTTACACATTCTTTCAGCGGCGGTCGTGCTTTTGCTGTATGACAATCGGTCAGAAATGGCGCGCGGATGACTGTGAAGTTGTGAAAACTGACGCCCTATATCCAGTTGTGTCGCGGGTCGCGGCGAGCTTTGTGCTGATTTCTCATCTTTCGTGCCTTTCCACGGCCCCGGTTACACAGCGCATCTGTGTTGCGACGGTAGTTAGCAAGTCCTCATTATTGTCTCTCGTAAACGATTCGACTGAAGCCGATGTAATGAGGTAATAACATCGAACGTTCGAACGAAAAATAACGAGCGGAACGCGCTGGTATTTTATTGGTGCGTAGTTACAAGGATTATTAAGTGACTGTGTAAGTGATGGGATACTTAAAGTCTTTGTAAATTTTTACAAAAAAACAGAGCGCTTGACATTTGTAATTATCGACGTATTCATCAGCCGCGTTCCGATATAAATTGGAAATATCAGAAACACAAGATATTCTCTAACAATTTCGAATAAAATTTTGTTAAAAATTGGAACGTCTGTTCGGTTATTGTAGGTATTTTTTAACAAAAAAATTGGGCATGGATAGGATTAGTATCGTTACATCCAGTTTTGTAGTTATTTACATCATCGGACCGGAAACACGTATCTGTCACTGATAACAGTGTTAATGCTGAATTCTACGAATTTCACAAATCTCGTCAGTTTTTAACGAACGTTATTCTTTCTCTGTGTAACTACAGCGCTGAAGTTTTCAACAGTATGCGCAGTATTTGCACTTTTTCCCAAAGCGTATGCAAACTCACAGTTTCAGGAGCTGCTGGCATTCATTTCTTTGGCAAAGCTTCCTGCTTCTAATATGTGATCTTGTTCATTGTTTTGGAAACAATCGGTTCGTATGAGATACTCGAAATTGTGAAGTGTTTTTACTGTGACTTTTCCAATAATTAGGGAGTCTTGATTATATCTGTATGTAATTATCGATATGTGTTTTCTGAAAATTAATTTTGAAATATAGAATCTTTCTAATGTGTTTAAAGACTTAAACAATGAGCAGAAATAAAAATTTGTCGTGGGATGATTAAAGCAGCAATCAGAATCTTTTGTAATTGTGAGAAGCGTTTTTCCAAAGTAAACGAACGTTTACATTACAATTAAACCAACGTCACGCAAAAGTTTGAAATCTCAAGGACCAGTTTTCCAGTTCCCAGGGAACGCTTCTAATTAAACCCCGTCTTTTGTGCACGAAATACTAGTCGGATATACAGGGTGTTTGGGATAGTATAGGCAAGCTTTGGAGGGGTGATAGATCACGTAAAAACAAACAAAAAAATTCTATATGACTTGGGTCCAAAACTCAACCATTTTTGAAAAAAACTCACAAACATTTAAGCTGTAAACCGCTATAATTCAAAATAGGAACGTTTTTCGTAAGCAATTTCTTCGCTAAAATAAAGATTATGATCTTGTTAATCCAAAGTATAGTAACTGTGATATTGTTACCTCGTATCTCAAAAAAATAATATTTTTCTAACCCCTTAAATTATCGCGATTTTAAAGGGTAATTTAGGGGGTTAGAGAAATACTATTTTTTTGCAATACGAGGTAACAATATCACAGTTACTGTACTTTGGATTAACAAGATCGTAATCTTTATTTTAGAGAAGAAATTGCTTACGAAAAACGTTCCTATTTTGAATTATAGCGGTTTATAGCTTAAATGTTTATGACAGTTTTTTTCAAAAATGGTTGAGTTTTGGACCTAAGTCATATAGAAGTTTTTTGTTTGTTTTTACGTGATCTATCACCCCTCCAAACCTTGCCTATACTATTCCAAACACCCTGTATTACCCGGTCGAATAATTGAGATCTCGGAAGCAAGATTAAATGAAAAAACCTGGCAGAAAAAAGCTTGGGGGCATAGAAATTCCTAGTTAGAAAACAGGTGGGCGATGCGTGCGAGGTCATAAACTCGACTCGCCTTTTTGCGGATCACTTTTCCATCACGAAATATCTGCATCGGATTGGATTCAATTCAAACACGCGCAAGCAGGCTTCGCCTAGCTTTGCTGGCCGTTGGTCTCGATTCGAGGAAACGGTAGTCTAAACACTCGCGGCTCGTACAGAAATTGAATATCGGTCTAGTTTCGTCGGGCGAGCCTCGAGAGAATTCCGAGTTGAGGGCAATGGAAGCGGGAGATTATGAATATCATGATTTCTCTGAGTCGCGAAATTGGGAAAAAAAAGATAGTGGTTTAGAACTCTACAATTAAGGGCGAGAGCTTGGCACGAAACGGAAGGGCGGAATAGCGGAAGACGTTTCTTCCGGCAGTAGGAAAAGGGGAGGGACACCGGTTTCTACGGGAAATTTCTGCACCTCCTTTCTTACGGTTATCGCTGTTATGGCGGGGTAAATTGTTGCGCGCGCTGGAAATTGGAATTAGCGATGTCAGCACGGACGAGAACAAGAGAACGGAAACTGGAATGTTTGCCCAATTAACCGGCACGATGTGCGCGCACGTCCTGCGCAAAACTAGTTTTCAACGGCTACGGAATTGAAAATAATTAGCGGCTCGGTAAAACGGCTTTCGAATTTTCCGTCGTCGCCGGAAAAATATACCTTCCCTCGAAATTATTTCGCGATACTGGTAAGAAAAATTAATAAGAACTTAGAGTCTTGCTTTGGGCGACAAAATCTAGACTTCCTGGGTAATTCAACTATTAGTAGATAAATTTGTACATTCTTATAGTCGCTAGAAAAATTTTCAAATTCATACGTGTAGCAATTTTTTTCGTTAACATTTTCGTTGGGGATGACGCAAGTCTGTTGAGTTTCTCTTTTTTAACAAATTTTCGTGGCGCTGTTCTAGTCCGGAGTTGGTGCTTTTTGTATTATAAAGACAGGAAAGAAGTGAGACAATATGAAACGAATATGTAATAATTAGACTGTGGATGTTTATGCAAATTCATATTTTTGGAAACATAAAAGATCATTTGAAACTTAAATACAAGTGTGGTTTATTTTCTAAATATTGTAAAGTGTATTGTATTTTCCATGTTTTATATATTTTTGCATTTGTGGACATTCTTAGACATCCTCGTATAAACATCCGCAGTTTAGTAATAATTCATCTTTCCATAGCAATGAAGATTCCAATTATATAAATCCACATACTAATGATGCGAAGAAAACTATAATCCATATCTGCACGACTTAATGATCAAAGTGTTAATTAATCAGTCTATATCGTCCACGAAATTGCTTAACTTCACCATGTTTATTAACTTAAATGACGTAGTTCAATTATTGACCATCGCTTTGTTATAAGTCGTAAGATAACGCATTAATACTACCTTGTAAACTTTTGTCCTACATTCAGTCTCTGATCAATGGCCACGAATTTAATACAGTACTCAGTTTACCAATAATTTACATATACTCGATCCTTAACTAGTCTTTTACGTACAAGATATCGATAAGGCTATAAATTTGTTGATAATAGTAGCCCTGGATGCGCCACTCATGGACCGAACCAGAGCTTAATTGCAAGCTGAACCCGAGATAATTGCCGAGTCGAAGGAGCGACCAAAGAAGCCCGGCTAAACGAGTACGGGGAATTGGCTGACTTATTCCCTGGAATTATCGTGGATATTGCGGTCGTTAAGTAGGAGAAGTCGAGGGTTGGATGTTGTTGCGGGAAACATCACCCTGCGGCTTCGTCTCGATATCGCGACACGAGCGTAAAAACCCGAACGATCGGTGTTCCGACATTTTCCGATAAGTTCCGACAAATTTCCACGCTGGGTTTTTTAGTTCCCACACTGTTTTTCGGTTTTTTGCGCGTGTTTTCGAAGCGATTTGAAACTATGGGACCAAGAACAGAATTTTTTGAACAGATTTTGTTTAGCCAGAAAAATATAAACACGATAGAGAATTGTTTGTAAATAAATGAATTACGAAACTGGTTCATCTGCGTATAACGTTTTTCTTCCAATGAAAAAACAATGCGATTGTGATATTCCGCATATGTCTCCCCCAGATCTTGATTAATTTAAATTCATACGGTGACACTTTTTTCCGTGCAATGCGGTGAATGTTTCCCTCGTGCCGCAGCGAGTTTCGTTGCCACAATTTGAATTTTTGATAGGAACTGCCATTCCTTTTCAGTGGAATTTCACCGATGGCATTGATACGCGCGTGAAATCGCGCGATCCGATCAGTTCTTGTAACGCGTGCGATCGAACGCGGATTTTCTAGATCATAAAGTGCGTAAAATTAAAAACGCTATTTGTGGATTAGAAATTCAATGTGCCCAAACTTTACGACGATCGATAAGCTTCTAAGCTCACATCTACCAAACAAGAAATTTCATGAAATGGAAAATCTACTCGCTCTACAAATGACGTTCATTCAAGTATAATAATAGTCGACGGCACGGTATTTCGAACCTAGGTCATTCCCGTATTCCTCGACGTCAACACGTTACAAATACCTCACCATGTTGTTAGTAAATTCGGTGACTTACCTTCTTCGTGGCAGTGATTCGAGATCCGTACGCACAACACGTTTCACGCGCGTTCCACCATCATCAATTTCGCGCACTTAAGCACCACAAACGAAACGAAAATAAACCGTACCGCAGAGGATCGAACGCTCGTTGTTTTTTCGGTCCCCGAGAGAATCTTCTGGAAGGAAACGCGCCGGCGAAAGCTTCGGAACCGATGCGCACGTCTGGCGAAGTCTCGCGCTCGGTGGCCCTGCCACGAACTGATTTAAATTTAGCTTGGACCAGCCTAAATACACGCGTCGCGTCGCCCTCCTCGAAGAATCTCGCAGTAGAATCGTCCGATCACCGATCACCCGTCGGACGTTTTTCGTGGCTCTTGCATCGCGGCGTTTCGATTATTTTATCGAACGGGCGATTCGCATGCGGCCCACAACGCGACGACGCATGGGGTACTCTGTGCCGATCAAATTAACAACGACGTCCGTATTAGGAGGTGGGAGGAGGATTGGAGGAGGCGGTAGGGTAGGAGGGGGGGGGGGGGGAAGGCAGAGAATTGTGAAACTCGATTAAAAATTCCTGCGCAGCCGGGCTCCAATTATGAAACTATTATGCGGTTAAAGTGCTTTTAGTTGTTGGAAACGTGAAATTATGAAGTCATTGAATTATAAATTGCCAATTGGCGGCGCGCTGCCCTTTTTGCGAGGGGCGAACTGCAGAAACGGAAGAAACCGGGCGGGAGAGAGAAGGAGGGAGGGGAGTTAATTGGACGATCGTTCAGTGCGGAAGTCTTGGATCCAGCGTGTTTGCCTCTGTTCGATTGATTGTCGCCGTGATCGAACGCGTCTATACCAGAAATGTTTCGACAACTTGACCAATTGCAGGTGGTGCGGAGTGCGACAGGTTTTGTTTTCATACTGACCATTCCAATTGTAGGTTTCGTCCACTCGGTTCTATTTGTTGGGCTCGTATTAGCAGCGTAGGGCGCGTTTTGGACGAGTATTTCCCGTGTCAAAAGGTATACAGTTGGTTTAAGTGGTTTTTAGAGTAAGAGTGATTTTTTTCATTGAGTGGAGGTTGAGCATTGTTTATTTTTGTTTTTGTTTTAGTGCTGACAAGGGGAGGACCAGACATTCGGGTCACCGATTCGAACGACACTTGATGAGCATGTAGTCTTTGATGTGTACAATAAACTGTGTTTGTCACTCGATGCGCTTCTCAAGCGTTTTCGAGAAATAAATAATTGAATTTCGACACGCGGTCGTTAGTTCGATCCCCAGTAGGTGTAATTTTTTTCTTCTTTTTTTTGACATTCATTATTCTTAAATAGCAATTAAGTTTCACTACTTTTTCTTAAATTCCATTATATTCAAATTCCATTATTTATAAATATATGAAATTGTATTACTATACATATAATAAATGTAACAATAATTGGAAATACAATTTCATATGTTTATAAATAATGGAACTTGAATATAATGGAATTTAAGAAAAAGTAGTGAAACTTAATTGCTATTTAAGAATAATAGAATCTAAAAAAAAAGAAAAAAAAATTACACCCATTGGGGATCTAACAACCGCGTGTCGACATTCAATTATTTATTTCTCAAAAACGCTTGAGAAGCGCATCGAGTGACAAACACAGTTGTTCGAATCGGTGACCCGAATGTCTGGCCCTCCCCTTGTGAGATATATTGAGAATTGTAGGGATAAAATACTAAATGGAAGATAAGCAGGAATTTTTTATATTTTCTTGTAATGACTTTATAAGTTTTTTATTTTTTAATAATAGATGCAGAGACTGAGTTACTATCAATCTCAGATGATAATTTATTATATTTTTTACTCTTATTCTACCTCTATTTTCATTTTCTACCTAAAATTGTAAAACAAGTTTTCTAACGTATACATAAAAAATATATATGTAGAGTCATTCGGGGTAAACGCGCGCAGTGGGTAAAAGTACGAAGTGCAGTTTTCTTTGAGAGGGGTGAGAGGACGGGGATGCCGGCTCGTCGGGATTGGGTGTGCGTGGGCCGCCATGTTTTGTCAACACCTGTTGAGCGGTGCGAGTCGCGCTTTCTGAATTACAAGTAAAAACTTAAAATTGACGTATAATTTCGATTTTTCGTACCAGGGAAAAGTTTGCGGAAGTATTATTTATGTATTCTTAGAGGTAAGTTGTTTTTGTTGATTTTATATAGTTATTGAACGATTTTTTCCAGAATAACATTTCAACCTAACTTTATTGGGATTCGACCTAGTATGAATTGTTTTGGTTACCGGTCAAATGGGGTAAAAGGTCGGGGGTAATAGTACGCACTGGTATTTAGGTTACTGTCTACTTGTTTTTGAATTCTTAATAATATTTGGAGTAAAAACATATCTGCTGTGATAAAGGCTTGAGCACAATTTCGTTTTGTTGAATCTATGAAAAATTATAATTTTATGATAGTTACCTAAATTTGAAGTTCCTAATTTCTATGGTTTTTGTCATCTTTAGCTTCATTTATTAAAAATAATATAAAAATATGTTCCATCTGTGTATTATTTGTTCATTTTCTTTTACTACACCTGAATGCATACTTTTACTCTACATGCGAACTTTTACCTACACTACTGCGTATTTTTACCCCGCATGTCAGGGTAAAGGTACGCAGTCTGACCAAGTCACTCTTTTGCTTAATTTAAAAAAAAACTGTTTGGCCTATCGTCAAATACTCGTTACATTTTATGAGTTTATTAAATATGCTACCGATAGCGCAAAAAAGTGTTCCTAATATCATGGTAGTTTCGGCTCAGTGAAGCAAAAACAGCAAAGGTGCGTCCGTTTACCCCGAATGACCCTACATAAAAAACATAATTGAAAATATAATTTACAGTACAGAAGAAGCAGCACTAAATTTGGGTTATCGTTGAACTTTATAACATGATCAAAATTTGATAACTGAGGGGAAGTATAAATGCGATGACTGCCTTATTAGCGAAAGAGAAAACAGGGCTCTAATAAATGACTATAATTATAGTGTTTAAGCTATAAGAAAATAATAATAGTTTATATGATAAGACAAACATTATGGAAAATTTAACAAATTTTATGAACAACAGTAATAGCCATAGAAATTTTATATTTCTACAGATAAGAAAATTATTTCATTTCAGTTAGTCGTGTTGAACAATATTAAATAAAAATGAAAACATGTTTTTGCTTAAAAATATTAAAAACTGTAAAATAACCTCAAAGTTAATTTTTAAAGGGCAGTAATTGTGCGTTTTATCCTAAATTGACGAACATTGCTTTCGAATAATGAGCTATTTACATTTTCAATTAATTTGTTTTTAATTTACCTCTTCATTTATATTATATTGGAGTATTCTCTGTTTGCTACCAGTTTCGACTGAAATCTCTTGTGAAAATACCATTTATAAATTTGTAAATTAATTTAATGCATGATCCCGTAAATATAGTTTCTCACAAACATATTTGAGCTTTGGTACCACTTTAACTTCTACGCTCTGAAATAACTGAAAACAAAGCGATACAAATTTTTGCAGTGTATTGCACTGTAGAAAATGCAGAACAAATTTTGTAACAAACAACAAATTACTAAATACTGTTCTGTAAATATTAAAAGAAGTGTTGGAAGCCAGTGACTTTTCATGTTACAAAAATACTCGAACAAAAGTAGTTCTAATGAATTTAACTTATAATGAAAGAAGTAACAATAGCAATTTTTTAAGAAAAAGTTTAGTAATTGGTTCGAAATTCTTTTTTCTGAACATATTCTACGTATATGCAGATAAATATATTAAAAACAATTTTTTGTTAATAATCGACGTTGCGTGTCGCTCCTCCCTCGCAATTTGACGAATTTATCATTTTCCTTTAGCATTTATAATTACTCTTGTAACCAATTGTATGGTCCGCTTTAGAATGAATTACAACTCTGTCAAGAACGTATTATTTCAGTCGAACGATTTAAATTTATAATATATCCAAATATTTTTGTGAGCATCCGTGGCTATCACCCACACATGATTGACGCGACAATCAAAGTTAATCTAACAAAGCTCGAAAAATTATAACTCTTCTTATAAATTATAACTCCCTCCCTCTCAATTATTCATCGAGATCCCACTCCAAAGCGCTGACATCGTGCAAAGCATAATCGGGGAATGCTGGGAATATCGCCACACTGAGATACAGCAGTTGCGAGGCATTTTCAATACGCAAAGCGCTCCGCGCATTAATTGCATATTTTCCAAGCGATTAAAAGGAATTCCAGAATTATTTATTCACGTCCGGTTAATTGGAGTCGCATTGTTTTCCCCGTGCCCGGCCCTCGACACGCGTAAATTGGCTAATTGCAGAGACAAACATGACCCTCCGCCTCCACCGTTCGGTCGCGTTTACCGTTTTCCAGTAACCGATGCAACTTCAAGTTAATTGCAACGCCGGCTATTCTATAATTGCTCGAGCCACCAACGTTGCGCTTTGTCCGTGTCAAAGTTAAAGTAACTTCGACGCTTTAATGGGACCGCGCGAAGCTATGCAGGATGTAATTTAATGAGGATTACGTTTTTAAAGTCGCGGCCCGCGCAACCACGCGAAATTCAAGCCCTTCCGAATGGGAAAAGAGTCCGCGGAATTACTCTGCGACAAAGGTTCGCCGACGACGACTTGCGCGCGCACGCGAGCAAGACCGAGCACCTCTGGTAGTTTTAAGTAGAAACTTTTATGACTCCGGAAGAGGGAGAAAGGGCAGGAAACGTTCTCAAAGGTCCGTCGCGGCGATGTAAATTATTTTCTCTTGCGTCCCGCGGTCGCGTGTAACGTCCAGTTCCGCGGTGGGCGTAATTTCTCGGTCTTGTCACTCGTGAAATTTCCAGCGGCTGCAGGAGCAGCGTCCTCATGAATCGATTAAACGTAATCTCGCCTGATCCGCGGGTCGCGTTGTCGCGACATAGTCCAATTTGCGGCCGGGGAGCGCCGCTCCTTTTTTTTTCCTCCGTCGTCCCCCTTTACAACCCACCCCCACGCGTCCCTTAAAACTTCTTTCTTCGGACGTAATTTCCTCGACTGTTGCAGTTACCCGCCACTAACTTTTCGATTGTTTCAACGTGATTCACATTGGTTACCGCCCGAAGGTTGGCCCGTTGAATTGTAAAACTTGGATAGAAATTTTGAACACCGCCGGCGGAAAATTAAAGTCCGCGGCACTATATCAGCGGCGCGCGGGTGCAACACTCGGGATTCTTGGCCGGAAAGTTTTTGCGGCCGTCTCGGAAGATTGCGCGAACCCGCGAGGGAAGTTCCTACGGCGAACGGGGAAGGGGAGGGAACGGTCCATAATTCCGTGCGACTCGAGGGGACGAAAAAAAGAGGGGCCAATTAAACGGTCGCGTGGACCGCGGGGAGACAATTGAATACGGGCGCAGAAGTTCGTGCGACCGAAAGAACTAATTGGTTAATAACCGTCCCAGGGAAAACGAACGAAGTCGCCCTCGCGTGTGAATATTGAATTCCACGCCGCGTTAATCCGATTGCCAATTAACTGTTTCGTGTTTAGCGGCTTCATGTGGAGCGCGATAAAAAGCTGTCGCTCTCTCCGCGTGTGCCCAATTTCGCCGAGCGCTTTTTTCCGCCATCAATCGACGCGCAACTCGATTGCTCGCGTTCAACGTAATTGACGAACAAGAATAGCAGATTTATCGGTGATATCTATTAGTCACTTGTGTCGCGAGAGCATCGTATTACGCGGATAGGCGTTTCCGTTAATGAAACTTTATCATCGAAATGCCGAGAGTCATACAGTGGTTCTGATTGCACTTCGGTACGCTTTTATTAAAGGGAGTTTCCGGACGTGTAGAAAAGTATCATGTTTACCATTTTTGTTTTTAATAACAAAATATACGAAATAACAATCTATGGTTTTCAGTACCTTTTTATTAGACTGCGAATGTTTATGCAAATTTATACCTTTATGGACAGACAACAGCAACTGAATCTTAAATAAATGTGTGTTTTATTTTCTAAATTTTATCAAATATATTATTGTATTTTTATGTCTGTGGATGTTCTGATAGTCTTTTTTTTTAATTTTTAAGTTATTATAAATGTATAAACATCTGCATTATAGTTAATACATATTTTTTAAAGATATAAAAAGTTATATAATTTTTTTTATTGAAATACTGAGTGTCCGAGCCGTTTTTAATAATTATGTTCGACAAATTCTTTTTGAATTTTTTAATTTAGTTGCTATCATAGAGATTCCGTCAGCCAGATATAATTTTCAAAAACGTATTTATTGCGGGTAACATAAACTCTAGAAACAAATTAATTAACATTGTATAAAAAATTGTTACGTATGGGAAGAAGTAGTAGTATAAATTGCAAAAGGAATCATAACATTCCTCTGAAAAAATTCATGAAGACTATTAAATTTTCCAACGCACACAGAGGAAAGCTCCGTTAGAAATTCTGATGTGTGGTAACTTTTTTATTACAGCGTTTTTAGGGCATAACAAATGCCTACGCAGAGTTGCATCTTTCACACAAGTTAGTCGAGAGAAAACACACCTAACAGGTTGTAGAAAGCGAACAATAATCGCAGGACCTCATAAACCGAATTAACAGTCGGCTATTCCGAACAGTAAATCAGCTGCAAATTTAATCGTTCGTCGGACGCGGAGTCCGCGGAAGTACTAATTCATTGGTTACTCGTACCGGTAAACTTATGCGTGGCTCGACGAGAAATTTCACGCCGGATTGGTCGTTAATAATTCGCGGCCGTTGAAGCCGTATCGAGCGTACAGAAGAATTGATTCCTGATGGAAAGTCGTTCCTTCCTGGTGATGACTTTTTGGCGACCCTCTAGCCACGGTTAATTAAACCTCGAGGTAGAGAGGCGAAAAGTTTGCCGAGGGCAGGGGGATTCACTTTATTCGCTACTCGGTCCTCTCCACCTTGGTTTCATCCCCTTTTTCACCGGTCGGAGGGGCGCGTCGAGGGGAGCGAAATAATTTCGAACGTCTGGCGAAAAACGCTCGCATATTGGACGTAACGTCTTATTGATGGCCGAAGCTACCCGAGTCCTTTTTGTTTCTTCCTCGTACAACAGCTCCAGGGCCCGTTAAAGTGCTCGCCCCTAATGGTCCTAGCACGTGCGAGTACGTCCGCGTTTTTGACTATCAATCATCGTCGCGCGTCTTTCTTCGAGAGTCGTCTTCGAACCTTCCCAGTCGCGTTACGATCGATCAGAGGTTAGGCTCTCTATGATAACTCATGCACCTGGAAATTGCTCGATTCGATTTCAGCCTTTGAATACAGAGGCGGCTCTGGAGTTGATTAATTTAGTATTTGGGATGAGGAAATGAAATCGGGATGCAGACATCGAAGCACTCACATACCTACTAATTTATGCGTTTCGGGTGAATTGAAATCGGAAATTCAGCCATGCACACTTATTTTTGTTTTCTGGATTACTCCATTATGGATAGCACAAGATTATTGTCATTAAGCATTTGAACTTTGACAAAATTATTCAAGTTAGATCAAGATTCATTTTAATTACTGGTGTGGAATTAGATAGATACTTGAAGAGGATGTAACTTAAAATTAAAGAAGAGATATGTGTCGTTTTTCTTTGCAGTTTTTCAAATTCTTTTTATGCTACTGAAATTTTTTCTACTGAAAATTTGTGGTACATTTTATACTTTATTTTTATACAGTGATTAATGTCTGGCTAATTTTATAAATATTTACTGACATGTTTATACTGGAAATTGGGTATCTGTATTACTGTTTTAATATTGGTTATCAATAGCTGAAGGGAAACATGTTTTAATTAACAGGATTAATATTCAAATTGCCAAAGAACTTAACATTATGTGCTGAATTTATTTTTTTTCAGAATATTGAACTCGTTCTTATTTAATACTGTCAAGGATAGATTTGGCCAATAACTCTGTCAAGGATAGATTTGTTCACTAACTTGAAAATTTAAATAAATTTGAAATTTTGTGAAAATGTAGGTTTAGCGACGCTAATAGCGAATAGATTTTTACACCGACGATAAAACATCTCGTAGAGCAACAATACCCCTTAAAGAATTGTGTTTTTGTATTATTATGAATATCTAACAAACCAAATATTTTTAGAAGTTAAATAATTTTTGTTTTAAAATCAGTTCTAAGCTAAAAATTGTGGAGTTAAGTTTGGAGAAAAATAATGAGTGTTAACAATTTTTTACCACCATAACGTATAACGCTTTATTAATTTTCAAGTTACCACATTCCCTTTTTTTATTAAAATTTCCGTTAATTGAGGGCGGTCATATTAAGTAGCTTTCAATAGTGTTTAGAGTTTAGAAGGTACTGTTAAAGAAAAACAATAAGAAAAATAAAATCTTATTCATGTAACATTTATCAAAGCAGTTTTACAATTAACATATATTCATCTTGAAATTTAAGCACCAAAGTTGAGAACAGAAAAATTAAAAAATTAAATAAATATTTTGTTCCTAACCAAATCAATGTTCCAACCTTACTCAGCCTGTCCGTTTTGTTTCGCATTCCTCTAATTCTAAAGACAACCTGGATTTGAACTCTGATCTATATATATAAACTTGCAAGTCAATAAAGATTTAAGTAGAACATACATATAATTTTTCGGACCCATTTCGTTATAGACTCGTTACTCAAGGTTTTTCCTTTTGATTAAATAAGCACAAGAACCTAAGATAAATGAATAAACAATATTCTCTGGAATCACACAATTTATCATTAAAACTTCGAGTCCAAAGAACCTGTAGAATTGATAAGACGTCGACGCAGTTAATATACATATAATTACTAAAAAGGAACCGACCAGAAGAATTACGCGCGGTACCTTCACTCTGGGTATTTAATCCGCTACCCGTCCAACTAGTTATCTCCGGAATTTTTCTCGCGTCTAACGAACTTGTCGCAATTACTGCCGCCGAGTGGTAAATTTTGCACGATCTCGGGAAGCGAGTGGCGCGCGGAGCCAGGAGTCATCGACGACTCGGCGCGCGAAGAATTTAACACCGTCGAACAAACCTCTCCAGCGAAGCGCGATTTAAGGACTTGTAAATTCTGTGCAAGGGCATAGATCGCGGTCAGGCTAACCACTTCAGCGGGTAAACTTTCGAGTTTAAGATCCTCACTCTCGCCCTGCTCTACCATTCGGCCCGTCCGGAACCCTTTCCAAGAAGGGGAATATGAAATTCTCGTGGCCAGACTTTACGGCTTCTTCTCCCTCATCATGTTTCGCCAACTCTTTTTATTCTAGCCTCGTCTCTGTTTTTCCCTCGCGCGACCGCCACGTTTTCCTTCGATTCACCCTCTCGCTCTGCCTTCGTACACATGTGTATCCGTTACTGCCCCGCCTAGACATCAACTTTTTATGCCGATTCCTCTTTTTCTCGTAACATTCGCGACGATTTCCTTTTGCTACCTTTCATACCTACCATCGTCCACGTTATTCCTCATCCCCTCTATCAACTTTTCGCTGGCCAGCCCCCGCTCCATGCTTTCCATTTAATATTTATTCTTATCCCCACCCTCCGTCCGCGTTTCTGTTTTTTTCATTTTCCTCGCTGTAACAATGAGTTTCTTCCCCGTGTTCTTTCATTTCCCGTGTATATCTGCCCACCCCCAACGGTCCGCCCCGTCCGCTTTCCATATTCCTGAGTGTGCCTCGCTCTCAACTTCCTCCAACCCCCTTTTGTTCCTTAATAGCCGCGGCTTCTGATGTACGCGGTGCCAGGCGCGGGCACGACGAAAATTTTTGCACACCGGTGCCGGGAAAGAACGGATTGACACCGACGCGACGGTCCGGCGTTTTCGCCGGTTTTAATAACATTTCGTTCCCCGTTTTAATCGCGTCCGACGCACTCGCGCGCCGTTCCCCCCTTCAAAATTATTCCGTCACGGAAGCGACGCTGCTTCGTGTCAAACAAATTTCCTCGACAACGCGTTCTCCCCCTCCCTCATCGCGTCGTGCCGTCCGCGCGACGGCAAAGTGTCTTAAAGTGTCTCGCAAAATGTCTTGTCGGAAAAATTGCGCGATAATGGCGTAATTTCTCAGGGGATAGGGTCCCATGGAAGAGGCGGTGGCGCGCGCGCGCTCGCTGCGTTCGCATGGATCTCAATTTTCCGCGGGCGTGAAGAAGGAAACGAGCGGCGGCGGTGAATTAACGAGAGATTCGACTTGAAACGGTGGCGCATTTGTTGCCCGGCGTTGAAAATTTCATCGTTCGTCCCCGAGACAGGGGAGACGTCGCCGTGAATTTCTACGGTTTTCAATGAGGATATTTTAGGCGGGAACGGTTATTCGTGCACTTTATACGCGGAGATGAAAGGGCGATTATTTATGTGGATGGGGGAGGAGTTCTTCGCGAGGAGTTTACTGTGAATGCGTATGCATACTCTCTTAATGAGCGTAAAATTAGAGTCGGCCGAAAAGGCCGCCTCGAAATTAAATTCTTTTCAGGAAATGTAACTAGAAGTAAAACTGGGCAGTACAGGTAACTGAATGCGTGGGACATATTGGATAATGTGCTCGGAAATGCTTATTTTATTAGTTACACACCGTTTTATATTTCGCAAATTGCCAACGTAACACTGGCTTATTCCTTTTATTCCTCTTATCCCAGGTCCAGACTGCGGTGAACACTGTTAGTGAATATTCCATAGATAGAACGTGATAGCAAACGTTGTTAGTTACAGGTTTTCGCCTTGGTGTGAACATGAAAGAACACTATTCGTCGAAAAATGACTCTCCTAATTGGCGTAAAGCCATAACCGTGGCCCTACTGGATTTGGGGAGACCCCTGTTCGTATACGAAACTCAGTGATCCACCAAGCAGTGGATCCGGCGAACATTTTGACGCGAACGCTGAGCTTTTTTCCGTTCTTGTCCCTTTCGATACCTTTGAGACTTGCTATTCCTTTAACTCGTCATGAATGGTGACTGTTTATAGCCACCCGCTAGCAACTATGTATATTCCTAAGGAACAATGCTTAATAACTATACTAAATAATGAACAATACTTTTAGTCTTAATTTAGACTTTTAATAATACTTTAGCAATTACTTTAACAATTAATACTTAATTTTCCTTCACATTACCTATTTTTTCCCTACGTATCTTGTAAAGTATTAGATTCGTCAATATCTGTACACCTTTAATATTTCCTGTGCATGAATCGAATAATCAATAGGATGAAAATACGAGTCTCGCGTATTTTTCATTATTCTTTCCCGATACATCGAGTGATCACGGCGGGAGCAAATTATTGCTCGAAATTAGCATGAGAGAGAGCCACGGCAGCTGCTAAGGCACGAACCGCGAGCCAGATTTTTGAAAAGATACAGAAGATGGTAAAATAGAAAGAGCGTAGTGCAGGTGTTTACGGAACCGTAAATTGACGGTGATCCTTGTACGGCTGACGAACCGAAAAAAATCTCTTTTTCGTTTAATTAAATTCTCTTGGTATTCGGCGCCGGCTTCGTTTCCCCGTGATAGTTTTGTTTGTCGCCGGGATAATATGTATATACTCCTCTGCACGAGGCACGCGGAGCAGAAATTTATAACAGGACGGGCGCATTCAGAGCGCCACTCCAGTCGAATAAAGTTTCCACGGAATTTCTTGGATTAATTATTTCGTGGGAACTTTCTGGTTTCTTTAAAAAAAGCCCGATGGAGTTAACACGATTTAGAAATGTTTGCGTTGATGACTGCTAATTCTTAACTGTTTAGGAATTCTCGGGTTCAGTGTTTGCGAAACGGTGAATTGTAAAGCGTTGTAACGCACGCGTAATAATATCTTCATCGCGTAATAGACGCAGGTGGCAATAAACATCTCCAGTCATGAGTGTTTTGCAGTCCAGTAACGATCGCTCAATGGTAACCGTATTATTTCGCCGGCGATAATTGCATCGATATTTTATCGCCGGCATAATTATGTAAAGCGAACTAAACCGTGAAACAATTAATGCGCGCTTTGCAACAAACGTCTCTTGTACTACGAACAGCATATCCATGTTCGCAACGCTGTAAATTCAGTAGTTAATTGCAGAGACGGGTGTTCATCGAATTCTATTCTATTGACCACGCGTGCAATTCATCGTCGTTTAATTAAAAAAGTTCACAGGGTCCGGTCGCAATTACGGTTACCCCTTTGAAAGTTACAAGTGCTCGCGATACAGACAGTATTTTATTTTTGCTTGGCAACCCGTGGCAACGTTTCAGATATAATGCCCCCAAAGTTCACGTCTCTTTAATAGTCCAGGAAAAATAGACATCCAACAAGCAAATAATTTTTAACAGGCTAAATTTTTGTATACATATTGGTATTGGGGTTCTAAATAATATGTGAGAGTTCCTCATCGATCTTGTGTCCGCTAGATCAATTACGCGGTGTCAAAGGTTGTGAAAACCGGTTTTTTGCAAATATCTCGAAAATGGTCAACTTTTCGACAAAAGACATTCAATACTAATGGAAATTGCTTCCCGTATATAAATAAATAAATAAATAAATAAATAAATGAATAAATACTTATTTATAGCTGAGATAATTTGCTACAAAAATATCTTAAATAGTTTTTTTCGTAGGAGTAACCGTTCACGAGATATAAAGAGTTCTTGATAACTCCGAGCATTCTTCCACAACGTATAGGTATATTGTTGCATGTATGTATAATGCAATAGAACATATCGTGCTATTAACTTATATATATGCTGTATAGTATTAAATATAGAAAATAAACTCAAATGTAGACTCTACAGTTGTTGTAAAAGGAATTTATTATTATTTACTTTTTAACTGTATAGATTATATAATAATCAGTTACAATCAGTTATAATCAGGCCTACTGGGGATATCTCGTAATAAAAAAACGCATTTGGTACTCAACCTCTAAGGTGGTGTGGAAGAGAGTGCGTATAGTTACTAGTCATGGTGCTTTAAAGCACTGTGTCTCGTGAACGGTTACTGGTACGAAAAAAACTATTCAAGATATTTTTGTAGCAAATTTTCTAAGCTATAAATAAGTGTTGAATGTCTTTTGTCGAAAAGATCACCGTTTTCGAGATATTTGCAAAAAACCGGTTTCCGCGACCTTTGACCCCGCGTAATTGATCCAGCGGACATGGGATCGATGAGGAACTCTCACATACTATTTAGAACCCTAATACCAATGTGCATACAAAAATTTAGTCTGTTACAAATTATTTCCTATCTTGACGATTTTTATGTCTATTTTTCCTGGACTATAATTCGTACAGATTTTCCCTCCTCGAGAGTTCGACCCACTTTTTTTCCCCCGCAAATAAAAACGGGAAGCAACTGGCCGCGTTCTGTTGTATTTTGCAATTCAACGACAGAAAGGTCAACAGATATCCGCGAAAAAATCGACAAAATAATACCGAGAGAAAAAACGATATCGATGCCGGACTGTTTAGCTTGTATTTATAAAAATTTCCTGGCTAAGGGTAGCGTTCGGAGTATTTTATTTTTTATCGGTTCATTTTTCTATCGCGAATTCTTCGGTCATCGCTAAAAATAAGTCTGATTCTCAGCGATCGTTCCGAGATTATTTTTTGCGGTTATATTTCCGCCGACCGAAATGAATTTACCGCGAATTGAAGGCGCAATGGAAAATCGTTCCGTTTTCGACTCCGTGCACCAAACGAATGCGGTGGATTTATAGGCGTCGATTGTGTCGAGCGAAGGTATTGGACCGCGGTTCATCAAAAGACGATTGGGTTTATTTTTCCGTTCAATGATTCGCTCCGAAAGGATTCCTATGCCCTGGAATAACGTTGCCTCCTTACCAGGGTAGTTAATCGCATTGCGAGGAAAAATAGAATTTGAAGAGATTAGAAATGGAATTCGATTGAAGGCGCACCGCTGAAAATATCGGGAGAAAAAGCTAATTGAAAAAAGTAGAATATGGACGCGGGACTGTGTTTTCATTGTCAAAATTTGATGCGATATTCCCGGATATTGTTCGACATAATTTATATCGAAAACAGTTCTGGGCATCTGTTAGTTCTCAAATTACGAAAATTGAAAGTCGCTGGTGAAATATTTCGCAACAACGGGACGTAATAGTCGAAACGCTCGTACGTGATCCCGGGGTTATAATAACTTTCATTGTAGAAAAAAAAGATGTAGCGAGGAATGAATTATCTTTGCACATTTCCGAATTAAAACCGCATTGTTCTTTATCGTTGCCGACTCGTCGACGCGCATAAAGCAGCGTTCTAGTATTTCGTGGGCAATTTAAATTTCTGCAGGTGGTCTTTTAAATTCAGTAAACGTAGCACGTACTCGCAGAAGTGGATAACGGATAGTCCGATAACGAGCCACGCTGATGTGTCTAGCAAGTCGAATGCAATATTAAACGCTAAAAGAGCATCGATCACAATAATATCGACTGGTGTTAACGATCGATGATATTGAATTATATTCATCACACGCGCACACGAGGGAAAACGTCAAGTGAGTAATATCGGAAGGTGAACCTTGAAAAACAGCGATAAATCATCGAAGTTATTTTTTAAATACCGAAGACTGGATGAAGAATCAGGTCATTGTTTTATTTCTTCCAAGTTTTCTTCAATTTTCTTCCCTCGAATGAAGTGTTACGAGCTGAAAGATTACAGGTGCGAGTAAATTGCAGCTTTTGAAATATGTGCTCCTTGCGGACCGGCTTTGGCTATTTATCTTCGGTTCCCGTGTAGCTTCCCGTAGTTCGTCTTTAGAGAAATATCAAATTAAAGATTGATGACTGTGGCCTTTCGACAGAGCCAGCTCAGAACTAATCCTCCCGTAATTAAAGGAAGTCAAATTGAAGAACGAAATTCGCGGGGATGGATTCTGCAAACAATTTAGTTCTACGATTATCTTTTACGGATACTGACTTCCAAGATCGATTATTTTCCTTTGAGTTTTTGCTAATTTGTATTACTGTACGAAAATTAACGAGATCCTTGTTTTTATTCGAATTCATTAATCATGGGATTTTTTCTTTCTTGGATAATTTTTTCAAGTTTATTCGAAGAAGAAATGGATCTTCAAATTTAATTATCGTATACCTATAGAATTTTGAATCGTATTAAAGTTTGGATGTAGACATTTAAATTATTTTTGAGTAAGATATTTTTAATTTCTTGAAACTACTTCAAAATGATTACTTTATATTATCTTTAACTCTAATTTTTTTTAAAATCTTTAAACCTGCAAAATGGAATCTTCAAATTTCTAATCTTTACTCTGAAAATCTCTGAATATGCAGCATCAAATTTTCAAATCTTTAACCCGAAATTTTCAAAGTTCCAACTTAAAATCTTCAATTTTAACTTTTTAAATCTTTAAATTTTCAATTTCACATTTTGGAATATTCAATTTTTTTATTGTAATTCTCACTTTTGTTTCTCTACACTGGATTCTACTTACATCAGATTGCTCAATAAATTCATGCGGTTTATATTTCCATTAAGAGCATAAAAACCCCCAACCTAATGATGAGTCACAATTAGGAAAAGTATTTAGTGTTGATGAAGAGCGTTTGTAAGCTAAAAATAACAAAAGATAGTAAAAATATTAATGTTAATATTAAATTAAAATTATTGGACAATCTAATAGTTTTCGTGTCTCTATGTAGGATCATTCGGGGTAAAAGGACGCAGCGGGTAAAAGTACGCAGCGCCGTTTTCTCTGAGGGGGGTGAGAGAACGGGGATGCAGGCTCGTCAGGATTGAGTGCGCGTGGGCCGCCATTTTTGGTCAACGCTTGTTGAGCGGAGCGAGTCGCGCTTTCTGAATTAAAAATAAAAATTAAAAATTGTCGTGTTATTTCGATCTTTTTCGTACCAGGGAAAAGTTTGTGGACGTATTATTTATGTATTTTTAGAGGTAAGTTGTTTTTGTTGATTTTATATAGTTATTGAACGATTTTTTCCAGAATAACATTTCAACCTAACTTTATTGGAATTCGAACTAGTACGAATTGTTTTGGTTACAGGTCAAATGGGGTAAAAGGACGGGGGTAATAGTACGCACTCGTATTTAGGTTACTGTCTACTTGTTTTTGAACTCTTAATAATATTTGGAGGAAAAACATGTCTGCTCTGATAAAGGCTTGAGCACAATTTCGTTTTGTTGAATCTATGAAAAATTATAATTTTATGATAGTTTCCTAAATTTGAAGTTCCTAATTTCTATTGTTTTTGTCATCTTTAGCTTCATTTATTAAAAATAATATAAAAATATATTCCATCTGTGTATTATTTGTTCATTTTCTTTTACTACACCTGAATGCATACTTTTACTCTACATGCGAACTTTTACCCACACGACTGCGTATTTTTACCCACATGTCGAGGTAAAGGTACGCAGTCTAACCAAGTCACTCTTTTGCTTAATTAAAAAAAAAACCGTTTTATGAGTCTATTAAATATGCTACCGATAGCACAAAAAAGTGTTCCTAATATCATGGTAGTTTCGGCTCAATGAAATAAAAACAACAAAAGTGCGTTCTTTTATCCCGAATGACCCTACCGTCATCGAATTATCACCAGATGATAAGCAGAATTAAGTATATTTAGTCATCATTTCGTAATGCATTGCTTGAATACAAAAGTGAAATTGTTAAAGTATGTAGAAGGCTCTAATAATTTTATCATCCAATTTACTTTTTGTATTTTCAAGCTGATTGTTCTTCTAATTATAAGAACGTATGCTAAACTGCATAAAGAACGCTTAAAGAATAAATAAAGAATAAATCATACATAACTTGTCCTTTATCGGACAACCGACGCCAGTCCCACAAGACAATGAAGTAAAAGTTAGTTTGACCGACAAGTTCTCCAGAAAGTTTGATATGCAGATTAAATTCTAAGTCTCACGTAATCCCATTTCCCCAGCGGAAGTAAAAATTCCGGACACTACATTGGATTCTCTTGTTTCACAATTCCCTTACTGGCGCGGCGTAATATCGTTACATTAGCACGCACGTATCGTCGGCACCAGTGTAACGCGAACATTAGCGCAGAACTTGCACAATGAGGAGAAGCGAATCGCTTGTATGCATAGTCTTATACTATTAGTATATTGATCGTCGCTTCAAAATTGAATTTTGAAGGCGTCCAAGGTCCGAGAGTGGCCATTGCGTTAAGGTTTGTCGCCCATTCCTATCCTCTGGGTCTCCTTTTGCGATGCCTCGCTACCTCCGAGGAGACCTGAGGACCGCCATTATTTTTCAGCGTTTTTAACCTTCGAGTGGCCGCGCGCTGAGTTATTGCACGACCGCGGAATAAAAGCTGCCCTGCCCCATTCAGTTTCGAGCGGAATCGCTGAAACACTCTGAGAAAGTTTCTTTCGCCGGGAATATTAATGTTGCACTCAGCGCCGCGTTGTCAACTAATGTCGATACGGTTCAAAGCTCTTCGCAAAACTGCCGGCCACTTTCAAACGACCAACACGGCTCGGAACAAATCGCGCCGCGCTCCTCGGTGCCGCACCGGAGGAACCCGAAACGTACTTTGTTTATGCTCCACAAACGGTTCACCGGGTTACGTAAAAATTCTTTGACTCGCGCATAAAGCAGCGGCCCGTTATGAAATCATAAAAAAACTGGTTTACAATATCTCATAAATTCCGGCAAAGGCATCACCCTCGAAGTCTTCGTCCCGGATGGATGGTAATAAAAGCAAGCTCACTGGAAAGGAATTCGCCGTATTAACGAGCTAAGAGATTTAAAATCGCCGTAAGGGCAGCGCTTAAATTAATCTCTACTACGTAGCTATTTCGAACTCGAAGGGATTCCGTCTTTAAAATACCCTCCTCGCGTGCCATCTCGAATTCCGGCCTACTCCACTCGCCAGGAAGTCGAGGAATGCACTTCGCCACGGATTTCGCGGCCGGTGAAAACGAGCCGGTCGACCGGCCGCCGGATTCGCAGCTAATACCTACGAGTGGTAGCCTAACGATGGTCGATCGTATTCGAGGGATCGCGAGTCTGTCATTGTTGCTTTCGCCCCGTTGTCGATACCGATTTGCGCCTCCTTGCTGCGAAGGGTGCATTCCCCGACTCTCTCGCAGCAAGCCTGCAACCGCTTCGAGGAGAGGAATATTAAAGAATATTAACGTCAGCCAGTCGACTATTTCTTCTCGTTCGGCTGCCAGCCACCCTCCCCCGCAGCTGTCTACACGTCAACGACGAGATGGCCCGCACACGTGACGTACTTTCCGCGCGGACGACGGTCGCCGCGAGTTTCAGTATATCCTCTGAGTTATGGACACCTAGCTGATGGCACCGGATACGACGGCCGTCCCCGATTTTTAGGGAGGTCTGGTCACCCGGTGTGCTGCCCGTGGTTATGTAATTCGCGTCGGGAAGTGATTTGCGACGGATGTTTTGAGAGTTGGGGTGGACGTGCGGCGAGAGCGCGACAAGGGTGGAAGACTCCCGGGTCGCTGGGGGATGATGAATCGTTGAGTCGCGTAAAGTGGAGTTCAACGCGTCGGGAGCGAGGCTGTGTTCTGAGAGCGACGGGGGTAATCTTTCTGTAAGAATTTGTAAAGCTCCATTCGGTAGAAATTAAGGGCGTCTCTCTCGGAAATTTTGATTTTTAATAGTTTTTGTTTTTAGAAAGGTTGTTGTGAATATAGACAGTGAGTTTTTTTTATATAATTATAAGGAAAAAGAGACGTAGAAATTAGTAATAATTAGTAAGTAGTAATAATTAGATGTAGAAATTAGTAATTCGTTCGGATTATTCTCAAAATCAGTAAAATTTTTGGGGAAAGTAAAAAGCAAGATTCAGAGAAATTCGATGGTTATACGAAGTTTGACGTATTATTTTAACACTTAGGGACCAAATTATTTTTAATTTTGTGTAAAAACTGTGGAAAAGAATGTAAGTTACAGCGTATTTAACTTGTTAAAATTAGAATTAAGGAAATTACCTATTTTCGGAATTTCGAAATTGTTAATTTTGTATTATTACCTTTATATTAATATGCGGCGAATGATTCTGCGTGAAAACATTCGTTTTCGAAGAAATGAATTTTGAAAAGTGACCTACTCAATATTAATCGTATTATGATAAATAATGTATTGCATTACCCTTTTAATAACTCTACTGGAATTGCTATTAAATTATTTATATTAATTCAGTAATTTTAATGCTTCAAATGTACAACTTTAAATAATGCAGTTTTCGCATTTGAAAGATTCAAATTTCTACCTTTCACTCTAAAAATCATCAACTTTAAATTTTAAAATCTTCAAGTAGAAATATTGAAATTTCTACTTTTCACACTAAAAGTCTCTGAATATGCAACTTAAAATTTTCAAATTTTCAAGTTGTAATCTTGAAATCTTCCATTTTTCCACTTTAAACCTTCTAATTTTCAATTTCAGTTATTCAAATCTCTAACTTTGAGTGTTTAAATCTTCAATTTCATACGTTCAAATTTCCAACTTTAAATCTTTACATTTCCAATTTTACGTATGCAACTCTCTAAATATTCAAAATCTCTGAACTAAAATTTTAAAAATCTTAAAATCTCCAATCTTTAAATAATAACTTTTCAAATATTCAACTTCAAACTTTCAAATCTTTAAATGTACTTCATATAAACGTAATTGATAATGATTGATGTGATTCATATAGAAATATTACATAGGCATAAAAATTCTAATATTTTTCAGTGATTCCAATTAAATTACTCATATTGTAAATATGTAACGACCTAACTGTATTTTATCGTTTGTAAAATGGATCACTCTCTAAAATCGATTTTTTCGAAAACAACATTTCGGTCGAAATACTGTTATATTAAATTTCTTTTTCATTTTATCGCGTAGAATCACCCTGCATTTCCTAAAAAAAGTACTGCTTAAGTTTACCTCACCAAAAATTCTGTAATATTCCTAAACCTTAAGCTTGGAAAAAACAATAAGCTGTTCTTTCACTTGAAAATATAATTTATATAAAGTTTGTATTATCGTTAGTGACAAACTCGAGTGTTCTGCAACAACCATAACGAGAAGCAAAATAAAGCTTGGCGCAATCTAGAAAAGGTTGCCCGTGCTACAATACCAACGGAAAGTGCAATACGTTCTGTGATAGTGTGGCGCGAAAGCGATCAAAAATACGACTTCCGTTCCGGTGCGTCCCTTCGGCCATGAAACACGTTCTCGGAAGCGCCGCGAATCGGGCTCGAAGATAGCAAGACTCATTTCATTATGTCACAGAGATGAATTATTTTCGGGGGCTAAGAGACGCGCGATTCGAATGGAAAAGCTGGATAAGAGCGACAGAGAATGAACACATGTGTCAGACGTCACAATTTTAACGTGTCATGTGGCGAGCTCAAAGAAAGACTTTTGCGTAACAGTATTCGGTAGATTGAAGTATAGAAATGATTTCAGTTTTCTTTCGAAAGGAGAAGAAGATGATCGAACAATAAAATAATGTCTAGAGCAAAATGAAATATCGAAATTTTTTTCTGCGTAATGAAATTTGATTTTTTTTGCGGAAATACTGACGCGAGGAATGTTCTGCAGCCGTTCTAGGCAGAGAATTGTCTCTGAAGTTCTTTCTTTCTGAAGGAGGCAAAGAATTTAATAAAGTCTTACGTCGAAATCAATACATAAATGTTGTGGAGTTTCTTAATGATACGAATCCTGCTATTTTAAAGAATTAGTATAATAGAGCGTTTAAAAGATTCCTTTAGAAATCAGCAGTAAGATATTTTTTTAGAGAAGAAACTTGACACAAAAAAAAATAATTATATACGTGCGCAATGGCCGTCAATAAATTAACTGATGCCAGTAACGTTGTCACAGTAATGAATTTACTGTCAGTTTAATTACCGCTTAAATTAAACATATAATTCGATCCTGTAATGAAGCACTGAAATCAAACTGTACTAAACGATAACATCATTTAGATCATTCAGTTTCAACGATCAAAAGTGACGCGGCGTAAACGACGCAACTGTCGATTACTAAATTGTAATTTTAGACTCTATGAAAAAATTTGTAAATTAACGTAGCCATTTGATTTCGTAGTTTCGAGACATCTTCCTGGATTTTTCGGGTGTTTTTCAAATTCTTACAATCGTTTTTCCAGAAAATAATATCTCTCCCCGCTACATTTTCACTTCGCGTAAATGACAGACATTTCTCCGGCATTCTTTGGAGCCTCCAGCAAGAAAAGCTACTTTCCGCACGCTCTTTATTCATTCCTATTAGTCATTGTCAGCCGGTGACTTCGATAAGTCTTCCAGTCTTTAGTAGCTGTGGAACAAACAGGGAAAACAGGATGTATGCGCGATGTTCAGGACGTTTTGAAGAACACCCTGTCTTTAACGCGAAAGTACCTTTTGGTGTTCATGAAGAGCAGAAACGATATCCTCGGTTTTTAGATTGTTTATGAAGTGCTTGGCGACGACTCGTATGCATCTATCGTTCGCTTTTTCAGCTCGTTCTTTGAAAGCAAACGGCAGATCGCATTCTTCCGATGTCGCTTCTTAAACATCCGCAATCTCTGAAACCCCAAAGCTGGGATTCTTTTTAATCCTCGGACAGTTAAAGATCGATAAATTTACTACGTAGAAAATCTCAGAAAATATTATCCTCAGAAACGTGGACTCGGGGAAAAGTAAACACTGCCAATGTTTTCAGACTTTAGATTCATCGCTCTCAAATTTCACGCTGACGCCGCGCCGCTGCCTCTCGCACCGCGACTTTTTACGCAAGCACAGAATTAACGTTTATTCCCAGGTTATATCGCGAAAAGCTCTCCTAGCAAACGCCAGTTTTAACGGCAGGGTAAAAGTTTTATCGCCTTGTGAAACAGTTGGTCAACTGCTGGCCTCGCATGATCGCCCGTGCCGCGATTTATGAAAGTTATAAATGTTGCGCTGCCACCAAAACACGGAAAGCCTATATGATTCTAAGTGGTGACTTAGGTTTTTACCAACCGCTGTATCGTCGCCTGTAAAGTGAAGCGAGGTAAACGTCATTTCCTTCTATTTTATCCGTCTTCCTGTACGATGAAGGAAATTTCGTACGTGAAAACACATTCGATGCATCTAGTTCCTTAGCACTTTAAAACTCAGTATCCTTTCTGTGTGTTTCACAATTTTTTTTTCATTTTCTATTTTCCTTTATCTTCCCACCTTGTTCGGCTCGCACTGTTTCAATTCAGCTCCTTATTTCTTTCGCTTCGCCGATATTTCACGAACCTCTCAAGTCCCACTAATTTCCACGCATTCTACACCTCCAATTCCATTTCCCCGAGCATTTCCCTCAAGAACACCTTATTTACGGCGCGTAGCATCGCCGGAGCGGCTTCAGTCTCGTTATCGACGACGCTGCGAGGGCATACTTTCCACTTACCATACCTGCAAGATGCTGCTGGCAGACGTTACAATTCAAAAGGTGCATCGACTGCAACCTCACGCATGCATAGGACCATCGCGGAGAGCAGACATGGGAATTCCGTGGGGGAGGAGAAGATCTACTAGCAATCCGGGCGTGCGACGCGCAACGAACGAAGCGTTCGTCGGCCTCGTTACCGATAATGCTCGTCGGCGATATATCCGGGAGGCTGCAAATTGCGTGGAACCCATCCGTACAGTTGGCAGCTATGCATCCCTCTTCCCGTTCTCCTATTTTCCTCTTTATATTTTCGCAATCTCGTCGGCCGCGCGACTCGATATCGTCGTAACGACGCGGATTTACAGCTTCAGATAACTGGGCGACGGCGACGGCGCGCACAGGACACAGGCGGGATCCCTTCCACCGTTTTCGCTCCCCCCCCGAGCCCTCCGCGGCGGAAGTTATTCCGGCCACACAACGGCGAGTTCGTTGTTGGAAATCAGCTGAAGTTCGAGGGCATACCGCGCGACGGAGTTACGCCGGAGCAAGTCTCCGGCACTCGCATCGGTTCCACGCCTCGCCAAGATTTATGAACCGTGATAACCCGGACGGTATCCAGCGGAGATGGGAGAGACTCGAGCACTGGATCCAAGCAATAGAATCCTTTTGCCGTCTCTTCTCTAGGATACGATGCTCTCTGTCAACTGTCGAACAGTCTCTGCGTTGTTCCGTCCTCGTGGAAACGGTTTCTTTGGAGCTCAGATGTTTCTGTCTGTGTATACACCTTTGATTTTTGGTACTGTGCGCGGTTTTCTTTGGTTGCTTCTTCGAAATTCTCGAGATTTTGGAAATTGTGTAAGATTACAAGGTTAATTTTGATTAAGAAGTAAATGTTTGTTGAAACTTCTGCATCAGGCTTTAGATTTTTAATGGGATTTAATAATCCGAGATGCACTGACATTTCAAGTCTGCTCAGAAGTTTTTTAAATATTATTTCTGATAACGTCGATGTTTTAATTTTATTTTTGTGTGGTATAGTAGAACCTTCATTAGTTGAATATCCTCAAGCATTCTTTTTCTTCGAGCCTTTTTCGATACAATCATGCTTCCCCATTTTTTCAATACTATTATAATCGCCAGAAAAATCTATTAGTATCTAGAAAGATACTATTATTAATATTTAAGGCCCTTGTTTTTTGATACTATATCGACATTATTATGTTTGCATTCCTATTAAGATAATCATAATAAAAATTATTGTAAAAGGTGGTGCACAAATTACTTTCTCATTTATTTATCTCATAAGGCTGATAATTATATGTAAAATTAAGCTATTTTTTAGATATTATTTAAAAATTATTATATGTATTTTATTTAGAAATTATGCTAGAATGAATTCATTTTTATAATAAAATGACTTAGGTCACTTATCACATTGAACATTAATATAAGAAAGTGCAAGGATAGACCTTTTTCTGTAATAAATAAACAAATTTTTATTATTGATTACTATAATTACGAAAATAATAAATGAGAAACATTTGAGTCGCCTTGTGCATAAGGATTTCTAAGGAAGATGTACTATGGTTAATATTTGACAATAGGATACTGCGAAGTGTCCCTCAAATTTTTTTAATGTAGGAGAAAGTACAGAAAACAACGCTAAGAAGTTGCAAGGGACTTGTCTTCTCCCTTTCCGAGAAGTAAATGATTAAAAATGTAGTAATTTCATCTGATAAATATTTTCTAGGGTCTGCTTAGTTGTCGTATCACCACTGAAAATATTCACATTTTTAATCATTTATTTTACGAAAATGAAAGAAAAATGCTTCTTGCAAAAATATTTGGAGAACAGTTAGTAATGTGAAATTACGATCCTAGCGCAACTTTGCAATTTTTTTTCACATAATTTAAGGGTGTGTCTATTTCACATAGCACCTCGAATGGGCAAAAGTATAATAATGATGAATTTGAACATACTGTAAATTTTTACATTAAGTGAATCGATATTTTCTTCTCTTTGTGATAAATGTAAGTAATCGTATCAGTAATAAAAATAAATACACTAATCATTAATGAGATTTTTAAATCTACTCAGCCTACTCTGCATTTAATTCAGAGGAACTTCTAATACTTCCCTTGTCAGTCACAGTGGGGCAAAAGCAGAGGGTAAGGGCACTCGAGACTAAAACTCTCCTTCGACCAAGTCGTTTCTTACCATTAGAGCGGCCCGACTATAAACTGAAGCACCTTCTTGACGGAAACCTTTTTTTATTTTTGATAGACCATTATTAAATTATCATTAAATCCTACTATACATCTATCACTACTGCGTTGTATAATTAAGGCGCTAGGCCAGCCATACTCAACCTTTTCTTTTCTCGGGCCACATACGTATGTACATTTGCTACGTTATGCGGACCGCAACATAATACACCGTACCTCATAATACAGAGTGTACCAAGAATCTTGTAGTTCCTTGAAAAAGGTGATTCAAGGGTGATTTGAGACAACTTTTTCCTTAGCGAAAATGTAAACTGAGGCTTTATTAATGGGTTATTAAACAAAAAACTCTACGCAGAGTCAACTTCTGTGTTAGTAAATGGTTTCATATGTTTACCAAGTATACAGGGCGTAACAAAAATGTTGCAGTTTCTTGAAAGGGGTGATTTTTGAGGCGGTGTTAAACAACTTTTTTCTTAACGAAAATGTTGGGTGGGGCTTTGTTAACGAGTTATTAACGAAAAACACCGACCAATTGGGGAGCAAGTACAGCGGATTAATGGTGGCGCGGACGATGGCGAGCCAATACAGTAAAATCTGCTTAAACCTAGGCAGTTTTCTTTTTATACGCCTAGGCTAATGCCTCCAACCACTATTTTTTGTCGACTTGGACCGTGGGAACTTTCTCGGCCGTGAGCTCGACTCTTGAAACAATGGGCTATAAAAGACAAGGATAGCACTAGGCATTTAAAAATGCTCGTGACTGATTTTCATCTTTTTCCATCGAATTCTCACGAGAGTGACGCCAATCGATTCCTTATACTCGACCGATTAAAAAACTACCAAACACGACATAATTCAATCCATAATTAACGGAATAACGAAAAAAATTAATTTTCACGCTTCAATTCTAACTTCGCTAAAAATAGTCGATTTACATGAAATTTGGTGTTATTTTAATCGGGAGAACGCTTAGAATCCAATGGTGAAACATTTGTATCGATACGACAACGGATAAGATCGCGGAAACTGAGAAAAATTGACGACTCAGCGCTCGAACGATCCTAGCCACGCGTGTAATCCGATGCCGTCGCTTGGCGAATATCAAAGAATACCGCGTAGTCAGGTATGAAATATTTCCGCCTGAATTTTCATCGGTTACTAATTATTGTCGAACGTTTATAAAAATGATACCACATGCTTCCTTAGATTTTTCCGATGAAAATTAGTCGAAATACGACATAAATCGGACTATTTTTAGCGAAGTTAGAATTGAAGCGTGAAAATTAATTTGTTTCGTTATTTCGTTAATTATGGATCGAATTATGTCGTGTTTGGTAGTTTTTTAATCGGTCGAGTATAAGGAATCGATTGGCGTCACTCTCGTGAAAATTCGATGGAAAAAGATGAAAATCAGTCATGAGCATTTTTAAATGCCTAGTGCTATCAGTGTCTATTATGGCCCCATTGTTTTGGGAGTCGAGCGCTCGGGCTCGAGCGTCCAAACACAAAAACCAGTCAAGCGAAAAATCGGAGGTGCGAGATTAACTTCCCACTTCGTTTAAGTCTTGAAATGCGGACCCGATTGCCTGAGGCTTATGCGGAATGTACTGTACTACCCACAGCTAGAGCCCGTACTGAAATTCATCCACTGTATTCTTGCTTTTATTGGTTGGTGTTTTTCGTTAATAACTCGCTAACAAAGCCCCACCTAGTATTTTCGTTAAGGAAAAAGTTGTTTAAAATCACCTCAGAAATTATCCCTTTCAAGGAACTGCAACATTTTTGTTACACCCTATATAACAAATTTTATATGACGCTCTTGTCACCGCTGCATCTTGGGATATGGCCACTGGCATAACATGTTGTTGCTGTAGCAATGACGTCTTAAAGAAATTTAAGTTTTAGCATCTTATTAAAGACCCGTAAGGAAATGTATCATTATATGATGTGTTTCGTGGTATAACGGCGATGAATGTTATATTTTTTAATATAATACATTCACGATAATTCAAACAAGTTACCATATCGTGTTTGTTTGGCACAACAAAATATTCATCGTTTTGAATATTTTAAATATTTTTCGTTCGCATTTTGAAGATACTCCTGCCATTGCGGGCAGTTAAGTTATAACTTGACTTAGAATAATATGTTTCGAAACAATTATAAATTTGATATATTCGTTCCGTGTAGCTGCCACTCGAAATTATAGGAAACTAAATGGTCGGACATCACCGATATTATGCAAATAAAAAAAACAAGCGTGTTACCGCACATCTCAAAATTTAAGAAACCTAAATTTCTATATACTTAAAAAAGTACCTTGTAATAAGTGTAACTATATCGGGCAGCACAGAAAATCAATCGGAAAAAATAAAAATCTAATTCATTTAAAAATCTTACTATATTTTATTTGTGTACATCTCCTTCTAATTATTTGATTTCTTAAAATTTTCAATAAATGCCTTTTTAGCTGGGATTTTTCATGACTGAACTTTTGTCGTTCAAGTTGATGTTATTTCATAGTTGAATACGATTTCAACGCAGCGAGCGAGGTAATAACCAGAAGTTTAATATACTTATCTGCGGTTTCGTTCCACATAAGCGAAATGGACGGTAGGGTATCGACCATAAATCCTTCCGATGAAAAGCATCGGGAATATTTTTCAACGGTACACAGCATATACTTTCGCGATCAATGCGGGCGATTGTATCCGTTGAATACAGCCGCGGAACAATATCACGAAATATGCGTATACACCGCTGTAGTACTTTATTTTCTTGGCCTACCAAGGGGATGAAAACGTTTGTGAAATGAGAGGATATTATCTACCTAACAGGCTTTATTTCGTTCCATGATACTTTTTTTTAACAATCTCGTTTTCCAATAAAAATATCAAATCTATTCGTAAAATTTGTTTCTCGAAAACGACGAAGCGAAGAATAAAAATCAATATGTTAAAAGAAAACTAGCCGTATATGAAATGCAATTACAAGATCCTGTGCTTCGCCTCGAAGGAATCGGCGAAGTAGATTCAGGAGGCTAGAGAAACGTTTCCTCCTCCCGTCTTAAACCCAGGGATCACAGAATCGGCGAGATTTTGGGGAATTCGGGACGAAGAAAAGGAACACCTAGTCCGGAATGAAAGTCTTTTTTCCTTAATAACGCAGGGCATCGGGACTCCTTTTATCGGGATTCAGACGTCGGCTCTTCCCATTGCTCTTTCCAGTTTGTCAAACAACGCGACGAGTCGAAAGGCGAAGAAAAAAGGGGTATAAGTATCCGAGCTCTCGATTATCTTTGTCAAAGGCAACGATCAAACACTTTAATCCGTCGGATCGCGAACGAAAATCTGCCGCTTTAAGAGAACTTCTCTTCCCGCATTGTACAACGTGTTTTTAACGTTTGTCTTTTTTACTTAGGCAAATATATTGTACTCCCGGCGAGGAATTTCGGATGAGTCAAGTGTCCTTCGGAACCTTGAAAGTCCAGGAGTTCCTCGAGTGTCGAAACTTTCGACGGCCCTGGGATTCCTCCAAGTCTTGAAAACTGTAAGGATGATGGAGATAAGTTGGGATTTTGAACGGTGAGAAGCATATGTAAAATTAGATATAAATAAGTAGAATAAGTATAATTCCCGAAAATATTTACGGAGCGTTTGCTGAAGTATTTAGATATTGCAATCGATTAATTAGTGCCTTAATTAAACTAATGAATTCTTCTTGCTCGGAGTCGCGATTTATTTTATTTGCGATATCGACGTTCGACAGAGTTTGAATTCTCTCTTGTTTTTCCCGCGCGTTGGCAGTTCTCTTGCAATCGGCTCTGACAATTTGACGCATGAAAGGTGGAGAAAAGAAAGGATCGGCGGAGCGGTTTTTTGCGCGCGGGACGCCCTCGAAGAAGTCTTCAATTAGCGTGATTGAGCTAAGCCAGGGCGTATTTAGTGCGGACGGCGTTGAAAAGCTTCTAGTGAAATTGCTGGAGGTAGGTTCGAGATACGCGAAAGCGTTCGGTCTGCTTGATAATGAAGCACGGATCGATAACTCGATGGCGAACGGAGACTGCTGTCTAGGTAGTTCCGCGATCCTAACGACATATTCTTCTGGTGATTGCACTCACGAAGATTCACGATCGTCGCGAAAGAAGGAACGGCTTCGCTCGCGGATCATCCTTATCGTCTTTCTCTCTTTCTCTCACCGATGCACGGTATCGATACGCTAACCGTGTATCGCGAAAACGGCGACTCGCCGGATATTTCTGGAAGACGCGATCCTCCATGATATTGCATTTCAAGCTCGTTAACGCACATCATTTTGCTTGAAAATATCGTTAAAAGTTCGATGTAAATAACGAAAACGAGTTGCTCGGAGCAATGGATAAACGAGTGATGCCTGCAGGCAGAGGCTGCCCGTTGTAATCGAAAATTTCGATTTTAATAGGGCAGCCTGATAGATTGTTATCGCTTTTTTCCGCGCGACACAACTCACCGTTGATGAAGCTGCCTATTTTTTTTTTTGCTAATGCGCCCGGTTTTCGCGACGATCACTCGCATCGCGCTTCTCCGTTTCGCTCGTTCTAGAGACGACATTAAAGATGCAACGGATAGGAACCGTCATTTTGGCTGGTTGATCCAAACTTAGTCTGTGTATTCGAAAATCTTAGGGATCCCGGTTTGAAGCCTATTAGTCGGCAGACTAACTGCTCAGCCAGTCTGTTACAAGTACCTCAAAGTCAAACTCTATTTGATGTCTGCGTCCGAGATCCAATCACTGCCCTTTAACTATTAATATTGCTGGAGCAGATAAACTGGTTAATCGACTGGGAGGATTTTCTAATGAAATGCGACGTCGTAGATGGATCACGATAAATTATTATACATCTATGAAGTTAGTTAGACACAGAAGTATTCGTGCCTCGTGATTTTTTCATTTATTGCTTAGCTAAACTTTCGAATGATGTATGATTAATTGAAAAATGATGGTTCATTATCAAATAACAAGAGTACAACGAAATAAGAATAATTATTAATTTGATTATCATGACATCAGGTGCTTTATTATATTTACTATATACATTTAAGTAATTTACTTCTTTAAATTAAGTACAGTTTAGTTGATCATATTACAGTTAATTTTCCATTTTCAAGTTTATTTCTAGTCGAAATGTTAACTGATTCTGCAATGTAGAAAATTCTTCCGCAGTACATTTTTTGGTTTTAAACTTATACATATACAGGGTGGGGCAATAACTATTAGCACCTCAGATATCTCGGAAACTATAAGTTTCACAGAAATATTTGCTGAAATAAAATTGCACAGTATGAAGGGCGCCATTCGGTGGCGATAATAGTTTTTTTGCAGGTGGAGGTACTTCGGACATTTGAAGGTCACCTCCATTTGTTTAAATGGATCGATATGTTTTTGCTTCCGTATCATGATAGAGGATCTTAAAACGAGTTCAACGACCTATTACATAAGGTCATTGAAGGTCATAGAAAGTAGAGAAAGGCGATTCATTTACTACCAAAACCGTAAGTATTATCGCCTTTCTCTACTTTCTATGACCTTCAATGACCTTATGTAAGATCCTCAATCATGATACGGAAGCAAAAACATATCGATTCATTTAAAAAAATCGAGGTGACCTTCAAATGTCCGAAGTACTTCCACCTGCAAAAAAACTATTATCGCCACCGGATGGCCCCCTTCGTACTGTGCAATTTTATTTCAGCAAATATTTCTGTGAAACTTATAGTTTCCGAGATATCTGAGATGCTAATAGTTATTGCCCCACCCTGTATACATATGTACATTGCGTGCTTTACGTTATGCGGAATTCATAAATTCTCGTTTTTATAATATATGTAAATTGAATTACTCCACCTCGAAGCTTTTTCCGTTAATTATTTTACACGTAAAAGGTTATCCTGCGCAACTAAATACAATTAAATAAAGTCACATAGCAGGAAGTAATTCGCGAAAGATAGGTATTTATTTTGCTTACAAAGAATTTTTGTGTTTAAACTAACACGTTGCGTTTAACGGTACATTCATCAGGGTTTCAATCAAACATTGTTTAATCAGTTCATTTAATCCCGCCATTTGTATGCAATAAAAACCTCCCCAAGCTCAGCTATTTTTGATTAATTCTGTGATTAATATTAGAAAAACGTCTCAAACTGAATAAACTTTAATAAGTAGACTACAGATTTTTTACAAATATAAATAACGAGTCGCCGCTCGAATGACGATATATTTTATATTCTAAATTTGCTGACATGTATTTCATTTTTCATATTTCATATATTTTTGCATTTCCGAACATCCTCGTACATTTTTTACATATTTCAACTCATGAATGTAAAAATATGAAAAATATCGAAAACACAGTGCATGTCGCAAAATATCGAACGTAAATCTCGTTCACAACTTCCCGTTCATTTAATTCATAATTATGATAAATAATCTGATGGCGCGGTTCGCATACGTGACGGGCTTTGTCTAACCGAGTAATTAAGATTTGGTTCTGGCGGGTCGGCGGAGACAGAGGGACAGATAAATGGGAGACAGCGGATGGAAGATAAGGTAATGCCGTTGGCAGAAAAGCAAAAGTTCACAGCTACGGAAACCGGGGTGGTGCAGCAAGTGGTCGTATTCTCAGGGCTGGGGCAACTTCCAAAGGACCGTCGAAGTTCTTCGATCCGCCGAAACTCCTGAGGAGTTACTGGAGTGTCCTCCGGGTCAGCCTGTTACCAGCTCATCGACTTTGTCGCAACACAATTTTCCCTGGTATTTTTCCGATGCGCATGATTCCCGTCGATGTTTACCATGACATCACCGAGTGTCATCGGCTTCCTTCGAATTCCCCTTCGGAACGGCAAAAACCGACGATCCCTGTGTCGTATTTCAGCCCTTACTTGAAATAAAAAAAAAAAAAAAAAAAAATAGTAACAGGTCGCAGGTAAAGTAGACACTCGATCGAAGAAGACGCCATCGAAAACAAGACAATCCTCCGACGGATCTGAACTGTTATACATTTTTCATCGACGACGAGGTCGAAGTTGGAATATTATCGGAGTTATTACGGTCGCGAGGAGAAGCGATCTTCTGCTTCAAGACTCTCTCGGAGTTTCCAGCATATCCGATCAATTTTCGACATTAAATAGTCGCCAGGCATCGACGTCGGATTCCCAGGGCGTCGCGGTGCAATCACCCCGACACCGGAGTACTCCACGGAGAAGTGTCTCTTCCGGAATCAAATTGTCGAGAATAGGCCGAAGCTCTTGACGATCTTACGGTAGTTCTCGAGCCACGCTCATCGAACTTTCCACTCTCGCGAAACTTCGACCCCTCCATGAGCTCTCGTTTCTCCCTTCACGTCGCGCTCGTCAACCAACTCGCTACGCCGCGCCGCGCCGCGCCGCGCCGTCTCTGTCCTCTCCTCTCGCTCCACGACCATCCCCCGCCCCGCCGTCGACTACGTCGCGTCCTACCAACCGAACTTTCTTTCCGCAGAATTGAATCGCCACGAAATCGGTTTCGTCGGCGAACATTGCGAACGAAGCATCAGAAATTCGGGGATTCGCTCGGCGAACTTTTGGTTTATCCATTGTGTCGCGTCCGTCGAACCCCGGGATACGATTCAATCCGATTCCCCAGCACGGAGGATCGTTCCTTCGCGCGAGTAACGGTCTCTATTCCGTAATCGATGGTGCAGTATCTATAAAAAAAAAAGCTGATCGTTTATCTTGGAATAGGCGCAGGCCGAAGAAGAAAGTGAAAGAAAATAACGCGTGGACGAGTCTGGCCTACTTGGAGGACAAAGGTCGAGTGGCCCCAATACCGACGTCCCTTTTTTTCCTTTTAGCGATCGCTCGCCTTCTCGAGCTACACGTTTTTCCCGTCGGCGACGAAAAAACCGATTGCTAGGAAGAGCCAGTTAATATAAGGGCAATAATTAGAGCGTGCATCCACGTTGATTAATGGTCGGACATGACGTAAGAAGATTCGTATGTTTTGTACGCGGAGGATACCGCGAATCGAAGACACACTTTAGCGATAAACGATTCATCAACAGCATTTTTTTTTGTCCCACCGTTCTCCTAATTCGAGAAGCACACCAGCAATAATGATGATGGATTTCGCTTCCTCCGCGCGGAACGATTCCGACGGAAACAGAATCGTTCGGGTAACCGTCGACGCGCTGCGAAATTTCCACGACTTCCCGGGAGGCGTCTTCGATCGCCGCTTTTTCCCCCCGAAAATCCACGAAACAGCTGAATTTCATTGGGATCGTCGCTTACCGAAGCATCCGATCCCGTTTCAGAGGAAATAGATCCTCGACTCTTTTCGGGAATCTTTCTTCTTCGATGCATCGCCGTTCTCTACCCCTTTTTCACTTTATGACGCGCGATCTCCGGAAGCTTCGAACAATTCCTCGCCGAAGCTCGCCGCGATTTTTTCTAAGATTTAGTGGCAGTCAACCGTTCGTTTCAAGACCTGGCAACAGTTTCATTCGTTCAAGGATCTCTTTTATCTGCGGAATCGCTCTCTCTCGTTCTTCATTCTTTGACCCTGCGAGACGATGCTTTGCAAAGCTTTTTTTCTTTTTTACTTGAGTCTCTTGCGAAATGCTAGATCAGATCTCTATGAAGTTTAGATGAAGGCTAGATTGCTCTAATATGATAGCTACAATTACCTACTTTTATTCTTGTGTAGCAGCAGAATTTGAAGACTTTGATAAGTCATTAAATATTGTTTGAGGAGTTGATTTAATTCATAGTAATTTTTCTTTGTAAAAGAATGGATCTGAAAAACTGTGTGGAATATGGTTTCTATGGTGTAAGTATTTTTTAGAATTTTCATTTTAATTATAATATTTTCTTTCGACAAAATTATGTATTGTTTTTGCGAATTGTTGAAAATTGTTATGGCCGCAGACGTTTATATGTATAATGAATTTTCATGGAAAAATTTGAACTTTACAGTTAAAAATGTACAATTTCCAGAGAAATGTACTTTGGAAAGTATGAATGCTATGCAGAAACTAAAACTATTTGGCTTGTTTCATTAGTTTAAACCATGAAACCATAGTCTATGCCACCGCGACGGGGGTGCTGAAATTAACGTTACATTAATGAGAAAATTCATTTTTGAGAAAATTTCAGTTCAGTCAATTTGATAAAACAAACTAAAAGAGAAATTTTTAATTATTCCTTAAGGCTTGAATCATAAAGACATTTCAAGTTTTATCTTCAGTTTCATTTTTTCATGAAAAAAAGTTGCAAAATATTAGTATGAATTAATGTGTTCAAGGTAAAATATAAACACTTAAAATGGACAAGGAAATTAGTCAATGTAGGGGAATGTTATATTAAATAAATTTTTACAGTGTAAGTAATATTGATTTTTATAGCGTGAGAAAATAGACTAGAACGATCATGTGTTCTACTTAAAACTCTATTGAAAAAGCCACCGACAAATTCGTTGTGAAATCGAATAACCTCTTTGTGTATTTAGATTTATACATGAAAAATATATACCACGAAAAGTATTTTTAAACCTTTGAAGTTGATTTTTCATTTTTTTTTCATGATGTGTTGGATAATTTGAATTGACCAAGTTCCGTTGATGATCACTACTAAAATCAATAATTTTGTTCTATAACTTTTTATTTTCTATATTATTTTACTTAATTAAGCCACTCACAAGTCAAGCGATTTACTCTAGTTTTTAAGTTTTATTAGATTTTACTATCAGTGCACTTGATACCTATGATGTTTATTTAATCAAATTTGAAAGAACTCAAAAAGTGGAGCTAATAGATTTGACATGGAAACGACTCAATTCTGCTTGCATTCTTGGTTTATTTTCACGAGTTGTATAAATATAAATCATAAACAGCTAATTTTTAATTTCATTCCGAAATTGCAATACCGAGTAATAACAAAAATAGACATAGCATTCAACAATGAATTATTTAAATTTTATTTATTTCAATTTGTTTGATATTCAAATCACAGAGTATAAATGGTAAATTAACTGTACCAATATTGTGGAAATAAAAGTCGCAAGCTCGAAGCTTCATATTTTTACTCGACAAGACTCCGACGATCGATGCAACCATTTTTTCAGATAATCAAGAAGGTCTGATACCGACTCCGTCGCATCCGGCACGAGTCAAAGATAACTTTCTCTCTGTAACCGGCGTTCCTTCTTTTCATTGGCGCGATGACGCGTGGCACTCAAGAGAATAGAAGCGCACAAAGTGCATTGCGCTCCGGCCTCGGCTACTCCTTTCGGCTTTGTGCGCCGGCACCAAAGCAATTCGCAATCCTCTCTTCGTCCAGGTGGATTATTTTTCCCATTTTCACGCGGGAAGTGGAATGCTTCAAATCTTTCGTCTATTTCCACCTTCCGACGAAGCCAGAGTGGGAGGGCACTCGAAAGAACAGATTTCTCCGGCGCATTCAAAAATTCAAGCCCCGAAGCCCTTTTCATTCGGCTGCGGAGGAATACTGCGAGCGACGCCGCGCCCCGCGCGGGAAAAGAGCTCCGTTCCCTAATCACATTACGAACTCGCGTTCCTTTCAAGAATAACCTGCGCGCCCCGTAATAATGATCCCCCGACGCGCCATGAAACGAATACGTAATCTGTTAAGATAATCCTCGATCCACCGTATCCCTTTTCTTTCAACGATGGCCCTTCACGAAAATTTTTCATCCGACCCTCGCCGCCCCTTCGACCGTTCCTCCCGGCCAAGAGGCTCGGCGGATGAAAAACGCGCATATCTTCCGCGCTTCGCCCGGCTACGTGAAAGCAAATACGTGTATTGAGAGCGTTCAAACTTCACGTGCCGTTTCTGCCGTCGCCGTTCGAACGCGTTTCTTCCAGCAAAAGTTCCCGGATACCCTTCCCTCCGGATCCTGGAGACGATATTCCGAGGAACGACTGAGGCAGCCAGGATTCCGCCGGTCGTCCCGAGGACACGCCTCGCAGCTAACTCCGATTAAGATTCAGACGTCGATCTGCGGGCAACTTGCTGGCCAACTGGAGAACCGAGAACTACTGAAACTCGATTGTACTCGGAATTAATGTAATCCCATCCTTTCCACCCTCTCCTTGTCGGCAATATTCCCGGGGAAGGTACCGATTCCTTCCTTACCATCTTGTTTCAATCCGTCTGGAAGTTACGATCGCCGCGGTTCGCGATTCCGGCGAATAGTCTTGGATAATACGTCGATCCTCCCCTCGATCTTTCCACTCTCTATCGAAGCGACGTTGCACCGTTTTGAGACGAAGTCCTCGAAGGGTGGCTTTCACCAGGGTCGCCGGCTAATTGTAAGAGGTCCGGCGCGTCCGGAAGCTAAATCGAGCAGCGATTAAAATTCAGCGACCGATCCGGGCGAAACGTCTTCGTGGTCACTGGGGAACGGGGGGCCATTGAAGCGAGCATCGGACGTCGACAGGTCGACTCTTTTCACCAACAAATAGTCGAGCGGTAGGAGAGCGATTCGTAACCTCCGCTCGACCGGAGCAAATGGAACGCACCAGAGGGCCTTTCCCGTAGGATCGATATGGTAGTGGGGAGTCAGCAAGAGGCGCGTGAGAGGGAAAAGGGTTGGAGGGAACGGGAGGGAGAGAGTGAGAGAGTGATCGAGGGAGCGAGAAGGGATGGTGAGGGGGAGGGCTAGAGAGGGAAGGAGCGATCGGGTGGGACAGGGAACGGTGTGAAACGAGAGGAAAAGAGGAACGGGTCGTGAGGGAATATTGGTGCAGAATCGGACGAGATGAGGGCGCCTCAGCCGCGGCGCGGTGGTTTCCACGTCGCGCCATCGTTGCTACGAGCGGCGTCGGCGTCGGCGTCGGCGTCGTCGGCGTCCTCGTTGCCGGCGAAAGCGGCACCACAGCCAACACGCAGCTGCCAAAGGCAGACTCCGCCGCTCGGTCCAGTTTGCCTTCCGCTCTCGTTTGGCACGGTGCTCTCGACGAGGCGTCGCGTTTCCACGCTTCTCTGTCGCCGACGTGACACCCGTTGTCAGACCGTGTCGTTTTTCGTTCCGTTTTCATCACGCGAAATATGTAGATGACCGCGTCGCACCGAGGTGTCGGTAGATAGTCCCGATCTAGTGGATAATCGTGTGACGGGAGATCGTCGCGTCAGCTGGGTGACAGTTCGAACTGTTCGCCGAGGAAGGGACCAGTGTCCACGGGGTGCTTCCCATTCGACTACGGAGTTCGCGAGATTCGTACGTCAGTGGTTTCTGGTCAGCGTGATCCAAAAAGGTACAGGAACTTTTATTTTAAGAACGTCGTGTCCGGTTTCATGTCAGTGTGTTGTGATCCGGTTTGGAATCCGCTCGTAGCTGTGCTGTGACGTTTCCTTTTAGATCTCTGTGATTTTTCCCGATCTGTTGATTTGAAAAAAAGCGTGGCAGGCATCGCGGTTTTTTTTTTAGAGAAAATGTGACGGAAACACGCATTGATGGATGAGGATTCTTTCACACGCATTGGGTTCGCGAGTCTGTAGGCACCGACTGGTTCAGTGCTCCCGAATCGTTTTTGTTTCGCAGCTGGGTCTACATTTATTTCAATTTTGCGGAGGTTCTAGGACACCTGGATTCCGTGCCGGTTTCTCGATTCAATGATCAATGTTCAGTGCTCGTGTTGGCTCAAAAGAGGAGAAGCAATAAAACACACGAAAGTCAAAACGCTGAAGATATAAAAATACCGGTGTCCCTTCACGATTTCTTATTGAAGCTAGATCAACATCGTGTTGACATAACCTCCCCGTCACATTCTGCTAAAAGCCTTTTGCGTACCTATGTGTGTACCAAAGAAAGCTGTCAGCCGCAAATATTTATATCCCCCCGAGTACACCGAGCACGGGGAAGATGATGGATGCTGTGGTCCTATTAATCGAACGTTGATACACCGGCCAATACATCATTGACCTATCCGAACTGTCCGTCGCGGTCTAATACATCTGTTCGTGGTTTTAATTGGCGAAAAGAATCGAGGGGAACCCGGGCTATCGTCGCTACCGATCGACGTCTTCCTTGCTGGCTCACCCCGATGCGCCACTATGAATAAATCACGTGGAGTATCCCCACTCGATGGTCGAAACCCATTAGTCTTCGTGTAAAAACTGGCCGGAAGCCGGAAGAATCGGGATATATTATCCACTCTCGGAGCGAACGGTTCTGGTTGGTCGGTAAAAACCGCGGTTTACGGCCAGTATTCTCCGCGGATATATAGAAACGCGCGCCGCGGACCATCGGCCAGGCTGGATTTACCTCCGTTTTATGGGACCGTTTTGCATTCCAATGAATATTAATCGAATGCAATTATTAAACGTAAATTGGAACTCAAACAACCGCCTCACCGCGCCGTTTCGGCGTCCCGATGCTTCCTGGCTGGTTCCCTTCGCTAACTCGCCAGACTAACCGGCCTCTTCTCTCTGCTCCCTGTTCGTGTACGTACATTTTCATGCGCAAATTCGCCTTGGAAATTCGACCGTGCGGTTCGTAAGGTGCTTCGGTAGCTTCTTCCCAGACCCCTTCGGGATTTTCTGGATCGACTGGCTACAGTCGAAAGCTAAAAGGCAATCGAACCCTTTTGTTCCGATCTCCATTGTGTTTTTATTTCTCTTTTCAAATTTACGGGAAAGCGTTTTTGAAATAGATTCGTAGCTTCAGATGTCGTTAGGAAGATTAATATTCGTGTCAAACTGATGGACACGTATATTTTCTGATCAACAAGTGACAGTCGATAATTTATGGTTGAAAATGTGCAGTGAAATTTAGTCTAGTATACTTGAGCGATCGAAAACAATGGGTGTAATTGTGGTACAGAATATTAATTTCCGCATGCGAAGTATATTATTGTGTTAAAGACCGAAATGTTTGACATTAAAACTGTAAATGGAAATCGAATTCGGTGAAGCAGCATCTTTCGTTGGCAGTGCTCTTTAAATACTTCTTTTCGGTGCTTCGACCGATAATTACTGTAACATGCCTGTCGATAATGTGAAGGCAAACTCTATTAAATCACTTAGACGCATCAAGTCCCAGTCTCAATTTATTGAACATCAATTTCCACTCCGAACTTTAGTTGATACTTTAAAAGAGTCTGTCTATAATCGACACCTATCGACTTCCGCCGCGGCTACATTGAGAAGCCAAACATAATTCGCGCGAATTTCGGCGTAGTCGCCACGAGAATATTAAACACGCGATCAGATTAATTAACCTCGATGTTACAAGTAAATGTTATCCGTAAATTACAGTTGACGTTATTAAGGAGCAAATTTGTCTTCCTCCTGATAAATTACCTGCCAGCTTCGTGACCGCGCCCTTAAACGGAAATATTTCGCGATTAAGTGCACGACTCTCTAGTCATCTCTCTAATCGCTGATCGCGCAAATCGAAGAACGAGCGAGTTAAGAATCGAATCAAAGGGCGCATGGCGCTTCGCTATCAGTTTCGAGGGAAACCGCAACGATTTCGATAACACGGGAACTACTCGAGCGAAACACAGTGTGAATCGCGACGTTAATGAATTTCACGCGACGCTATTGGGTTCGATCGCTGTCCAACACCCAACTTTGTAGACTCGGCCCGGAGTGATTCCGAGTCGTAATCGCAACGCTTTGTCGTTTGTCAGAGTGAAAAAGTGTCGAGGGTGATGGAAGGGTGTTGAAGGGAGGGTGAAGCGCGAGTAGCTTACTCCCTGAACGAGTGCAGGGAATAAAGGAGTCTCGTCCGGCTCCGGAAATTGCAGGTGCGCGTCGGCGAAATTAGTATTCCATTCCGGTGTTTAATTCAGTGCCCCCCATGGACGAGGCCACCCCCTTGAATGGCGTGACTACGGAAAAGGTACGGCGCCCACGCGTCCTGTTTATTCCACGCGAGCCGCGATATTAACAAGCCATTTGCGGCTCTCCTCGATTTCATCGCGTTCTCCCTACAATTCCAGGTATGTCGACGTTTCTACCTTGCGTCGTTTCCTCGACGTCGGTGTAAGAAGTTGTTGCCGCACGTCGCGGTTTCGAACTTTGCAGGAGACGCGGAATGTTCGGCTGGTTTTTTAGATTGTTTCGTTCGCAGTAGCATATTTTCCATATGGTGGGTGTCAAAGCTGAGTATAAATCTTGAAAACACGGTACTAACTGAAAGATTAGGGTAAAAGCACTATACATAGTAGTCGATTAGTTCAAGCTAAATTTTTGTTAAGCTTATTAAAAAAAAAAATATAGTCAATGTTACAAAATATATAAAATACATTAAAGCACTTTAAATATATTTAACTTATTACTAATATTTTTTCTTTGCACATACAAGTTCTGGAAAAGAAGTGACAACACATTTTTATCATAAATGAACAAAAATCCACAGCCAAATAACAAACATTCCAAAAGACATTTTTTAAATGTCTGCCAACAAAACGTGGAAAACAAATTAACTACGGAAAGCTAAAAATAAGGGTTTGCATAAATATTCTCAATTTAATAATACTGATTTAGTACAATAATTAATTACACTTTATTTAATGAACATGCTCAGCAATATCAACAAATAAAAGTTAGTAACACAAATAAATCGAAATTAATCAGGAAATACTAAATATATAGGGTGTTATAAAATTGGTGCGAAATCTCCGTGATATAGGTAGTAAACGCGAAAATAATAAGAAAAGTTCTTATGCAATATACTCGGAAACGCTTAGTTTATTAGTTACACGCTGTTTTAGATATATTTCATAAAATGTCGACGTAACAAGGCTCATTTCCTGTAGGGTCAGTGACCGCAATTAGGGACCCTATATCGTGGAAAAGTATCGGTTATTTTATATTCGTAATAATTTCAATTTATAATTACAAAATATGTGCTTTTCCATTCAAAAAACATTTCATCTCAATACACGTTGCGAGTTATCAGGGCCCACTTAGGCCCAGAGATGCTTAGGTCTGGCTTTAAAGCGGATGAGCCAGTGTTTCGTTGGCATTTTACGAAATGTAAAACAGCGTGTAACTGACAAACTAAACGTTTCCGAGCATGTTGCGTAAGAACTTTTCTTATTATTTTTGTATCTACTACATATATCTCGGAGATTTCCCTTGAATTTTCTAACACCCTGTATATTTGATTGAAATTTGAATAGGTTTGAGTGCTGTCAAGAAGTAGAGTGGGTCATAATTGACGCTCGATGATACGAAATAACTATCCTCACAGCCATTTTACAATCAACTTCCAGCTCGAGTGCCTCTTAGCAGATTTTTCTGGGCGACAACCGAAAACGCGCGAGATCTATTTAGTGGTTTGTTTTATAACAACCTGGCGGGTCGCAAACGAAAGGGATCGGAGCCAGGGGCGTTCCGAAAGTTGCTGCAACGTTGCAGTTTTAAAGCCAGTTACCCTCCTCGGGACCCGCATCACGTCGACGTTTCTATCGATCGGCCGAATGAATGTCTTAGAGGTAAATCCTTCGATAATTAAACGTTCAGCTGTAGAACGAGTGGTTTAAGCGGGCGGCCAATCCCATAACTCCGCGGCGGATATCGATTTTCCGTCCGGTCCACCAACGATCCGCGATCCTTCCTCTTCTCGTTCCTGCAAATTATCTCACGACGCGTTGTTACGTGGTCTGCGAGCAAACAGTTTCAATTACGTAAAGTCTCGCCGCGGCGCGGCGTTCTCGGGCTTTTCCCGAAGTATTTCGACTCTAAGCACCGGTAACGAACGTGCACGGCGGGAATCTAAGTCAGGATTTTCGTCTATTTGCCGTTCGCCGGCCTCCGCCACCCTGGAAATGGCCGGTCGATCGGAAACGCGTGACTAACCGCGGTGCGCGGGGGGTGAGGCAGTTTTCGCGAGTTTTATCGATCGGAAGATCACCGACGGGTTGCGTATCCCGGCGACTTTTGCCGCCCTTTACGACCGTGAAACGCGGCGCAGCACCGAAAGAGCTTAATTGAATTTCTCTTAATTAACTGCTTCCGTGGCGCTACGATAATTGCAACGCACGAACTCTCCCATTACCGTAATTGTGGGTCTAATTAATGTAGTCCCGGTGTTCTACGCGCACTAGCCCCTAGCCAGCCAAGCAGATTAAATTTTTGACGAAACGTTTGGGAGCGTCTGTCCCGGCTTTCCTCCCTTTAAGCTCTGATTCTTAAGTTACTTGTCGTCGACATCATGGGTTTCCCTGCTTTGAAGTCCTCCAACTACCCGGAACACGCATTGTGGGTACTTTCTAAGAGATTTATGATGCTACGCTTGTTCCGTCTCTCTTACTGACTTTTCGACAGGTCGCTTTTTCTACTATTTTTATACTCGCGATTATAAACCGTCCATGAAAATCGTTTATAAACAAGCTTCAGAGAAACATAAAGGTCTGTTTGAAAATGCTTCCCACAGTTGATCCTAAAGGTAAATACTCTTAAGAGTAAGGTAAGGTGAGAATAAAAGTACTGCGGGTAAGAAGCGCCAAATGCAATATCTCCGTTGATAAACAATCGGTTGAATATTACATCATATTGTTTAGACGGCGAGAGGAAATGGAAAAATCTCTGAACCGCTAGTCGTTCTTAAACGTTTGTATTATATTCGTAAAATTTATCTGGCTGATTAACCAAATCTTGAAATAATATATGGTATTCTCTATTTTCATGTCTTGTGGAAAATATTTCATTTTCCCGTTTTGATCTATCCAGTTACCATTAAAATCCTTAATAGAGGATTGTCCAAAAAATAATAGTCTGCCCAATCTGTCTCTATTTCGTACGATATCTCACGAAACTACGAACTGGTTGTCCGAATACGCATCCAATATAACCGCAACCCTACACGATCCTTTTGTTTTTCTGATATCTAAAAGTAAAAAGAATAAATCTTTCTTTCATAATTTCAAGTCAATTACAATTAAATACTGTATCATGTGTGTATGTTAAGATAGTATGTTCCTTTAGTAATGTATGCATGGCAGTGTTTATTTCTGAATAATAATATTATCGATATTTTTATCGAGAAAAAAAAATGCTTTATAGCAATTTATTGTTGTTGAAACTGTTTTAAGAAATTTTATTAATTTCTAAAATGAAAACTTCGTTTTCATTAGTTGAGTAGAAAAACATGATATATTTAAAAAATCTTCCTTAAAAGATCCTGAATAATACATTGGAAAATTAATTAATCAATAAACTAGTTTTAATAACAGTAAAGTAAATGCTGTAAGCTGCAGTTTTTACGTTTGCGTTAATTATGACAGTGACAGTAATAAATAGATTATATAATATAGTTCCAATTTATAACACAATTAACATTTAAAAAATTATGGACATAATAAAAAATAATATATATTAACAAAATATTTTTATATAGTTTGTTTCTCATTTGAAATTATATTTTTTATTCTCCTCTTCATATTAAAATAATCTGAGATTTGTAAATGAGGTTATAGTGTTTAAGAAAGAGTTACATCTTTACCTTGAACTAAGATTATTATGTAATTTTCTGTTCAAGCTGCGTTTCTGTTCTGCATTCTTGTTCCTTTGTTAAGAAATTATGCTATCGCATTTCCTTGTAACATTGCACTCGTACTAAAAAGGAATTGGCTTTACAAATGTTTGTTGAAATGAAAAAAGTTTTTTGCTTACTCACTTTTATATCACACGAAAAGCTAATTAGGGATTCTTTACCCCAAGCAACGAATTTTTAGCCCAGTGCAGGGTGAAAAAAAATCTATTTTGCACTGGTGAACATTTCTTGTACAACCAACAAATAATAAAAATATCATTAAGCAAACTTTATAGAAGCAAAGCATGACAGTCATAGTTTACATAAAATGCAATAGTTTATCTCCAGATTGTCATTACTAAATGTTGCAAAGGTTTAAACGAAAAGGTGAACTTTTATCTCTAACCCTACATCGAATAGTTAAACGCTCGGATTAGCGAGCTAATAGAGAGATTCTGACTCTAAGGCGACCCAGAAGAAATGTTCGTTAATTAAAGACAGGGATTCCTTGTTCCACCGGGGGAGACAAGAGGGTAAGAAAATGAAATATGTCGCGACGTGTAAACAGCTTTATCACAGGTACGCAGTGCCCGTTCTCCCCGCCGTGGTATAAAAAAGTTCAATCGTATATTTCACAATGCAGGGTGAAGGGGAGCAAAACGAAACCCCGAAAGGAGGAAATGTCTAGCCGGCCGCTGTACACTCGATACACTTTCACGAGAGAACGAATAGAGGAGCCATCGCATCGGTTTGACGAGAGTCTAGCACGAAATGGACGATTACACCGAGCGCTGTACAGTCGGACGCGAGAACGAGAGATTTATAGGACCGCAGGAATTGTGCGCCGCGTAACTGGACGAAAAAAAATGCGAAACTATTCCCCGCCCGGTCGCTTTGCCTATTTCTAGTATCTCGGCGGGGGCGGTTTCCGCGCGCCATCCTCGTCGGTCGCCTGCTAAACGCTAACTGAAGTTTCGGGGAAGGGTTGCGCGTTGCGTAACTGATTGTGCAACGATGCAACGAAGCCGAACTGCACGGTTGTTTAAAGGGGCGAGACACGCGTGTGCATAGGTAATTAAATTCGCTCTGTCGGAGGATGAAATGGACGAGTCGTCGACTATGCGGCGTAGTTTCCAAAGCTTTGGAGGTACCTTTCAGAGTTCTACAATAAGAATTTTTAATGAAATCGTCTGTGTATTTAGAAAACTAACTTTAATTGTAATAGGTGCTTTGAAAGGAGAGAAACTCCTTTCACGTCACTGAAAAGAATCGGAACAAAAGAAGAGGAGTGAACTAAGTACATCGATTAGATCATCGCTCCCCTAAGCAGAAAAATCCGTCAATAGAATCTCCCGCGGAACAAGGGAAGCGAGCGAAAAGAAGCCAGCGTGTGTCAGGTAAATTACACTAAAAACGGTGAAAATCTCGGCCCGAGTCGAACAAAGAATAACACGAACCGCTTTCTCCTCGCGGTTCCATTTTTCTTAGTTACCGTTCTCCGCCGCGGCGATGCAGATCGCCGGGCGAAGAGCTCTGAAAGGGCTCAAGCCGAGCTTCCGGGAAAAACCCGCTGATAAGGTCAACTAATCGATGTTGTAGTCACCAGCGGCGCAATTGCGGCGAAACACGAATTCGAGGTGGGCCACGCAAGAAGCGAGAGCTGGGGGATAATGTTCCGCTATTCACTGGAATGTTCTTTTTATTTGTTTTAATAATGCTCGTCGGTCAGCGGAGTTGTTAAAAAACCGTCGTCAACAAATTTCCTTGGATCGTGGAAATGCCGCGCGCGGACAGTTTCACTCGAGGCAAGCGAATTCCCAAACGGTTCAGCCGGACACTTAAAATTTGCACGCCGCAACAGGCGGTCAGACTGTATTTTGCTGCGAAATTAACGTCGCGTCGTTAGAAATTGGATCCTCGATCGATACGCGGAGAAGAGGAGGAAGAGGAGAGAATATCGACGAATCCGGGGCGCGTTGGAGCAAGTGTGAGCGACATTGATATAAAGGGTTGGTAATCAACGCGTCGGTCGACCGTAAAAGCGTTGTTAAATGCGCCCCCGCGCCGTCTCGGAAATAATCAGTGGCAAACAAATGGGTTCGTTTGATTGTCTAAACCCGACAAATAGCCGTAAACTCTGTCTATCCGGCGCGGCGCACACGTGGCGCACCGAGCGCGTCGACTAATTAAGAGCGAGCTCACCCTTCCCGCCCTTCGACACTTTACAGCGTCCAGTCACGACGAGCTCGTCGTTCGGGTTTTCGCCTCGTGGAATTTTTGTGAACACACGAAGTAGTAGGCGCGCAAAATAAATCAGGCAATCGTTTTAATTGGGCAGACGCGAAACGATCAAACGATTTGTCGCACACCACGTCGATTCGCCTTTCTCCCCGTCGCCACTCCCCAAATTTATTTTGATTGTGTCCGTTTCGAATGCTTGCGAGTGCGCCGATTGCGAGGTGGGCGGGTTTATTTTTTTCCTCGCGACGAAAACTCGCCGATTTCACAAAAAGGTAGCTGGTTTCGACATGCGTTCATTTATGCTCGCGTCGCTTGATTGGGTAATGACGAAACGGCCGTTTTATTTGTTTAACGATCTCTACTTAAATTAAAAATGTCTTTTTTGTCAGTGGTGCTATTAAATCGAACACAGTTTCGCGAGCCGGTAGATTAAATATAGATTCGTTAGAGCGAATGGTCCTATTGCCGCGATTCGCAGGTAATGCGAAACTTGGCGCCGAGTTTAATACTGGGAGACATTTATGCACTTAGGTACCGGCGCATTCGGAATGCATTAAAAAATATGCATGTATTCGCAGTAACGAATGGATGTGGAATTCGTAAGCAACACACGCGGGGGAGGATAAACCTCCGCGTCCGAAAACACGCTGTTTCAGGTTGAAATTTCAATTTGTCATTCACTGTCATCGACGTCTTCCTGGCGTCGGGGCGGCCAAATTTTTCATGAGCTAATCCACCAAATGTATGTCATTCGTTATCATATTTTTCCCCGTGAGTAGCGGTTTCCTTGCTCGTATATTTATCACAACGAAACATACCGGGAATTCTACATAAAATCGCGAAAACCTCCGATACATGAAACATTTGCTCTCTCGCATGAAATCGATGTACTTTTCATCCACGAAACACAACATTTTCAATGTTTCAATTTGAACGAAGGTTTCCATTTCGAAACTTTTTGGTTCGATATCGTAGTTACAGTTACGTGATCGGATAAGTTTGGTTAATGAAAGACCAACCAGGGCGATTGTTCATCATGCCGTAATCTAATTTGTACGTCTAGTTGGTAATTAATCGCTCTGACTCAGTACATTGATATTGGCATCGAATTATCGCTCGATTATCGGAAATTAACGAAATTTTGATGCCACTCGCACGTAACGATCATGACGTTTGCATTCTGCCTGGTCAAATATTTACGAACGTTACAGTCGATTATTACTACCGATAATTAAGCCGCAGTCGCGTATTTCCGGTGGGCGTTAACGATTCTGTAATGAAGGAAAAAACATTTATCGACGCTGAACGCTCGACCCGGCCGCCGATCGATGCCGAAATAATGAGTCGGATGCGGACATTTAAACGAGTCGATTTTGATGCGAGTTTTATCAGTTTGTATGTTTAATGAACTCCGCGTATTAAATTATACGTTTTCAAACTTAACAGGATATTCATTCGAATTCGTACGAATCGTTAATAATGGAATGCGTTTTCATTTTTGCTTCAAGCCATTTATTTGTTTCAGAAATGGTACGCCATTTTGCTCCAAATGGAGAAATTACTTTATTAAAACAGAGTGCAAAGCAGTCGTTTGATTAAATGAACCTTGCATTTATATCTCAAAAACATTTTATTTCCAATTTCCTTTTTCTGCCTTTGCGTTTGTTATCCATTGTACACTTAAAATATATTTCTTTCTCTGTCGCTTGTAATTTGACAAAGAAAGCAAAATGTAACGTTTGCAATGAAATACGAGCAACAATATTCGCGAAATAAATATCAAAGTATATATTCCACGTGTAATATAATGGTGTTAATTTTGTTTCCACATCGAAAGCAAATGTAAATTAAACAGCAAAGAAGTTTCACATCCCCATATTTCATTTTTCCTCCCAGTTGAAAATTTCATTCCACGCACAGCCGAATCGATAACTTTCGCCACGCGATATTTGAAACGAACAGAGTTAATTAAAATTCGCTGCGTGGTATTTTTCTTCGAAGTTCCGGTGCGAAATACCATGTCATTCATTTCTCTATTTACCTATAAAAGAAAAAAAAACGCATCATCTCTAATTGAAATTCCATTCCTGTTAGATGGTCCCCGATAAAGCGATGCCACGGTGGCACGATACGACCGTCCGCCCTTTAAACTGCATATTTCGCGGATTAATTAAAAAGTATTTTGCATGCAAAATAAGCTTGAACGAGCAAACACATTGTGCCTTTTATCTAGGGACGCTGATAAAGGTAACCGGCATCTTTAAAAGGCCGGCTATTATTTAAATTTTCCCCACCTTTTTTATGTCCGGTATCATCCGCAGCTATTCACGACAGTCTTTGTCCCCCCTTTGATCTGCCATGCCGTTTTGCTCATCCACTTTCTTCGTCTGATATTATTTGCTTTTTCCCCTTGTAATTGAATTTTTTCCATCTTCTCTCTACGAAATGCCTTCTCATTATCCAAATTTCAGTCTCTCGTTTCTAATTTAAAGTTACGCACAATATCAGGTTTGCCCAAGGATCGGCACTGTTAGTTCTCCTATTTTCCAAAAAATGAATGAAATGAACTATCGAAAAATTTTTCGACGAACGTAGTTACCTACACTTGTGGCCATCCGAAGTTTCGAGGTGGTTTCCGCGAAAAAGATCGGATCCACAGGATCGCGTCGCGCCACCGAATTATGTCTCGCCGTTCGTCTATACTCGACCTCTTTTTAAAACGTCCCGACGCGAGTTGTCCCAGCACAAAGCGCCCCCACGCTGCAACGAGCACACGCCTGTTTCAATCAACGTACACGCCTCGCGTGGCCCCATTCATTTGTTCCGTTCGCGTGTCTCTCAAAAAGTTCTCGCCCGAACGGCGCACGGCATTCGGGTCCCTCGCGAACTGTTCACAAAGAATTCACCTGCAATTTCCGTTGTGGCACGACCCATTCGCGAGAGAGAAGGTGGCTTTTCAATAAAGCGAAGCGTGACTTCTGCACAATGCCGGTGCGTGGATACTGTACACAGCCGTACATAGGGCACTCATCCCGATAGAAGTGGACCGGTGGAAAAAAGAGGGCGAGAGCGAGCGCCATGGCAAGTGGGGCGGTTGGTTGTGGGGGTGAGTGGGTGGGTAGGTGATAAGGGGGGCGGCAGGCCGAAGGGATTGAACAGAAGCGAGGCACTCGATATATTGAATTTCCACTTGGACCATGACCATCCGGGGGTCTTTCGACCGTCCGACCGATCGGGGCTTGTTTCGATGGGAAACGCGTCGAATGATCAGTGAAAAAAATTGGGTGCAAGCCGTTACAGATGTTAGCTCGTGGCAGTGAATAAGCAACGACAGCTTGTGTACCCCACGAAACCGTCGAAACGTTTCACTGGAATGACATGGACGTCCTTCGTGCTGGTCCAAACAGATGTTCCTTCTGTTATGGTTGTTTTAGTTGAATGAAAGTTGTTGTGTCAGCTCTTAATGAGATATTATAGGATTTCACTTTCAAATGCTATGAAAGTATTGTCTATGTGCTCTCATTAAAATTATATGTTGGATTCTTCAATTTTCGCCCCGGTCGAGATGAATATTTATTGTCTCCGTCGTGGAATGAGTGTACATAATTAAAAGAGAAGATTCTTCTTCCAACTCCTGTATAGATCACGGTATATCTGCCTAACCCCCAGGGAAAGGATCCAGAAATTTCTTTTAGCAAGTATTTAGCTGTGACCCCAGCATTCACGTGGCCCGGAAAATAACAACAATACCGACTCGACTAGGCTATTATCTTAAGGTAATAAGAAAAGAAGGCCTCCCAAGGTGCGCCGAGGCTCAACGGGAAACGCATCATTCTCCTCAAGGAGCTTTCATTTTCTTCAGCCCCTCATTATTTTATTTCAGGTGACTGCATCGAATAAAACCGTTCCTCTTCCTCTTCCTCCGCGACCATTCTTCGTCCCCCGTCGTTTCTTTCCCTTCATTCCTCCTTTCACGGACGAGCTTCTTGCTTCTCCATTACATTTTCAACCCCCGCCAGGACAACGCGGATAGTCTATATTAATGCTTCGGTCACAAATTCTTATCTCGTCCCTTGTCTCCGGCCTTTTCAAAATGGCTTCATCTTTCCGACATCGAGGGTCGCTCCCTTTGAATCCAGCACCCTTCGTTTCTTTATGGGTTATTCTTGCTTTTGGACACATTGGCCTACTTCTAAAACCATTATTCTAAATCTCATCGATAGGTCCTACTATTTATGCATCCAGCACTAATATTAATTTATATTCAGCAGATCCGAAGAAATCACTATAAAATTAATGAAACGATGAATTTTAAATTATTATACAAGACTTGATATAAATTGTGGCGAGCGTGGAATAGTGTTCAATCCGCTGAATTGGATTTTTTCACACACTTTGCGTCCTACATGCAATTCCGCGCATGTCATTTCTTCAATAGCGACGAAGAAACGGTTATCAAAACGCAGACGGAAAATTTCGTTTGCATATTCATGGTCAGCCATGCAATTTTCGCTCGAGGTGCCTCCGTTGCTCCGTCACTGACGCAACTTTATTATTCGTCGCGACCACGAGACCTGATTGTCCTCATCTACTGTCGCCCGAGACCCCTCGTGCCCTCGTTCCGCCAGATAAAAGAATAATAAGCGCCGCATCGACGCGGATTACCGGCCGTAACGAAAGTTCCTGCCTTCTTATTTTTTCGCCTTTCCTTTCTTTCCCCTCTTTCCCCCGGGGCACGCGGATGACGATTCGACCGGGAGGAATAGAAGGCGGAAACACCTGAGCGGGGGAGGAGCGCGCCGGGTCACCGGGGTCACCAGGCTCGGACGGGGAAAATTGTATTTTAACTTAATCGCGGAGCGGAACTCGAAACTTTTACGGCGAAAACGACGGAAAAGTCTCGACGCCCTGTAATCGAATCATCGAACATTAAGTCAACTATTGGCTAATGGACCGGGAGTGCTCGGTAAGAAAAGGGCGCGCGATTCCCTGCCGGAACGAAGTCTTGTTCGCCGGCTTATTGTCGGGACAAGCTCGCTTTGATGCGGGAATTGCTCCAGATCAGACGGTATTAATGAAATGAAAAATATGATCGCGCATTAGCGCGACCCGCTGCAGTGTGACCGAATCGCTGCGTTGCCTCGACGTGGAAGTAATTACGTTAAGAAGTATCGATAAAGTGTTTCTTAATGAGCTGAGCAATAAATGTTCTCCATTGCTTGAACTGTTCCAGCACCGGTAGGAACTTGAAATGACAGTAGAAGTTCGATGCGATATTCGTTTTTTTCGAATAGGAATTTCAGTGTTAGCCACGGTGGATTATAGAGGTGTTCTGACTTTCATCAGAAAAGTGTGATCAATAGATGGAAGATCTTCTGGCGACCACTAGAGTGCGTCTGAGTAGAAATTTCTGTCAGTGAGCGATTTTCTGCTTTTGCATACTGTCGTTTGAATTAGGTTAAATTGACAACTACAAAATATTTACCGTTGGTATTTTCTTTGTTTTCATCATATTTATTAAAGATAGCAGGGAAGCTGTGGATGAAAGCCTTCGTTTGTTCAAGGTCTTCTACAAATTGAACGTATCATTACTAAAAAAATGATTGTATAAGGAATTTGAATTTAATAATTTTACTAACCTGAAACAATACATTTCCTGATATGTCTTTTAAAATAGATTCTCTTCTTATGCCTTCTTCTCGAAAATGCTTTTCAGAAATAAAGCTATTTTGCTTTAATGTATTGCCTGAATTTTGTAAAGCTTCTTCCCCCTTTTTATAGAGTTCGATATCATTTGGAGGTTTAAATAACGATACCTGCATCCCATTTTCATATCGTTCTCTCCGACAATTTGAAATACATCTATTTACCATTTTTTAAGAAAAGCGAACAAATATGTAATTTTGCTTTTTCCGAAATGCTGCTTGTATCAGTTCACAATTACGTGGTGTTCTGACAACGACGCCTCTAGTGACGACCAGAGGATCTTCCGTCTATTGATCACAAAAACTGAACCAGCAGAGGTGCTTAGTCGGAACACCTCTATAATCCACCGTGGTGTGAGCGATTTCCCTTTTAGGATGTTGCGTGTGTTTGAAAGTTATTCATGATTATGAAAATATTAATGTAGAACGGTAATTGTTAAGCACTGAGATTTACCTAATTATTAAGGAGTTCGGTCACCGCTGAGAACATAGAGATCATATTTAACTTTAACAATTTATTGTAGATGAGCAAATGGTTTTATTAAAAATCTGTGTGGAGGACATCATTATACATATGTATATATATTAAAAAATACAAAAATAGTATTTTCTTTTATTATATATTTGTATAAAATAGTTGCAATTTGATCTAATTTCTAAACTATCTATTTTCCGACAGTGTACATACACCCCCGCTCAAAAGTATGTGGACACTAACCATTTTTATGAAATTTGTGATATATTATGTATACTGTTGTTGTTAGACGGTATTTATTGTTAAATTCTGTTACGTACATGTATGTAATGTATTCTAGTAATATTCTATTGTTTCCAAGTAATTGTATCCAACGTATCAATCCAAAATTAATTCCAATTTTATATTATTAGTATCATTGAAAAAATAAAATTCTATTGTTTCCAAGTAGCTGTATCTAACGTATCAATCCAAAATCAGTTCCAATTTTATATTATTAGTATCATCGAAAAAAATAAAATTTTATTGTTTTTAAGTAGTTGTATACAATGTTCTAGTAATACATTACATATATGTACGTAACAGAATTTAACAATAAAAACCGTCTAACAACAACAGTATACAAATTTCATAAAAATGGTTAGTGTCCACATACTTTTGAGCGGGGGTGTACGTTAAACAACACGATTTTTTTAATGAAAAGAAGAGTATGTAAAATAGTTTCAAAAAACTGTGAAAAATATCTCTCCCTTTGTCACAAGGAATAAACGATAAAAAATGTCGAAGTTCCCGCTGAGTATTTCTGCTATCATTTTATGCATTTTCTCTTACATTAAAAAAGAATTTCATTAAAAAATCTGGATGACACTTCCCAACGTCTATACGTGAAATTAAACTGCGTATTATAAGAGTGCCAATTAATCTCTCTATAATGAACAAAAACTGATAGAAAATCCCAAGTGATAGAATATTCACGAGCAAACATGTCTAGCCTCTGGCGCAGAGTATAGTCCACTTTATTCACACGCGAAGACTACTTCGCAGAAAATAATTGATACTGTTTACCCGAACGGTTTTCCAGCGTAAGAGGCACGTTACCGAGAGCAAGTATTGCACCGATACGCGATCGAATCCTGGATATTGGCATAGACAAATATTTGTAGACGGGGGGATCCGGCAATCGTCGGGACGTGAGATTTTGATTCGATTTAGGGATTCCGACTGACATTATACGGCTGGCATAATTTACTGCTCGGACACCGCGTACGCGCGTGACGAATAATGGGTACAGATAGGAACGTGTCCAATAACACGGTGCGGTTGCGGCAGTTTGTAAATCGAATGCATCGGTTGTCGGTCGTAACCGCCAGAAGGGACGTTAGAGCGAAGTACGAGCGTTGATGGCGCGCTAAGTTATCCGGGCAAGACCGTAAAGGCGAAACCCCGTAACTTCTATTTGTGCACCTCGCCGCGTCCTACGACCAAGTATTCCCTCGGTCCTGATATTTAACTCCCGTGCAAGGAACTCTCCACAATTCGGAAGGTCAATAGTATGCTGATAAAGCTTAACGTAATCACCGTGGAATAGTTAACTGTGGATAATTAAAAAGCAATCAGCCGTGTGTTTGCTATGAAAATGCCGGAAGTTGTTCGCGCAAGACGGAGCAAAACCTGTACAGGGTGCTTTGCGATTATACGTCAGTCAGACAATTGGGTAATAAAGCCCAGTTTGTAGGCTTTAATCTATCGTACTACGAACTGTAGGAAGTGATTGCTTATCGGCAGGCGCCACAAATCTGCATTCATTAAGCTTTATGACCGAAAAATAGTATCTGATCGAAAATACATATATCATATTAACTCGGTGACAGTTTAGTCCGATTTATGAATGGCCACGGAAAAAAAAGGTAGATATTTTTTTATTTTACCGTGGATATCTAAGTTTGCTATCGGTGGCCCATTTTTCGTGATTCCCTGCGTTGTTTTGTGTGGTTATTTTATTAAACTGCCAGGCGTGAAAATAAAAAATCTAATTTATCAAGCTCTACCAATTTCAGCTCCGTGGATTTGCAATTTTGATTCAACCTGTAGTTTGAATTATTATTTCCTCTCGTGAAACTGTTTCGATGCTAACTTTCGATTGCATCCAGCAACAATGTTTCTTTCACATTCTATACGGTTGCGCGATCTGTAAGCAAGAAGCGATAATCATTCATAGGTGGAGCACGTTCTATTTCAAACCGAAGTTTTTGCTCCCCTCGCCAAGCAGATGCCGTGAAATATCTCGATAATCGAATTTCCGGCCGACCCGAACTAGTTCGAGCTTAGTTGTCCTCGTATTTGCATGTTTCCGACCGGTCGTGTCTTATCGATTCGCGCGACACGTGCGAGGTGTTCCGAGATACCTATCCCCCCGACAGTTTCCGTTCCCTTCCAGTTTTATTAAATCTTCGTTCCCATGTAAATGTAAGTTCGAAATTCGCCGCGAAACTTCCACCGATGGAGAAGTGGAGCGCGCGTGAAACATTGCCGCCGCGATTACGAATTTTTTCGACCGAGGCGCGAACTTCGGCGCGGACAACGTCGACCGGTTTCTTTCGGCAACGCGACTCATTGTATAATTTTTCGCATTGACTTCCAGTCGGATCGATGCGACCACCGCGCTGCGGCGCTGACGATAAATCGAAACGGGCGTGTAACTGTCGACGACGGCTTCCTTTTCAGTAATAAAGCGATATCGTTATTTTCCGACCTCGTCGCGTCGGGTAAGTTACGCGTTCCGCGACACGGCACTGCAAATATGTTCCCATTCGGTTGCGATATGGGTTCTCGTACCTTCTAGACCGAGACAAAATGGTGCACGAAGTTGTAAATAATTACATTGAGTTGTAAACAGCGTTGGCTTGTTTTGTTGGAGACGCAGATGCCTCCGCAAACGCGGAGGTTCTAATAAATAATGTTTTTAGCGTCCTTTGAAGAAGATTAGTACTTTGCAGAGGATATCAGAAGAGGAATATTTATTAGGAAATTGAATTTCATTAACCATGGAAAATTTCTGACATTTTCTTTAACAAAGTTACATTAAGCAATTTAGGTATAATTGCAGAAATATTTCATTGTACAAAGGCAAATCAAAGGTTAATTGTAAATTCCTAAATGGAACCTCAAAAAGTTGAAATCGACTTTTTTTAATATTGTTCAATAAGCGATATACGATCAAAGGTTAATAACTAACCTCTAATCCACAAAGGCCGATCCAATTAATCGTTAACATGATTTGTTTGAGGCCTTGATGAGTGGGTGACAAAGTGGTCCGAGGTGATATTGCTAGTCGTGGTTAACGCTTAACTGCTCATATTATTCGACATATGACAAAGTGACGAGGTCGATAATTGGACTGAGCAAGTTGCTCTCTAGAGCACCTCTTCTGTGATCAAGGAGGCGCACCTGTCTCACAATATAGAGGTCGAAATTACTGAAATCATTCGTCAAATTCTTTATATTATTCTGCCGGGTATTCAATCGAAAATCATCTATCATTTCTGTGGCAATGACAGAAAAAGAAAGAGATTAATTGTCTGAAAGACAGTCACAGTAAATGATTGATACTGTAGAGAATAATAATAATACGGTCACTTTTAGTCACATGCAGATACATAAAATTAAACTAATTTGGCAAAGAGAAATCATCCATTTCTGCTGGTTGATTAAATTTGACTCATTATGAGTCCAAATTATGGTCTATTAATTCGAATGTTGCAAGCAAAGAACCATTTTTATTCTAAGAATTGATCCTTCAAAGAATCGATAAGGAAAGTAAATATTCGATGAAAAAGACGAATATTATTCGATGGAAAAATTTCATGAAAATAGAATGATAAGGATCAATCTAAAAAGGACAAATATCGGAGTTCATTAGACTGTAATAAAAAATGACTATAAAGCTAAATAGTTTGTTTTACGTCACTTGTGGACTCATTTTCAAGGGAAAAATCACAACAATATATTGTTACTACTATAGTAAGAATGTGATGAAAATTATGGAAACTAAACTTCATCGGATCTATCTACACTACCATGCATAAGTATTGGGACACTGGACCATCAACGAAAAAACTAGTATGTACAAACAATGTAAAATTTTCCTGTTTGATTTTTCTCCAATTTCGTTAAGAACGAAGCAACTAAACTAAGCCATTTGCCTTTCTTGAAAATGAATTAAAATAAAATCTGTAGTCAAAGTGTGGATAACTTTTGACTCACCCTCGTATTTGATATTAATCACACGAAGCTACGTGGTAGAAATGGATCAAATGGATCATGCAAATTTATCCAAGCCCAAGTGTATGACCCTGTCACCCCTGTATTTACCACCAAGAGAATATTCAGAGTGCAAGATCGTCGCATCGAAAACAAATTTATGAGTGGGCCATACACACCGACATTAGGAGGCATGATTAACGAGGGCCCCATTAGTCGGAAATTCCGGAAGGTGTGCTCCGATGGCTTAAGGAGGACCTAGTCTTTGAGGGAGGAGATCCGTGAGCATAATGTACTCAAGCCCGTGGCAGGATATGCTTATGACCAGCTTAAATAGGATTATGTCCCTATTGGGAGGCGAGCAGACAGGTACGGACGGGAGGGCGAGGAGCAGGAAGTAGCGTGATTACGTATTGAATTGAGCAATTATTCAGCGGATTGCTAAGGTCTCGCGGTGTATATACAATCGTCGAGGCGGTCTGCATGCGGTGGTCCGCGTCTGAACGCGACCTACATACCTCCGTGGACCTCAGTATAGCCGTTTAAGTGTCCCCAACGGGCAGTGATTCACGGCCAGCGCTGCCATGAAATTGGTCTGCCACCGGTGTCGCGCCTTGCCACCATCATTTGACCAATCGCGCCTAAAATCACGTCCTCCCCGCGCCCCCTCTTTCGGTCGACCCTTCGTCTACCCGGAGTCACAGATCCCCCCCCGACGCTCCCGCCGTTCCGCGGTATATCGTTTAATCCCTCGCCCCGGCGGGCACCGAAATTAAATTTAACGCGCTTAGACGTTTCGCCAGGTGGATTACATCGCCCGTGCGAGAGAGTATATCGCCACCGGACGATTAATCGTGGAACGGCCCGGAAGGATCCTCCCCGGAGCGAGGTCAGAGGTTACGTTGTTTATAGCGATGAAAGTGGCCGGATAGAAGGGTTTGAGGCGGGCCGAGAGCGAGACGATTCGAGGAAGGAACTCGCTCCGCCCGATCTTCGTCTTTACGCTCGAAGCTTCCCTGTGCTTCCTCGCCCCCCTCGACGGAGGAAGCACTCGGGCGACCGAGAAATCGATGAATCGACTTGCCCTCTCGAGCCACCCTTCGCGTTCCCTCTCCGATTGGCTCAGCCGAGCGCGAGCTTCGCCTGCGATTTACTTAAGAACGAAACGCTTATTTTTGAGGAAGTTTCACCCCCCGAGATTTTCTTGTTTCCCTCCACGGGCGTGAATCGCTCTCCAGTCGCGTGTAATATTTATCCAGCACACTTCGGGGCGTTCGCGAAGATTGCCTCGCGATGCTCCGACGGAACGTGATTTTATCAGTCATCCGACAAACGTCGGAGCGAAACGTTCCACGGTTATCTTGAGTTCTCGTAGATCTAGAAATCCACGGATTTACGCGTTCCATCCAGTTTTCAACGTTATGTATCATGGTTCACGCTCGAGTGTCGTCCATGTGTCGTTTCACCGGTCTTGATTCCATCCCTCCGCCCTTCGTCAATGAGGGATGATAAAGCCGCTGCGCAACACGCGTCATTCACCATCGTAGGGGGTCGCTGATAAAAGTCGCTGAACGATTTCCCACCTATTGAGTGGCTCTCGTTCTTCGAATTCACCGTGTCGGGGGGAAGCGCCGCGGAAAGAGGTCACCGAGGACTTAGATTTACGTCGGCAAATAATTTATTCAAATCCGTTCTCCATCCGGCACGACTCCGTCGGACGGTCCCTTGACTCTCTCTCTGTTCAAATGGGAAGTCGGGAAAACTCGAAACCGTATCGCATCGGCTCCTCGTTCCGAGAGAGTGGTAAAGCTGCAAACAAGTGGACGAACGTGCTAGGCATAGAAAAAGGATTTCCACAGAGGCGTTCGTCGCTCTCCCGCTGCACCTATCTCTATCCGTGGCATCGCCGCTTCTGCTATCCAGATGACAGTATGCTCAGCTTAACCGACGTTGCTTTAAATATTCATCGATGCTCGCTCGTCACGAGCGCAACGAATTCCTGACGAGTTAAACTCGCGTTTTGTGCCCCTTCGGCTACGTTTCATTCAATCCTCGTTGACTTTCGGTCAGTTTAGCGGCGCTTTTTTCGTCCCGTTGGAAACGTGTTTGTTTGTTCACTTTGGTATTTTGGGTGCGCAAAAGGATTTGTCTCGGTTCGTCTGATGCGATTACTTTAAGGTTCCTTTATGAAATTGAGAAGTGAAGAGGCAGTAAGAGGTTAAAAATGATGAAAAAATTGGTAAATTTGGTCACCTCTTCGAAATTTCGGTGATTACAAATCGCGTCTTCTGACATTTAAGTTGCTTTTCTCTTAAGTCACTTAACGGAATCGTAAATTTTAAAAAATGCAGTAGCTGTAGATTTTGTTTGTACCAATTAATCGTCTGATATTGAAATAAAATGAACAATTTCCTTGTAGCAGTAGAATTATGAATGGAAATAATAAAGTAAAAGAACTGTATTTGAAACTTTGAATAAAAAATGAACAAATGGTTTCATTACAGTAAATAACGCTTGAATTAAATTCAATATGACTACGAAAAAGGAGGAAAAATTCATTCAAGTATTTTTTTCAACGTTTAAAAAAAAAGAACATTAAGCTGCATATTTAGCAATCTAATCTGTTCCCTTCATTAAAATTTTAATTAAGGCAAGAGCAAATTGCATACAATTTTGTCTCCCTAGAGTTTTTAAAAATTTTAGTCAATATTTAAACTCCTAAAAATTGTACATTTATCTTAAGCGTTCACTCATCAAACATTGTAATCAATATTTCATAAAAGTTCATACAAACACAGTGACAAATTGAAATCAGGAAACATGCATTTTTCATTTGTCAAAAAAAGCATTTTCCATTTCGTTCCTATTAATTTTAGTGAGAAAAAAGTGGGAATGAATTTCGCAGTCCAGTTTTACTGTATTTCTTATTGAAATCTAAATTTTAACAATAGAATACTGAAAATAAAAAATTCTGCATGAGGAACATATTTCAGTTTTGAGTTTGATATTAAATTGGTTGATCGAGGTTTCGTGTATTGATTAATTTAACGAACATATTTCAGGAGCTCTTATTGCTATCTATAAAATGTATGTAATATTACAATTATTTTGTTTCTTTACTGTGTACTTTGTATCATTAAAAAGGTCGTGTATCAAATTTTGAATATTTGATTCAACAAATGATTGTACTATAACAGAATAGAAACTGCTGAAAATACACTTAAGTACTCGTGATCACTGATGAAAAGTTAGACTTTCGAAATGTGGTGTCAAACCAAATTTGCAAAAAATTGACTAGCACCACTTTTGATTAAACGGCTCATATAAAAACAGTCTTAATTCTATGCCAAATTTGTGTGGCATATAACCCCACAATATTCGTTCTTTATTTCAGCAGTAATTCGGTAGATGGAAAGTCGGCTTTTCATGCATCATCCCCAAAAAGAGACCCCAGTTAAAATCCGGAAATCTAGAACGACATAACAAGCAGAAAGTCGCGCCACGAGAGTATACAAGGAACACCGTTTCTTCCTATAATCCCCGGTTATCTTCAGCTTCCATACAATGCAGCTGAGTACTAGGATAATTGCAGTGTTTACCGAACGGCAGCCCCGTCGAAAGATACGCGGCGACGGCGGCGCTCGATTGTGAGAGGGAGGGGTGTTTACATGTCAGGTCAGCGATAATCGGGTCGGATGAGTCTGAAGCGGCTCGATTTTCCGACTGCGAGGGCGTGATTCGCAGGCGATTCCCGACGAAGGCAGTGACGGAGAGGACCGGGAAGAGGCTTGGTAATCGTTAAGCGCATTTAAACGTTCCCACGAGGATTCGAAGCATCGAACGGCGTGCGCGCACACACAATCCACGGCCGATGTTCCGCGCGTAACCGAAACGGATCGGCAGATCGGGCTTCCATGTTTATAGGCGTGCAGCGTAGCGCGTGCACTTACTGTTCGCCACCTGTGCAGTGTATTCACTCGGTTTACCTTGTATGTATCTCGCGTATGTATCCCGGAAGCGGATTCCGGTGTGTACGTTTCATCGAGTCGCTGCCAAGTAGTTCCACAGCTCGGAGAAGCAGGGCATCGACAGTGGTTGTCGATCGGGGAAGGAGAGCTTGACACAGAGCAAAGTGCATCGCGTGACGCATCTACCACGTCCCTGTGTCCTCCGCTGATTTTGCCCCAACCGCCACCTCTGTCCGCGATGACGCACTAGGTGTGTTTCGTCCCCGTGGATTGTACGAACGGAATGCATGGGGGGGGGGGGGGATTACAACCTCCCTTCGATTGTTTCCTTCGACACCGAACGTTCATCATGCTTCGATACCTTACGTCAGTGGTGTCAAACACGCGGGCCGCGGGCCGCAAGTGGCCCGCAAGACCTTCGAGTGCGGCCCGCGGCCCAAAACTTGAAATTAATTTTATTACCAAAAAAATACAATGCAACACAATGCTGAAGGAAAAATATAATGAAATTGACATTCCAGATTTTTATTCGTACTTGCCGGAACATTTTATTGAAATGCGTATGTTTGTTGCGAGAATCTTGGCAATGTTTGGTAGTACATATCTATGTGAACAATTATTTTCTGTCTTAAAGACTGATAAAACTTCACACAGGGTGAAGTTAACAAATGAACACTTAAAATCTATGTTAAAAATATCTTTATCCCAAAAAATTACACCCGATATCGATAAAATAGTATCTGCAAAAAGATGCCAAGTGTCTAGTGAAAAATATTAAGTCTTTTAATTCTTGTAAATTTATTAAAGAAAAATAAATGTAAAGTTTAAATGAGTTATTCTCTATTATAAATAAAAGACTTTTTTTCTTCGTGTCTGCGGCTCGCGGATTTTCTTAAACTGAATTTGGTTGCCCATATTCATACATCAGTTTGACACCACTGCCTTACGTTCTCTTTGCGCTTTCCTTCGACCCTCTCTCGTTTCACTTTCCTAGGTTTTCCCTTGTTCGAAGTTCTTAGTCCTTTCCACGGTTTCTCCGTTTCGCGTCCAGCTGTCAAGTGGAAGTAAACAGGAGGAATTGTTTTATTTAAGTAATCTCGTGTTCTTTGAGGGAACGATGTAGCAATAAGGAATTACGGAGTCTTTGTGTATCGAAATTGAAGGTAGGATTGAATGCTAACGACTTCCTTCAGATATACCGGGTCGAGATGGAAACTGTTAAGGGTTATTCTTCGATTTAATGAAGCCCTTGGGTTGCGGGGTCTTTGTAATCTGCGGAGGAAGATGTATTATTTTTGAGCTCGGAAAGTTCTTCCCATTTCCTAGGGAGTCGTTATGGGATTTTTGAATGCATAAACTTTCTCGATAAATGCAGTCATTATAAATTTTCTGTGATTATAGGAAGAGATATAATCAAGCAAGAGAAAAGTCAGATTTCTACAGTTTATAATAAGCGCTGCAAATTGAATCATGGTTAGCAATCCTTGATCATTAGTGAACGAAAAATACATATATTGTAAACTGTTACGCGCTATATGAAATCGTACTGTACAGGAATTTTTCTCGTATAACGCGTATAATCTGAAATCTAAAGTAACATGTTTGAAATAATTATTGCTATGCCAACTTTTATTTTCTATGTTTTATCAAATACGTTCAAATATCAAATACGTACAAATATGTATGTTCTATATTTTATTATTTGGCGCGTTATACGAAGAATCGTGTTATACGAAAACAGTAGTCGCAATATCTTCGGCGCGTTGTAGAAATTCGCGTTGTAAGAACTCGCATTACACAGAAGTCTACTGTATAGATATTAATTAGAAACGTTCGAAATTTGCATGTACGTAAATGCTTCAACCCTCCACAATGTAAGCACAAGTTATGTGTTTGTTTGTCGACAAATATATATTGCATATTACAGACGGGGACATCAATTTCTCCAGAGACCGCAACCCTGTCAATATTAGGATTCCTTGGGCGTATTAAGCGATAACAATCGATAGACGCTCTGTAAGGCGATTATACAGTAAACCGAGGTTATATGCAATTCGTTGCGGTCGCGCTGTTTTGTTTTCTGTGCGCCCCTTTCATTCGCGGTTGTTCCAGTGAGTCATTGTTTTAACAATTCTGACATTTAGTACTGTAACCACTGACATGAATTCACTATGTAAACCCTCTGCGTGGGGATGCATATCTACGATCGTGCATATACCTGTCTCTGTACCCATGATAGGATACATGTCCTGATATGCGTGAACACAAGTACACATATGCATATGTATGCGTACATACACACAGGGGTTCGATGAATTTCTTACAGCGAATACCTACTCAGCTATGCAAATTAAACCGTCTTAGAAATTTCCTTTATGAAACATTGTACACTGTGTTAAAAACGTAATTTTGAAGCAAAATAATTTGGGGTAAAATAAATTGAAGATACGAGCTGTCATTGTATTTGTTTAATTTCAAAATAATATTTTGGCCCCGGTTCATTTCAAATTGTTAATGTTCATTTCAAATTCATATGTTCCCCCACGGAAGGAGAAATTTAATATTCATATGTTAAATAATTCAATGATTGTGCCTCGTTTTGCAGGTACGATATGTTAAATAAATTTGATTTCCATAGTATGTATAACTGCAATAATTCAAATATTATACGCGATAAATCGTTTTATCTTAATATTAAGTTTGTATGTAGGTACTTTTTGTTAAATATTAATAACGATATCATGGGAAAGGTACAGTATACTAATTCTATAAATATACAGTAACTTCTTGTTTATAAGTTTAGAAATATTAATTTATCAATGAAACAAGGAAAAGTGTTACAAAGCACATGAATATTCAGAAGCAATTATAAATGCGTTATTAATAGATTGATTGAATTGATATCGAATCAATATTATCGATTCATGTCCGCAATTAGGAGGAATTAATTACTGAATCTACTATTACGAATTGATGATGTTCAAACACTTCAGTACCAAAGTATCCAGTGAGACGTAACGCACTTTCAAATCTATTGATCTATGTCTGCGCATGTGGTAAAACTAATTGGTTCAGGTATTTCTTATTCTGTTACATTAATTATTATACAGAATAGAAATATGAATAACAATTTTACAATCTTTGATAAATAATATTCTGATATTTCAAAGAACAATTGATAAAAAATTGATTTGAATAAGTAAATTATAGAACGATTTATTTTTTTAACACAATGCAGACATTATACAAAGTTTTCTAGTATTGTTATGTCAATTTTTTACTAACTCCAAGATAATATCTTCATGTAAATCCCATTGCAGAACTTATGGAACAGGTGCGATAAAGAACTTTAAGAGACAACCATAAATTAAAAATAAAAATTAAACAGAATATTCTTTAGGAAAATAACAATTTAATAGTTATTAATCTATATAATATCTCTAATGTATATAATATATAATATTGAAATAATATACAAGAAAAAATATATCATACAATTTAATATTTAATAATAAATTGTTATTCTGATTTTATACTGTATATTTTGATTGAGTAAAAACGCAATATTTTTGCAACACAAAATCTATATAAACACTGGTTTGTTCAAATTTTATTATGCAATCAATTACTGAAATTGGAAAGTTATTATTCCTATTTCCGTCATCTATAATAAATAATACAACATAATAAAAAACACATGAACAAATATTTTTACTACATACACAGATCATGTGTATCATGAACACAAAGCAATAAATTTGAAAGAAAACATTAATGCGAGTCACTTTAAATACAATATTCCGCAGGCTGTAATTATACATACAATCTATATACAGTAGTTAAACTGTAGATTTTTATGCAAACCCAAATTGTTAGAGACACAAATAATGAATTGAACTTCAAATAACAGTGTTTCATTTTCCGAATATTTGTTTTACATTTTTGATATTTTGTATATTTTGACATCCGTAACGATTTCGACAATTTTTAACTTCCCGATTTATAGGGAAGTTATTGTAATTACCCTGAAAATCCAAAATAGATTTTTTGGCAGATCTCCATGTTTCAAGGTTATTGGAGTCATTTTAGCCTATTTTGAACACATTGTTCGCGTGTGTGTGTGTGTGTGCGTGCGTGCGTGGTGCGTGCGTGCGTGCGTGTGTGCGTGCGTGCGTACGTACGTACGTACGTATGTGATCAAATTTTTCATTAACGTTTTCTAAAAAACTAATAATGAAATTAAAATGATCGATGATGCAGAAGATGTGTATCAATGTAACTTAGAACTGATTAGATTTTGTTCTAATTCGGTCCAGTAGTTTTTTAGTTTTTTAAAGAAAACCTAACTCAATAACGCAATCTAACTGGGAGAATATAAATTTATGAGCGAATAACTAAACTGAAATAATAAATATATACATATATTATTACTATTATTATATTTATATAACACACACACACACATACACACATTAATATACACATTATATACATATATACATATACAGGGTGTCCCATTTTAATCCGTCACCACGGATAACTTCATACTATTAGCACCTCAGACATCTCGGAAACTATAAGTTTCACAGAAATATTTGCTGAAATGAAATTGCACAGTACGAAGGGGGCCATCCGGTGGCGATAATAGTTTTTTTGCAGGCGGAGGTACTTCGGACATTTGAAGGTCACCTCCATTTTTTTAAATGGATCGGTATGTTTTTGCTTCTGTATCATAATAGAGGATCTTAAAACGAGTTCAACGACCTATTACATAAGGTCATTGAAGGTCATAGAAAGTAGAGAAAGGCGATAATACTTATTACAGACATCATTATGGATGTCCAGCATATTCTTCATTGATTGCGCGAAGGGAACTCGATGAAAAATTTCGAAATCGTTGGATTGGACGCGGCGGTCCAATATCGTGGCCAGCTCGTTCACCAGTCTTAACACCTCTAGATTTCTTTCTGTGGGGAACACTGAAAGATAAAGTGTACAAAGAAGTACCAACTACACCTTACGACATGCAACAGCGAATTATTGCAGCCTGTGCGTCAATAAGTTCTGACACTGTAAGACTTGCAAGTCAATCAATCGTAAAAAGAATCCAATGGTGCATTGACAGTGATGGTCATCATTTCGAACACCTACTATAAACGTATGTTTCATTTACTACCATAACCGTAAGTATTATCGCCTTTCTGTACTTTCTATGATCTTCAATGACCTTATGTAATAGGTCGTTGAACTCGTTTTAAGATCCTCTATTATGATACAGAAGCAAAAACATACCGATCCATTTAAAAAAAATGGAGGTGACCTTCAAATGTCCGAAGTACCTCCACCTGCAAAACAACTATTATCGCCACCGGATGGCCCCCTTCGTACTGTGCAATTTTCTTTCAGCAAATATTTCTGTGAAACTTATAGTTTCCGAGATATCTGAGGTGCTAATAGTTATTGCCCACCCTGTATATACATATAGATGTTCGTTTAATGCGACGTCATATAGCAACAATGTTGATAAGTAGAAAACTATTAAATTTCCTCGAATACGAATAATTTTCTAATTAGCGACAATTAGTAATGGTAATAATAAATTTCAACTCGCAAATAGGGAAGTTCCTTGTGTGGCCCGTAAAGGGTCACACACAAAATAAATATGAATAGCTATAGGCATCACTACTCGCGAGCGAGTAATAATTCCACTCGCGAGCGAGCGAAGCGAGCGAGCAACAATAACCCCACTTGCGAGCATAGACATATAAGAATAGACTGCGCATCACGGGGAAAGTGGACGGTCCAACTTTAGAAAGAGTTAGGACGATTAGGGAGGACTTTCTATCTCTTTCTATTCTCTTGTTATTTTCTATCTGTCTCATTCTTCCCAAGTACCTCCCCAAGCATCCAACTCTCTTCCACATCGGACCACGGCTGCATGCTGACGCGCAGTCTATAGTTACTATGTCTATGCTTGCGAGCGAGCGAGCAACAATAACCCCACTTGCGAGCGAGCGAGCAACAATAACCAGCTAGTTACATATTTAGAGTTGTCATAAATGCATACAAATCCGCAGTCCAATAATAATTATATATTCCACATATACAATAATGAATTAAAACTGATAGTACTGACAAGATATCATTAACAGGATTAAACAAAAAAGTGCATTTCGACGACTTCACGAGGTTTCAAACCAGTATCGATTGAGTATAGTACTTTTATTGGTTCGACATCCCTTCCCAGTTTCCGAACCGAAAATCAATACCAAGTTCAATACACCCACTGGAAATCTTGTTATTAAATTATTTCAATGCCATATCGACATCAGTCCAATCACTAATTATTGCTTATTGTATCCTCGGAAAAGGTGTACAAAACAAATAGAATCGATATATTTCTTAAACTTTAAACTTACTTCAACACTCTGCTATGATCTGCAAGAAGACGCCGAACTCTAACCCTCCTCGGTGTTGTTCGTCCTCCGCACTAAATTCGAGTAAACAACCGCGAATCGAATCAAACACAGTTCGACCGCGTCACGTACTCATTGCCGCGAAACCGAAACACGTGACTGTTCGAACCAAACAACCAGTTTCCAAACAAACCCCGCCGAAACGAACATCAATTGCGTGAAAACACTGAAAACACACCGAAACGATTTTCCGCAACATTCCGCGTCGTCACGTCACCGCGACTCGCAATAATCACATCGATAATCGCATATGCGAGAATCGAAAGCATTCGTTTTCTCAACTGACCGTCAGGCGGCGCGCGCAACTTTCCCTTGACTCTGTCTATCCACTGCGAATTTCGAAGCGGCGATAAAGAAAACGCGTTGCGATTTACGGATTCCGTCGTTCGTTTTTGCTACATCTAAACGCGTGTAGGAAGCCCAGTGCCTTTCAGTAATAAAACAGGGGGTCGCGATTCCCCCAGGTCAGGTCAAACGAGGTCGGTCGTTGTTCACTTTCGCTTTCCGTAATCGCTCGCGTCGCGCTGCCACGGTCAGTATGTCTTTGCGTGTCTTCAAGTGCGCCAGACGAACCGAGCGCGAACCGCGACGCGTGATGTCCGCGGACGTCTCGGGACGTCGTGTTCGCGACAACGTCGGACTCGGTGGTGGTTTCGTGTGTATTTCCGTGTTCGTCTTAGACGTCGAACTGGCGAGGAAACAGGGAGGAGGCGTCGCGAGAGATTCGCCGGCGAATCCCCTGTCGACAAACGGTAAGAATATTACTTTGTTTAACGCAGAAGAGGTTCCGGTTTACGAGGGTCGTTAACCCATTTGCGAGGTGGTATATACAATGTGGATTGTTTCCTTTTCACGTGCCACTTTTAGACTCGTGTTATGCGTATTGCGCTTGCAGAGTCTCGCAAAATTTTAGTAAACAGTTTTCCGATAATTGAAGCGTTCGTATACGACATTTGATGTACGGAGAAGAGCATTTTTGAATGCTATAAATGCTATTGTTTGGAGAGAGTGCTGAGTTAGGGTATATATATTTTTTTTGGAGGCTGATTGAGTGGAGTGTTTTTTGTTTCCAGTGAATAATAGGATATACAGCATAGCGATATGGATTCAATGACGATGAATGTTGCGTTGTTTTATTTTATACTTCTCAATATGTAAAAATCTGCGAGGTTGTTAGATGGCTGTCAGAAAATATCAAAATACACAAAATATCAGAAATATAGAACAAGATAAAATAATGCATACTGTTATTTTAGCTTCAATTCTTTGTATTGCTAAAAATTCTATTTTGCATAGAAATCTGAAGGCTTGTAATAACAAATGAAATGGTAGTAATTATTTCAAGGTAATGAGGTTATGTCAATAACAGCATTATTATACCAATATTAGCTTTACTAGAATCATTCAGTTCGATAATTCTATAAGATGATTTAATTGTAAAATGTAAAGAAGCACTTTGAGTTAAAAATTTCATAGAGTTCTCTTATATTCTCAGCTCCTAATTTCCCAATAAAATGAAATAGAACATTAGAAAATATCTAATTTTGATCTAAAAAGTACAATGCCACTAAGCTAATCAAATATTACATCTGAAGTATAATTATTTAAAGATTAATATGGATCACTTTGTATAGTACACTTGCACCACTGTTATTTCAACGTTCTCAGTATAATTAATAAGGGTAGCAATAAAAAACATTTTCGGTATCCTTTGAGGCCGTAATGGAAAGCTATACAGAGTGTAACAAAAATGTTACAGTTTCTTGAAAGAAGCGATTCCTAAGGTGATTTTGAACAACTTTTTTCTCAGTGAAAATGTTATGTGGGGCTTTGTTAACGAGTTATTAACGAAAAACACCGACCAATCACGGAGCGAGTACAGCGGATTAATGATGACGCGGACGATGGCGAGCCAATATTACTCACAGCTGGAGCCCGTGCTGGAATTCATATGTATTTGTGCTTCTATTGGTCGGTGTTTTTCGTTAATAACTCGTTAAAAAAGCCCCACCTAATATTTTCGTAAAGGAAAAAGTTGTTTAAAATCACCTCAGGAATCACCCCTTTCAAGAAACTGCAACATCTTTGTTACACCCTGTAGTTATGAGAAATATACGTGCATTATCTATATTTAGCTCCAAATTTTTAACATGAAAAAGGTATTCAATCAGTATTCGAAAAACTCTTTATATTTGATTAAAATGGAAATTCATTGTGACAATAAAATTCTCATTCATATCGTTGCATTTATTAAGAAACAGAAGATTAAAAATTATGTAAACTCGTAAAGTATTAAAAGTAGTAGATATTCTGTAGAAAGTGATATGCTGCAAGTTGTATTAGTATTTCGTCAATGTCTTCCACGGCGGGAAATGTGAAGGATGTCTAGCTAAACGGATGAGCGAAACTCGCGGAACGGGTAGCATAATTGTTTTAACTGACAGCGTAACGACTTCATTTCGTAACTGTATAGAGGATCAATGGGGAAGCTCCTCTGATCGACTGCGAAACGTCATTTCGCGTCCGCTCGCGTGCTTCGTGATAGCAAACGTAAGTTTTTTGGCTTCACTCTTGTTGTACTGTTACGCCATGCCCCAGTAACCCGAACTCGTGCTCAGAGACAGTTGATTGGCGAGACTCGCTATCATCGATAGGTTTCCTCGCGAATGCTGAGGTACGTTTGTAGAATACAAACATTTATGCCAATACGTAACATCTGATGTTTCGATCAACGAAACACACAAACGTAGATAGAAATTCTTCCAATATGCTGCTTTAAGATACTAAAAAAGAAAATGATTAGTCTTTTTCTATTTGGGTCTATTTAGAAAATAATTAGTCTTTTTCTATTTGGGTGTAGTTAAAATACACCTCAACTGCTTTATACTATTTCCTTAATAAGTTTGGTGTCCTTGAAAATTTAATGGATCTTTCTATTTTTTGCCGCAGTTGAATTTGCTCAATTTTGGAACTTCCAACGTTGCTTTTGTATTTAGAATAATGTAGAAGCAGAGTTTCTTAATTAAACCTACAAACTCTCAGCCTAGAGTTTCCTAATTAAACCTACAGCGTGTTCTATTTATAAATTTGATAAAAAAATGAACATGACGAATCCGTTTGTATGATTTCAATTGATAATCGTTATGATTATTCGAATGAATATTTCTCTGTGAATACTCGTATTCGCTTTGTGGGAGGAAATTCGTCGATCCTAACCATTCATTCTCCGTTCTTGCTCGTCATCGTTTTCACCCCCAGTTGAGCAGTTTCGTTTTCGCTTTTCTTTTTCTCCTCTCTCAACAAGTACAAAGAGGCCCTTCTGTTGAGCTATAAGCCATTGGCGACGGTTTTACGGCAGCTTCGGGATTCCCGTGAAAAGAATATGAATATTCCTGATACTGACGACAGGGTTTCGAAGAGGCGTACTTAACGAAGGGCTATGAGGGAGGGAAGAATATTTGCGGTCGATAGGTTATCGCGAATTCATCGAAATCAACGCGCGTCTCACCCTCTTTGAAAACCGTGTAACCGTAGCTCCTCGTTGGTACCATCGTCGTTTTATACTCGGCTTTTCAAAAAGAGAAATTGTTTTCCAATGCCCGCAATGACGAATGCACGGCTACGCTACTGTAAAGATAGTCTCTTCGGTGTTGGAGCACTCGCCGCATGATTCCGACCACCGCGAGTTTCCATGAATCGCGAGAAAGCAGGGACGACCATACGTTATTAAATAATACTCGACGAGTGAAAACTGTAAAAAGGACTCGTTTGTTATGCCCTTTTGAATCGCGTATTTCAATGAAAATAGAAGGTTCGAAGGAGGCAGAGTAGAGAGATCTCTTGAAAATCTCCCGAGAGAAACGGACGGTGGTTTCTCAGGCGCTTTCATTAATATTTTCCTTCATCTGCATCTGCAAATGAAATGTAAATGGTAACAATTTTCATTACAGGACTTGTATCATCTCATCGGAAGAGTACTTGCGTGAAAAGAACTGAGGAAATATTAGTTTTATATAGAGCCTCGTTCTTTGAATACGCGATTTACACTTCAACAATGAAAAGAAAATTTGAACCGGGATTCTTCACTTTCGAAGAAACGAATATCAGTATTCGCCGATCAATTCCTTGTTTTTAGTTTTTCAGGAGTACAATTTTAATTTTCAATTAATTAGCTATTTCAGGAGTGAATCGTCTTCCTTCTGTGTTTCCCTTTGTCCTGATCTTCCTTCGCAGATTAAATCGTTCTTTACTCGATTATTTCGAACGTGGTACTTGAACGGATACGCGTTACATTGAGCACAATGCGAAAGGATTATCTTGAAAAACATTCCGAGTCTGGTCCTCCATAATGCATTCCCTGTAGCCGATGCGGCGCGCAAATACATTGCAAAGTTATAATGACCGAGTCTCTCGTATCGCAATGAGGGGATTAGCAAAGAGCACAAATCGAACTCTGTTAATTTATGGACTCGGCAAACCATGCAGATATCGGCTTATCGAAGGTGGCACGGAATTGTCCAGGGAAACTATCCAAGTACGAAGGATCGAATTGCATCGCGTAAACGCGGCTCCGTTATACTAGTCCTTTCGGAATTACCTAATTCCTTTAGAATTTCTTGAACGCTGTCGCAGTGACCCATTACTCTGAATACAAGCAATCTCCTTGGCTCTAGAGCCTCGTGTTAAGACGTAAAATTAATCAGAATCTTTTCAGTTTTCTTATTTTTACATCCCGTCTTTTTTAAATGGTTTCCTTCGGCGCGCTCGCTCCGCTTCTAGTTTCCGCTTTTCCCCCCCCGAAAAACCGGAAAGATGGAACGGGGAATTCCAAGTGTGAAGGAGAGTCCGTGTAATCGGTGATATAAACTGGAAGTATGAAACGGCCACGGAAAAATGGTACTAGGAAAGTTCGTTTCTGGATTAATCCCGGAGATTAACCTCCGGCAGGAATACTGGCGCCGTTACGTGCCAAAGAGAAGGCGATATAGGAGATTGAACGTCCAGGCTAATCTTGTTCGAAATTAAGCGGCTTATCTTTTCTTGATATAGTGCTCGTTTCCAACCACTTAGTAAGATTCCTCTGGCGCGAGAAGTTCCACGCTCTTCGAACGAAAAAATTCACGCGCTCATGGGTTTCCCGGTCCACCGCGAATATTTCATCGGTAACGTTACCCGTCGAGTTATTGTACGCTCGCGAACAATTACATCGCATTTGCGTTTATTGTTTTTTCTTCCAGTGTTTCGAACAGGGAAATCAAGTTGTATTCTTTCGTTGATCCAGGAACAATATCCGGTGATTTACAAGTCCCATCGGAGCCGCTCGAGTTAGCTTTTTGTTTCTTGTTGGTATAGCGAAATTGGCTGCACGTTTTTCGCGCGGGGGCGTTGGAATAATTAGTTTTTCACCTTTTACGATGCAATATAATGGACTAACTAGGGTGGAGAATGTGGCGAAACAGTTTGCTTAGTAGCGTTGTAACACGTTTCTCGGGTTATCAGTTTCGGATGCAGCGGGCGCTGTTTGCAGTATCAGCTGCACATTGAAAAATCACGTCGCCACTGTTCAGTTTAATCGAATCGATTTTCGTGATCGCGCAATCTCTTTTCGAGCAGAGACTCGGTCTTCGGAAAATCCGACTCACGTTTGTTCTAAATGAATTAATTACCGGAAACACGAGGCGCAGTTGGACGTAGCAAAATTTGCACCTTGTTACGGTAAATTCAATTGTTCTCGGCCAAATGATGCGAGGTATTTTATGCATTCGATTCGCCACGATTGGCTCGCATATAATTTGATTGGGAACAGTCGAACAATAGAAGGCTGGAGGACGAGTGTGCACATGCACAGCGAGGGGAGCTCATTGTCGAGCGTATGTTTGTTCTAAACCTTATTAGGAGGTCTAAATGTAGTGCAGAATTATGTTATTCTTAAAATTGTTTGCCCGACAGATTCGCAAGAGATTTGCAATAATTTCATTTCAATTTTCATTCGCGATAATAAAACAATTTTCATTCTGTACTCAAAGATGATACCTAAACGAGACACTCTTTCTAATTAAGGGGTTAGTCCAACCTTGAGAACCTAAAAATCATATCTAACTTTGGCAATTTATTACGAATAAACAACTTGCTTTATTAAAAATCTGTTGAGAGGGCATTATTATATATTTATTAAAAAGCATAAGAATAATTTTTTCTCCTTTTTTTGCTTGTGTAAAATGACGGAAATCTGACCCAATTGCCAAACTATTTTTTTTGTACGGTGTACAACATTTTAGACATATGATTTATCTTAGAACAAAATAGAAAAAAATCTTTAGTATCTACATGCAAAAAACTATGGAACTACGTAGGGATTCCTAAAAATATTGAATACTCCTTTCATAATTAACATTTTCTTTAATAAATTTTCTGCAAAAAAGGCTAAATTTTATGAAAACAGCCAGCATTTTTCAAAAAATCAATATTTTGAAAAATCTACGCATTTCAGTAGTCTTTTACATGTAGATAATAAATATTTTTTTTGTTTTATCCTAGGATAAACTGTGTGGTTGATATGGTGTACATCATTTTGCGTCTTCAATAAAAGATGATTTGGCAAATGAGGCACGATCCTGCCATTAGGTACATATATAATTCATCAAATCATTAGGCACATAATTCATCTAAATCAAATAATTTTTTTTTGTACTTCGCGATAAATGTATTTATAATAAAGTCATCTAAAGTAATTTATCTACGCATTAAGTAATCATTACAGTACAATCTAAGTAATTTAATTACCCACAAAAAATATACAATGTTAGGAATGACTTTAAATGCTCAGAAGTGATCTAACCCTTTAATGGAATTCTTTGTATTTTTAATTTGCGATTTAATTAGCAATTTCATTCTTCCGTTACTATTTGCGTATTTAGTACTTAACTGTATCAAATTGCAGCGTTCCCTTTTCATCGCTGTGCCATTTTAATTAAGGAATAAAACATTGGAACGTTTCTGATCGAAATTCACTTTGCACGCGCGTTTCTTTCGATTAATTTCATTAAATTTCTGAAATACATTTTGGATATTGTGAATCGAGTGTTTTTCATATTCCAGCATAATCCCAGAAGCAGCGTAATTTCTATTGAAGCTTTTATTTATAGAATTATCAATTATTCCACGTGATTTTCATTGGTATCCGCTTTCATATGTATTTCGTTTTAACAATTCTCTTCAAGCTGGTATTTTCGAAGTTTAATATACCGTTTTTGAGTATTGAAATACATGAGGCTGGAAAATAAAACTAAAATGTAATATTTATGAATCAATTCAAATGTTATAAATTGAAGAAATTGTATTTTTACGTAGTGTATGTATAGTTTTATCGATAAAACTTTTCTCCAAATTAATTATTCAATGACAGCTTTATACATATGACTACTTTCTTACACCTAGTAGATATCTTGTATTTCTTAAGGAAATTATAATTGTGAAACAAACTATAGAAGTAATTTGTCATATAGGGGCACTATAGGGTGACATGTTCACTTATGAATCCCCATTTTATAACATCTTGTCACCAGTTCTGGTCGACGACTAGCAGCATTAACTCGTACTCGTAAACTGTCATTTGTCACTGTCAATCTCATGGTCGGGCACAACGAATGGGACTGTCTGATAGTATTATCTCATACATTGAATGGATGTGAGAATAATACTATTGGGTTTTGACGCGTCCCATATCGGTCATAGATCCGTTCTGCATACGATAGACGCGTTCTCCAACTTTTGCAGCTGAAAGCTGCCTGATCGATGACTCGATCAATGGCCATTATCCACCTTAATTCGTTCTACTCGAAAGTTTTTATTCCGACAAGGGCCATCGCGAACAATGGATGCGCAGGTGGGATCAACTTGCCTCGATATTTCCATATCGATCTTTTAGTGAATGCTCCCTCTGAGTGCGTGAAATTCTTAGTCATCCGTGTTAATCAGTACGATATTCTTTTATTATAATATCCCTTGGAATCTCTAAGAGAAACATTCTTATACAGAGAAATATGTTATAAAATATTCATCAAAAATTGCTTAAAGAGATTTTACCGTTTTATCGAGAATCCGAAGCGCATTTCATGTCACTGTTGAATCAAAATCAATGTTTCAATCAAAGTCAATGTTCAATCTATTTGTAGAGAAAGTATTCTGTTGATACTATCTCCTAACAATCAATCTCTTAATTAATGCGTCATGGTGCCAGAAGAAAAACCTGCGATGGTGGACTACCATAAGTAATACAGCTTTAACTCTTTTTCTCACCCGAACTCACCAACTTGATGCGAAAGTATGTCGCGAAACCTCTCGGACGTGATGAAATTATGAAGCTGAAGCGTATTCCAGAGACGACGCGAACGTGTCGAGTCTTTTCATCTCTCCCATCCCTTACCCTTTCATCTTTCTTAAATCAACTCTTTCTCGCCGCCCGCGTTGTCCCACCTGTCCTCGAAAAATTCCGACGAAATGTCATTGTCATGCGCGACGGTCGTCCTTCTTCCGCGACTCCTCGCGCCATGTGTTTATGTGCAAAAATGGAGAGAACGTGCGAGTGAATGCTTCGGGTGGAGTGCTTTAAATTTTCCTTACGGAACATTCGTTACGTATTCTTCGCTTCTTTTCACCCCTTTGTGAATTAGTCATCTCAAATGAATGCATGTTTCTTCATTAACTCATCGTGGACAAACATGTTTTTTTCAGATTTCATAAGTAAACTGAATCAGAGCCTGAATTTTTAGTATTTTGGGCTTCAAAAAATGTTGGGATGGTCATAAAAATTTGTGTTACACGATACAAATTCATTAAATCAAACATATTCAGCACTTTTTCCATAATAATAAAAATTTTAGGAATTTTCAGTCTCTGTTAGTATGTATTTGCTCTATACTTATCACCAAAAATAAAATTTGCAATATTTTTCCATTAAAAAAATAACCAGTACGTTTAACAAGATTAAACAACACAGCAGTTAAACTTGAGAAGGAAGTAAAGGAACGTGCAAGTCACAGTAGTTGAACTGCAGAGAGCATCAAGCATAATTCAATGCAGTACACCATCAAATATTTATATTTAACATTAACTGGACGCATCTAAATCCCTGATTGCCCCAGTTTCATATCGTTCACAGTTTCCCGTAAATACAGTAGTTTCTACATCTCATCATACTATAAAGCAACGTTTTACGGTGACTTCATCCCGGAGGCTGGCCGTTCCATTTATGGATATTTTTTGGAATGACTGATATAAATTCCTGCAGAGTCGAGCTCCAGCGCCAGCTAACATTAAGTTGTACTCGTATCCTGCACCGTCGTCGACGGCGACAAATACTTTGGGGTCTCTTTCTTTTTGCGAGGGTATATCATCATTTCGCTAGCCATCCACGCGTCCGGTACGACGTATATGTACCATATGTATATCCTTCAGAGACTGTACACTGTACACGGTTTTATTTGTCCTCGCTATATCGGGTACATTCGTTCTTGGCAAGAACCCCACGGTTGCGTCACTTGGATGAATCGTCTGATTGAGCAGAATAGCTTTTCCAGCAGGCTTGACCTATTTCGATTTCGTTCTCTGTCCGTGGAAATCAGAGGAAAAACCTTTCTCTTTCACCTTTCTCGCCGGCACAGTCGTCGTCGCGCCTTCTCCACGCCCCTGGGGACGCGGGTCTGACAAATCGACGCTCGCCGTCCGAAAATTGGGAATAATTGCTCGGCGTGAAAGATGGACAAGAGTTATTCGGAAACGCGGCGAAGTCCGCGCCCCGTAAATCACTGTCATCGATAACATTGATCTTCGTCGTCGATTCCCAAAACGGGCGCAACGCTATCTACTCCGTGGCTGGTCGGATATTTGTCCATTCCTGTCCGTTCTTGAGACGAGACCCTGTTTATCCGTCCAAACAAAGCGATTGAATATCCATTCAATCCTCCCTTACGATGCATACTTTCCCCGTTAACACTTCGCCAATCATTCGTCTGTCACTCTCGAATTTCCTACGTGCCTCAGCCCGGCCGGCGAATTCCAACGTCGCCGCTTGTCTGCGCAGACAATGCCCTTCAGGTTTGCCTTCGCCCCGCGATGTTTACCGGCGAAGTTTGCCGGAGGAACTGGCACGCATCGAGTTCACCACTTGTCGCACACTTGTTAATGATTAAAGCAGTTCTCCGACATTGTCTGCAGCGTGTGATTTATCTTCAACTCCAGTTGCAGGTTATTTCTCATTCGTGGACCTTTCGATGCGCTCCCGGTGTTGGCTTAATCCCATTCAAAGACTGTCGCTCCCGTTCACCTCGGTGATTTATGGGAACTGTTAAGCTGCTGTATAATGAATATCCTTTTCTCCGGCGTCTTATTTTTGGACGGTCTATGTCGTTGGGACTTTCATGAGCTTCTATTTTATCGGATTGATGGTAAATTATCATCAAATCCTTTGGTTGAGAATTGTTGACGATAGAAGAATAGTAGAAGGTGTTTAGAATTTGGGGAATCATTCTATTATAATTGCTAACTATGAGAGATCTACATACGTCGCAGAAGAGTAATAAAAATATATGTGTAGTCAGGAACAGACTATACTCAAATGGTTCAAGTTCATGTAGTTTCGATATTTTAAAATAGTCTTACTATTAAAATGCAATAATATAATTAAGCAATGGAAATAATATTATAAACAACACAAAATATAATTTAGGAACTAAACTTTGAAGAAATTATAGTAAAATATCATATTTTCGAAAATATCTCTCAACTTATTTTCTGTACGACACATGAAGAAAGAATATCAATTACTTACGCTATTTTAAGAAATGTTAATAAAGTATTCTGAACAACGAAAAAGTCAGTACATTGTAACCATTGAAATGTTTACGTATTTGTATTTTGTTATTTATAAATACATGTATCGGGTTTGGGTGGATGTGTATATGTATACCGATGTATTGACGCGTGCCGCTTGCTGCACCCGCCCTGACGCGTTTTGTTTGCCACTGAGGAAATCCTAGAAAAATGAATTTTGATACGAGTCAACATACGAGGTGTCCCAGTTTTCCCCTTAAAACTGTATCAGTATATTCTATACGTAAAAATGAAAAGAAAATGTATAAACGTGGGCTCTCAAATGATTTAAAAGAGTTATTACAAAGATACGAAATAATAAATTGGTATTTCATTGACATAGCATGATGCATTCTATTCTTATTATTTTGTTAAGATTGAACAATTAAATGGTTGTCCAGTACATTATACTGTACCAGTATACCAATGGTTTAATAATCATTAACTTCAACAATGAATAAATTGATGATGAATGGATACATAAAGGAATGAAGATCCATTTCTTGACCTCAAAATCATCAGACATGCCAATGTATTAACTATTCGTGGAATACTAAAAAAAAAAAGAATTTATTAAACTTAAATTAATACATGTCTAAAGTTAACGCATTTGTTGCAATTAAAGAAAAAATATTATTTTCATATTCATGGCATTTTATATTTTTGTTATAAATTTTTAACAAAATATTTAAAAGCTTTATGTTTGTATGACATTTTTCTTCTTATCTTTTCTTATAGAATAAACTGGTACAGCTTTGCGGAAAAAACTGAGACACATACTTTTTCGCAACGAATGTACCTCCTTTTAAAATAAGGGTATTAAAGTGATCCTCATTTTGATTGAAATATTCTGTCGCAAGAAATTTGCTCGAAAAGAGTCAAAACAAATAAAACTAGCAATGAAGGAAGCGCGACCCTTAACTTGGCATAATAAAATTCACGAATTCTGGTCTTGTCACCAGTTTACGGCGACTTTCCCGATCGCGGGCGCCATCAACGAACGTTACCAAGGGGAAATGAAACGCGGGACGTAATATGGAATGTTACCTCCCCGGTCGACCGATTTATTTTAGGACCGTGGGGAGCCGAAAATGGTTTATTTGCGTTACATGCGAGATCCCAGCCCGTCGAAAGCTTAACTCGCAACGATCATATATCATCCCCGTGGGCAGAGCTTTTCCCTCCCCATCCTGCCAGTCGTAACGTTGTTCCCTGCTTCATATAAAAAAAAAAAACTTTATGAGGTTGGATATTAGATAACGGAGGGACCTGTTCCGTGTTTAGTTACGTTCAGGGCTCTCGTCTCTGGGTTTCGGTTTCACGGCGATTAGAGGTTTCACCCTTCTAATCCACGTGAACTTGCAACGTCTAAGACCCAGTTATAATTTTGCGGGCGTCAAACGCAGGGAACTGCTGTTGCATTTCCATGTACGGAGAATCTATGAGACCAACGGCTGCCGCACCAAGAGGCCTTGTTTCAGGGGTGCCTAATGTTTCAAGGTAATGTCCGAGGCAATGAATTTCGAGATTCAGAGTATCGACATTGCCCTAAACCAAGCCAGTATCCTTTGTCTATATCGGTTGACTGAAGTGTTTGGCGGTGAAATTTCATCGGTTCGGGATATTCTCGCCGTACTATACGATGCCTCTTGCAACATTCATCTATTTCCATTGTATCCTCCCATACGCGCTGGAAAAATATTGCACTGTGAAGCGCGGAACACTCGCCTCCGGAAAATCAAATATTTTTATTCATTTATTTTTCTGAGAAACAGCGAGTTCAGTGTCAATACAGGGTGTAACAAAAATGTTGCAGTTCCTTGAAGGGGGTGATTCCTGAGCTGATTTTAAATAACTTTTTCCTTAGTGAAAATGTTAGGTATGGCTTTGTTAACGAGTTATGAACGAAAAACATCGACCAATAGAGGCAGGAATACAGTGGATGAATTTTAGCGCGGGCTCCAGCTGCGAATAGCATTGGCCCACCATCGTCCGCGTCATCATTACTCCGCTGTACTCGCTCCGTGATTGGTCGGTGTTTTTCGTTAATAACTCGTTAACAAAGCCCTACCTAAGATTTTCGCTAAGGCAAAAGTTATTTGAAATCACCTAAGGAATCACTCCTTTCAAGGAATTGCAACATTTTTGTTACACCCTGTATAAACAAGAATTCTAACCGCAACGAAAAGAAAAAAACTAAATTATACAAACGATGAAAAATGATGATTGCAAAATATTTGTTCCCGAATTTCCGGTTGCTATTACTTCCAATTTTTCAATTTTTTAGTATCCCTGTGAATTCCAATGAAAAGATATTCTCTAGGGATAAGGTTTTTCCTATAGCGATCGATGTTGGCTATTCCAGCTGGCTATTCGCTTCGCGATAAAGTCGATACCACCATTGTCAGGCAAATGTAAACGTTTTCTGCGGCCAGACAAAATACGATGTCCCGTGTCAAACGCATAATGGCGTTCGAAAATTGGTCACTCGGAGTCCCGCGTGCTGGAGGTTCGAGAAGAGTAGAAATTACGGTATCGCGCCGAGCGGGCAACATATCTCGCGCAGCGTTTTTAACGGTAGAGAGCAGCGTTTCGAGGAGCGTGTTTATTTTGCAATAGTCGTAGATAAATATTCACGGCACGGTTTATCCTCGCGGCGGGGGACGGTTATAACGCACAGCGGAGGTCGCATTCACGTTACATGCGGAGATAATGGACCGACGCGTATAACCACCTATACGCTGCCGGTTACGTGCAATGCGATTTATATGAATCATAAATAGGCGCGTCATGTTCGTTCGCCATAATTTCGACTCTTCTGCTACCCGCGTTCGTGTCCTCCTTTTTCTGTTTTTTTATTCCAAGAGAGGAAATAGGCGAACGAAAGAGGCAAAAGGGCGGGAAATTCGTACTTTATGCCAGCTTTTAGCTTCGGGTTGCGCGTCGGGCAATCATTAATGGGTAAGTGGAAAAAATGACCAGGAAATGGATGCAAGTATGCATAAATCTTTTCTGCGTTGGGGTAGCTAACGATTCGCTGTCACGTAAAAGTAACGGTTGCTGTGGAACGTACGGATGTGGTCGGGTTATTAAAAGCAGTCGAATGTCAACGAAAAGGAAGCATTCAGCGATTTAATCTTTTTGGTAGTTTACCATTTTTGCTGTCGTAGATCTTCGCAATATCGAAGCTGGAGAAGTAGCTTTTAGGATTGTTAGAAGGCCTAGTGACAAATATAACATAGGTTAGAAAATGGACAAGAAATTAAGGAAAATAACGATATGAAGAATAACACAGAAAACGATAGTAGAGGATAGAATATAATGAAAAAGAAACAAATTAAACTAAATCGAACTAAAATATTAATTCTAAACACCTTTCAAGTAAAACAATCTAACAAGGAATTTTAACAAGGAAAGTTTCCAACACAGAAATTTAGAAAAATATGAAACTTTGAGGATATGTAGAACATACACAGAGTGGTCCAAGCAACTTGTGCACCTCTATAACTTCCAAAATATGCGTTCCACGAAAAAATTTTGTATACAAAAGTTGCATGGTTTAAAGGGGTATCTCAATAACCAAGGTTGAATCTCCAACTTGATATTACGTGAAGAAAATTTTCAAGAAATAAAGTGAAATTACTCGTTAGCTATTAGGTTAACAAAGGCTAATTAGGGCTAATAAAGGTCAATACTTTTTTACTTAGAATTCGATATTCTTCCATATTTTGATATAAAAAATATAGTATTCTATTTAAAAAAAACAAAGTTGACCTTAAAATCTCCGAAACGCCTCCACCTATAAAAAAATAAATGCACTACATAATGTAACCCTTTAAACCATACAACTTTTGTATACAAAATTTTTTTGGTGCAATGCATATTTTGGAAGTTATAGAGGTGCACAAGTTACATTGACTACCCTGTATATTAATATGTATTACGCAATTTTTTTTTGCTACGGAAAATAGTTCCAAGGGGTGAATTAACATCCAAAGATTTGCTATTCATATCTCCGAAATTTCATCATTTTCTGAATTGTTGGTTTGGAGACCTCTTCTTGCAAGTAGAATATAGAATATAGAATAGGTATTATGTATAATTCATATATGAATAGCAACTAAAATTTTTGATAACATGTTGTCATTCTCTAAGGTTTCTAACAGTACTCAAAGTAACTTGATATGATGATCCTCGACTTCAAATATTTTTTCTAAGAGAGTTGAGATATCTTGTGATAAAATACTTGTTCTGGTCCTATTGTATAGTAAACCTTTTCAATTACATTACAACTTCAATTAACTGACTCTTAATTACTTTCTATTTCTATTTTCTTAAGTTTCAATTATTCGACGCACTTGTGATAACAGCACAGTAAAATTTTGATAAAAACATGAACTATGATTTAATTTTGTTATACTAAAGTAAAAAAATCTGCGTTAGAGGAATGTTTCACTGTTGATTCTGTATTCTGTTTAATAACAGTTATTAAAGAAAGTAAAGATCTGTCGATGCTGAAATTCATCTTAAAGCTGTTTGAAAAAGCTGCTTAAAAATGGAGAAATGATCGAATGGAGCAGAATACAGCGACTGCGATAACGGATCTAGTCTTTCCGTATTACTTATCGAAAGAATGGTTTCACCTCGACAAAGAGCGAAATGAGCAGTGCTCGTTTGCTAGAATCTTCATTAACTTCGGTGAATTATTCAGGTGAGGGAGTCGTAAAGTACTTCCGATTCCGGTATATAATACATAGTTGGCAGAAAGAGTCGGCTATAGTACCGTCATCGTTTCGTTCGAGAATCGATCTTTCTTATGCGTCGGGAGATCCTTCCGCTGGCTTTTCTTATACAGAACCTCAAAAGAAAACGAGATACTTTGCCATCGAAATAACTTGGTTGTTTTTCAGTGATCGAGTTACTTATTAGAGTCAATTCTATACGAATAGATAAATAAATCGCGGAATGAATAAGAGTTTCTGCGCCTTCGCGACTCTGGATTACGAGGAATAGAGAACTTGTCTTTATCGGGAAATTGAATAAAATTGAATCGTGTTACACGCTTGCCCGATCGGTTTGAATATTCGTAAAAGCAGTTTACCCGATCAAGTTTTAATTCAGTCTGTTTGCTCCGTTGTTGACTGAAGGATCGAGGAATAACCAATCCGCAAATTGCTCAGTAGGATTTATTGTTTCTTCGGGTTATAGGTTACCGAATACTTTTTTGATCGCCGGTGAAATCAGTTCGAGAGCGTTGCAAAGCAGATTTACGGCTCTGATCAATCACGCGAGCGAGACCAGTTAAACGATAAAAATTTCCCTTCGGAAATTCCGAGATTGAAAGTGACACATGGCGAAGATTCTAGCCGTGATGAAGCAGCTGTTAGTTTCCCACTGTTTGCCAGCTGACTACTCTCCGACTTCGAAAACTTTTTAATAAAGGGCCAAATTGTCGACGAGGTCTCCAAAAGAAATATCTGAAGGACAATTCTTTTCTTTCCTCTCACTCCTCTAGTTTAGCTTTCTGAAAACTTTTGCGGATCTCCCACGTTATGACCTTTTCCTCAAATAGTATTACTGAAGGACTTCTCTAAAGACTTTATTCACAGCAGATTACTTCTAGTATTACAAAATAATGGGATATAAAACGGATCGTAGTCTTTAGTTCTTTTTAAATGAAATCGTGGATTTAATTTTTTCCAGCATCTGTTTTAATTTTTAAAAGAATGTAATTTTGAAATAGTTTGTTCCTTTTCCTTGGTATTATAAGTAGGAGTAATATTTTGAAGAGGATTAATATTATAAGATAACAGACTGTCGAAAAAATAGTTAATCATAAAAATATACATATTTACGAGAAGAAAAGTTATTTAAAAAAAATTGAATAAGCATATTAGAAAGGTGTTTTCCTGGGGGATAAGAAATTGGATTCGACAAATACACGAAAGAAGGAAATAGTGATCCGAAGAAAGGAAGATCCATAGTTCTATCTTGTGTATATGATGCTCGTAAATATGTATCTGAACAACACCCCGAACCACGCCTCTGACAAATACAACGCTATGGGCTGGTTGCGCGTCGATGCCGGAGCGAAAGCAGGCTGTGGATGGTTCTGCTCGTAAAATCCGCCTCTGCTCGCCTCTGCTCGCGCGAGCTCCGGAAATGAAAGTTCAGGTGATCTCGAATTTATAGTCGGAAGTCAGAGCAGTCTTCAATATATCAGACGGAGCACTTCGTTGGTTACGTTTCGTTGAAACAACTGGAATAACAACGGAACGAAATCAAAAGACTCCACGGCGTTAAGTCAAATTTCATAATTCGCTGTTTATTCCCCGGTGTATGGAAATAGGGCTTTCAAAGCCTCCTTTCATCCTGACGGATGCTTTCATTGATATTCACGGCCCCTGGGTTACGATGCTGAAAGGTTCACACGCTAATTCGCTTCGTATCGATTACGGAATCAGCCCCAAGGGAAGATTGATATTTATGGACGTGCGGAGTGTCAGGAATTCTCTACTGGGAAATAACCGACGGTCAGTTGGTCTGTCATTGGGAGAATAATTGATGTAGTACTTCTTTGTTGTGCCGTTTCGCTTTGGGCGGACGTCTCTGCCAAAGAAATCCTTTCTAATGAACATTCTTCTCCGAATAATCATTTTTCTTTATGTTCATCCTCCTTACCCGCTGTATTCCCGACTGAAAGCATCGTTAAGACTTAATCTCGTTATTAATAGACAGATTTACAACATAATAGATTTTCGTTCGTCTTTTCTTATGATATCAGAACTGAAATCGAATCGAAAGGATCTGCGCTTTCATCCAAGAAGAAGGTTGTTCAGCCTCGTCCCGGTTTCTAAGCTTTGTGAAGATCTCGTTCCGTCTTTCCATCTGCGCATTAATTCAGTCTTACTTTTTCCCAGAAAGTAGGACTAAATTAATATTAAATTGATCATTGAGAGGCCATTATTTTCTTTAGATTATTTAAGCTCGACGGCAATTATGGAAATTCTGCATTTTATATCGTAATATTTCCTGTCGGATTTAGTTTGAAATGCAGTAAGAGATTTTCGCGTTACCTTTTCTTAGGTAATATTCATACGTAATCGTTTCGCGTTTTCCCGTCGACTTGCCTGGACACGTGGGAATTCGTCGACTAGATCGTTCACGACACGCGACGAATATTTATGGTATCCAGTCTTTGTCGGGAATCTCTTTGGCACCCGGGACGCATAGAAAACGATTTCACAATAGCGTTGCTCCTTTAAGCCTTAGTCAAACGCCTTTTCAGTATGTGCGCGACAGCAGACGCGAATCCGTTTCTCTGACTGGCCGAAATGTACAAGACGACGAAAAGTTTTCGTACTTTTTTTTTAATGTCTCGTGGATTTCAGAGGAGCATAGAGAAATCGAAGTCGCATTTTTAGACAATTTTCCATTAGTACTGGAGAAATAAGTTACAGCATTTATCAGTATTTTATTTTTGAAGTTAAGATAATTCCAGGATAAATGGATCAAGAGGAAAATGGACTAGTAAAATATTTTATAAGTCTTATTTCAGTGCAATGACAATGGTTAAACGTAGCTAGTAACTTTAGATTTTAATTCTACGAAATTATGAAAGAAATAAATATTTTAGATTTTGGGAGATACAAGAATTTTCTTACGTATTTAGAAGAAATGTAATTATTCTGTTATCAATTGATAATTTAATTAATCTAAAATTTTACTTTCTGTTTACCACAATTATTTATAGTAGATTCTTTATACATCCATTTTTTCAATGCATTCTTCACACAAATGGGTAAGTGACTGATTTAATACTTCCAAAATATTCCGTTTTTTTTTACCCTACAGTTTTTGAAAGAAACTTGAGTCTAATTATTTTTGAACCCAGAGCTTCGACGTGGAATCGAATCGGTGTGAAGTTAGTGGACTCGAAACTCACTCCCATTATATCGTGGGAGTAATTTTTTGCACCGCTTATAAAAACCACAGGTAGTTTATGGTGTAGAGGGGAAATATAAAAAAGTACAGTGCACAGAGACGCAATTTATTTCCTAAAGTACTTTGTGCGCAGTGATTCGAGTCTGGCGCAGTACGTTCGCTTCTACTTCGCTTTGTCTGACCATACATTTATCGACGCCACTCGTAGCTTTATTTCAAGATAGAGCGGATACATATACAGCGAATGTTGTTCGTTTTTGTGCACACGGCCGCTCGTTGCACATACGTTTACGGCAAACAACCGCAGTCACTGATGATAATTTATGTGTAGCTGCGCAATCGTTGTCGGGCAAAGTTTGAAAAGATTTACTCCCCCGATTTCTTTTCGATGCTCCTCGTTCTCGGAATCCCAGCAGACAATAAAACATCGGATAGTAAAGAACAAACGCAATTTCTATTATTGCGAATGATGATATATTCGTTTTGATAGTAGTTTAAACTAATTTATATATGCAAATTGAATACCGGCATACAAATTTGTAATTCTCTTTCAATGATAATGTTCGCGCCGCCTCGTCCATCTTCATTTATAACGTCTCGCCACCGACACACCATTTCCGTCTAACTCGATTTTTTGCCCGAGAGATAGAACAATTCACCTAACCGTTATTCTGGCGCCGCCAGTGGCCACGTATCCGCGTGATTAATGTAAACAATGTAACCGACTTGTAATTTATGCCCCGACCGCAATCGCTGTCGGACGAAATATTTGAAATGTTTAGCTACCAACCTGTGTCGTTCCGCGTTCATCTTCGGTTTCAAGGGAAACCGATTATTCATTTCGAGACGTCACTTTTGAATAAAACTTTTCACGGGGGACACGGCATTAATTTCCCCCCTTCTTCGCGTAACGAATTCGCGTAAACAACCAAGTTAAATTACTTCCTCGATCCTGTTATTCAAATTTCTCGCCCGCCGGTTCTGCTTATCACAGTCGTCCCTCTGTCGTTGTATCTTCGTGAACACGGTGTCTGCAGTTCGTACTAACATCATCAATTTTGGTAATTAACGCGTAGAAACGCTTTGGCTCCCGTGCTCCCCTCTCCCGTTGTTGGCTCATGGCCCCGGCTAATCGAAGTCCGACGAAAGCGTCGCCGGAAAGACAAAGAGACCGCAAGAGGGTACCCGATCCCGATAACGATTGCGGATAACGACATAAATTAACCGCGAGCCCTCGTTTTTCACGCCGACGCGAGCTTGTGTCCACGCCGCGGCTGGACACCCACCCGTGGTCGGCCTATCTCGCCCGAAATAAACCGCCGCGCCAGATTCAATGAGAACCTGCCAGAGGGGGCGAACTGAATGGGAATAAAGGGTAGGGTAGATGGACAAGCACGTATGCGGCCGCGAATTAACTGGTGAAAAGCGGTTATAAACAAAACGTCGCGGTTATCGGGTTGATCGCGCGCCTCCCGTACTCCGCGTGATCAGATTTTTTGTGGCTCAATTCGGAAAAAACCTTTCTCTGAAATGTGGTTTACTTTGCGGTGCGAGGAAACTCTTGGGGTGGGGATAGAACTCGTGTCTGAGTAGAGCCGTGTACGGACGCTACGAGGCTCACGCTGCTACCTTATTTTGGTGCACGATAAAAAAGTGAGGCTACGAAAAACAGATGATTGCCAACGCTACTTCACTTCTTTTCTGCACACTGCAATAAGGTAGCGAAACAAGCCTCGCATTGTCTGCACACGGCTTAGGATTCGCCATGTCCGACCAATGCTGGTTATTACTACTAAGCCGTTAGTAGTTAGATGCATGGGAATGCCTACAATTATCTTTAATCTTTGTTATACCCAATTTATATTATTTGATGCGAGTTTTGCAATGCGTCAGATTTCATTCCGATGTTAAGGATTCAATTTGATGTCACGCTAGGAAAATTATATTAATTTAATGTAATTGTACCAATTTTTTTTTAACTCATTAGGTCATTTATAAAATACATAAAACAATATTCAAAATATTAAAATTGAGTTTATTTCGTGGTTTTTTTCACGACACAAGACAGAAAAACCATTGCACTAGAATGACCGCTTAAATTAATTAATTCCGACTTTCTCATATTTTATAATTTCTATTTCTACCGTTCCCTAAATAAAATTCGATACTCAGTAGTAAGTATTCCTACAGGAACGAGTATCTACTTATGTTAGGATTTCTTCTTTCTACATTCCTCGACGACAGCATTGACACAATTCCTCCCAGATTATCGAATCGAGGTCGTTCACCTGATAACAACAAATACACTTTCGGTATACTTCAGGCTTAACTCTACTAAGTTTAACTTTTGTCTCCGTTTTTACCCATGGAACGCGGTATTTTCTCGAGGGACGCGCGCACGTTCGTGGCAGCGTTTCCAACAACGTAAACCAAAACAATGGTCGGAGCAAGAGGTTCACGCAGCGCAGAAAGAACCCCACTCGAATTACTCCGAAGGACAAACAGTCGGCGAAAACGGCGGCCTTTGTCTCTCGCAGACCCCGTCGACGACTAGCTCGCAGTTACTTCCTTCCTTTCAACGTTGCTGATTACATGCCTACCAAGAAAGCCAACAAGGTGCCGGTCCAGCAAGATTAATCTTGGCGGACCCGTTACGCCCGGGAGCTTCGTCAGGTGGATTTACTTGGACGATGCTTTTTACACAGACATTGTGAACAGTACAGAAAATGCAGAAAGTCACGGAGTATATCACAAAGTTGTTTAAAATACTTATCGTCAGCGTTGAGTACTCAATTTTGAGTATTATGTTTTATCCGCAATTCAAAAAAATTAATATGTTGTTTCTGGAAGTCCATCAGCTACTCAAATTCCTTAAAAGGTAAATCTGCAGCCTATCCGATAGCTGATTTACTTTTCCCAGAGACGAATCTTAAGATGACAGTTCAATGGTTTATTGCACATTACGAAAATAATCCCTTTAGACAGATATTTTCATTGACTGCATCGACACAGCTTTGATCAGTCAGTTTGAAACACTCTACGTAGATAGGCCAGGAAGTACAGTTGCCAGGAGAAGAGTGGAAATAGAAGGCGACTCGAGAGACGGTTTACACGTGAAGGGTAGGTGGTTGACGTTCAAAAGGGAAACTAAACCGTCGCGCGGAATCCCCGTGACGAGTGCCAAAACAACAAAGGCATTGTTTGTTAATCGTTGGTCCGCGAGCAATGACTGCGCCCAATTTTGGGAGGAGTTTGTAACCATTGTGCGTTTGGAAGTTTCAGTAACTCTATCCTTCGCCGCTCCCCTTTCTTTTGTTGCCATTCGCCAGTCGACCGCATAAAGTGTGCGTCTGTTCCGTGTACGCATACGCTTACGTTCGCCGTGCTTCTGTGTTAATAGACGAGGATACTCGTTCGTGAGAGGATAGGGCGATGAGACGCGACAACGTGATAGAGCTGGGGTTTACGTGGTCGAGCTTTATTTACTGTATGTAAGCACCGCGCTCAACAAACTGGTCGAACCATGCAAGGTTTGCGGCTTAAATCGATCCTGGCGGTTTAAAAGGATAAATCAAGTACAAACTGTATACGTGTTTAGAAATTTAGGAGCTTGTGTTCGGTAACAATCTATTAACAGACTAAAACAAAATATGAATCAGCATCTACAACTTGAGAAATTAGTGATGAATCTTCTACAGAATTCTCTTTGACTCTTCGTCGTCACATGGATCAAAATTACCCAACATTAGACTTTAGAAAAAATATAATCGAAGCGACACCTATAATAGCCCTGTATGTGCCTTTTAATGAGGCTTTAAAATGTGCTATACAAAAAAGAACAATATCTATTCCTTTACGAGCCAATAAATTGATTTTTTTTGTATTATTGCACAATTTTTCTTATTCAAAAGCTGCCGCTCTATGACATGCTAAATAAATAACTTTTTTGAAACTTGCACCTAAAAAGCAATTTTTTTTTCTTAAAGTACCACATTTCAAGAACATCTCTAATTTTTAGCAAAAAATATTGCAATGTAAAGAAGTTACACTTATTTCCACAAAAATATTCTTTTTTTGGTAGTTTCAGGATGAAAAAATTTTGTTGAACGCGGAAACATTTAATTCCTTAACTTCTTATTATCACATCATATTGTACAATACTCAGATTTTATCCAGAAATTTTCACAATTGAATATCGCTATTATTTTCTTACTAATTTTACTCACTTTCAACCATTGCTTGAAAATTAAGCCGGATCAGGATATCTCAGTGTGACAGTCGTGTGATAATTGATGATTAAAGAAGGAGTGCATCGTACCTTCCCTTTCATTCCAAATTTTTAAAAAGTATTCGCGTTCAAGACAGCGCAGAAAAACTCGTGCTCCATCTTTCATCCGCAAAGTAAGTCTATATTCCTCTCTGGAACCATTAAACTTCATAACAAGGTAGCAGGAATATTTTTGTACTTCGTAATGACTCGCGTGTGGTGGGAATGACGAATGGTGGTGTCGGGAATATTTCAATCAATCGGGGAAGGGTAAATCCGACGAATATTGTGTGCGGGAGCTCGAAAGGCATAAAACATTTCCTCGCGGAAGTTTTTTTTCGGTGTGTCTGATGGGACTCCTGGTCGGATGAAGTGAGTTACGCTGAAGTTGTCCCGCGCGGATTTTCCTCGTGTATTCCATTCCACGAGTTCGCCTCTTGCTCGTTTGCGTTCGCGAGCTTGTTTTGTATTGGCGTACCCGTGAACAGCGTACCCGTGCCAGAATCGACGCGAAAGAACATTACAACTGTGGGGGAGGACGGAGGGTGAAAGGTGACGCAGTGCCGTTGACCTACAGTCCAACTTTTGCGACGCTCCGCCTGTCGCATCTTCGTTTCTTCCCCGATTTCCAATCGGACTTTGACTATGTTCTGCTAATTTAATTAAAGATACGGATGTACGTATTGATCCTTACTACTCTTCAATATTTACGGAAATTTTCTAGATTCCAGTTGCTAAAATTGCAATTTATAATTTTTACAGCCATGAGAAAGATATTGGTAAAGAAACCGTTCCTCGCTCTTTTCAGTTCCCTGTGAATCAGTAGTCAATGTCAATACTAACGCGGACATGTTCGGGACTTACTCGCAAACGTTTGGAAGCGATAAGGGAGGGGGAGGAGTGGTAATTTGGTACACAAGCGTAATCGTCAGTTTACCTATTCCGCGAGATTTAGATTCGATACGTTAATAAATTAGCGGAATGTCGAAGTTTCGCGGGCACTAAGTTAAGTATTTACTTTAAACTGAATTTTCAACGAATACAGCCGGCCCCATTAATTGCCGGAAGCGATATATTTCGACGCTCGATAAACGCCCGCTCGCGAGCAAGCTCATAAAAGAGGACTTATTGACGCGAAAGCGTGTACAAACTGTACGATAAATTGGCATCGTGTAACCGCTTGCGAATTCGTAATTGGAGCACTTAATGTGTTCATACATTACGCTGTGCTAATAAGTAGGGGGACATTGTTAAATTAATGGCACGCGATTTTGCGGAAAGACTGTGCATCATGGTGCGCTGCATTAATCCGGGTCAAGTTGCGAAATGTAAATAACGCGAAATATTTTAAATGCTTTGTCAATATCGTTGCGGACACTTCTGCCATCGGCTTTTGATGAGAAACTTGTACTCGTGAGCAAATGCGAGCAAAGTTTCTTCGCGTCAAACGTTGCAGTGTATGATACGTGATACACTGTTTGGCGATGTCGCCAGTTACTTTACCTTCGATGCGTTAGCTAATTAGACGATGTGATACGTGTGCCAGAAATTTAGGTAGGCTGTCATGTAACAGTCCATGCTTAATGAAGAGCAGAAGTTCCTCCCTTCACGAGGTATCTTATTTCTCTTTCGGAAATTCGATTACACCGTATGCCGATACTTCGTGTTCGTACAACATACGTCATTAATAAAACGATAGTTGGAGGCAAGTTTAATGAGATTTATTATGGTAAACAGAGTACGTCTAATCCATGGGACGTGCGAGGTGTTTCGAAGTGTCTCGAGTTTATCGTTATCCTTGAAACATAATAGCTCAAATTTCTGGGCATAGTACTCGACGATGTTTATCGGATTCATTGTGAGCCGGTGATGAAACAGGATCCGCTTTTCATATCACGTTTACGTTTCTTGCGTCAAAAGATGTCGCAGACATTAAGAAAATGAGGACATACATTACTGCAAGGTGTAATTATGTCTGTTACATGTGCCGAGGAGCACATTCGACTAGTTACAGCGAGGATATTCTACGAGATAAGGGTCTGTTGTGCATCCAACATAATCCACCTATTGTCCTTTCGAGTGACGTATGTATAATGGGCTGCCGTACATGATAACTAATCATAATTTAATATTAAAACTGTCATCACTGGTTAAATGACCAATTTCAAATTTCTGATCAAAATTTGTAGGTAGAACATTCTATTGATTTCTGTCATTCTGTGACTTTTTCTATCTTATGAAGATAATTGATTTCTTAAGTAATAATAAATTTTGAAAATAGGAAGGTAAGAGTTGACCTTAAAATAAAACTGATAAGATGAGTAAACAGAATTCGGTAAAAATCCGCAGGTTAGAAAAATCTGAAAGGGACTGAAATGCAAGGTAACAACATTTCCGAAAAGTTTCTTTTACGTCGCTCCGTGGCCGAATATCGCTCGGGCAATATTGATCTGCCCTTCGATATCGCGTTTCAACAAATTTACTCATGACATTCTATCTTCTTGTCGCGTGTTCCCTCTTTCGCTTTCATCAACTTTGAAATCGGTGCCACTGGCATAGGGAGGATACCTCTTTTCATCTGGCTGTCTGGCCGGGCTTCCTGTCATTTACGCCGGTACTTCTAATTAATCAGCAGACACTTTACCTACTTCTTGCCCCCGGTATCACTGTCTGCTTTGATTTCGTTATGTTTCTGCGTGCTGGCGTGTAGTATAATCCGCACTTGAATTGCCCCAGCATGCGAGTTCCTCGTAATTACTAGATACACGTCGAGCACGGATCCTCGTTTCAGACCCAGTTCCAGAATTTCGAACTCGGTCATTCATAAATTAATCCTAGAGAATAATTACAGAACTTCTCCCCTCTGTTTAACTCCGCCGTCGTATCAATATTTGCGCCTTGGGGCCTTTTTATTTGTATTGGATGAAACTCGATATTACTTCCGTCTGGATACTCTATCTGAATTTGTGTATCAAGCCGCTGGGCATCCCAATAGCGATCGCAAATAGTGTGGCATTTCAATATCTTCGTTAAAAGACATCGAGTTGTGGTCGTGAGGCAAAACAACTTAAACCAAGTCCTCAAAGAAACTCAAATTTATATCTTAATCGAGAGATCCGGAAGATAAAATTCGTTTTTAACAAAGAGGAAGCACTTGAAATTCAAAACTTTAAACACAAATGTCACAAACATCAATTCTTGATTTAAATAGTTATCATAGTAGTGGTCTAAATAGACTCAGTACAGCTTTTCGACAATGGTTACTCAAGAACTAGTAGTAATCAACTCTGAATACTTTAGATTATGATGAGATAATAAGAAGTCAAGGAATTTAATGATATCACGTTCAAAAGAATTTGTCAAAACTGAAAATACCAAAAACGGACAATTTTTGTGAAAATAAGTAGAACTTTATATTGCAATATTTTTCACTGAAAATTTAAGGTGATATTGAAATATTGTACTATAAGCAAAATTGTTTTATAGTGCAAATTTCAGAAAAAATATTTATTTAGCATATTGCAGAGGGGTGATTGTTAAATAAGAGAAATTGTAAGGGTGTATAAAAAGTAATGGACACCCGTGATAGGGGTGAAACTAGACCTCGTGGTCGATAGACATTTGTAAAAGATTCGCGCCGCAAAATTGTTTATAACAATGAAAATGGTTGTTAAACTTTTTTATTGCATGAATCTATTCCACTCGACGAGTTGAGAAAAAGTCTCAAAGGAGCCATATGCCGGAAATGCACCGTTTAGACGCTATAAAGCGTTAAAGTTTACGCAAAAATGCGATTGTGTAGCGCTACACACGCAAAGCGAAGCGCGTTCGTATACTAGGGGCAACGGCAGTTCTGACCTACCTCGCAGAGCTAGAAAATCGATATCGACGAAGGGATTCTTCCTCTCTTTCTTTTTTAGTGGTTCCTGTCCTTCTCGATCTTACGCACACGCGTGACTGTTGACCTTCGAACGGACAAGCGGTCCTCCTTCTCTTTCTTAGTGGGCCCTGCTTCTCTCGCTCGCACTCCCTGCTTCGTCCGTTCGGAGGTTAACAGTCACGCGTGTGCGTAAGATCGAGAAGGACAGGAACCACTAGGAAAGAGAGAGAGGAAGAATCCCTCCGTCGATATCGATTTTCTAGCTCTGTGAGGTAGGTCAGAACTGCCGTTGCCCCTAGTATACGAACGCGCTTCGTTTTGCGTGTGTAGCGCTACGCAATCACAATTTTGCGTAAACTTTAACGCTTTATAGCGTCTAAATGGTGCATTTCCGGCATATGGCTCATTTGAGACTTTTTCTCAACTCGTCGAGTGGAATAGATTCATGCAATAAAAAAGTTTAACAACCATTTTCATGGTTATAAACAATTTTGCGGCGCGAATCTTTTACTAATGTCCATCGACCAGGAGGTCTAGTTTCACCCCTATCACGGGTGTCCATTACTTTTTATACATCCTGTACAATAATACGTAAAAAACAATTTATTGACACGTAAAGGTATAGATATTATTTTTCTTTAATTATTATGAAGGATTTGGATAAGATTAAAGAGACGATTAAATTCTATTTCGTAAGAATAACAATATACATATACATCGTGTCCCATTTGAGTGGCTCTCCCTGAATATCTGCTATTACTCATGGCACCGGAAACTTTTTAAACAAAGGTTGAATGATACCGACGTGAACATAATCTTATATTAATAGCTTTTTTGTAGGTTGCGACATAAAGGACACGAAGTTCAACTTTACTTGTTTAAATGGAACTATATATTTTTTAATGCATTGATCGATGGCAAACCGTAAGTTTAAGACTTAGGAAATTACACACACACTCATCTCAAGCGACTCCATTCGTCTCAAATTTCTACAGACATTCCGATTTTCACTTAAACATTCAATCCCAGTTGCAGTTCAAACACTCATTCTTCACACCAGACACTTAATTCAAGCATGAAATTACACAATCTGCAAAATAAAATTGTTAATTTCTGCACTATTTTACTTACATTTTAACCCTGTTTTACGTCGGAGGGTAAATATTAACATTAATATCCATCGGTTCCCTCTATAAAGTTTCCGCCGAAGAAGATCATTTCAGAACCCCATTTCATATGCACCAATTGAATATTTTCTATCCAAGCAGGATCAGTTTCACAAAGCTTCTTAGAAGTAATTCAACTCTGCCCACCCGCAGTTCCGTCAGAAATCAATTTTCGTTCTATTATTCCTTCAGCATCCGGTTCAGTTCCGTTCGTCAGCGAGACAGCAGCGGGTCCGTACAAGTGGGCGATATTATTTTGTGCCCGAGAAAGATCTATTTGAATTTCTATCAGATGGTCGCACGCAAAACGGTCGGGGGAGGAGGAGGATCCAATTGCGGAGAACCAGAACGCCACGAAAATGGAACGCGCGATTTGGGGGTTGTAGGGAGGGAAGAGTTGGGTCAGGAAAATTTTACAGGACCGGCCGAGCGGTACGCTAAACGCCGCGGGTAGAACGCGGCCAATTTTCCTTTTGTTATTCGGTTTGGCCGGTTTTTGTCAGCTTAGTGAATTACCTGACAACGCCGAAATTAACTGGCCGCCTCGGTAAAACGTTTCGGCGATTTACTAATTTCAATTTCGCAACGACGAAAATCGGCGTGCATAAATTCAGCTGGTTTATATTAAAGGGAACGCGCGTGTCGGTCCACAGGCGATAAATTGTCCCGCCGTCGCGCGGCTAAAAGTCAAATACAATAATTTTAGTAAAATCGTTGCCACTACCCCCTCAGTGGAAATAACGATTATACGACTGTGCAATATTGCGCTCGACTGGGGGGCAGAGGCCGTACTACTTTGAGCGATGTCGCGTCATAACTTCTCGCGGAGATAATAGGGACAGAGAAGCAGGAGAGGAAACGCAATTTGATTTTACGCCGGTACGCGACATTAATTAAAAATGAGTCCCTCCTGTTTCAACGGAGCATAATTACGCTGCGGCGGCCGCGCGCATACGAATTCCAAGGTATATCCGAATTTAACAAAGCGCAAGAACCGGTCCAGAATGAACGCTCACAGCGGTTTGCATTAATTAAAAGTTCACGATAACTGAGCAGGATGAATCGTTCTAATTGAAGTCCGTGCGGCAAGAACGTGAAGGGATGTTGAAAAATTTGTAGATTCTGGTCAGCCCCGGTAAAAATTTCGAGTCCAGGGATGTGGCGCAGAAATTCGCGCCGCGTAACGTCGAAAATAAACGTGAACTTCATTTTCCACCGTTTCGACGGTTGTAAATGTTGGTAATTGAACTTTTGACGAAGTCGTGATTCCGTGAATTCTCGTTCACCGAAGTTCGGCTTTGACGGAAAGCGAAACCATCAAGCGTGGAATTGCCTTTACCGTTAGAAAAGTAAAATAAAAAAAAAAAGTTCAGGGAATTTCGGCTGCGAGGACACGCGTGACTGGGCGCGACAGGGGGTTAGTTTAACCCCGGATACGTCTTACGTTTCGTATCTTATTTCAGTATTTCTCAGTGTGGCTGCCGCGCCAAGTAAAATCAGGATGAAGCTGGTGGTTCTTGATCTCGCGACTTTAATGGGAAGCTCTTAGTGAACCGCGGATATAGGGACGTAGTTTCCATTATCCGGTCACAACGAAGTCCTTTAGTCCTTTCCTGAAGACGACGTCCTTCGGAAATTGGAAAATATATCTCGTCGCGCAAAAAGGTCAACACGGTGTACCTGGACGTGGGAGCAGCGAGATTTTTCCAGGAAGCTGCTTACGACCGTAACGTTTGATTTATCATAGATGTACGTTACGCCACGTCCTACTATACAGAATTAACTGTACTTTCGATAACTTATCTCGGTCGTTTTTTTACCTCGCTTGAAATACCTATCACAACATTTCTGCAACTCGATTAATTGCTGAAGCATGGTACGCGTGCGTCTTCGGGATCTCTGATCAGGAAGGAACCGTTTCGCCATTAATTTTCGGTACGTTCAACGCGTTCAGTAATAGCGCGGGAGCAGTGGGACGGTTTCTTGAAAAAATGTAATGCCTACAGCAGCTTGCTCCCAATCTGTACACCTCCGGCTATTTCACAGTTTGCCTTGCTGTTTTCGTTTGCTTTTCTAACCAGTCGCCTTTTCCTTCGCCGTTACTGTCCCGCAGGGTCGCTTATCCAATCGTGCCGGATAACCACGCGCAGGAAGTGGAAAGTGTCCACCGCTTCACAAGAAGGCAGGAAACATCTCTGCACGCGGATTTTATTTGTTTTGTCATCCGAGCGAACGTAACGCCAGGCACTGGGAAATTGAAGTTTACCAAGGTAACCTGGAATTCCGCGTAGCCGTGGCGAGTTTCGTATTTGGGGAATGTTCATTTGCTCAGCAGTTAAAATTCTTTCAAGATCCCGCGGAAAGATTTGAGTGTTCAACAAGCAAAATAATACAGAGAATCTATTGTTGTTGTTATAGGGTTCGCAAAAACTAATTCTTTCTGCATTCATAACGTAATATTGCAATCGTCTGATAATTTCCGATACTGATAGGTTCTCTCCATAGTAATAAGAGGATGGTTTAGAAAGTCTCATCACACGTGTCACGAGTAGGCAATCCTTCGCGCAATATGTAGATGCGCGATTATTCCGCATTGAAAAAGTAAAGTATTTTAACTGCAAACGCAGCAGAAACCGAGATTACTCTTCTTCTGGCCCCGACAAATCTTCGCGGAACAATGTTTTGCCCTTTCACCGGGATCTGGTTCCGTTCTTTTCAACGGCCGCGCAACCTAGCAACCTAATAATAATTCCAACAGATAGTAGCAACGGCACGGCATTCAGAATGGCCATCGTAAGTCGCAGACATTTTTCTCACGTCCCGCGACTGCTTCTCCCTATCATGCATTATTCCCTTTCGTTTTTCCACGCGCTCGCTGTCTGTTTGCTTATTTCTCTCGCACACACCCTTTACCGTTTCTTGCCTCCATCCCTTTTTCTACCGGCGCTGCGCGCCTTCCGTCTCTGCCGTTTCCAGTCGGGCCAAAAGGAACGGTCAAAGGCTCGCAAAAGATTGTTCTGCGACTTACGACAGTCATCCACGGATGCTATACGTCTGCTACGATTTCATATTCTCGCGTCTACTCGTTGAGACGTGTCTCGCCTCTCAGAGCCGCGGGCTTCAGAGAGAAAGAGAGAGAGAGAGAGAGAGAGAGAGAGAGAGAGAGAGAGAGAGAGAGAGAAAGTGGTCTTATGTCCTCGGGTCCGAAAATATGTAGTATTTACCCGATGTCTCGCTTTCGGAGTTGTCATTGTCAGTTCTTTGAACTTTGATACACCATTTTCACACCTTCGTGACTCGAAATACGACGAATGAAATATTTCTTATTTGCAGTGCCACGTTTTATAGCAAACAGGATCAAAATTCATTTATGAAATGAAACATTGTTTTTGTTTTGGATGGTTTCACGAGAGGTAGAGTATGTTTTCAGGAATGTTTGGGATTACGAAATTCGAGAAGTTATTCAGTCATTGATTATCCTGTTTTTGCGAAGAATGATTTTTCTGCAACGTATGTGTACCTGATGAATAATCAAAATCGATATTCAAGACAACAAAGCTTCGTACAAGCAATTCTGTTTAATAGTTTTAATTTAACCTTTTTTTTCTTAGAATAATTTTTTCGTAAATTGTAATATGATTTTTTTTAGTAGCAGCAAAACAGCAAGATGTGCTGTATAAATAGTATAATATAATGTCTTTACGAGTAAATGTGAAAGGAGTGATTAGAATGATTCAAATAAAAAATTTGTGTTTGATCTTGAAATCAAATTGGTGACATAAGTGAAGCAAGTTCATTAAAAATTCGCTGCCTGGAAACATTTTTAAAAGAGAGTAAAAAGCTCTGAAAAGTTTCTTTTATGTTGCTTCGTAGCCAAATATTACTCCGAAAATGTTATTGTTGCATATTGCAATGCAAATTATAAGCAGTGATAAATATTATACAACTATTCTAAACTCCGTTCTAAATAAGAGTGTAAAGCTACGTCTGCACTATATAACAAAACACGTTATATAACAAAGTTATAAAACTTGTGAGAAAACGAAAAAAGAAAAATATTATATAACATAGTTATATAACACTTATATGTCAGAAATTATATGATTTCGAAATTTTGCCCTTGACGATTCTGGAGTAAGTGCCGTGGGGTTTATTAAAATCGCTTCAAAAGTTTGTTTAAAGAGCTAGAGTTTAACCACTGGATTTATTTATTTTTTAACAACAAATCTTGCTGTGCTATCTAAACATCCTCCACGTTTGAAATCATTGATGTGAGAAATGCTGAGAAACAGTACTAAATGCATAATTTTGTAACAAGTTATAAAAATATGTTATATAATAAAGTTATAAAATAATTTGTTATATAACACTGTTTTGTTACACAGTGTAGACGCAGCTTAATTGTTCTGCGCATCGGATTGCTATTTTCTGTCTCCTTCCACTCTACCGACTGCTGGTCACTTCCTACGATTTGTAGATATCGAACATTGGTAACGTTATGAGCTGTTAGATATCTAGGAGACGCGTGAATAACCAGCAGCAATCGAAAACGGACATGTTAGTGTGCAGATTGGTCGAAAATGAGTTCACCAGCAGTTGGATTTTTACTTGGAATACAGTTTAAGATTAATATCATGTTGCATTGTCTTGTATTATAGGATACTATTTCGAAAAAATTTGATTTATATCTTACATATTTTTTGCATACGTTTTAGATAAATTTTGCACATACAGTAACTCAAAGGTTCGCGCACATGTATTCCAAATATTCGTAGGCTGTGAACTCCAAAGTATATTTTTTTCTATCAATTTATGTCATTCCAGCCTCCACGTTTCATTATTTCTCAGTTTCCATAACTTTTATTGTGCAAAGCCAAATACCTTTTAGAATTTAAACAAACTTAACATACTGTTTGTGAACAAATGTATGAGTCACTGTATGTGACACATTTTGATATATAGAATTTGCATAAATATTCGCTAAATAAATTATTTGAATCCACGAAATACCGACTCAGTGGACTCAAAGGGTTAAAGATTCACTTCCGAAACTCGCAATTTCAAAGAATATTAACCACGTTTCTCGCTGCGGTACGTAACGTTCCAGTACCGAAACCTCCAAACTGAGGCTATCGTAGACATTGAGAGCCGATCGAGGAATCGGTTCATTGGCAAATCCCTTTCGTCGCGCTAGATAACACGGCTGGTGGCGGTATCGGGGGCGGTATCGCCCCCGTTCCTCCCGCGTCTCCTACTTGGCGGGTAGGACGGCGCAGGAAACGGGCCGTAGAGCTTTGCGAGAATGGTTAGGTCGTAGGGGCGGAAGGTCGGGCAATAAATTTCGTCGAATTGTGACGGCCGTCTCCTACTTTCGCGGCGCCATTGTGGAAAAGAACAGATAGAAGACCGTTTCCGCAGTAGGCCGTGCGAGAACCCTGCCCTCGCGTCTACGTATGCGCGGGCGTGTCGGTGAACTCGCAGCAAGATAAAACAGTTCCCAGGCAGAGGTGAGCACCAGATTCACTGGAAGAATTATTGTTCGAGGTTAATGAAGTGTCGCCTGGGAAGATATCGCGCGTTTTGACAGTGGAAACCGGGCCAGTTGGTGTTCCGAGTGCACCAAGAAAGTCTTAGACACGGACTCGGGATCCAGGAAAATGAATCACCGAACAGAAGATCTGGCGACAAAAACGGTACGAATCTGTTATTGAATTTTGGACGAAAACTCGGAGAACGTTGCACCGGGTGGATGATAAGCGTTCGGAATCGTTTGGAACATCTTCATTTCACTATGTAGTTCAGGGAATGCCTCGAATGGTGGTCGTCGCGAAATGTTCAACGACACGGAACAACGGCTCGTTCCTGTTCATCGGATCATACGTAATGCAGCGAAAAATGCAAAAGCCAGCGTTACTTGCAAATACTAAGCCCCGGGTCCGTGGTAAATGGTTATTGCAGCCGGAGAACCATCCTCCAACTGGTCGTCATACTTTAGCCACACACTAGTCGAGTAGAAAGGGTCGCATTCTTACAGCTATACAGGGGGTAACAAAACTGTTGCAGTTCCTTGAAAGGGGTGATTCCTGAGGTGATTTTAAGCAACTTTTTCCTTAGCGAAAATGTTAAATGAGGCTTTGTTAACGAGTTATTAACGAAAAACACCAACCAATCGGGGAGCGAGTACACCGGATTAATGATGGCGCAGGCTCCAGCTGTGAGTAGTATTGGTCAGCCATCGTCCGCGCCATCATTCATCCGCTGTACTCGCTCCCGGATTGGTTGGTGTTTTTCGTTAATAACTCGTTAACAAAGCCCCACCTAACATTTTCGCTAAGGAAAAAGTTGTTCAAAATCACCTCAAGAATCACCCCTTTCAAGGAACTGCAACATTTTTGTCACACCCTGTATAGACTGCGGCGTTTCGAGTGGACATTGTTAGCCGAGTAAAGGGTCGTTGTTCGCCGTTCGGAGTAACAATCGGTCGAACGCAATTTGTGTACACGGAAATCGGGATTGTTTCGAGTCCGCGGCACTAGGCGTCGATAATTCTCGGTCGTTTCAATTTTGATGTACGTTCGATCGATAAGTGTGCACTCCGCGGGGACGAATACATCGATACATAGCTTGTTTGCCAGTGGAACGGCGGTTGGTCCCCGGATTTTCCTGTGATCATAAGATGCGCGCGAATATTACGAGGTGGTTGATGTTACAAAGGTACAATGATTTGATTGCCTACCGGCAAAGGCGAGTATAATCAGGTAAACGGACCGAGTAATTATCATCGAAGAGGCAAATGCAATTTCGAATCGGGTCACAGCATGATGCGGCTCACTTGCCCGTCGGCCCTCCCTTTGACTATTTCCTGCGATCTTTCTGCTACTCGGTCATGCTTTCATCGGATCCGCTTCTCGTTTTTTTATCGCTTTCGTATCCCGGTACCGCTTTATCTTTGAATACTTTGCATGCCTAAGATAACACGCAGAAAGGCCTTCCGCTTGGAATTGCTGGGTTTAATTGAGTTCGGAGTTGCGGAATCGAGTTTGGACTACGTTCTATCGGTCAGAATATCTATTGGCTCGTGCATTATCCCATATCGTGCGCATGAATGCGTAATGGCGGCGTGTTTCGTGGAACGTTCTACTCCCCCTCGCCTCCTCTTAGCTTGCGAGCCTGAATTTAGTTCCTATCAAGCGTAGTTTCCGTTTCGCTCCGCGCGGCAGAACTACTGTGGACCTCGGTTAATTACTTTTGTCAAAAGATCCGACGGTCATAGGAATCGATTACTCCAATGCGTGCTTGGCTACACTTTCAATTTCCACGCCGGTATATAACGCCGGTCCATTCTCCCGGTTCCTCTGTTAGCGTCTCCGTAACGTCTTTCCTCCAGGATTTCTGGTTCAAAAGAGAGGGGAACGATCCGATCTTTATTGGAAGAAAATTCCACGGGTCGAAACAAAGGACGGCGGAAGTCCGCTGCAATACTCTGGCGATTCTAAACCATCGGTCGAAACGCAATAAAAAGGGGGATGCACGGAACCGATGGCACTTTTGTGCACGAGCTTTCTTTAAACGTCGTGTTATGACCGTCTTATTGTGTTTATCGTTGGACGGTGCCGTGTTCGTGTTCGGTGTGTAAAACGTTCCACGAACGCGCGGCTTTCGCTTCTGAATTTCTCCGCTTAAAACCGTCGGCAAGTTCGGGGAGGATGTGGGGAGAGAGGAATAAACTACGACCCAACGAACCGGTAATTATCATATTTCTTCCACATCCGGGGAAAACATGGAACACCAACAATGCCTCATTCTCTTCGCCGCTTAAAGAAACCGGTATTTCATCCGACCGAGGGGAAGAAAAATTAAGTTTTTACCCTTGCGATAACTTCGTCGCTTTTTTTAAAGTTGCGGGAAGTCGGTTCGCCTTCCTCGAGCGCGATATATCTCGCACGATACGGTCGTTCATTAAAGGTAGTCTAATTACGTCGCGATAAATAATGTCGCGGCGATTTACAAGCACTGTTTGTCAAGGAAGCGGATGAACGGCGAGTCGGAAAAGTTTCTCTGGAATCCGGTAGTCACTGCAAGTAAGTAGTGTCGCAAACATTTGCTTTTCAGATTTTGCAATATTCTGAATGCCAATTAAATTCTTGATGATGGATGACATTGGATGCATCATGATATTAATTAATGCAAAAACATTTTCTCGAGTTTCTTTCCAACATTCGATAACAATTATACATGGAATGGGTTAGGGTACAGTGAAAAAGACAATGAAATTGCGAAAGAAAAAGAAATTATTAAGTTACTTGAAAGATTTTATTACTATAAAAAACATGTAACATATTGTATATTATACAGCATACATTGCATAATATACTGTATATTCTTAAATTAAAGTTTTCTATGAGCCCCATTAATAGTTGAAGAATAATTTTTTTCTTTTTGTTTCTGTTGCATCGTAATACAAATATACAGGGTGTCCCAAACTCGACGTGGGAGTCGGAAATGGAAGATTCCTGGGGTGATTCTAAACAACCTTTTCCTTTACGAAAATTTTATCCGAAGCTTCGTTAACGAGTTATTAACGAAAAACATCGGCCAATCAGACAGCGAGTACAGCGGATTAATGATGGCGCCGACGATGGCAGGCCAATACCACTCAAAGCTGGGACGCGCGCTGAAATTCATCCACTGTATTCGTGCTTCTATTGGTCGGTGTTTTTTGTTAATAACTCATTAACAAAGCTTCCGAGGACATTTTTGCAAAGGAAAAAGGTTGTTTAGAATCACCCCAAGAATCTCCCATTTCCGGCTCCCGCATCGAGTTTGGGACACCCTGTATATTTTGTATTTATCAAGTTCAGTGGCCATTGCGCGTGATGATTCACGAAACCTCTAATAATCTGGATTAAATATAGCTAGAGGAACCGAAATTCGAAACACATTGACCACAGCGCGCAATATATTGACGAACGCTGTCCTCCGCGCAATTGCCCGGCAAAATCAGATTTCGCAGTCGGAGGAAGGCTTATCCTTTGCCATGGAAATGCGAAATCGCAACTCAGCCAACGAAGAGAATCGCCGCGACAGGACAATGTTAAATGATGCATTTCCCCAGCATCTGATCTGATTTAGTGCCCTCAATCTCCACTGTTTACGTTAATTGCTTGCGCTTTGATTAGAGAGGGTCGATCGGGTTGGCCTCCCGTGCCGCCTAAAATTAATGCCAGCGATTCACGTCCACGCACGATAATGTCAGGAAACGGCGCGGTCCGACGGTGGCGAACGGGGGGTTGGGGTAGGCGGGGGTGGCAGCGCATCCGCGAAATTAAAGCAGCCGCGTCCGGTAATTCCGAATGCGGCTACGCGCTCGAAGCGGATTCTCGCGAAAACGAAAGGGAACCCCTACCCGTTCCTCTCCTCCGCACGCGGGCCGGTGATTAAACGTATTACCCTGGGCGTTCCTCCAATTAACGGAGAGCCGACTTAAAAATGAACGAGCCCGCCTGGAAATCCTTAGACGGGTAATTGATTCCGTTTAATGCGTCTATTGATTACCTATGCGGATGTTAATTCGATCCCGATTGGAACTGTTTAACTTTTAATTGGAAACGGTCGTGACGTTCGCCCACTCCTCGCCGCGCGGCCCGTTCCGTATTCTCGATCGGGACTCAATGGGATTAGCCCGGCGCGGCGGAGGGTATGCGAGCGCGGAACCCATTCGCCCTGCGGATTAGCTTTCCCCCGGAAGTTTATCAGTTAACGCCGAGTCAAGTTACGCGAGATCAACACCGGATAAATCGCCGTAATACGAACGGCGTTGTATCGTTTTCCCGGACGATAATTGGCACCGAGTTGCCCAGTGTTGTGTCCGTCAAGATCGACCATTAATCCTCGCACGGTGAGAGGAGGGAGACGATGGTGGGAGAGTCGCTAATTACGAGTGGGTTCCCTCGACGGCCATATTTCTCCGTGCCACCTCAGTGAATATTTCTTCCGTTTCAGTAAGTCAATCCCTTCGTCGAATCGACGTACCGTATCGGAACGTAAAATGCGCGTTTTCATTAATGGGGAATCGAGTGACGGGTTTTTATAGCGAAAAGCCCTTTTGCCGTGGCAACGGGCAAGCAAGAACGCGATACCGTCGTATCAATGCCGGGAATATTATGATATTTATGCAGCGACGCATGTTCGAAGCGATCGCGATACGGGTATTATTTTACCGTGATAGGGATGGGTCTTGACCCTTTCCCTCTGATCGGTTTCAAACTGGAAAACATCACGTGTACCGTTCTGTTTTGCAAATATATACGCGACGAAAGATTTGGTTAATAGACTGTAATATATAGGGGCGGGATGCATAAAAAGGTAAATTACGCGCGAAAAATGGATGATTTACGCTGTTCAGAAAATGCGGGGCATCGCATTATCCACCGATAGTCGTTCCATATACGAAACGAAAAAGACTCCGTTATATAGAGATAGAGATCGCGTGCTTGTACAGCTCGGTGCACATCTTGATTCAATTCCACTTCAATATTTATAGGCAGTTGCCCATAAATCCATGATTTGTGGGGATTCAAGTGCATTTCCACTAACGGCTGGCTTTCCAAAAGTGCTTGCACCGTTAGTGCGATGAATTATTAGTCTACGGAACTCGAAATGAAAGCAATTATGGTCGCTGCGCAAAGCCATCGTAAATACACAGAAGATACAACAAGCGGGCGTACGTATAATTTTAAAAACGCTTCATTTGTCAGAATATTTGCCAAAGAACTGGGTCGATGAATGTAGTTCGAGGGATTTCGAACAATGGATATTTTTTTTTTGTTTCGTCGATGCATGTAGGTTTTGTAAAAATGGACCAAAATTGCTACCTTTCAACGTTTTATAATTTTTGCAGTACGGTTTATTTTATTTGATTTAAGTAAATCCCTGAAAATTGAGAGCAAAAGGATATATTTAGCGTGGAGGGATTGCAATTTAACTATTAAACTGCAGAGTTTTAAGCAAATTCATGTATTTGCAGATATAAACAAAGAGCAAAAGCTTGAACAATAGTGTGTCTTATTTTTATAATAATGTATATTTTATGCATGTTTTGTGTATTTCAGAATCTATAAATATTCTTGAACGTTTTTTAAACTGAGTGGTTTAGGAATTATCTGTTACACCTAATCTATTACAAATTACAATATTTCGTGAACAGTATTATGATAAGATAAAGGATCATTTTTTAAGAAGCAAAGAAATACACAGGTTTGATTATAGAGATTTTTGTATAAATAAACGGTGTTTTGTTCAAAAACATCTGTGATATTATAACTCAATAGAAAAAATCTTACATCAATCGAGCCCCTTAATTGACAAGTGAAGTAAGTCCCTTTTGTTAGTGTTGAGAAAATTGGACTTTTATGCAATACTTTATACAAATGAAGAGCAGAATGTAGCTTCTCATTAAGAAAATTAGATGGAGTAATAATTATGGTAACATAATTGAATAATAAACTAATTCACATTATTAATAATAAACTGAAGTCATTATTTCACATTTTTCTGTAACGATTTTACTTGTAATGCAACTCTGACTCTTATGTTTTTATTGATATGAAAGAAAATATGTGTAAAATAAATTGATAGATGATTTGAATACTCGTAATACTATTTATTGTTGTAGTAGACTCATTTTTCATAATTTTGGACTTAGGCCATTTGTCAATTAAGGGGCTCAGTTGTCAGAAATTGAGTTATTAATTAAACGAGTAAATACTAAATTGTCAACTTTTTCCATTGCTTGAAATTATTCGAACGAATTTTATTAAACCAGCAATGTAGAAGTTTTCTGACACACAATTATTCGAAGATTACGTTGGCACTTTGAAGAACTCCTCGAGACATTGAGGCAGCGATTCTCGTTTTCTAAGCGCGCACCGAGCCACACAGCGAGTTGCCTCGCCGACGTAATATCTTGGTAGCTGTCACATATACCGAGAGCGATGCTGCAGACAGTGTTCGCGTTCTGGTTTCCACTGGAGCACGGGTTAAAGAATCTTCACGTATGATGAAAAATCCGTCTTCGTCGGCGGGACGGTAATTCTTCCGTCGCGGCGGCGGCGGCGAGCGTTGCACGGCGAAACGTCTTCCGCGAATGGAAAGAAATCGTGTCAGGGTACGGAAAAGAGGAAGGGGAAAGAAAACCGAAAGCAAGAGAATAGCCCCGCAGGTATTTTCCAAGCCCTCGCGAGATAAAACTCGCGACCGTAATTCGAGTCCATTCTTCGAGCTGTCCAATTCCTTTGGAACCTGCTTACGTTTTCGGTCCGTTTTTGTGTTTAATTTCGCCCCTCGCCTGTCCCTGCGCTGTGTACTGACCGTAAAAACCCGGTCGTTTCCTCCTGGAACTGCTCCATTAACCCTGCCGAGAATACTCTTTGAATTGCTCCTTCGTACTTTCGTCCACTTGCATCTCAAAGGAATTACTATTTTATTCTGCTCCGCAACGTTTCCGGAATCGCGTGAAAACGTGTGCGGGCGGCCTCGCCCCCTGGAAAAGGTTGATAAATTCGTTCGGGGAAATAAAATAAGTTGGAAATTATATAGCCAGAGGGGACAAGCAAATGAAATATTTCCTTGAGGCGGGAAGATGTTCTTCCGAGGAATATCACTGAAAGGATATAAAGATGGCAGGAGGAAGGCTTCGTTCCAACGCTGGCCGCGCTTTTCTCTTTCTTTCTCCATTTCCGATCGAACCGGTGCGGTGGGCGGTGGGCTGTTTGCCATGACTTTGGACTCGAAACGATCCGACCTTCCATCGAAGTAGGTCGCGCGGCTCGTTTCTTCGTGATCTGAACGCGAAAGTGACGCGGAAAGGGCGCACGACGATATTAATGGGGTCGCTGTGGAGTCGAATCAAGGATATTCATAGGAACGCTAGAAAACGGACAACGTGAGCTGGTGAACTTGACGAAGGAAAGGCGAAATTTCATCGAGTAGAAATTCGTCCGAGAGAGATTTCTTCTTCCATCATAAATTAGATACGAGAGAAAATTCAGGGAAAAATTGTGCACCTACTTCGTTACAGAATTTTAGTAATTTCCCAGCCCGAAACGGCAGTCGTGATTATTTACGTTATCGAGAAATAAATGATTTAATACCTGAGAATTTCCACTGGCGAGTGGAAATACTTTTCCCTAGAAAAAGTTCACTTTGCTTGGACGATATTCATCAGTAGAAATTTCCATATTTGTAATAATTTATTTCTCGAAAGTGGAGTAGAAGTGTGCTTTGCAACTTCAACGTCTAAAAAAATAAAATTTGGAAGTTGCTCCTCAATGTCTCTTCGTTACTGTTAATTATAAATTAAGAAAGGTAAAAGAAGAACTATTTACCTCGAAAATTGCTTCAGCTTTAGCACCTTTATGCTCCATTTCTTTGCATTTATCGGGGTTGTTCTTTAAAAATATTCAAAATACAGATATAAAAGCTTCACTTGTATTTCCATTAACAATTGACTGTCTATCAAGGGTATTCAGCGCTTGCATTTGTCGCTAATGACCAGACACGGCAATAACTATTACAGTTCTCGGAACAGTTAACCCATAACTTTCGCATAACTGAAAGTTGGCGAACAGTTGCGGTTATTAGCCATCCGATAGGCGATACTATGATTGCAGACGAGACTAAATGTTACGCGGCACAATACGAATTCGAGTGCCATTCGCGTCTTCCGTGATCAGGATTTGAGTGGACGTTTGGGTCGATAAACGTCCGGCATAATTTCAGTTCGTCCTCACTGTTCGCATTCACTTCCGGCGGATCCATTCATCCGTTGTGTACGCGGGTAATTAAAAGTTTAGCGAATAATGTCGGGGAAAGGATCGGGAGTGAGCTTCGACGTCGCGTCGTTAACCATCGAAACGGAATAAAAGAAGGGAGAGACGACGTCGTCGGGCAAAGAACGAACGGAATGAAACTTTTAATGAATTTGTCCGAATAAGGAATCGTCACTTGCTACCGCGCAATCTCCTCGCACACCGTGTACAAAAATCCACTTTTTTCCATCGATACTCGTCCATCCCTTTTTGACTCCGGGATTATCTTTTCCATTAAGCTTTCTTTCGCCGTTTCGTCCCAGAAGCTGAATGTTGAATACGAAACTTTCCAGTTTCGGTCGTCGATATTAAAGAATTTTCCCACCGAATCGATACAGAAACGCCAAGAATTAATACGCTTCGCGCGAAACGTTTCTCCTATAGCGTCGTTCATCATTGAGAAGTTCAAGATGTTTGCTTAACTAGTGGAAAGTTATCGACCTCTGCGAAAACCTGTAATGAGCAATACGCTAATGACTTACGAAACGCCCGACTGTATATTTAAACACCTTTTGGAATAATTAATAGCCACTTGTTCCGGCTTTTATTTCATTACTGGAGCTGTTCTAATTAGTTTCGGAGGCTCTAATCTATGAAGAGTGAAGATAAAGGGGGCAAGGAGGGAAAATAGAAATCCTTCTTCTCCAACACTTTCGTAGTCTTTATTTTTGTAATTATGGAATATTTAGTATTAGGATAGATTTCAGTGTTTTTGTTTCGAAAAATCCCGAAAATAATAAGAAAAGCAGTTTCAGGTATCTAATTTAGTACTAAACAAGAAGAGAAGTGTGAATATTTTTTTATTATATCTATTTTACTTTAAGAAGATTATTTCAATGTTACGTATGCATCATATGCATGATTATTTTCTCGCTCTCACGATTCTTCGAGCTCGAGTCTGGCAAGGAGAAAACCCTCTTAACCTCCCCTTACCGCTTATCTCTAGATGCAGCTGCATCCTAACCGAAATTTTGAAGAAGCTGACGCAACTTTCGAACCTTCTAGAACTTTCCTTATTTGGAAAATTAGAGGCATCCCCACTCATTTTTCGGCCTATATAAACCCGTTGATTTCATCTCTCGGGGGTTCAGAATCGTACCGTCACGTTTAGAGACAACGTCGCGTCACATTCTCTAGAGTCGAATATTGTGAGATCGGGCTAAAGTTCCCCTTCGAATCTAAACTAACCTTATAGGATCCGCGAGTCGGCATAAATTTCTATTTGGCAATTCTTTCTAAATTCACTCTTCCTCCGCATTGCCAGTGCGTGAAAACCGAGCACCAACTACTATTTGGTAAATTCAATATATTTTTAATATACACATTCGTGACAAACACTTACACGATACACTTGTATTTAAAGACTGATTTACAATATATTTAGAGTTAACTTTTAAATTCTGAGTTTAAGTTTGAACCTACGATCTAACTCCACAATCCTTAATAGTAATCGAACGTACCCACACGAAGTATAACTTTACCGCTCGAGTTATATTTCTAATTTTATTATTTCAAAGTTACGAAGCTAAACTAACAATCCTGCGGCTCCCTAATTTCGCATTAGGTTCGTCCGCATCTGACTCCATTTCCTAGAGGCTCCCTGATTTCGCATCAGGTTCGTCCTCGCCGTCAAAATCCTAGCAGCTCCCTGACGTCGCGTCAGGTTCGTCTGCGTACCTTACTAACAAACTGACTCCGTATTCCTGTAGAAAATATACACACACACTCGCCGGCCTCAAGCGTTGCACTCGGCCCCGGCTCGTAACATCAATATTTTTCTAGTGAGCGCGAAAAGAGTTTAGTATAATACATTAGGTGTATGCCAAAGTTTTCACCCTTTTTCTAAGTGTTCCTGTATAATTAGTTGATCGATATAATTTTTTTTTAAATCATACAAAATGAGGGATATTTTATTAATATTAGTAGTTAAATCATGTCATTAATTTTCACGTCTAAAATTTAACACCTAATTTTACATTGATTGTTAAATATTACTACAGCTTTTCTGATAACAATAATAATTCTGACTTACACTCTTTCGCTGGGCCACTAGAAATTTAATAAAAGGCAGCTGTTTCAAGAAAATATTTTTTAACACTACCTAAAATCATAAAATATTCAGCAAATTTCGTTCCTGGCAAGTTTCAAACATTTTATCTAATTTTGTTTGCTCTTCTCGATAAAGTATTATTGCTTTTAAAGATCAACATTTAAAATGAATGATTCAGATATGTTAAAATATTCAGCTTTGTTGAGCAAAGTAATCAAATATTCTATATTCTTGCATTTTAATGTTACCTAACTCTCTCTTGAATCTATTTCCATAATCAAGGAATATACAAAATATTATTTATCACACAAAGTGAGAATATTTCATTTTGTGTTTTGAATTGTGAAAATAAAAATATTTTATTTCACGTTCCCATTGAAATACCATTTTATTTGAATTACAAAGAATTCAATATATAAAATAAAATTGAAAATGCTTTTTCTCTAAATATTGCCCATCTCTGAAATCACGCAGCTAAATTGGAACATCGAATCTCGCGCTGATGACTCGACAAGCGTCGTATTCAGAACGCTTTCCTCTGGTAGTTAACTACCTACTAACTCCGAGTGACCAGTGACTTCGAATCACCGCGCAGAAATCTATAAAGCAGACCCCCAGTACCAGTCTGTTGATCTCTAAAAGCTTGTTTTGCCGTTCGACCGCAATATCCACGGGGGGGTGTATTAATAGTCGCCCTGTTGTGGAGTATCGATATAGCGCGAAAGCGTGCGGAAGTCACGTATCAAATCGACGTCGGCGAAGTCGAATAAACACGGCGAAATAACGTCGCCGTGGCGGCCCGGGTGATTTTTCACCGGGCGGAATAAATATCGCCGCGAATTATGTATTTACTCGGTCGTGGGGCAATTTGTGCACACGGACGTATCGAATATCGATATCGGGTCGCGGCATCGGCGGCGTGGTTGGGTCTCCGAAAAAGAAGCGGAACCGGAGGAACAGGGTCGGACCAAGGGAGCGCGAGTTCGTTTCGACGTTCCACGTCGCACGTGTCGGGAACGTTGAAGCAGCGAGAACGAACGTGCCATGGTCCCCTTCGCCACTTGCTTTTATTACCGCGACTTTCGTGGCCCGTGACAAAATGTTATCTGTAATTGAATCGCTAATACTTCAGCCGTGAATTGCTATCCCGTTTCTTATTCTCTTGTGCGTGAGGAACATCCGGAATGTCCCGTAACTCGCGAGACCTCCATTCTTTCTCGACAATTAAGCTTCCGCAACGGATTTCGTACAAATTGCACCCCTCGGCGGTAGCTTTGATGTGGTGATTTCTTTTTTAGAGGATTTCATTTTTCGCTGCTACGTAGTTTAGGTTCGTGATAACACGCTGGTTTCCACAGTTTTTTTTTTGCTATGGATCCGAAGCGTTGACCTCTCGCGAATTGCATATAATCTCCCGCTTAAGAAAAATCGGCGACATCGTTCATGCTTTTGATGTTCTCGGCGCGACGCGACGATCTTTCAAGCATTCACGCCCGACGACGTTCATGGATGCTCGCGAGGTGACGTGGGATCGACTTTGCCGTGAAGTTTACGCTGTTTTTGTTCGTGATCCGCGTTCCTTCACCTACTTCCACGGGAAGACGCACGACCGACCATATTTCTCTGACATCCCCGACGTTCCCGCATCCAGTTTTATTTATAAACTACCCGTGGAATCCCGGTCTCAGCACGTGCAAAGTATACAACCCCCCGCGCAACCCTTCGCCAGAGACGGCCAGGACTTTTCATACAGTGTTTATTCCCGCATCGCCATGACTCGCCACGGTTGCGATGTGTCCCATGGGAGTGACCTCACTTTTATGGGCGACAGTTCGTCGGCGTTTTTTTTCTTTTAGTGTTTCGTTGTCTCCGTACAAGATCACTTATCCGTTCGCAGTTTCCGATTCGGATAAACAGAAGCGACGTACCGAGTTTTTATTCGACCCATCGATCGATGCTGTTTGTCTTGTCTTCGTGGTATCGGGCTTGTTTAGCTTGCATTAAATTTAATCGACTTTGCTCGTGGTTCTGGACTTCGTCTCGCCCTGTACCAACCGGGGAAATAGATTCTATACGGTTTAAGTGGGGCCTCTGCTTTTGCGCAAGTAACCAAGCGTTGTTCGAACGGATCGGAAAAGGTTTTCCCAATTCGTTCGAAAACGTTGTTTGCACTAGAAATTGCTTGCGATAGCCTGTAATGGTCGCTGTTTCTTTATTGAAAGCTTTTTTTTTAAGCGATCTGGAAACCCAAAATAATAGAAAAATTCCTCAATCCTCAAAAAACATGCTATATTTTTTTACCGATTTGGCCACATGTTTAAACATTTTGTTTGTAATCGATTTCGAAGGTTATAAGAAAAAGATAGGTAATCTCGTCACAAATATTTGAATATTCATATTGCTTTTAAAAGTGAGATATTCTTTAATATTTAGCAATTCATAAATAACATTTAATGTTAATGTTCATCTACGTTTTAAATAAATGTTCTGCTTCCAAAATACTATGTGTTCCACGATTATGAGACGTTTATTAGGTGAGTGCAGAAGTTTGATTTCTAACCGAGTTTCAATTAGAAATCTTGTACAAACTGTTGCACTCACTTAATATTTTTTTCCAAGCGTTTGTAGTAGAGATCCTTATTTCACGTGTATTCGAATGCACGTGTATACGTGTATTTCACGGACACGTATTTTAGTACGTGTCATTTTAAATACACGGGTAAACGTGTACTATTTCACGTACATTTAAATACACGCGTATTAACATATCCGTATTCCGAAACAACTGCTATTGCTGATATATTAAAATATTTCATTGCAAGCTCCAAAATTTTTGGACATTTCAGTTTCCATATCATTGATATTCATTTGAGAATTCGAATCTGGTTGCATCGATTACGTATAGCTAAATATACATATATGTGGAATAATACACGTGTATTTAAATACACGTGAAATAGCATGCGTGTACCCGTGTATTTAAAATGACACGTACTGAAATACGTGTATGCACACACACGTGAACACGTGTACACGTGAATTTTTCAAACACGTTCATAACCATGATCTCTAGTTTGTAGTTATCAGAAAGTATGTATTCCATTACTGATCACTAGAAGCTGATTCTTATATACATATTTTGTGACGTGCACCACTGCACTGTCCTCGAGTCGTGATCGAGGCGAAGGGCACGCCGCAAGTCCTAGCCGACCTTTCCACGCCTTTACGAGATCCGCGAACGGATTTCGAGCGTCAAGTATCGAAGGATACTGGCGCACTGTGGGGTCGTTGCGTGTCAAATGCGGCAAAAAGTCATTTTTCACAAATATACTCAGTATAAAAAAATTTTTTACCAACAGTTAATTGGACCTGTAGGGCATAATTTCGTATGTTTGTTTTTACTATTTACCAATTATTAACACGGCTACGCGGCTTTAAAGTGGCCAGTCTGAAAACTGTCTGAAACTAAATTCATCGTTTATAATTATTTCGCTTGTTGAAATTAAATAATGACTGACAGAATGAAGTCTATCTAGTGTCTACTTGAATTATATGTAACTAAAGAAATTATTATTTAAAACTTTTTTAGTTATAGCTAATAGAATATGTTAAATCTTCATTGTACTTTTTAATTATGACTTTAAAGAACTTCAGCGTTCGCTTTGATGCCATCTTGAAGAGCGAAGCCTTACCTTTCATTTAAGAAAAGAATCAGCTGCTACTAGCTGCTACTGTGGAAGCTACAGCAATAAACATTTACTTCGATACGCGCGAGCGTAGCCCTACTGTGACACAGTTGCATTCGGGATACCGAACGTTTATATTATTTAGAATTTAGACAACCGTTTTTTGCACTATAGTGAAATAATTTAATGCATTAAGATTAAATTATGTTATTAACATTAATATTTCTAACCTAGTTATAAACAGTTTTTGAGTAAATACCATATTTTATGTTTCTTTCATCCGCTGCTGTACGCAATATTACTAGCTGCTTAATACAATTTCAAACATTTAGTATTTTTTCTCTACCCTAAAATCCCTATATTAATTACAAATTTAACTTAGTTATAATTTAATGATTAAAAAAGCAATAAAATGTAAAAATATTGTTTAAAAAAATCAATATACACTTAATTTTCTCTTAATATTGTATTAATATCTAGAATACCCATGTGTATAAAGAAAAAATATAAAAACATGAAAAAATATCTGATTTCAGTCGAAAAATGTTTTTTGCCGCGTTTAGCACGCAAAGGCCCCACTGTGCGGCGTGCAGAGGTCCGATACCCGAGCGATCTTTGCCCGACTAGCTATTTTCGAGTTCGCGGAGAGGGGTTGGGTGTCACCTCGAGGGAAAGAGGAGATGCAAGGGTTTTTCTCATAAATTCCCCACGGCTGGGACACAATGAACAACTCGCGTTTTTAAAATAGAAAAGAGGCGGTGGAATTTATTCTACGATGTTCCTTTTACACCAAGATGCCGGCACTCTTACACCTCGAAATCTGAATAATCCCGACGCACGCGAAAGACTCGGTCTGATCCGCCTTCCAGTCTCGTGTTACCCGAAACCGCGAAAAGGGTTTTCCGCTACGAAAGCGACGCCATCAGGAGACTACGACGCAACGCACGATCATGACAAGAAGCGATATTACGAGGAGACAGAAGGAAGCGCTTACCTCAGTCACATCCCGCGCGAAACAGGACAAGACCGGTCGCTCGTCGATCGTGCGAGTCTTCGCACTCCCCTCTACGACGCCCGCGATTTTATTTATTTATTATTATTATTTATTAAACGGGTATTCAAACCCTTTAGTGTGTAATACAAATATAACAAATATATAAGAAATATAAGATATATAGTATACAAAATTGATTTGTTGTGTCACGTCACGTTACAATTTATAGTAATTTTTACATTACAAAAACGTATAAGGCTGCCTAGAGACAAAAATATATACAATATCAATAATAAAACACATTTTATATCATTTGGACAATATAAAATTCATTTTAAATTCAGTTGCATATTAGCGCTTCTGTAAGGTAGAATTTGTAGTAGAGGTGTCTAACTTTTTCCCTACAAAACCCTAAGGTTTACTGTTCAGAAATTCCTGGTATTTTTGTGCCCAACTAGACAGTTTATTGTGTCCAAGTTATTGAAAATTATGCTTTTTAATTCGCCTCTCATTTCCACGTGCTTCAAGACACCTCGCGTATATCTAAACAACAAGAAAAGTATTTCACTTCGCGCCCACTATCTCGCGTGAATTTCCATACACGATAATAAATGCGCGAGCAAGTAATTCATTAGCGTAACTTGAACTTCAGATCATTTGTTTGCCAGGATATTAAACGCCGTTGGCGTTCTTGTTTTTATTACGGGGGAAGCTTGACAGTTTTCCCGGCACAGTCGGGGCATCTTGCGTCGGAAACTCTTTCTTCTTTCTCCCTCACTCTTTTTTCTATTTTTTACTTTTTTTTTTTAAATTAAAAAGTCTAGTTTCAACGGTATACACGGGCTTTAAAATTCTAATTTCGACCGTGGCTCTCGTTCGCGTCGTTCTCTTGCTTGAAATGCGAATTTTTACGAAGGATGCGGACCGTTTTTGCACGACACCTCGTCAACATTTTTTCCCTTTCGCCTCTCTTCGCCGATGTCCGGTGTGGACGTCAATCAATTCGCTTGACATCCACCGCTCATAGAACAAACGAGGCATTGGTTTCCGTGCCCCTGGCTTACCTGTTCTTCGAAAAATCACGCGTCTCTTGCGGACCCACCAGGAGCATTGACCTCGTAGCGCAATTAGCGATTGCTTTCTCTAACCGATAGTAAAATTCGATCGAATCGCTCGAGCGAGAGTTCGGATTCTCTTCGCCGCGTTCTCCACCTGGCTAAAGCCTCCTTGGCTGCTTGTTCGATCCCTCCCAATATTTGTTGTATTTAGCATATTAATCGACAAACTTTGTCGACAAGAAAGGGGAAGTTCACAGGAACTAAATGAATGCTCCAATGAGGAGAATTCTCATTTCCTTGAATTCTCGAAGGTAGATTCCAACTGCTATTATTTTATGTCTCTTTAATGATGTACGGAATAATTTTGGATTGGTTGCTTTATAATTATTTAAGCTTCAATTTCCTCAAAATTATCATGAATGATTTTTTTGTGAAACGCTACAAACTCCCTGCTTCATCCCTTATTAGGAACCGTTGATAGTCAGATCGAATTTTTCTTCGAAGGAAGGAAGTTTCTCTTTAATTTACAATATGTCCTAAATGTAACCTGCCCCCCCATTTCGTTGACCCCAATATTTCTCCATCGATACGTTTACCCGCGCCTTGTCGCTCATTTATTATAGAGCAGATACATATCGACCGCGCGAGTCTGGCCAAACAAATAGTAACGGTCCACAGCTGGATGCCGGACGTTTCGCATTAAAATCACGTATCACCGGTCTGCAAATACCTCGGCCGATGAGTTTTATTATAGTTAGTGACGATGACAATTATCGTTGACTCGAATTTGGTTTACATACCGTGCGCAATATTATTTGCTTTGCGAAAATTTAGCTGCGAATCAGTTATGTCTGATGCGGGAAACGCGAAGGTTCAAACACTGCGGTAACAATGGCAGAAAAAAAGTGTAGGAAGAAAATAGAAGCAAGTAAAAGGGAAGAATAAAGAATAAAATTTATAAAATTGGCAGAAGCAATAGAAATTTGAAAGAAGCAGAATTATTCAAGCTTCATCCAGAGCAAACGAAACAAAACAATTTTATAAAATTGCAACCCTTCGTTTCCACCAGAAAAAAGTAGCAAAAAGAAAGGACGAGGCGTGTCTCGCGTGACTACAACCCGAGCCAGAAATGCGAAACCATAACTGGACACCTCTGCAATAATAAGCAGCCACCTGTGACGCAAAGCTACCCTTTTTGCAACTTTTGCACGCGTCGACGGCGCGCCGTCTAATGCTCGTTCGAAAGCAAACGACTCCGTTTCTCGCGTTTCCACGGAGCTTCGACGAGTGCGTGCGCGTTCCCATTGAAAACGTACTTTTAACCGGCCGTGATGGATGCGAAACGGAACAACAAGATTATAGAGGGATCGGCCGGTATTCCGCGGCGCAATTACGACGCTCCATCATTTTGAAACTCGCGGCTGGAAGAGGTGATGGAACGGACTCGCGGATAGTTACGCGAACGGACCCGTTATTAATGTTACCGGTGGAAAACGTGCGAACTGCGGCTAATACGGGACTGCCAAAATAACCGGAGGTTCCTCTGCATCCTGAGCCGTTGTGTACGCGGGATGTTTCTGAAAGGCCTGTGCCGCTCTGATGCATTGGGTTCAGTTGCGTTTGCAAAACAACGTCGCGCGCGCCGCGTTTTCGAAGTCATGAATTTTTGACAAGCGGCGGTTTCGTATGTGACTTCGTTCTTGGAGAAGGTCTAACATCAACTAAATACGAAAAGAAATTACTCAAAGTTTTATTTTATTATTAGTCTGTTATTTAAACTGATACTATACATTATTCGTGCTGTTTATTCATTAAATGAAAGTGGATAATCATAAACATCTTCATCTTCGCCCGTGCCCCGAAATTTAAAAAAAGAAATAAATAACCTTGTGGCTATAACTAAACCTGCGTTCGCATAAGTACAACCGACGTTGTTCGAGAATCTGTTATGTTCTGTTATCCGCAGTATTTTAAGTTTATTCCCATATTCGTCATGTATTTAAACTTTGGTTTTATACCTGGAAAGTGTAAATTTTTAAGCGTATGAATGAGGAAGCTAATATATAGTTCACAGAATAATCTAGGAGCACTGAATTAGGTTGCGGACTTAATGAACGCATTTTCCAACAAGTAGTTTTCTTGTCTTGTTTACGAAGGAACCTTGCACGAAGGGAATTTCGTTTCTATTAACCAAGCAGTCTTGCCAGGTATCAAAGCACACGGGGAAGAATATAAGGTTTAATTTAGGACAGTTTAATTAGCTCAGTTTGGAGATTGCATCCCGTGCAGATGGACAATTTTTGCCTCGCTACAGTTGGTGGAATTGGTTCATTTTAACGGTACAGGCGTTACACTTTCGTTAGGGGTCGTCGTAAATAGAATCTACGGTATTGTAGTTCGCCGTGCATTTTCGAATTACGGCGCGGGAGGAAAACGTAATTCCTTGTACACGAGGTTTGCGCCTCGCTTCGCATGCTCGTTTATTGAAATAGATTTGGGCTGAATATTTTTTTGGAATATCCCCGTGTTCTGGTAGCTTTGTAATTAATAAAAGTGGGTTGAAGTCAATGCTTGTCTAGAACGCCTTCTTCGGAGTGTTAATAAGAAGCGTATCTGGAGAAGATGTCGGGCTCGTAAGGTATCCGAAATTGTTACTTAAGCCCTCCTAAGACCACTGGCTCATAAATCCAAGCGCTGAAGCACTCCGTAATGACTGAAGCACTGCCTGCAAGTGGCAGGATTTGTCAAGCAGGTGCCTCAAGAGATGAACTTCCTTTGCAGACATTTCGCGAGGGTTTCATCTCAGAATGAAGCTGTTTCAACAGGCCGAGATCAAATTTCTTTTTATTTTGAGAAACAAGGAAGAGATCGATACATTATATTTTGAACAACTGTCTGTCGAATACGAAACGTCTATTCGAAAATCATAATTATAACTGATATCTACACTCTTATAACATATTTATCAGATTATCAGATACACACACACAGATTCCTTCGATCAAATATATTTTGTACTATTCGCGGAAACAGAACACGACTTATAACCGAATAAACAAAAGCAATTATAGAAACTAAGTAACGTTCGTGATTAACTGCAATTAAGAAAGTAACTAAGGTGAAAGTTAGGCAGCATGGAGGGAAGAAATTTAATTTTGAACGTATCAAAGTTTTCTAATAAAATCCTCCGCTCCGGAATCGTTTAAAGCTCTCGCCTACACCTGTTCGTCTGAAATAAGCGATATGTTATTCCGCGGACTTCTCGCTAACCCTTTCACCCCCCGATTCGTCGAAGCCTTCGAAACGCGTCGGTTCACCCTTCAACTGTGAAACGTGAAACATTTGCGATTCGTATATAAATTAATTTCTCAAATTTTCTGTTCCGCCAAGAGGCAAAGGACATTCACAAATTATATTAATGAACTCTCCGGAAATTAGGGAGCGAAATTATACTTTTTCAACCCCCGTCCTCTTGCTATGGAAACCTTAACGAGTATCGCGAAGCGACCGAATCCTCTGTGAACCAACCCCATAAAGTGCGACCGAGAAAAAGGAGAGAAGGCCGGCCGGTGGCAGAGAGAAAAATAAAATCGATGGAAGAAGGGGCGTGCATTCTATTCTCGAAAAGCCTGCAATTAAAACACTATACAGGCCACAATGGCGAAGGGGTATGGGTATTAAACGACCGTGTCTCATCCCCTTATTGTATTCCATTTTAGGGCAGTAGCCCAATTTTACTATTTTACGGACAGCGGAGGCGTATGCACGCCGACACAACGGACCGAGAGGTAAATGCAATTTCGGGGGAAATCGCTAAGGGGCTATGGGTCCACTGGTTGGTTACGAGTGCAGCCCTGGTCCATAATGTGGGTCAGCAAAAGCGTAGGCGTCACGCATGGCACGGGACGTATCCCATATTTGCTAGAAACGTCTATACTGGTTCGACGGATTTGCAGTGTTTGACGATTCGCTGGTGAATCTGAACATTTTTTTTTTATTTTTATTCGTTCTTTGATTGCGGTGGCTTCGGTTTGCATTTTCTTCGTTGCTTGATATTTGGGGAAGAGTGAAATCGATGTTAGAGAGGGTTGGATTAGCTTGAAATATGAATTATGTGTGTTTAATTATATTGAAACAGCAATTGAAGATACCTTTATAATAGAGATAAAGGTGATAATTAAAAAGAGGAGATGGTAATATCACTCTTTTGTATAACCAGATGAATGTACATTCTATGACGTTGTATAATTTAAGAGTTATAAACCAAAATACTATATTTCATAAGTTTTTATAAACCTCTATGTATTTTTTCATGAATTTATTTCCATATGTATACTATATGAATTTCCATATATTTCCATTGAATCCAAATGAATCCGAATTGGAAATACCGTGGAAATATCAGGAAAAAATTGGATTATAGAGTATTAATGTACAGAATGAAGTGGAAATTGCAGTTTTACCGGATAGAAGGTGATACTAGATGAAAAGATAAGAAAAAATGTGGTACTCCGTTTTTTATTTGAGACTTCGCTTCCGAAAAATTGATTTTGACGAATAATCTACACAATATGAATTATACTACAAAAAATGTTGTATTTTATTCTAATTTCAGTAATTTTTTAGTAATTCTTATCAAATTACGTACTCGTATTACTTCTCGAATTTCAATTCATCCAATTCGAATTTCAATTTTTCAAATATTCACCTCTTTAAATGAAATCTTTAAATTTTCCATTTCGTATCTTCAAATCTTCAACTTGAATTTTTCAAATTTCCAACATCAAATCCTCAAATTTCTAATTTTAGCTTCAAAGATCTCTAAATTTACAACATCAATTCTTCAAATCTCCAATCCGAAGTAATCTTCAACTTTCAATTTTAAATTCTAACTTTTCAAACTTTCCGCTTCAATGTTTCAAACTTCTAACTTTAATTTTTAAAATGTTCAAATTGTATGTATTTACAATAGGCATTGTATTATACAGTAATTTTAATAATTTTACAGTAATTCTTATCAAATTTATAAAATTATATCTTATAAAATCAATTTTTTCGTACACAACGTTTGGAACGAAAAGATATTATACAAAATTTTTGCCTAAACTTGAACTAAATACATTCTAACGGTTAATAAAAACAATTATAAGGGACAAAAAATGTTGCTTCGTTTCTTTCTATTTAATATGTCCACAGGAGAAAGGTGAAGTTAGAGTGAAAATTAATACATTGGAACTCGCTCACTTGGATCTGTGGTATGCGTGACGGAAAATTCGACGAAGAAATATAAAACTGCGGAATGTAATGCACGTTACGCGAGCGTAGGACCAATAAAGTGCGCTGTCGCGCCGTCGCGGTGACAGAAACTCCGCGGATGCACGTAGTACGTGCATTGTGCCCGTGCTTTTAATCAGGACATTGTTCCCGGCTCGCGGAATATTCTCCCAATATAATTTGTTATTAGACTGCCGGAGTATTGAACTTCGGCCGGACATACAGAATTCCATTAGCTGAGTGTGCGTGTTAAACCGTTGGCAGAAAGGAAGAGACTGGAAACCGATAAAGCTGAAGTTTGTCAGCACGCTGCAAAACTGAAAAGTTTTCACATTAAAAAACATATAGGGCGTGATACATTGTAATAAAAGTGAGTGAACCGCTTTGCTGGAATCAATTTTCGCACATTATGGAATGTAAACTGTTGAATAAAATAAAATTTGATCGCAGGCAATGAAACGGCCATTTCAATTACAAATTGTCGATGAGGTTATTTTATTACAGTCAGGAGAATATTTAACAAAAAACATTATCTCACACCCAGTCAACATACGCGGAATAATTTTCAACCGTGGAAAATGTTACTGAGCGCCTGAAAATTGACGTAATGTTAACCAACGGTGATGCAAATTTCAGCTGCAAAATCACCGGGGAAAAGATGGCAGCTCATACATAACGCACACGGGAAAATGTAAACTTTGCAAAATTTAACACGTTGGTATCGCATGACAACGCGACAAATAACAAGCAAGCACGTTGCTTCCGAAATTCGCAAAATTTCCACCGCGAAAGCGTTAACGCGGAGGAGTAACGGATATTAGGAACCGGGAAAAGTTTTCGTTTAATTCACAGCTCGCATTTTGGGGCGGGCTGATATTTGTGAAGAGGAAGCAATAATTGGATAACGTTGCGCAACAAGGAGTTAGCCGGCGATATCGAACAGTTTCTATGATTCAATAAAATCGCCGACCGAAATCGGTATTTGCTGCGAAAATGTATCGACGAAATGCGCGCGAGACAACTTTTCGCCATTCCTGTTGCAGTTCCATTGAATTATACCGATTGTTCGGTACTGCGAGGCCACGTTGCATAATGCCCCGCAATTCCCTGCCATTGAATATAGAGAACGGGCAACCAGCATTTTATTACCACGAAGAAAAATCCGATTCTGTGTACACTGTGTTGCTATTCAACTCTCGAATGGAACGAGCTCATTTCGCTGTTGTTAAATTATATGTATGTCTTCTTGCGCAATTACGGGTACACTGTCGTTTTCTATGGCAACGACGGTCATTTTTTTGTCGCGGAATGAGCTTGAAGGAAGCGCATTTTTTAAGAGCGCCCTGTTCCTACGTAACGTGTAATTGTTACTTGGCAGAAGAGAGATTCGTGTAACCTTCGCTCAAATATAATGTCACTCGGAATGTTATAACTTCTTTTAGATTACTTCGAAATTTATTTTTTGTTAATGCAGGCAACACGTTGTTCCATCGATAACCTGTATAACGTTCCCGCCTTTATTGGCACAATCCATTTCCCGGCCAATAAAGGGGAGGTACGTACTTACGATCGGCGTGCAGTATGACAAACCTTTTCCTCGTTACTCTTAATTGTCGTTTAATCAATGCAATGCAACGAACATGTGTTCGAAAAAGCCTGACGTACCGTGAGTAAATTTCATACCGCGTTAATTTCTCTGGTTCAAGGAAATCAAACAACTCGCGTCCGCCCAACTCCATTAATTTTCTTGGTATCTGCCGAAGTTTTCGATTTACCAAACCTTGTTAATTAACGCGAAAATTGAAACTTTCGTAAGAAGAAGAGGGTCGGGCACAATGGCTAGAGGGGACGGTGAATAACTGGCAACGTATCGCGAGTTAAGTGGAATATTTTGAAGCCGGGGGAGGGTAATATCTGCGGACGAGATTAAAGGTCGGGTCAACGAACTTAATCAGAGAACCCGACGTTATTGCCGTTAATTAACCCGCCGCGAATTTATTTAATTCCCCGATGTCCCTTTTTATTCTTGCCCCCGACGGCGCGGCGTGCTATTACGGAAAGCCTGGATTCGAGAGCACGGCTGATCGATTCGCCCTTTGCACTTTGCGCGCTCGCGACGACTCTCGACGATTCGTGTGCCGCGGGCAAATACCCGCGCGGAGTGAGGACACTTGTGTAATACGCGGAAACGATTTCGTACACGCAGGAAATAGACACGATACCTATGGCGGAAGCTTCATGCGGGTTTATGCGGGAAACGCGCCGAACAAACCGCAGAAAAATTAAGTTACCTTCCGTTAGGTCAGCCAGCAAGCCTAGCGTTTTGTTAGTCAGCTTAAAAGATTAGAAAATTTCTGGGAGAGAGAGTAAATATTATCTGAAAACAAGAAGGTAGTTGCATAAACGAATAAACAACGTCCTGTTGGTGAAACTTCGCTTTTAATATGTAGTAATCTCTTAGTACATAAAATAATTTCGGGAAATTTTAATTATGGGATGATATGATGGGGATTTAGGAAAGCTTGCATGACAATTTATCGAATTGAGAAACTTTTCCTTTTTGGAAAGTTTTATTGTGTTAAACGAACTATAGATCAATTCGATAAAGTTGTGCAGAAGCCTACGAAATCTACGAATTCAGAGAAACTATAGTAAATTTAAAATGACATTAATTATAAAACAGGAAGAAGAAGTAAAATATATGCAATAGAATCAAGAACAATTTTTTTAACCAGTGTACTGAAACTAAACTTACTCAATTTTAGATAACTGAAAATTGGTGAATTTTTGCCCAATTTTTACCAGTTAAAACGAAATAAATGCATTTTCTTTTGCAGAATTCTTGTGCTAATTTTATTTTACTTTTTAAGTAGTCATGGTTTAAAATTTTCGTGTTGAATAATTCACAATCATAGATCAATTAGATTAATTTATACAGAAATCTACCAACTCACAAGAAATTAACCAAATTTTAAACAATATTTATGGAAAAACTAACTATTAATCGGAGCATTAAAAGTAATTGTGGAACCGCAATGAGGAATAAAATATAGATAAACTTTATTCAATTTCAGATTATTTAAAGCTGATGGCTTTTTGCATAATTTGGCCAATTAAACTGGAAGTAATACGTTTTCTGTCGTGAGCTTTGTGCTTTTACTTTCTAAGTAGTAGAGGTTTAGAGTAATGCAGCCATCGTAATTCTATACATGCAATGATCCAATATAAGCACTTTCTAGAAGTTGCAGATAATTGCAACGTGTTCTGTGCAAAAACTTGTACTTAGTAGATTGAGAATGTTAATTAGTTGTTACAGCTAATTTGAGAATGCAGAAAATACAGAGAATTATTTGAATTGAAAAGCTTTTTTATTCGCAGACATTTATATACTACAGTGTATAATTACAAATTAATTAAGCTGCAAGAAATACACTTCATTTTACAACTTTTTTAAGCTTTATTTCCATTGTATTACGTAAACAATGAAGATATAAAATGTTTTTCATGGAATGATAAAAAAGAATAATTTTCTAAAAAAAGCCTGCATGGAATTCATAAAATTGCAAAACTTTTTCATTATCGAAAACTTCTTTACAACAATTCGGCGCCATAGATCAACAGAAATATAAGAAACAAGTAATTTTTTTTACAAGTATTGTATTCTATTCTTATTCTACTTTTTAAGTGATAAAGACTGAAAATGGCACGACTATAATAATTCACTTCATGGGATGATTTCGTATAATAATTTTCTAGAAGAGCTCGCAGCAGATTCTTCAAAATTCATTCATGGTTAGAAGCTTGCATATGATAATAAATTATCATTCTAGAGAACCACGAATCAGTAAACTTAAACTGGAAAACTGTATCTTTCTTCACAACTTTTACTTTTACATCATTCTTATCTGACTCTGTACTCTCTAAGTAGTGAATGTTTAAAATGTCATATACATAATAATCTTCTTCGCTTCTAAGTTTTCTAATGTCAATGTCTGCAAGAGCAAATGGAGCCTGATACTCATTACCCGCGGAATTTTTAATTACTCTAAACCTTATTAAAAATCCATAGAACAGGAATTCCTCTCTCAAACCATAGTGTATTATTCCGTGCTGCCGGCAGGTGTTCGAAGTTTGCATTTTTATAGCTCTACAATTTCAAAGTAAAAGCAGCAAAAAAGGAAAAAATTCTTTCCATTGCCAGAATCACTCCCCATTACCCACCAAGGAATCTTCGAGGCAATCCTTCGCGAATCCATTTCTTTTCACTGCGTCGTCGAGGTGTTATTAGATCTTCCTCGCAGTATGCAACATATCGCTATTTCCAGAACACGCACAACGCTCGAGCGCGCTCCAGAGCAAATATACGATGACGAAGCTTCTCTAACGCAATTACGTCGTAGATAGGAGCAAAAGAAGATTACCTACTCGTGGATGCTTTGACGTCGCGCTAAAAGTCGCCGTCAAAGACCCCGATTTCCCCGTCGGTCTTCACTTTTTCGGAATAAACTCAGGGATGGGGGTAGAGTACGTGCCCGCCGCGCCACGGCGTTCCCGTGCTTTTAAGCGTAAATAGCGACCCTGCGGTCGCACGTAAACTTGTACATCCGGCGGAGCTTTTATGAGCCGTCGTCGACGTGCGACATCCCCCGCCTGACTTCGCCGAGGTTGGCGCGCTGCGTCGCTCGCGAATTCGAGGCGCGAGGTGCCAGGGCGCCTCGCTGTCGACGCCGCTCGAGGGTGTAAAAATTCCTGGAGCTTCCACTCGTGTGTCATCCGCGGTATCTACGGGGTCAGCTTAACGCGGAAAGTTCGGCTAGCCGGCTGCCAAGTCAATATATTCGTCTCCTTGGTCGATACCCCTTCCATCCTCCTGCTTCGTTCCTCGGTCGTTTGCCTCGGTAGAGCTTTGTTCAATAAGTTTCTACCGACGCACTGGGGTCATTAAGGTATATTAATGGGCCTTTATTAGGAGATCCTAGAATGCGCTCGTATATCAAGAAAACAGTTCAGAATAATTGTAGTGGGAGTTGGAAATCGACGAGGAAGAATTTAATGCGATTTTTAAAACTAAGTAAGAAGATCTTGCAGCATAAAAAAAATTAATTGTTCGGTGGATTTTATGATATTTAATGAGGCTATGAATATGATGAAAATGCGAAAAGGGAAGAGTTGGTTTTTTGATCGCTTTAAGGGAAAGAACCCTCTTGGAGTTAAATCCTTTCTGCGGAAAAAGATAAGGAAAGAATTATTGATGCAAATGGGATGCAAATTCTGGGAGACTGAATTACGCCTGAGTCAAGAGATATCCAACCAGTTGTGGAAAAAAATTAATGGAAACTTGGTAATTGTGAATTTTGCGACACTGCTGCAGTTCTACTTGTTTTCATGATTTCTCTAAGCGACAAATAAAGGGAATATCAAACCTGTCGACAAAAACTTGTTGAAATGCAGCTTGCTTATTCATCATTAACCAAAACCGTCTGATATTCCAAGGAAACACTTCGTTTCCCAGTCGAGAAAGCACAAGTGGCAGAATAATTAAGTGAAATTTGATAATCGAGGAGGCAACGGAACAATCAAATTACGGTAAAATTCGTGTCAGACGCAGGCTATTGGTTCCTACGGGGCGCTTCATTGGCGAAATTCCACGCGAAATCCCGGCGGGCCACGCTGGAAGACAATCGATACAAGACACGGATCATGAATTTATTTCGCACTGTGCCGTCTGAGACCCTTAGACCTCTTTCCCACGACGATACACGTATGCGATACGTATCTGTCAACTAGATACTTATGTTTTCAGTTTGATATTACAATATTAAGGCTTGTGTGATTTTGCATAATTTGCTTTTCTATTTCCAATTTTCCAGTTTCCTCTTCTTTGTTTCCTTCTCCACGCATTTGCTTTTTTTATTTTATCAGAATAATCTGGATTATTTTTGTTTTGTCCTATAGTGCAGGAAAATTATGTATGTCAGTGATAAATTTATTATTATCAAATATAGCCTTCTCCATTTTTTTATGAGGAAGGTGAACGAATTCGACGATGCTCCAGTCGCCGTGTGAATGCTCGCATTTGTTTCAATGTTTCGTTGGTCGTCTGGACGCAAGAAAAGTTGCTGGCGGCCGAATATTACGAGAATCGCCGTTTAAACGCTTCCATAACATTAGGCCTGAAACACACTATCGGTCCACTTCCGATCCGGTCATATTAGTCGAAGAAAGAGAGAATCGAAAAAAAGACATTCTCTCATTCTTCAACTAATATGACTGATAGTGTGTATCTGCGTATCGTGATACACGAATCGTCGCGTGAAAGAGGTTTTTGGGTCGCTTCAGACGTGCGGCACGCGTCATTTTACAATCGCGTCAACATATCATTATACATATCAGAGATGGGTTAAGACACGGATTTTTTATTTTGTACACGACACGTGTCGTAAATGTCGTAAATGTCGTAAATGTAGTAAAAAGTGTCGTAAACGTCATATTTCTAAAATGAAAATAACTAACCTATAAAACTTTTTTTATTGCGTATAAATGAGTGTTAAGTACTTGATAATTGTTAATCCGATTGAAAGCAAATTAAATTGTTGGAATTTAAGGTTTATTGATAACACTTTCCATATTAAGCCTTCCACGTATTCAAATTCCTGCTTTGGTACCGCGCACCACGGTGGCGCACTCTTTGTTCTGAATACACTCTACATTTTCACCTTTTTGAGTTTTTCTTTTAATAAACCCTAAATAAAGGTTCGTATTGACTGTGATCTTTTCGGCCATTCATTTTTTGAAAATTACAAGTATAATTTCCTGCATAGTTATAAAAATTTCAGTTGATTTGGGGTTATGTTTCGTTTTAAATATTATGTTTTTAATATTACATCTTCAATATCACATTTTTCATATTATACTTACGTGAAAGAGATATTTCGTTTATTAAAAAAAAACTGTATACTTTAATTATTCAACCCTAAAATAATTAATATTTCTATTTATTACATTAATTACGAAAGACGCGTATAAAATGGTCTCAAAAATGACATACTATACATACATTTACGACGTGTCATAAATTTATTTACGACACGGCGTAAAATACATACAGACCTCTGATACATAGACAGACACACATAATTCGGATATATGTATTGTTAAATAACAAAATACAAATACGTTCTGTTTGCGTTCACATGATGTTAACGCAAATGTGACGTTAACATTTCAATGATTGTCTTTATGTGTATGTGTATACGTTTCCGATATATTGACGCGACTGCACAATGACGCGTGCAGTTCGTCTGCACCGACCCTTTAATTGACTTATCGACCCGCGCCGCGTTGCTCAGACGCTTTCGCGAGTCATTCCCTCGTTACGTGAATCCGATTCGAAGCGGACAATTTTTGGATCCACGCATATTCACACCTTTGCGAATTGCCTCCGTCCTGATTTAGTGTTTGCTTCTCGCTTCATTGCGCTTGCGACAACCATACTTGAATTACAAGGCAGCGGAAAATTGAGCAAAGTTCATGCACCGCGATTCGTCGTTGGGAATCACGATGCATGGAGAATGGGCCAACGAATATAACCGTGGGATGAAATTTGTGTGACTGAATTTGCAAATCTTCGAATTCGCGGTAGGGTAAATGCAGTAGTAGTTGACATTGTACCGGTTATCCACTAAACTTTCATTTTCAATCGTGTATGAATAATGTAATTAATACATTGTAACGTTTTTTATAATTTACTTGAGTGAAATTCAAATGAACATTACGTTTTGTCAACTATTCGTCTTTTTGGAAATTGGACATATCAACTGCTTGGACAATTTGGACTAGACTTTATAGTGTTACTCTTAATTTTCTTAAAAGCAACTGAGAAATGAAGTCATCCATCTACACAATTGTTTACTAAAACGAAAAACCTGTGATAATGGTTAAAATGGGAACTGAATTTCATAATGTCAACTAATGCTTCATTTATTCTAGAACGTGAATTCGCGAAGTAGATGGAGTGAAAGCTTAGGAAAATTCTTGATCCCTATGATAACAGAAGTTTCACGTTTCTCGTCGTGTTCGATAAAGAATATTATTGTTCACCCTTGCGGATTCGTCCGTGGTAATTACCCACGCGCTTTTACCCTCGAATAATAAATCAATCGAATTCGTGCGACGGGTCTGCGACGTGTTTTGCGCGACTTGGTATTCATCCGTTAGAAAGGAGATGAAGTAGCCTCGGGCGAGGGTAAGGATTACGCAAATGCACGGCTGCGGATCCTGCAAATCCTTGCGCCATTTGCGGCTGATGCGCAAACTGGGAATCTCTCAGCAGTACGAGTGGCCGGCGTACTCGTTGATCCGCGTAATTGTTTCCCACGAACGGGTTAAGTGAATGAAAGCATGAAATTTGAAGGACGACCGCCAGGAGAGTGTAGCGGACACACGTTTCTGTAGCGTCGCTAGTGGAGAAACGCAAAGGGTGAGTCCCTTTTGAGAAAGTTCTCGATCGCGGCGACACGATATGATTACTCGAATTCCTAATTAAATCACCGTAATTCCTAATTAAACTGCTCGTTCGGATTCGTCGCGCGACGCGGCGTCGGACAGAAACATTTTTGAAGCTTCCTTTACAATCCTCGCGGTCCATATATCAACGACATGGTTCACTTTAGACTCTTTTGATGCTCTCTTGAAAAGCATTATTTCCATTTCCCCTGTTCTTATAACTCGTCGCGAGGGTTTGTCAGGGTGGGAAGTTCACGGAAGGAAAAACGATTTCAGCGCGATCGTCAGGGACGAGCGGGATGCAAAAGGGGAATAGGGAATATAGAGGAAACGCAAAGAAAGTCGCACCGAGGGCGGTACGTTTTCCCACGGAGGAAAGTCTACGACCCCTGCGCGAATGTCTTCTCTTCCGAGGAAGTACTTACGCGAGGAAAACACCTTTGTCCCACGCGTAAAGTCGATTTTATCGCGAGCGACAAAGGACACCGTGGAACTAAATAAAAAGGAAGGGGATGCCCCGAGGGTCGGACGGAAACGAAATCGTAACAATATCCGCGCGTTCTTGCAAATAAGATTTATGCCTTCTATTAACTTCCTTCGTCCGCAGCGACTGACGATTCCTCAAAACTTCTAAATCCAATTTGACTCACGCTTCCGTGAAATTTTCCCCTCCCGCTCATTTAATTTCGGCTTGGAGTTGGTTTCAATCAACACCGTATTTACGAGTGAGGTTCCTCGACAGCCACCAGGTTCACTGAACTCCGTCAGTGAAGGAGCGCAAGGTATAACGCCTCGATATCAGCTTTCTGCGGTCGATCCAAGCTTTCCGGAGCAGCCGTTGCTGCTTATGATGATCGAGAAAAAGGCGTCGCGTCGGAGCGTCAACCTTGTTACGCGACAGCGGAACGACATCTCGACGCGAGTCGAGACAGATGGTCCCCTCGCGACGCGGGGTCGGCGACGAGGGTGGGAGAGGAACGATCCGTGTTTTCATAAAAATTTCATGCCGCCACGGCACGCGAGATCGGATCCACGAGGGGCTTAGCGCACAAAGGCGAAGAAGATTCATTAAAATTCAGTTCACACCGCCGAACCACTTTGAACCGCCTTCATCCCGAGCGTTTTACCCCAAGTTTCTCAGCCTTTTTCTTTTGCCTCGGTTAAGCCTCTCGCGGTGCAATTTCCAGCCAAGATGCGTCGCCCCGGTTGCACTTCCCTATCAGCTCGCGGACGAGAGTGTATCTAGGCCGAGCGGGAGGCGGAACGACGAAAATCAATGGGGAATGCGTGTCAGAGGAATCACGGTTGCGACCATCCGGCAACCGGGAGGACGATATCGCGGCGATCTAGGATGTTTCGGTGTATATCGGAAATTTCACGGATGCGCGACGACGCGACCTATGAACCGGTCTCGTTCCGCGTGCGAAGAACCGTCAGCCTGCTGGCGGAATCGATAAATTATGCGGAAAAAGAATGGGTCACGAGGAGCGAGGAAAGCATGCCTTATAATTGGCCCATTTGTTACGCGCGGATTAAAAGCTGCTCTCGTGCGGAATTATTCTCACACGGATTGCCGTGGTCGCGATTTCTCTTGTTGAAAATTATTCGAAGGTTGAGATGTATGATAAGGGTGTTGCTTGGGGGTGCTTTCTTACATTCGGCGCACATTAACGACAAAACAGTTTTGTCGTAACGGGGCATTGATTTATATCGAAGTGCGCGCACTTGGTGACAGCGACTTTTTTGTTTGTTTCCTTCTTTAATAGCCCAGGAAAATTAGACTAAAAAGTGGGCAATCTGCGAAAAACTAAAAATAGGTGGATCTTTTCACGAATCGCTTATTTTTGTGATGAGTATGAACTTCTGAAAGATCACCGTCGACCGGCTGCCGGCTTCCCCCCCCCCCATTTTTGAGTTAAATGTTAGAAAAAAGTAATTTTTCGCAAATAACTAAAAAATGGTTAGTCTAATTGAAAAATGTTTTAGATGAAAGTTTGAGACCGTGGGACTCTGCGTAAAAAAGGTTCTATAATATTTTTTGAATAACGCAACCGTTTTTGCAATAATACGTCCTTAATGTTTTCACGGTGGTATGTACAGGGTGTATAAAAAATCATGGACACCCGTGATAGGGGTGAAACTAGACCTCGTAGTTGATGGAGATTTGTAAAAGAAACGCGCCGCAAAATTGTTTATAAGAATGAAAATTGTTGTTAAACTCTTTTATTGCATGAATCTATTCTACTCGACGAGTTGAGAATAAGTCTCAAAGGAGTCATATGTCGGAAATACACCGTTTGGACGCTATAAAGCGTTAAAGTTTACGCAAAATTGTGATTGTGTAGCGCTACGCACGCAAAGCGAAGCACGTTCGTATACGAGAGAAAACGGCAGTTCTGACCTACCTCACAGAACTAGAAAATCGATATCGACGAAAGGATTCTTCCTCTCTCTCTTTCTTAGTGGTTCCTGTCCTTCTCGATCTTACGCACACGCGTGACTGTGACCACCGAACGGACGAAGCAGGGAGTGCGAGCGAGAGAAGCAGGGCCCACTGACAAAGAGAAGGAGGACCGCTTTGTCCGTCCGGAGGTCAACAGTCACGCGTGTGCGTAAGATCGAGAAGGACAGGAATCACTAAGAAAGAGAGAGAGAGGGAGAATCCTTTCGTCGATATCGATTTTCTAGCTCGTATACCAACTCGCTTCGCTTTGCGTGTTAAGCGCTATACAATCACAATTTTGCGTAAACTTTAACGCTTTGTAGCGTCTAAACGGTGCATTTCCGGCATATGGCTCCTTTGAGACTTTTTCTCAACTCGCCGAGTAGAATAGATTCATGCAATAAAAAAGATTAACAACAATTTTCATTGTTATAAACAATTTTGCGGCGCGTTTCTTTTACAAATCTCCATCAACCACGAGGTCTAGTTTCACCCCTAACACGGGTGTCCATGCTTGTTTATACACCCTGTACATATGTACAACATTATAATGGGAGCACGTTTGTTGAACGTTATCGCAAAAAGGATTGAATTTATGAAAAAATATTATACAACCTTTTTTACGCAGAATTCCACGCTCTTAAATTCTTATCTAAAACATTTTCCAATGAGACGAACCATTTTTGAGTTATTTGCGAAAAACTACTTCTTTTAACATTTGACCCAAAAAAAGGGGGGAAGGCGGCAGCCGATCGACGGTGATCTTTCAGAAGTTCATATCCATCACAAAGATAAGCGATTCGTGAAAAGATCCACCTTTTTTTTTTTTGTTCTTTTGCAGAAATTTCTAAAATGACTGGACTACAATGCAACGAACAATCTTCTTCGCCTTTTCGACGACAGAACTGTTTTGTCGCTAATACGCGTCAGCTTTTAAAATAATCTAAGTTAGCGAAAATCGTGAGATAGTGAGTGGCGAGTATAGCGGCGCATGCAGAAGAAAACAAAATACAGAGTCATCCTCTATCTTTTATTATCCTATTAGGATTTTGTCATTATTGGACTGCAGATGTCTTGGAAAAATTAAGTACTATTATAAGCGCAAATAAAAACTTTAAACTTCAGGTCCGTCTTATTTTCTAAACATTGTAACTTGAATTACTCGAATACTTAAATTTTGTACATTTTGGCATCTGTCAACAGCTTCGTAGATTTTTACATATTTAAAATCATCATAAGGGCATAAAAAGCCGCAGTCTAGTTATTATTTACTTAATACGGTTAACTTCCACTCAAAATATATGCTTCTAAACAAGGATCCTATGTCCATTTTGATTTCTAGCAAATTCACAAAGCTTCAATATAATTCCAAAATCTGTTCTTCTAAATTTAATCAAGCATCTCCCAAAAACACCCAAATGAAAATTCTCTTTCTAAGAGTCTAAATATTATATTAAAGGCATTCAGAGAAGAGAAACCGGGGAAAGTTAAATCTTTACCTCCGCATCCAGCTTTCCGCTTCAGACCGTCATCTATAAATGCAGCGCGGGCATTAAAGCCTACAGCGATGAAAGAATGAAATTTTTAGAAAGCTTTAGCGCGAGGAAACCCGGCGCTCGTCGTTCCCGGGTGAAAAAAGGAACAGAGATCGTCACGTAACAGCCAGACGTAACTGCACTGAAGAATAAGTAAGACAGCGCGAGATAAAACGGGCTGAAATAAAGGCAACGCCACGCGCTTTTTCTAAACTCCTAGCTCGAGGGTGTGTTTTCAACGTGCAGACGGTTTACAGTGCCGGTGCGTGTGTAATCCTTGCTACAGCGAGCGGGAAACACTGCAACCAGTGTCGGTAACCTGTCTGGAATGGCAAGGGTCGAGGAGAATGAGACCGGTGAATGCAACCGAGACTACACAAGAATTTCCCTGTTTTATTCCGTCCGTTTTTCGATGATTCTCTACCCTCTGCCGTTTGTCCGCCCAGCAATTTTCTGGTCAGGCGCGGGCTGAATATTTTTATATAAAATGATGGTTAACTTTCGATCGGTCGGTGCGCGCGGAACATTCGATATAGGTGACGCAATCTACCCCGCGTTATGAAGCAGAAAGAACCTGAGTCGATATAGAAAATAAAATGGGAGGAGATAAAGTATTGAATTCTGTGCGAACGAAGCTCTGTTTCTCGGACGAAAAATCAATTTCCCGTAATTCCTATCACCGCGACAGCTGAAAATCCATTACCCCGGTCGCTATTATGATTAACTATTAAATAATGATACTGAAATTGGCTATTGATAATTACGCGCGGAATTATTAATGTCACAATTCGGCGCGGACCACGAGTTCGAATGAATAGTCGACGATGTGTGCGGATGTAATTGGAAGTAAAGTGGAGCACGGGAGAAAGCGAGATCGATGCGTATTCCTCGGTGATCAAAGTGGTGCATTTTGCATGCGGAACAAACTGGCAAAATTGGGAAGTGAAAATTTAAAGTTGCGCGTCGATACCGAATCGAGAACGGTGCGGAATCAAGTATTCAGGCGCGAGTGCTCCAAGACACTTATCGCCGACCAATTTTCCTGTCTCGACACCCAATTCTCTTTCTGCATAATTTATCATTCTCGCCTCCCTCCCTCCCCTCCCTGATTTTTCCTCCTCCGGGGCGGCGTTGCCCCTTGAATGGCGTGGCTCGTTCACCGAAACACACTCGTAAATTTTCAATGCATAGACGAGCATCGAACAGTCAATGATATACGCGCGCACGCAGATCAGGCATTGAGGGATGCGATGAATCGTTATCATAAATTTCAACATTACAATTCGTTGAATTCCACGACGCAGTTTCATGGAATATCCTCGGTGCGCGCTTCAGAGAGTCGCCAGATATCGCGATGAAAAATTCCAAAAATTTATCTTCCAATGACCGCGGAAAATTCTTTTCTCTCCTTTGAACGCAAAGAATTGTTAACATATTGCATTTCATGCCGGTTCTACAAATGAACCGCGAAAGTCAATTTTCACATTCTGCGTATTTCCTCGAGTTATGTCGACTGATGGTAGTTCAGACTTTTTAGGTAAATTTTTTAAACGCTGGTGTAAAAAAAAAATGTGTACTTACCTGACTGTATCTTATTGAGGAAGTTTGTACTGTAACTTTTTGGACGATACAGGAAAGTTGTAACGAGGCTCCGGAGTCTCGGGAAAACCGGGCCACGAAAATACATTTGTAGATCCAACTCCGGACCTTATCTACACCTTCCCTTCTCTTCTATAGTTCCTAAAAAGGGTGTAAGGAAGTTGAATGTGATGTCGTACTAGGCGATTCTGATTATGGTCAACATTTTTAGACCACTTTGTGGCAATTTCGTATTTCCAACTGTGTTCGGGGGTAATCATTATTTTTCTATTGGGAAATTTTCAGATTTTGTATATTTATGTTCATGGCAAAATTACGTATATCATATTTTTATAGAATTTGAGTTTATGCTTCAACTAACAAGGAGACCCTCAGGTCTTCGGATTTTTAAATAATTTGATACTTACTGTACGTAAAGATCCCTACTCAAACATCAATTTCCCAAAATAGTAAGATGCGCTTTTCAAAAGAACTCGAGAAAATCAAATTTGAATATTTTCCGGGCCCCTTACATACACTTGTGGATAAAAGTTTCCGCACAATATCGATTTTCATATTTTATGTAATTCTATATATTTCATTTGGAGTTATACAAAAATTTAATTATATTCATCGATGGAGAATTTAATGATCTGCAAGAATTCAGCGAATTACAAGAAGTAAATTTTTGTATAATTCTAAATGAATCACATGAAACTGCATAATATACGAAAATCGAGATTGTTCGGAAACTTTTGTCCGCAACTGTACGGTAATTAGTAACATTTTCGTAGAACGTAGAATAGAAATAATAGTCTTTAAATGAAGACATTTACCTCTTTTCAGTTTTTAAATACACCTATACATGCACAAACAATATAAAAAAATAAAATTTTATTTTTATAACCAATTGTAAATGGCATAATAAACGTATAAATATAAATGAATCTAGAAATATTCAAATTCGATTTTCTCGAGTTCTTTTGAAAAGCACATTTTACTATTTTGAGAAAATGTTCGAGTAGGAATTTTAAGTACGGTAAGTATCCAAATTTTTAAAAGTTTGAAGACCTAAGAGTCTCCTTGTAAGATCTAAGGAATAGAATAAGATATTTTTATTAGAGAAAAAGTGCGTTAAATAAATTTTGTTGAAAAAGTAAGGATATAATAACATTTAAATATGTAAGACTATATTGATCATGAAAATAGAAATATGTGACATATACAATATCATTTTGCCTTGTAATTGTGGATAGTGTAAAAAATATTAGAATTTTTTCGTTTAACATATCTGAAATTTTCTGTAATGGAAAACCTAAGAAATCCACTTCTGTGCAAGGTTAAAAAATGCTTAAAATTTCGATGGAAAATTGTCGATATTGAAGCGGTTATAATTTTGAAAAAAGAGTCTGAAGATCCGCATGAGCTGATACATATTTCGTACGTGAAGCCTCAATGGAAAGATGAAAAATAATAAATGTATTCGTTCATTTCAAATTGTTACAAATAGAAAGTTATAATAAAATGACAACAAACATGATGAAGTTTTAAAAGATTGTTACAAAAACATATAAAACATGAAAAATATAATTGAAATTAGAATGTTTAGAATATTAAACATATTATTATTCAATCCGCAGTCTACTTATAGTATATGCTTATTATTATCGATACAACTGATCCTATTTATTTAGAATATTTTTTTGTTGGAAACTATCAAATGAGATCCAACCTTCCGCTACACATCTTCGCAATTCAAAATTCGCGCCCCGTCAGAAAATTCGTCGTAAGCTGCTGCACTTTTTACATCGAAGCAGCGAAGCTCTCTGCCCTCTCACATTTATCCTGAGAGAGCCTACCGGGTAGTAACGGCGTCAACGTACACAAAAAGCTTCCGCAAGTGATTTCAACACAACAGCCACTTTCGACTGTTGGATCGCGGAACGACAAGAGGGGGAGAGATTTAAAGCGCGGTCGGAACGACGTAGAGGAGTGGATCGAGGGGGTGGTGGACCGTCTTTAGAAACGTCGCCCGCCTCGAAGAGCCCAGTCCGTTACCTCATTATTCCCCTGGCCTGCTTTTCGTCCGATGACGCGGGCGAGCGTAGGCGTCGTCGACGACTTCTGATCCGTCAGAAGCCGGTCGTTACGGTGTCAACGTTAGAAACGCGAGACCTCCGCTCCTGGTCCGCTTTAGACGGGAGGGATATATATATATTCAGGCCGGATTGCGGAGGTTTGCGTGGTGCATTTTAATGAACCTGCCGTTCCATCTTGTTTTCCAGCGGTGTGAGTCCCTACGGCAGAAGGGAGGCTGTACAGGCTCCCGCGGGGGGCGCGGGGGGCGCGGGGGGCGGCAGTGGCGTCGGGGGCGAAGAGGGGAGAGACGGTGGGGCGGACCGGAACCGGAAATGGCTGCGAGGTGGCTCCTGCTGGCGCTCCTCGCCGCCCACGCCGCGGCTCTTCCTGATATCATTAGGATAGGTGAGTATCTTTCTCAGTTCTCCTGCTGCGTTTAAAAGCCTTTCTCTTTCGCCCCCTTTATCTCTCCCTCTTCCTCCTCTCTCCCCTCTAGCCTTTCCTGTCTCGTCCGTGACTTCTCGCGGCCGTTTCACTCGTTGCCCACGGTAAATGACGTCGTAGCGATGAAATTGTAATCGATACATGTCTTCCGCCTGGAGCCAGGTCGAAATCCGAGGAGCTTCGCTCGCTGAACTCCTTCGCAGATTTGAGATAACGATCGTGCAAAGGGCGCAATCCCAGTCACGGTTTGATATGTGGGACGATAGAACGTTGAATATGATTCGAATGAAATTACGTCGATGGGGGTTCATTGAATACTATTGAAATCGTAGGGGCGGTTAATATACATAGAGCGAATCAGTCTTCTCGCTGATTACGGGGTTAAGTTTGTGTGTCTGGTGAAGATATATAGAATCAAAATACGGAGAAACAAAGTTCGTAATTGTGCGCGCTACGTAATCACACTTCTCGCAGGATCACGTGTAATTGCATAGTCTCGGAGCAAGTGGTAACTATCGTTCATAGTCAGACAAGCAGAATCGCGGAGTAGAAGCGGCGCATCCTTGGAATTCCGGAAATCTAGGTGACGCTACGCGTGTAAACTTCGCGTCAAAGTGATATGTCGCAGCCGCCTCGCGAGTAAACAATAGCGTATATCCCGGGCCTATCATGATAGTTGGGCAACAATGGCCCCTGGGAAACAAGCATTACGCTCCTCATCAATGAACAGCCTTTTCAACGAGACGCAGCGCCGCGCCGCTGTAACGTAATTTCCAATTCTCGTTCGTTTATTTCCGAACACGGGCGCTAATATTCAGTCGCGTCGTTTAAAATGCGCGTCGGTCCGCGGGCCGCATTAAGATCATCCGACGTATTTCCGTGTTTATATGGGTGGCTTGCAGTGCGCGACGACTTTTAATGAATTCTGATAGATCGGCGTATTGGCAATAACGAAAGTGCAGCACAGCGGGTCTCTATCAATTGTCAATAATTCCGGTTTTGCTCGCGGTACCGCCGAAATTAAAGCGGCCGTCGTTCTCCTGCCAGCCTTGTTCACCGTCGGCATTCACTCGAATTCGTCGGAAATATCTCGCGCTACTAATTAAAAGGGCGTTTTGCGTGCGACGTTCGCCGGATATACGGCTGACGTATCGAAGCGCGTATCAATTCGCCATTCTTGTTTCACCCGCCGAGGATCGGCGGAACGAGAGCGGCGCGCGGCACGAAATAATTCATTAACAATCAATGAATATTCAAGCCCTATTAATTCGGCAAAACAGCGACCTCCGTGTATACATTAAAAGGAGGAAAAAAGGTACTGAGCCCGAGCGCCTGCGCTCGCTGTAAGCCGATCGACCGACGAAATAAAGTTACGGGCACAATGCACATCTGTACGCGACGTTTTTACGCGTTGAACGATGATATCTGTGTCGTTTTATATTGAAACGGAATTCAATCGTGTCGGTATTAACGACGCGAAATGAAAAAGTTGCGTGTTCCTGCCTGGCTAAAGCCGTTTATCCTTTTGTTTTTTTTTACGAGGTATTTGCTACAAAATGATGGTTACGATTATGTCTTTCACGTTCTTTTGTTCCATAATTACGCGGTTTGATTAATCAATGACGACTGAGAATTTGCGGAGTATTTGCAGTTCTCTTGGTTCATTATGTCTGGCTATGAACATGTAGATTTCCACTTGGAAGGGAGCCGGGCAAGTAGAATGAATAGGTATGCGGTCAGACTATTGATTGCATGGTGATTCAGGTGAAAACTTGATGAAGACGTTGAGTTTCACTAATGAACAATTTTGTATTGTATAGATTTTATATGGACTAAGGGTCTAGCAGGATAAGGGGGTCAAAAGTGCCCTTGAGCCGATTTTACTCCGGAATAAGTCGTTCGATAGGGTATCAAAAGCGATCATGTCATACCAATTTTCAACCCCCTATCTCGATCGGGAGGGTAGTTATGAGGAAAATTCAAAATATCGGTTTTTGCCCCTTTTTCTCTATTTCGCGGATGGCGAAAATTCTGCAAAAATTCTAGAACATGGCAAACGTGGTGCTACATGTTACAAAATTTTTTCAGATTTTTTGAATACATATCTTAAGTATGAAAAATCAAAAATTCAAAAAAAATCAGAAAAATGAAGATTTGGTAGTGAAGTTTTCGAGACACTACTTTTTCCTTTTTACAGTAGCAACATATTGGTACAACTATTATTCACAATTTTTTTCAGATTTTTTGATCAGGTGCGCTGTAGTTAAAAAAAACAAAAACCGAATTTTTCGGGGTTTTCCGGGTAAAAACGGGATAAATACATTGAATTTTTATATTCGCGTTATACAGTAAATGTATTATGTGTTTTTTAATATTTCTGCATAGCACAGAATAATATATAAGAGATAAAGATAAGTTTTTTTAATCAAATGAAATAGCATGAGTACCTTATTCCAAGAAAAATTGACTGTTTTCTCAACAGTGGCCGTCGCGCAGTGGGTTAAGTGTCTGACTGCTGAATCGCTGCGAACTTTTTGGTGTGAGTTCGCGCCCCACCAAATCCCAATTTGTTTTCGATATTAACAACATGACATCAAATGATACTTAAAAATGTTTTACAAATACTTATAAAGTATTTTTAAAGCACTTTCTTAGAAAATGAACATAAAAATAATATTGGAGCAAGTTTTACTTTTACGGTTCATCTGACGATCCATTGTTCTAGTTACGGATATTGTTTGATATTTTATACTTTGAATGAATATGCTTAATACGTTGAAGGTTTTATTCTTTGAATGACTGTGTTTTATTAATTAAAGACGGATATTAAGAAATATACATATGTTCTACATTAAATGAACATAATTACGTGCGTAATTTTTCTCCACCATCAATCAGATAATAAGTTATTACCACATGTAGGATTATTGTGTCAAATGCGTGCTTTTTGAACAACTGATTTGGGAAACGTTTATACTCTGACGTAGAAGTTTTACACAATGTATTACAAAGAATACGGGATGAACACAACACTGACAACATACATATTAGCTACAGAAGTAGAAAACAAACATTGGAGCAGACGAAAAGTGCTATTCAAACAGTTATCAACAACCGATCTTTTAGATTTTCTGGAAATGACAGACATCGATTTAAAAATTTTATTTACTGGATCCTATCAATTATCGAAGGCAGTTTCTTATTTAGCAGAATTAATGGATAGTGCGAAGAATATTCTTAGTTGCAGTTTGAAGAAAAAAAATAATATAAAACGTATCGTTGTTATATTGAATACACACCAAATTCTATTGGCATTTCGGAGATTAAACGCTATTGTTGCGAATGTGCAAACGGTAACCGGACCATTATCTATTACCTATCGCACACACGATACTTGTTGACAATAATCCGACCCGCGGAAATATTAAATAGAATATTTCATCAGGACGAAGTGGTTCCTGTTATTAATCAAGATAGCGACGAGGACTAAAATCCATTTATTCACTATGCGCAGAGAAAGACAATCGTGGGGGTGTTAGTGGGTAAAAATCTCATACTAACTCAGTCTCTTCCCCAAGGTTTGTAACAGAAAGAAATTATTGCATTGTTTATCCATCTTAAATTAATACACAACGTAATCCAGAGTATAAAATATCAAACAATATCCGTAACTAGAACAATGGATCGTCAGATGAACCGTAAAAGTAAAACTTGCTCCAATATCATTTTTATGTTCATTTTGTAGGAAAGTGCTTTAAAAATACTTTATAAGTGCTTGTAAAACATTTTTAAGTAAGTATCATTTGATGTCATGTTGTTAATACCGAAAAAAAATTGGGGTTTGGTAGGGCGCGAACTCACGCCAGAAAGTTTGCAGCGATTCAGCACTCAGACACAACCCAATGCGCCACGGCCACTGTCGAGAAAACAGTTAATTTTTCTTGAAATAAGGTACTCATGCTATTTCATTTGATTAAAAAAACTTATCTTTATCTCTTATATATTATTCTCTGCTATGCAGAAATATTAAAAAACACATAATACATTTACTGTATAACGCGAATATAAAAATTCAATGTATTTATCCCGTTTTTACCCGGAAAACCCCGAAAAATTCGGTTTTTGTTTTTTTTAACTACAGCGCACCTGATCAAAAAATCTGAAAAAATTTTGAATAATAGTTGTACCAATATGTTGCTACTGTAAAAAGGAAAAAGTAGTGTCTCGAAAACTTCACTACAAAATCTTCATTTTTCTGATTTTTTTTTGAATTTTTGATTTTTCATACTTAAGATATGTATTCGAAAAATCTGAAAAAATTCTGTAACATGTAGCACCACGGTTGCCATGTTCTAGAATTTTTGCAGAATTTTCGCCATCCGCGAAATAGGGAAAAAGGGGCAAAAACCGATATTTTGAATTTTCCCCATAACTACCCTCCCGATCGAGATAGGGGGTTGAAAATTGGTATGACATGATCGCTTTTGACACCCTATCGAATGACTCATTCCGGAGTAAAATCGGCTCAAGGGCACTTTTGACCCTCTTATCCTGCTAGACCCTTTGTGAATATTTATGGATTTATAATAAAAGTAAATATTTCAAAGTGCACTACAACTCTCTATTCTCAATTGCTTGTTGTTGTTTAGTTACTAATGTCAGCGGTTTCACTTTTACTGTACAAGTAGTAGTAACCGAGTTTACTACACAATACTGAAGTTCTAAATTTGTATTTTACACTTAATATATGTCACTTACAATTAACAAAACGTAACTAAATTCTATTTCTAAAATTCATTCATGCATTTCTAAAATATCAGAAATAAAATACAAGCTACAACATTTTCAAGATAAATTTCCTTATATACCAATTTACATAAACATTCAAGAGTCGAATTTTCTCTGACTACTTTCGAGCTCTTTCGTATCTTCTCGAAAAGATAAGCCTTTCAAATTAACTCATGTCTCAGATGTGTATACATAAATGAAACATAATAGTACCTAATGTATTTGGATCCACTCTGAAATAATGTTAAAGCTTATCATTTTACGCAATATTTATAAAATCATGATGCATGCAGAAAAAAATATTTCTTAGTTATCCGAAGTAGTTTTAGATAATTCGATCCTTTCCAACTTACACTTACAAGATCGTGCGGGTTGTAAACGACTAAAACACCGTCAGTTTAGAGTTGACATTACTCTTCAAATTGAGTTACAATCGTGTCATATAATCCAGCGCCCAGAACAATTTATTGCCGTACGTTCCCGCCCGATTCGCTTCTTTCCGCTATAAACGAATTCGTACGCGCTATTACATACCTTTTTCCACTGCCAGCTCAATGCTTTACTATCGGTCCGCGTCGTTCTCGCAGTTAATCGATGCCCGCCCTTAACGAGAGACGTAAATCTATCGCGTAAATTCTATAAATTGTGGAGTCAAGCTGGCGCAGCTGTTCGGCCGATTACTTTATGACGTGCGCGAGATTAAAATCAATTTATGTCGCCGATTCCTTCCTCGTCGCCGAATTCGAGAAGCATCGTTGTACCCGGTGAATCGATACACGTTCTTCGTACGTCAGCGACGTTTACTTTTCCTGTTATCAATTTTTTCTTGCGACAGAGTCCAGAACGTTTCGCCTTTCTTTCCCTGGAACGCTATAAATTTGGTTATCAGCCTGTATCGGCAAATTGGCTCGGTACGAATCATAATTTCAAAGCGACTCCGTATCAGCATTGTGCACTTAAGTTCTTAACTTTCCTCGGGCCGTTTTATCCGGGACTACGTAACGTTACGCGCCCGAAGTTTTAACTTTTTCGGAAGCCCCACTGTCCTCCTCGTTACGTTCGTTGCATATTAATGCCGTCAAGGAACTATTTATCCGTTCTCCCGTGGACGTCTTGAATATACTCCGCAAAGCGACGCGCTTTTTATTCCGCAAAGAAGATCTCGTTATGCGCAGCATGATTAAATGTTAAAGTAGGTTCGGGAAATTGCAAGGAATAATGCAGTATACCCCCGTAATTTATTGCGCGCGTTCGATTTTAGTTTTGAATGCTTAAACTCGGTCGCTGGTACTATCGCGTCCAAGTGGGCAAAAGGGAAGTTAATATTTCATGTTTGGAAACATAATTCCGCGACGCCCAAGATTTCCTCGCATCCCAACAGGCGGTACATCCGGGTGTAGGCGGCCGAATAAAAGTAAAAAAGAAGGAGGCAAGCGGTTGGACGAGGGAAAATAAGGAACACGGCACGCGCGACGTTTTCGCGTCAAAGTAGCGCTTTAATATGGATGTGTGATTTCCCAGGTGGGCTGTTTCATCCGTCGGACGACAAGCAGGAAGTGGCCTTTCGTTATGCCGTGGAAAAGATCAACGCCAACCGGGACATCCTGCCCAAGTCTCGTCTCAGCGCCCAGATTGAGCAGATAAAACCGCAGGACAGTTTTCACGCTTCCAAGAGGGGTGAGCGCTCCACCATTCACGTTTGTTCCATTCCGAAATTAAACTCGCACATTTCGCCGACTCTTTTGCACCTTTCACGCCCGCCCCCTTGTTCACCGAGGCGTAAGTGTTTTTCATTTTTTTTTGCCGCCTAAACAATGGGGATTTTGCGGCCGTCTGATCATTGCGGTTCCGTTCTACTTGTTGAGGACGCTCGTGTTTCACTGCAGAGCGCCACGTATTTTATTTACTTATATTTGAAACAGAAGTATTTGGTGTACACAGTGGAGCGAAAATTGTAGCACAACAGGACAGAAATAAGAAAAACATTTGCGTAATGTTTTTTGTATGAGTCTTTGTTTTCAAGAAAATTGATTTCGAAGGATCTACGCAATATGAGTTATACTACGATAGTTTAGTGATAATTTCTTTTAGACAATTTTAGTAAGTTTTCCGATTTTAAGTTTGCAGTCTTAATCTTCAAATATTCAAATCTCGATATTCAACATCTTATTTCTCCAACTTTAGAACCTTAAATTTTTAATTTTGATTCCAAAGATCTCTAAAACTTAAAATTTTCACATCTCAAACCTGCAATCTTCAAGTCTTCAATTTGTCTCTTAAAATTTATGATTTCAAACCTTCGAATTTTTAACTTTAATTCTTCAAATTTTTTACTTCAAATCTTCCATATTAAACTTCAACTTCTGACATTTCCAACTTCAGATCTTCACATTTTCCATTTTATTTTTTTAAATGTCCTACTTGGAACATTCAAATATTCAATTTCATTGTTCAAATTTTTTTGGTTCGAACCTCCAAATCTTCAGTATTAACTCTCTTTGAATTTTCCGGTATAAACCTTCCAATCTCTAAATTCAACCCCTTGAATCTCAAATGTTACGTCATTAAATCTTTAATTTTAAGTCTTCAGGTCTTCGATTTTAGCTTTTCAATTATAAAACTTCAAATCTTATTGTCTCCAATTTTAATTCTAAAAATCTTCAAGTATCCATCTTAAAATAAAAAAATTTACTAGTTCAACTCTTAAAATGTTCAATTGTGAATCTTTAAATCTCTAAATTTTATTTTAATTTTGTACGTGGAAGCAAACCCTGACCACCCTGTATTTTACATTTGATAAGGTTGATTTGAATACTCCTCCTGTATTTTTAATTTTTGATCCCATTGTTGGAAATATTTTGTGCTATAGTTCTGATCACATGTTTAATAACCTAGTTCTGTCCCACTCAAAATTACCAAGAGACTGTATTAGAGAAATGATCTTGCCTTGAGCAGAAACAGTCAATTTGTAGAATGATGAACCTGATGAATAGCATTCCGAGAAACGACAGAAAATGAACCTAATATTACTCATGTCAGTCCTGCATGACAGCAGAGCTATGCGTAACAAAGCTCTGTAACAGCTTCGTGTACAGTTCACTGCAGCACAAAAGGTTCATTATCATCGACAGTCACGTAGCTGCTCCTAGATTAAACAGAAGATAGTCTCAGAGCTAGCTTGATCCTTGAACTGTGGTTAAAGTTTTATTATTTGACGAGATAATTGCTTTGTCGATGGCTCCTGCGTCTTCGAATACTTTACGGTCCTTCCAACTCGTAAGAAAATGATTTTTTTAATTTATCAGAGAATGTCTGAGATTAGTGTTTTATATTATTTTACCTTGATGGATCCTATTTTATAGAGCCTCGCGTTGTTTGTTTCGAAATCGTCGTGGCATTTTCGAGGCTGAGCTTTGTTCGAGCTACTTCCAAAGTTCTTGACTCCTTCTTACAGAGAAAATAGACTCGCGTTTCCGTGTTGCAGATTTCCCGCGTCAATTTCCCCGGTATCTTACTTCCGTCGATGTTGCGTTCTCGCTGCGAACAAAGTTTCTTAACGCTGTTATTTCAACACGTGCTGTTTCCAACGGTTGATATAAGGAGCGCATTCTCCGTGTTTCCTATTTGCTTTCTGTAAAGCTGCGAGGAATCTTCGTAATGGAACTTCTATTATATCAAAATATCTTGAGCAGGCAGGCGTAAGCTTTCTGAAGCTGCGAATATTTCCTAATTCCTCCTATTAATATGCTGCTTTGTTAAAAAATGTATACAAGCCTCAGTCAGCTTGCTTCGAGAACAGTGTCGATTCTATACGGAATCGTCGCGAGGGGTGTAGCTTACAGAAATAATTGTCAACGAGATGTCGAATCGAGACGCGATACATTGGGCAATTATTAACAGCTTACGGGGACTTCGCGGACCGCGATAATTATTTTCGCGCGTCATAATTAGAGGTGCTATAATTACAGGATCGAGGCAATATATTCGGTCAAATTATTCACTTTAAATCATTATCATTGCCATCCGCGTTCGTTGTTGACGCATAATCGAGGAGGGATCAGGTACCGTTCGATCGTTCGAGATTTGGTCAGACTCCATGAATACATGATTGCATTGACATCTATTTGTCAGTGTCACGATGCGTCCGAGAGAAAAAAGAAATGATCGCAATTGGCTTAACGAGTTAGCTTAATTTGTGACAGTAATATTTCAGAAGATGGACACAAAATTAATGCGTTCGGTTAATATAATTTATTTAACAGGTAAATGCGGGATATCACTTTACCAGGTCCAGTGCAATATCATTGTTTGTCAAAAAAATATAATCATTCGAGCACACAATTCATACATAATGGTACACGAAAAGTATTTTACTTCCTAATGGATCCTCTAATACATAGTAACTCTCTCAGATTGAGAAACACTTAATATCAGAAGACCGACGCAGGATAAAGTTCCCTGCAGTTCTCTAATTTCGAAATCCACTCACAAATTTTTCACCAGGATTTTTTAATCGCTCAGCATAATCACTGTCTGTATCTCCAAAATAATTGTATAACGTCCCGCTGATCCGTTTACAATTACTCCGTCGGCGACGATAAAACGAACGATAGTAGTTCATTTCGTCGAAACGAGCGAGTAATTCCTCTGGACGGTAAAACGTGAATAAACTCGTCATGGATCGAGGTAGTGGATGGAAACGAAACGTCAGGAATTCGTCGACGAGTTGTTCCTTTCCCGGCTCGATTTCACTCGACCAACCCCTTTGGGTCAGCGCGGTGGAAAGCTTCGAAGGCCGTTCCGTTGCTACCTCTTCATTCTGTTTTTACGATATGACCAGAAAATATGACTGAGTGTCGGCCGCCTTTGCTCGACCCTGTCTCCTTCGTTCGCGGTACCACATTCAGAGTTGGGCAAAAAAGTTGTTTAAATAAAATCAAATAAAAGATAATTTCACTTTTATCCGTTATCCGAACATAGGAATAACGCGATTCTGTTGCAGTCTTACTTATAGGCTATGAATGTACAGTGCATGCTACATTAGATTGCTTCGTTTGCGGGAACCATGCGGGAACATTATTCATATTCCTTACAGCATGATTTTCAGTAAATAAAAACAATAAAAAATAAAACTAGATGGTTTTCTTGCTCGCTCACTTCACTCGTGCGCCGAAATCTTCCCGATCACATTTGTAGTTTCCATATCGTAGTGCCTATGATTAGTAATGCCTATAGCTATTCATGTTTATTTTGTGTGTGACCCTTTACGGGCCACACAAGGAACTTCCCGATTTGCGAGTTGTAATTTATTATTACCACTATTAATTGTCGCTAATTAGAAAATTATTCGTATTCGGGGAAATTTAATAGTTTTCTACTTATCAACATTTGCTAAATATAATTATATTATTATTATTTATAAATAATATATATAATATATGTATATATAATATATAATATGTATACAAATTACTCTGCATCTTAAGGGGTTGTCCATCACGCCAAAATCAAGAATACAAAAATTTCGTTCCAATAGTTGCAAATACTCGCAAAAACTGTCTCTCGCAAGAGCTTATAACGAGACATACCATTAGACAGCGGTTCTTTATGCAGAGTAAAATTTTTACAAGCACAAATCAAAAATTTGAACTTGAGAAACTGTATGTCTAATGTTCTAAACATACTAACTTGAATAATATTGTTGATATTTTGTATATTTTGCTATGATAGCAGTTTCGTAAATGTTTTGCTTACTTAGAATGGCCATAAATGCATAAAATATACTGTCTAAATATCTTAGTGTTATTTCATTAAATGTTCAAAATGATGTCCTTGGACGTTCAAGTACTTATTAACTATACTGACTGGAACTCCCCGTGTTAGAAAGTTTCTATTTTATTTGTAACAATTAATAACTCTGTAACGAAGCCTGGAACGTAATTTTTCATTATTTATTTTCGTCTTATTTTGGTGTATAAGACCACCGCTTAAAATTTGTGACACATGATGCCGAAGACCCTAAATATTATAATTCGTGAATCGTAGAACCGCAAGATAGAATCAGTAGATAAAAGTCACCGAGCTTGAAGTGTGAAACCGGAACCGATCTGCCTCGTAAAGTTTTAATCACGTCCTCAAGAATTTATGAAAGAATCCTGTGTGTTAATCTGTTTTAATTCGTAAGTGGGTTTATCCGGAGAAGTACTACTTAAGCAAATTAGATCTGTGACTCTTAAGAGATTCCCATGAATGATTTATCGGGAAAACTTGAAGATGAATGTTTAACAGAGGAACGCTTTCAAACAACATTACAAAATTTAAGCTGACGTTTCGATCGAGAATCTTCAACCTATCTCCTAACTTTGAAGAAAGTCTAATTAAGCCGATATTCTTCCCTCAGATTTCGCAAAAATTTGACTCTATTCTTTCTCAGAAGATTGAAAGTTCGTCCACGAAGCTTGCCTACGCTAAAGAGCGAAAAAGGTCACTCGTTATCAGCCCCTCGTACGGTTCGGAATTGTCGTCGGGGAAGATCGACTCGTTAGAAACTGATTCTCTCGGCTCAAAGGGAGAAACGGCTCCCCACCGCTGACATTGTTCGTTTCACTTTCGCTAAGCCAATTTTCGAAAACCACACAGAGGCGGAAAGTTTGGAAGCAGAGGGACCGTGGGAACGACGAGCTGTGACTACTGGCAGCTGGCCGCAGATGGAACTCGTGGCTCTAATTTCACCCTAACTTTTAAGGTTTCTTCCGCCCGGCATAGTTTGCGAACTTTGGCCAACGTATCGGGCGGCGGAGAAGTTCAGGTCGCTCGCGGCGATTTCGGTTCTGGTGCCGAGTCGGGTTTCTTCCGTGGAACTGTGTGCCGTCCAATTAAACATAATGGAAGGAAAACATCGTCGTACAAGCCTGTCCTCTGATGTAAGAACTCTGCGCGAACGATAACGCGAACCTTCTAACTTTTGCGCGATACTGTTCCACAGAATGATGTCCCTCCGCTGAGACTGCTGTCCCTTTTGTTAGCTTCGCGATAGCCAGACATTTCTTTTATGCTGCTGGCGCTGAGACTTTCCAAGATTCCGCGTAACGATTCTCTTATACGTACCGCACGAAAATCGTTAAAGTGCTTGTTAGAATTTATAATAGACTTCATAACGTAGCGAGGGTCTGGATAATAGGCGAACGACGAAGACTAGACGATGAAAATCACGCAGTCCCGCGTCGTTGCTCGATTTTCAGACGGCGCGCGACGCAGCGAGCGAGAGCTTATAACGCGATCGCACGAATGCAGTTTCGTTAATCAGCTTTATCGAAACCATCACGGAATTAGCGGAGTTTTCGGTGCAGTTTAATTAAAATGTAACAGCCTTCAAACAACTTCCTCCACCAGCAAATCACGATTTACAGAGGTGTTATCTCACCGGCAAAGCGCGGGAAATTACTTTTCGCTCCACAGCCGTGGCGAAGGAAGAAATTAACTTCGATTTTGCAAAACGGAGAAAAACAGCGACGGGCAAACGATGCGAAGGCGTGGGAGGTCGTCGCGGGGAAATCGAAGAGCTAACGCGATTAACGGAAACCGAATGGGAATAATGACTTTCCAGGCGACCGTTCGCGAGAATTAATCACGATCTTCGTAATCAGCCGAAATGGTTAATCGTGAAACTGGTCGCTGGTAAAGAATTATTGTTAGTCGACAAACGATAATTCCGATGTTTCGAACGTGTACCGAACAGGGCGCAACCGAACGTCCCGCTTGTAATTCCGATTCCGCGCGAAATATCGTCCAACATTTACTCCGCCGTTTATACTATTCTCCATTAACAGGTCGTCGATTCGTGGGCGACGATTAAACGCGGCCACGACCAATCCCGTGAGTAATTACACGCCGAGCAGATGGCACACGTCGTACTCATTAACAGTCGTGCAAACAGCGTGAACAGCGACGACGAGTGCGGTTTCAACGCGGCGATTTGTTTTCGTTCACCTTCTCGATTCGTTCAGTCAGTTGGAAGGTAAAGCCGGATAATGAGGAAGGTTAGGATTAAGGGACGATTTCGTGCATTTAAGTGTTGCGAACTCCTTTCATGTTTTATATCAAACACAAAACACCAGTTGGTTATTTTACGAGTAATTACTTAACGTGCAGGTTTAAATCGCGCTGTAGATAGCTAAGCAGTTGATTCAGAGAAAATTGTGTAACCATTCAGATGAATTGCGAGGGTAGAACATATACTGTAAACAGATATCGAAAACATATTTTCAGAACTATCTGAAGAATTTTTAGGTATAGAATACAAAATATTTCTGTACCTCAAAACATAAATACAATATTTTAGGTTGTGTCCAAATTCGCTAGTCAACACTTAACTCAACGAATTTACATTCTTATAGATACTAATAAAGAATTGCACATCGTATAAAACAAGTTGAAATCGTTTATTTCAAGAAGTAACTAGCGAAATATATAATAGAGTTTAGTGACTCAAAATATTATAAAAGGATACATTACTTTCTACAGTACATGTTCGAAAGCCCCATCTTTCAAAAACTGGAATCATAGTTAATATGAGACAATTATTATTTTAAGGATAAAAATTGAAAGTACTAAATATCCGTATTTTCTATTTTTCATTGTAGTTTACTAGTGTATGTAAATTTATAAGAAAATTAGTTGACATTTTGTAGGTAAAATCGACGAAGAAATGTTATTTGTATATAGTTTATAGTTTCCCAGATATATGAGGTAGTTATGAGGTAAAACGTAATTTAGAGTTTATGCTTGATTGCTTCTGTTCCCTGCAATAGAAAATTATGAAAAAAATCAGAAATATGGTACTCTAGTAGGCGTATGTTTGTGAATTTTTTCAGAATTTTTACTTGCAAAACCGATTTTTAAAAAATTGAAAAAGTTTAAAAATGGCGATTTCAGCCTGAAGTTATCAAGTTACCACTTTAATATTTTTACAGTTTTAGTGCCTTTTTATGGTTACTAACATATACTTTTTGCAGATTTTTCGAAATAGTGGAACATACTTAAAAAAATTAAAAATCGATTTTTCACTGTTCGGTATATCCGTATTCATAGAAATAACATGCTACTATTATTGGGATATTTATTTCATGCCGCTTGTTAAATGGGTATTATATACAATTATAAACACTTTTATACGTAATATACGAAGTAATGTATGTTATTTGTAAATATCTTATCTTTGGTAAGTACGAATTCTTAACTAATTGCACGTATAAATGATAAGCGGCGTACTACCCCGAAGCATTGTCTACTGTGATCTTTCTAAATTCTAAGCGAATCTTTGAGTGAAGAAATTTATGAAGAAGTAAATGTACATGAGTGGAAAGGGCATGCAACGCGTACTTAGAAAGTCGTGAATCGGGAATCGTGAATGTTGTTTCGTATAAAGGAACAATATTACTGTACAGTTACTTACCAAAGATAAGATGTTTACAAATTAAATACATTGCTTCGTATATTACGTATGAAAGTGTTTATAATTGTATATAATACCCATTTAACAAGCGGAATGTAATAAATATCCTAATTATAGTAGCATGCTATTTCTATGAATACGGATATACCATACACTGAAAAATCGATTTTTAATTTGTTTAAGTATGTTCCACTATTTCGAAAAATTTGCAAAAAATATATGTTAGTAACCATAAAAAGGTACTAAAACTGTAAAAATATGAAAGTGGTAACTTGATAACTTCAGGCTGAAATCGGCATTTTTAAACTTTTTCAATTTTTAAAAAATCTGTTTTGCAAGTAACAATTCTGAAAAAATTCACAAACATGCGCCTACTAGAGTACCATATTCCTGATTTTTTTCATAATTTTCTATTACAGGAAACAAAAGCAGTCAAGCATAAATTCTAAATTACGTTTTACCCCATAACTACCCCCATAGTGGGGGTACCGGGTTCATACTTGGCAGAAAGGGGTCTTTTTGAGAGATCTATATCGACTGGTATATACATATAAAGTTTAATTTGGATTGGGGGCACTTTTCCCCCTTCTTATCCGGCTAGACTCTTTACTTGAAATTAATTATATTTTCCATATCTAAGGACTACCGTAATGGGGTAAAGAAACTTAGAAATTCAATTTTTGCTCCGACGACTCCGCCAGCAAACTTTGTGTATGCATATAATATTCTTGATACGATTGTTGAAAAAAGGGAATGCAAATTGTCAGAGGTTGCGTAATAGAAAGTCTGAGGTTACAGGAAATTGTGTGAGACCCTTTCAACCGCTGCCACAGGAGATAACCGGGTTCGCAACGGATATTCGAGTTCCTTGCGAAACGACGTCGAGACTATCTGCTTTTGAATTTCAGGTGGAACGCGATTGTATTAGGTGATTTTGACTACGGTTAATAAGCGAAGTTTCGACGTAGTGCTTAGCATAGACCCGCGTAGGAGTTGCCGATCGTCATTTCGCGAAGTTGCCGGGAAGAAGCGTGCGGGCTACGTTAAAAATATTCACGAAAACGTTACTGTGAAAGTAATTGAAACTTGTCGCGAAGCGGATATTCGATAGAACGGCGCGCAGAAACTTTGAACCGGTTCGATGTTTACCGACTTCGACCCCACGGTTAATTATTTACTAAAACCCGTCTGAAACTGTTAACAAAATTATCCTTCAAGCTTTTTAACTTTGACTTCTCATTACTTCAATATATATTCCGTGATCTGTTCTTGATTAAATACGCTTGACGAATTGAGATTGCATCAAAAGTTGCCTTTTGAAGATTAAACGCATCAGTTTTCTACTTGTAATTCGTATTTCATTTGATAAATATTAATTCTGCAATATGAATACCAATAAATTGCAGATACACTGTATATACTAGTACGTAAAATTAAAGGATTACTAAATTTTTGGTGCAAATTTGTCTGTACTTAAGCTTAGAACTAGGTGAAAAAAAATCATACAACAATCTGCTTGGGTTCATTGTAACAATCATAATAGATACGAAACACAGATAATTCTAATGCTGGCGGCACACATTATTCTAAGCTCAATAAAACAGTGAGAAAAAATAGCACATAACATTTTTAAATGTCGTTATAAAGGAGGATGTCGATCAACCTTCAAATTCATAGTACTTTTAAGGCTTCATTTATACTATCAACGAGCCGTGCACGAGCTGAGTAAAACGTATTGATATTGTTTTATATTTCCGATTCTTTGGTAGTATGTGTAAAATTTTGTAGCATGTGCTTTATTTTGCTCGTCCCGTGCACGGCTCGTTGATAGTATAAGGGTCCATTTATATTAAAAGTGTTATAAACACTACATATAGAGATGTGTGGATTTATGAAATATTCGGAAAGAAGGATTATCTTCATTTTTCTCACTGAGTACATGATATAAAAACATTTTCGAAAAAATAAATTCAAGAGGATGAAACTTGGTCTCCATGTTTTACAAAGAGTCGAGATAGATTGTAGTCTGATTTTTTTTCACCCAGTTATAAAGTCTCACACAGTTTAAATATACATATAGACAATTTTTCGTCATAAATTCAGTGAACATTTAACCCTTTGTACGGAATTTGTAAAAGGTTATCAAAAAACGAATTCAAATCAAATTCAGAACTATATATTTTAACAATATGAATATAGGACTGTTATTCATTGCTGCAGTTCGAAGTTTGAAATAAATAACGTATTAATAACAAAAAATTAAAAATTTGCAATTTCATATTGGGTCAATTTGATCAAATTTCCATTTGAGAGTTAATTTTGCACACCGGTGTATTTAACAAAGCAAATTGTGGCGTGTAAGTGCAACTGTTCTACTAGCCGACACTTGAGACAGAGGAAAACATGAATTATTCGATTTAATCCCAACGCACGCATGTTTTTATTAAAGCCTCATCGCGAGTGTCGCGGAACATTCAGTTCAAATGCATAACGGAAGTTAAGTCCTCAGTACCGCTATGACTCGCCTTTCACGCGATTACGTGACGTGTGAAAGCGGGTTACAGTTATACGCCGCGGTAATTACGGTTTTGAGCTTTTCAATTACGGGCGTCGACGCGACCTACGTGAAAACGCTACACTGCAGCGTTTAATTCAAGGAATAATTAAACGGTTTCTTTTCTTGTAATCTGAAAACCGTCCTCCAACACCATTTGTATGTTCAAATCCCTGTCCCCGAGGTCAGCATCCCCGAAAACGCTTCTTCTCTCTTCCACTTACCTCAATATCAAAATTCATTTGAACTTTGTACATAATTATGCAAGAGACCATTCGGAAGCATTTAGAACATGTTTGCTATAAATTTTATGCTAGCCATTACATGAAACTGAATCTTAAACCATTTTCACTGTTACCATATCACTTTATTTCCAACGAGAGTTAAAATAGCAAATAAATATGAAGTCAAAGTTAAAAAGAAATTAGTGTGCAATTAAAACTACAATTGATACAACTGATGAAATATGATGTTTTAGATAATATAAATACCACAGAAAATAATATCAGTCATAATTCAACGATTCATCAACGATTCACCAAATTTAATATTTGGGTGGTAGTAAATGGCATAAGTGTTTCAATAATTTTTTAATTACTGTTATTGGCAACATTTTAGTTCTCTAAAAATAGATATGTAAATGAATAGGTGTTGGTGTAAAATTGACACAATAGTAAAAATAAAAAAAATGAAACCACAAACATGGATCTGAAAGACAATCTGGATAAGATACTGTATAATGAAAAAATTGTGTCAGAACAAATACAAACAGAAACTTAAGTTTCTGGTCAATTAATACAAAAAGTATACAATAACGTCAGGTATATTTCTTAAAGTGTCAGTAATTGGATCTTTTACCCTAATACTATACTTACCGAAAAGTGTGTCTATTAATTCCGTCATGTCTTCGAAAGTACTTCTTCCTCTTCAATATCCGTCACGATTACTCCAGAAATTATTGTAAACAGCTTCCCATCGATCCTCCAGTTCAAAAGTATTTCACACCTCGACGGTTGCCACGGGGTTTACACAGAGCATACCACCGAGTGAAGTTTCACAGCTGAACTTTCAAGGATCAATATATCTTACTTCACTGAGCAGGTTGCATTTTTATAGCCGCGCGATATTGCGACGAGGAATTCCGCTGCATCGGCGCGGGATCGGACCTTGAAAGATTTAAATATTTACTGAATCCTTATATACGAGATTCAGGGAGATCACACTTGACGTGTATGGTTTACAAAACGCATGACGCGGATTGACGCGATACGCGGATGTTTAGCGTTTCCGGCGAGGAGTTCGCACCTGCGCTTTTAGCGGAGCGATTTCGCGCTGGAATAAATTCGGATTGGGGTTTTCTAGGAATCGTGTGTACGACGACACGTGCTCGGGTAACGGCGCCGGAAGGGATGAGAAAAGAAGAGACGTACCACGAAATCCGAATGGAAGGAGCACAGTTGTCTGAGCGTCGCTACCGAAAAGAATGGACGTGCAGCTTAGCGCTGTATCTTCTTTTCCGTAGAACTCCGGCCGGTTAAGCCAATGCAATGAACTGAAATTGTGCTTGGACAAAGCTGACAGAAGAAGAGGATAACATTTATTCCGTTAATTGACAGAGGGGAGAAAGAATCTTGAATTGTTTTACAAATAGTGAGAATTTTTCTTTAATTACATCGACTTGTTTCTAGAAATCTCTATATTTTATAACAGGAATATTATGTTTATTAAATATTTGCAGAGTTGCTTGTCTAAACATTTGGAATTCATACTTTGCGAGAACATTAATGGAACTTCCGCGAATTCGCGAACAGTATTCAAGGCGGACAAGCGTAAGGACAAAGAGAGTCAATATTTTAAGAATAGTCTGGCCGTTAAGCAATGCGCGACGTTTCATTAAGTCCGGAATTTCGAGTCGTTTATCCCCTCTGCTTGTACCTTTCTTTTCTTTAAATCTGACGTCAGCCGCCCCCGCGCTAGTCCTCCGGACCCCGTAGCTTCTTCTATTTTCATTCCGCGCACAAAGCACCAGACCCTCCGGTGCTTCCCTACAAAATTAAAATAAATTTACGACTCCGGAAAGTTCAACGACGGGGCCATCTCGTTATTTAGTAAATCTACTTGAAATTCTTGGACGTGGTTCCTTACGGGCGGACCGAAGGGGAATCCGACAATTTGCGGGCGTAGAACGACTCCGGCCAATCCTGCATTATGAAGGTGTATCGCTTCGCGAATGGAAATAACAACGTGAACGTAGGTGCGGTTCGGTAATTAACAAGCTGAACGGTCGCGCGAAATGCGCGTTCCACCGACCGAAGCGAATTTACTATTTATGCGGTCGCCGTGGAATATGTAAAGCCGTGCGGATGTTGGTCATTAGATTCACGAGATGAGCGAGACGCGGACGCTACATTTACATTTTTTACGGACATGCGACTGCGAAGCTTTCGCAATTTTCTTGATTAATATCCCCCTGATGGAGATTTGCGAGCTGCGATCGTATCACCGGAGAAAGAGGTCAACGAATAATTTCGATAATTAAGAAATTAATAATTTCGATGAGGTAATTATTTTCACGATAGCGTAATAACATGATTAATGCAAATTAATTTTTCTTTTACATTGCGAGTTTGAGAAAGCGTCGAGTTTCCTTAACAAAATCCATTAAAAATTCCCACAAAGGCGCTCCTCGTTATGCTTCAAGAGTAATATCAGAAAAGCTCGCGGAACGAAAGGGTGAAATTCTTTTGCCCAATATTTTCGTTAAGAGTACACTTCCGGCCAAGGAAAGTGTTCGAATTCCCGAAAAATAAATTTCGTGGTTAAAGGACCGTTTCCCGAGAAAATTGCTGGTTCGCGAGCTTCCTAATTATCAGGGAGACGATAATGCTCCCCCATCGATCGGAATTATCCCACCTGGTTGCCTCGTGAATTCGGCAAGCGTTTAGCGAGGAAAACGAAAAATTGATCGGCGAACCGCGCTGGTGGAACGGAGTTTGCCTCCGAACTTTCGGAGGGAGTCGTTACAAAGCCGCTTCCAGGAATCCGCCTAAGACGTAACACGCCCTGTTATGATTTAAAGCGGTAGTAATATGCCGGGCCACCTAAGGGTTGCGCTCCGCGCGATCTTATCTCGTTATGCCGTGCTTAGGCAGCCGTTTAACTCGCCTCCCTCCTAAGAGAAATCACTTCAAGCAGAACATCCTGAATAATTCGTCTAATTTCGTATTGAAGTTGTAGTTCCGGATTTTGAATTTCTTATGCTGGTTAAGAGTGGTCCGATACATCTTGAGTTATACTACTGGTAGGAATGGTTTAGAAGTTACGTGAAAAATACTTTACTTGTAGAGTATAGGATATTTTATGCATCTTGAATACATATTGAATTCATATTGAAGTTTGAGTTTAAATTCAGGTTTTGAAATTTTTACATTACTTATTAGATGTTTGATGTATGTTAGGTTATACTACTAATAAGAATTTTTTGCAACTTATTTGTACAAAGTACAAAGATAAGGGTTTTCTATAATTAATGAATGTCAGAGGATAGTGTTTTAGTTCTTCTCGAATAATTTGTATAATTTTACATTAGCTGTTCATCTTATATTCCTTGTACTACTTAATGGGTGTCTTATACATCTTAGGTTATACTTTTGGTGAAAACTGCTTGCAAGTTGTTAAGAGTCTATTCTCCTTTCATTTTACTCTACATTCTTCATTATTCTCTACTCAAGAAAAAGGCCACTCTTTATGAACTTCTTGTTCAGGAACTAATTAACCGAGTTAATACTTCCTTTTTGTTAAATATTTATCAAGTCTTGCTTTATAGAATTGTATTTTTGATATTTTTTAAATTGTGTTATTTTGCTTAATTCCGTATAACGATGAGAAGTTTGCCAGAGGAAACTGTTTCCCCAAATTTTTAATTTCTTGTATTACCTATTGGATGTCTGATACACGATAAGTTATACTACTGTTGTGAATACTTTGCAAGTTAAAGTGTACAAAGATAAGAATCCATTTGTCAGATGATAATAGTTCTTTGATGTTCTTGCTTGTGATAAGAAAATTATCTCAGAACTAAGATTAGGGAACAAGGAATATAAATTTTAATACGATTAACTAATAACCTAACTTACCACTGCGTGCGCGTACTTGCGGTATCGCAAACAGAGTGGAAAATTTTCAGTGAATAAGCATTTTACAATGGTTCGCTTAAGTGCAGTCTGTGGGAGAATTCGCATTGTAAATTTTGTGTCCTTGACAGGTGTCTGTTAATTAACACAAGAGGGAAGTGTTCAGGAATACTTTGGAGCTTTCAGCAAATTTCGTACTTTCACGCTTTTCAGTATTAATTTGAACGAATCGCGAAGTTCCGGTGTACGTAATTCTTTTTCTCTTCCGGAGATTTTCTCTATTCTTCAGTTTTTCTTCAATTTTTTAGAAAATCGTAATTTAAATGCTGCGGATTTTACACTTTATGTGTTTATTACAGATGACCAGAATTGCAGGTGCTAGGATTATATTTATCTGTCTTTCAGCTCAAATTAATTCCAAAGTAAACCAGAAACCATCAGAGGAAGTTTATCCCCGCTTTTGATACATTTCTATTCACTGTGAATTATTCGCCACGCACATCACAAGTATAAAGCATAAACGCACCACTTATAATTTTAATGCTGCAAATTTGAATCAAGTTAATGCACTATCTGTGTAATAGAGTGGTACTGTCGCTTTATTCCGAGCTTTACACTCACATAATTCTCCTCAAAACATCCATAAAAACTCTGTGAAGCTCTGAGAGCCACGTAAATAAACTTAGAAAGCTGCGTTCCAGTGAAGCACTTTTGTAGCGAAGGATCATAAACGCAAACTCCAATTCCTAGAACACAAGTAGCTAGATCCTTTGGCTTCATGCCTTGGCTGTTACGAATCAACAGTTCAAAACGAGTTTGTTCGACGGCAGAGGCCATAGAAAGTTACGGAGTCGAGAGTTCGAAAGTCCCGGGTAGCAAAATGTCTAAAATTAACGCGAAATTAAGTTCGAAGCACTTTCAGCTTTGGGACTCGAAAAACACTCCTCGGATCCCATCCTAAATATTTTTCAACTTCCTTCAGTCATAAAGATCGCTCGAATGATCTAAAAACTGCGGAGCTAACAGGCAACACATATACATTCCGAACTTCAGAAGTACCGAAAGAATCACGTTCGCGTTACGGACTCCGTCCACGTCGTAATCCTCAGCATTTACGTAATTTTCGGATCGGAACTTCGCCGGAAGTTCGACCGAAGTCCGATGGGGAAGTTATAGCCTCGTTTATGAGCGAAACGAGCGATCTTCGACAGTCGAAGCCTGAGATTAGAAACTTCCTAAGCGACCTGCAAACATTTCTCGCGCTCGTTGTACGGTTTCCTCGAGTGCCGCGCGGATTCCCAATCAAGGCGGACTAATTTCTCCAATTCCCCGCGAAGAATTTTCGTCATTTCTGGCTCGATCACGGTCTTGCTTCCCCTCGCAGAAGCGCGAACATGGTATCGAGCCAGAATCCACGGGATTCGGTCAGTCATGTGCAAATCGCCGCTGCGACCACAATTAAGTAACCCGTAATATGTATTTCGATTCATTGTACCCGTGTCGCGCATTCCGCGACCTGCAACTATTTATTCACCATGCGCTAGGAAAATTACGCGCGTTGCACGGTCACGGTGGATGATTTCGTTAACTCGGTTGAGTATGTAAATAGCGGTGGACAGAGGATCGTCAACTGGCGGTGCGAGGCCTCACAATTTTTCTTTTAATGTTCAATGCGAATTTAATTGAAATTTGTAGGTAACTGTGAATCCTTAATCAAAATTGTAATCTAGACTCGATGATATAGATTTAGACAGTTTAAATTTGCATCTTCAAATATGTTTTCAGTGATTGTAATATTAACCATAAAGTCCTCGAAACAGTCACAAATAAATGTTGATTGAGTGGTGCGATTGGTTTATGAGTTCCGAAAAAATCAAGTAATTAATGATTTTGGCAAACAAGATAAGTTTAATTGAAATCATTGGAAGTTGGAACGTAAACAAAGCAGTTGATGATACATATTTTCATGAATCATGCTTCAAGAATATAATCATTTTAGAGGATTATACTGTTTCTAACTTTTCAATATCTGCAGCATATAGTTCCTGTTAATCATAAGTGAATGAATTCCACACAGTGTTGGGCAAATTTTTATTTAAATCAAAATTGATTAAATGATACTAAAAATACTGTATTTACTATTTCTTATTTGCAAATATATTATTAGTTCTTATTCGAATATGGACAAAAAGGAAATAGTAAATGGTTTTCTGTCTCTTCATATCTGTCTTAGATTGTACTATAAAAAAAACTCACGATTTTAATATTGTTCGCATTACGTCTAGAAAACATCAAGGTAAAATTTATAAGACATGCGAATGAAACCTAGTAGATAAGGAAAATCCATATAAACTTGTATCCAAAAATACTTTCATTATGTAATATTATATGTAATTTTAACAACCCGGTTAATAATAAACAATAATAAAACTTGTATTTGTAAATAAAAATTAATTTTATTATTTTAAATTATTAATTTAGATTTGAAATAATAAATAAGTTTAAATTTATATAATCATTTAAATAAAAATTGATTTAAATAATACCCAACACTTGTTCCACACCAGGAGGACACATGGACAGTTTGTTTGAGGCAGTTTTGGACTGTTCAATGTGCTCTCTGATATCCAATTTTAAGTTTATTGTATTTCTGACATTATTAAGTTAAAATTGTTGAAAGAGAAACCTCTTTAGTAACAAAGAAAACAAAACAAGAAGTTGTATGTTCTTATTCAGAAGACTTTAGTATTACCGCATTTAAAAAGAAAAAAGCCAGTTATTTTTTGGATTCTGATCTCAGCAATACTCAGCATACAAGAAACTAGTGAAGATAGTGTATTATTACTACTTAATGACGGAAAAATATCTCGTGAGGATTTTTTGTTGATTCTGACCAAAAAAAGCATAAGCTTACGAGACAATGTTTATAAGAAAAAACGCAGAATTTGTTTTCATTCACTCTCAGATAGATATTTTAAAGCAGATAAAACATCAAATCTGAATACTTGTGTTGAATTTAATTTGCATTGTAATGAGTATCGGGTTGAATAACTAAACATGTTGATTTTTTTAGTCTCTGTATGTTTGCGTTTCTATCTTATTTATAATTCAGTGTCCAATACAGTTAAACTAATGTTTTCTATATACATATATAATTTTTGTATCATTTAATATTCATGTTGAATTATGCCTCAGTGCTGTTGGAAACTACTTCGTATAGATGCACAATTAGAAAAATACAATACAAAATTAATAAAAGAAAATTATTTCAGACACTGTCCAAAATTCTCGAAAAAATTCCTTGAGTTAAGAATATATCTAAAACTTACCTGTATATAAAACAAAAGTTATTTTTTCAGTGTAAAAAAAAATATATTCCAATTTCAAGAGTTGTTCAATTGTGCACCGATCTCCACTAATTTGAAATATGATATACTAACAATTTATTCTATGGCACGACGCTTGACGGATTCAAATGTCTTCGTCCGAACAAATAAAGGAAAAACAGAATATCTGAGCGATCTCTTAATAGAACGTGACTGGTCATGTAATAGACCCGCTCAATTTGTTTTATCGTTGGAATAAATCAGATGGAAGACCATCATGTTTGCATTTTCATTGTTCGAATCGTCGAATGTATTTCGACGGACGTGAAATTTTCTATTGGCACATTCGTGCTGCAGTTGCAGGTGCAGCGACGCAATGCAAAACGCGTTTCAACTGAGGTGGCTCGTGACAAAGCCATGTAAAACTGTCTGCATTCAGTACAGATTGCGCGGGCATTAAAAAGTGGCAGTTGCATCAATACTCGGAGTCGTTAAACATGCTCTTTTTTTATGTCGCGGTGCTCGCCGAAATATTGGTCCCAATCGTGCGCATTCAATTGCGTTATTGCCCGACGCTTGTTGGAATTTAAGAGCAAGCAAATTGTCTGTGTATCGCTTTCATAAACGAGTTTATTTAAACGCGGAGAAATTCCGCATTCGCCGAAAAATTTTCGCGTTCGTTTTACGTTTTAGGTTTTTCGTGTGTTTTATTCCACTTTTAATCAAGGATTGAAATGCTCGGTTCAAATTTCGTCAAGCGAAGAGGAGAAAATTATTGGTTTTAACCTAAAAATTTTCGCTGTTTTGCTCGTTTACGCTTTCGTTGGTGATAAATTAATAACACGGTAGTACTGTGTTGAAATCGAGGAATAATTTATTACTATTGACGAGTTTGGTAGTTTCTCGACAAGAAAAAATTACGCGGCAGCCCACCGCGAAATCCGTCAAGATTTACAACAACCAGACAAGTTGTGGCGCCTCGCACATAAAGTTAACACGTTACACGGTAAAGGATCGCATTACTCTTCACGGTTACATGGTAGTTACATCGAAGAACCTGTCATTCGAGCGTGTAGGGAGGAAAGAAAGATCACGCAGTAGACATAGTCCGCGAAAATTTATAACGAAGTAGCGCCTCGTCGTCATAATTCACCTCGTGAAAGGAGATCGACGGTATCACGAGATAAAATCCACTTCGCGTGTAAGCCTTCAGAAATTCTGGATCCCTCTAACGAACGCGAGAGTTTAATTGAATCCCGGTAATGATAGAAGAACGTGGTGCATTTTTTCTTTAAATGGAGCTTCAGCCGTGGTAATCGAATCGTTGAAAAGAAAACGTCGACACCAGGTGCGGTTGGGAAACCTTTGAAATTGATATTAATTCAAACTTGAGGAACCAGAAAGTCTGTGACTGTGACAAGTATTATTCTTATTGCCGCTTGTATCGTCAGCGCGTCTAATTATCTTGATCTTATTATCAATGGAAAATGTTTATGAGAAACAAAGTACTTTTCCGTTTACCTTGCGGTGAAAAGAAAATGATTAATTGCTCGTGGGACAATACACAATGGTTATAACTGTGATCCTTTCCTCTCCTTCCTTCTCTTGCCTTGTATTTTCCGTGAACGAAGACTTTTGTTCTTAAAACGGCTGAAAGAAACTTTTCCCACGCCCGGCCTCCAACTGCTTTCGTAAGGAGAATAATAAATTACAATTGCAACGCTGACGATGGTGAAAGAGAGAGGCGAATGGTGAGATAAAGAAAGGAAAACGGAGGCAGAAAGCGAGAGACGCTAATTGGATTGTTAGTGCCAAGCGCAGGAAACTTCAGCAATAAAATTCAGCAGGTAAATGAGCCGAAAATACGCTAAAGCAGTGTCAAGTCAATTGCTAATAAACATAATCGCGGGAAGTTATTTGTTTTGTCATCAGTCCGCAGATTTAAGAATTCTTTAATCCTTGAAATTTTTACTTGGCATAATGTTGGTAACAATTTCTCGCATGTAATTTATTAATAATTACAACTGTTACATTTTAAATATTAAGACTGGAATAATTTCTAATTTCAAAATATTTAAATTTGATTTTCGTAGAAACATGTTTTCATAATTATTTGTGGATATTATATAATAACACAGTATATTTTGGTTGAAATATATCATGTCACTGGTTTTAGTTTAATGTCATTATTCAATAATTATTATTTCGCAGTCCATTTGCTTAAACAATTTAGTAAGGCCGTTCGTCCGCTGCCGCAACCCAACTACAATTTGACCGAGAATCGACTCATATCCATTGTCGTAGACATTAACGCGATGAATTTCCTCAAATGTTTTATTGAACGAGTAAACGATTGGCCGTTCGTACACCGACACGACGCAACTGCAATACGGCTGATCAAAAAATTGCGTTCAGTCATTCATCAGTTGCATTTGAGTTGGACACATGTTTTAATCCAAACCTTGTCCACCAGAACAACTGCAATCCGATCTGAATTGAATCGATATGCAACCGATAACAATGCGATTGTACATATCAATTTCTAGGCAATTGTCGCGTGATTCGCATTAACAACAGTTCATTTTAAAATATTATAGATAAATAGAATAGAAAATAATTTCAGAAGGTATTTAATCCTTCAATGAGCTAATTATTTTAGCCAATACATGAACTGAGATCCGTTTTAACCATCTTTCATATACAATCTATAATCACAGATTAAATTTGAACATCTTTTTCATATTCCTAAAAAATCAACTATTAACATCATTTTATTTTGCAACATTTTTCCGCTCCGTAAAAAAGTAAAGCGCAAACAGCATACAATAAAATGTGTAGAAGTTGATTTTACTGAATATGGAACTAGTTTACAACAAAGTATTCAGGATTTACATTTCTGCCAGCATAACCATTCAGCAACGTTAGTAACATTTTCTACCTCTGTGCGATACCAAATTTTTACCGAAGTTATCTCGTCGGTGCATTCACCGTGCACACGCTCATCTCCGATCCGCGATTTCGCGACAGCCTTCGTAATGCGTTTACCGAAAAAGCGCTCGGGCCCGCGGAAAAGTTGGAAAACGATTCGTTAAATCGTTTTCACGAACGGAAGGGAAACAAAAGGAGACCGGTGCGTCATCTCGTTCGGTCGGTGACACGGTGGAAGCGTCGGGAACGCTGCCGTTTGCCAGCGCACGCAACGTTAATCCGCAATTTTCCGATGCAAATGTTAGCCAACACTGGCATAACCCCGCTGGGGTTCACCCATGGGAGATGCTGGAAGAATAGAACCGGCGTTTTCCACTGTTTTCGTATAAATCAATGTCGTAGAGGGGTCACAGCGAACGCGTGACGCGCAGTATGCAAAGATGCGAAACGGAACGAACCGGAATCAAATGAAAGGCGTGTGCGTGCGATGTTTGATCCTTCGGGGATTACGACGTTAAAGCCTCGCGATATTGAGACTGCGGCCTCTAAAAAGTTGTATAGTTTTTTTCGCGATTTTAACGGAAGAAAACATTTTATTAATTGTGCGGAATGGTTTGATTCATCAGTAAAGTAAAAAGTTACACGTGAATTGCATTTGCCAAGACGAGTCTGCAACTATACAATTTCTACAAGCACGGAAGCTAGTGATTACGTTCCCGTAGTTCGGTTCATTATGTGCGCTCGAAAGAATCGATACTAATGATGAGGTGCTTGCTTGTCGGAGGAAAGAAAGATTCAATTACCTTACGTTTTATGGATTCCAAACTTCGTTAATTGAAGGTAGTCTTGAAGACCCGGAATTTCATGTTCGCGTGTAGGAACGTTAATCAATCAAATATTGAACTCTGTAGAGCATGTTTTCGGGTTTGAAATTACACTTCGCGGGAGAGTGCAGGTTTAACAAAATTTCGATGTTTCATAGTTTTTGATATGGTTTGATATGGCAGAGAATAATAGAACTTTCAGGGTTAATTACGCGGATAATTTCACGTCGAGATTTCGCGAAAGCTTTAAACGTTTCAGGAAAAGTATTTTTTATGCAAAATCAGTGTCAATATCCTACACATTCGTTAAGAAAGAGTGAACCCAAAATGAGGCACATTTTTAGCAGTTTCTGGTCGGACGATTTTGGAACCGAATTTTGTGCCAAATGATGGTACAAATCATATCGAATTTTCAGATTGAGGTGACAATTAGTTTCTCTAAAGTGGAAGGTTCAAATAACTATAAATTCTACTATTATATTTTCTTCAGTCTAATTCCGGTGCAATCCATACGCATGACACAGTAGATACCAATCAACAACAGAAGCGAGTTCCAAAGAAATCCCGATTCAAGTTTGCGCGATAAATCCCTTCAATTACGCTAAGCTCGATACCCCCGCAGAAGTACCGAGGCAATCCCATTTCCACCGCGGCTATAGATCCAAATAAATGTCTGGAAAAGGAGTCAGCGGAGCTGGAGTTCCTTGACAAAATCGGAATCCGATCGAGGAAGCGCCGGTGGAAGATGGACACAGAAGCGGCGCGCATCCAGCGTGTTCGGCGCGGTGGCGAAAGGGCGGGGAAATCGGAGTTTGCAACGGAGGACGGAAGAACGAAACGAGAAGCGGAATCCGTGACGCAGGAACGGACGAGCAGCCACGAATAAGCATGTATGCAAAGCAGCCGACACTGAGAGGAGGGGGGGTTAGGGGGTCGGGAGCTTAATGAAAAATCGATGCCCCGGTGGTTGTGTGCCCGGTGTCTGCGTGGAAGTCGGAGCAAGGACGAGGGTGGAGAGATTCGGTAGGTGTGCCGGGGTTCCGCGAGTGTTGGTGACTGCGGACGCCAGCAGAAACAGGGGGTTGGCGAAAGGATAGGAGGGCAAAGCGACACCAGCGGCGGAGGGGTGGATGGCCTTTCGCGCGATAAAAATCCCGCGGCTATGCAAATTCCGCAGCGTTGAAATCCCGCGGAAGATTAACAGAGCCGACGTCGCCTCTATGGCTGAAGCCTCGCCCTTCGTTTCGCCTCCATTCTCTTTCGTTCGTTTCCGTTTTCCCTAACCCCTTCTCCGGTCCTCCCTCTGTGCACGACCCCCGCGTCTTTCTGTGCCGTCGTCACGCACTTGCAAGTTGCGAGAGTGGATTAAAGAGAGCCGGCGAGAGGTCGCATAAACAGAAACGCGGAATATAGGAAACGCGGGTAGACTGGGAAGTTATTAACAGAGGGAGGCAAGAGAAGGAGGAGGTCGGCTCGTGCAATTAAGACGAATTGCTGCTTCTGTTCTTCGCCGGAACATGGGTGGAAACGGGGAAGAAGAAATTTGAATATCCTGGGAAGGTTTGCTTTACTTCGCTTCCTCCTTTTTCGTTGGTAGAACGACGCGGTAAGTGCTGCCGTAGCTCTCTATTATCTACGCATTGCTAGGTGTTATTCTTTGCTTGGTTCGAGTGGCAAAGAAAGGACCTAGTTTGCCCTCTATTTTTTGCTTACGCGTTTCGATTTTCAAAAACTTTACGGCTTTCTTCGCTATTTTTTCCATGTACATATAAAGCGTTTGCAGAGTAAGGCCACTAACTCCACTTTTCGGGTTTTGATGGTTTTACTACCGGTGCACTTAATTTGATATTTTGGTACGTAATAACAGTTTTCAAAATTCGGAAAGTGGAATTAACTGATTGAGCTTTTGAAGGGCTCGTATCTACAATTTTTCATTCTTTTAAAAGCTATTTTAACATGCAACATCAATGGAATTTCGTAGAGTGATGAGTAGACTGCGGATTTTATGCATTTATGGCAATGCTAGGTATGCAAAAAATCTACAAGACTATTAACAAATGCTCAAATACACAAAATATAAAAAATATGATTCAAGTTAGAATGTTTAAAAAACTAAATGTGCTGTTATTCGAGTTCCAATTGTTTATTTGTACTTTGAAGTATTTTATTTTGCATAAAAATCCGCAGTCTAGTGATGAGTCTTTATCTACAATAAATGTACTTATAGTTGTAGAACGTAGTTGGTTATAAGAAAAGTACAATGACAAAAAAAGTAGAAAGTCTCCTATACTTGCTGTTACACAATGGCTGCTTTTCAACGACTTATTCTACTTCTCACATACATATACTGAAGAGATTATGTATAGCTCTTTCAAAATTTGACGCGAACTTTCTCCATAGCTGGATAAATCTTTAACTGAAAGCACATTTCTGATTACGTTTTCTGTAAATATGGATTTATTGGCACAACAAATTTCCTTGAAATCGGTGAGAATCACATTCAAAGCTTCATTTATAAGCTAAAAAAAATACAGGATGCTAGAAAAGAGCTTTTAAACTTCTATTACAGATGATGCTATTCGTCACATGATGAGTATAGTTTCAACAAATATTTAACATTATTTGATATGTTTCCTCGAATAAATTTTTTTATATTCAAGAAAAAGAGAATTTGAAATCGAAGTCGAAGTTCAAAAGTAATCACTTCAATCTTTCCAAAAAACTACCGATATCGGCGCTCGTTTTATTCTATTTCTAAATTCAAATGAATCCAATTGATATTGGCATTTAAATTTCTGAACATTAATACTGCCATCTGAATATAAGTTTTATCATACTCCTTTATCTGTGAAGGAAAATATTCCTTTACTCCACATTCTTCCTGTTAGAAATACAAGTTCTATTCTTAAAAGTACATTTAGTTATATTTAAAAAAAACTATATTAAATTATTTACACCCATAAGTTCAAAAATAGAACACAGAATCAAAAACATATTTACAGAAATTTGAAGGGAAAAACTTCAGCTGTGAAATTAAATAAGAATAAAAATAGCTCGGATATCAAGAGTAGGAAAAGAAAAAACACATGGTGAATATTTTGATAAGAAAAAGATTGAAGTATTTTTTATTATTATCCGTGAGATACTAAATGAGACACTGGTAAAATATTTTCTCTAATACAGTACCAATTAAATACATCAAATTTGCTCAAATTCATTAATGATTTCATAACTTCTCGTACGACAATCGTTTCACCTAAGGAAGTGTTCACGTATTGAGTGTTCAAGCATGTTATTATAAAACATTCCTACCGGAGCCCTTGACAGGAGCACATAAACTTTCATTCCTTTTCACTTTCCCTGGCGAAAGAAACTATTTCGACCAAGTGAATACAGTAGTTTCTCCCGGAGCAAATTCCACAAGCTTACAGCAGCAGATTCTGCATAATTCATCCATTCTCGGTGTCGTTCCGTCTAATCGTCAGATCCCGGATCGAAACTTGGGGAGCCCGTATAAACCCATAATCCAAGCCCGACGTTGGCGATAGACGAAGGCTCGTAAAGCAGGCGAAAGACGTCGTTGCTCACTTTTCCGCCGCGCCGCCCACGACGCCCAGCAACGTTTTAATGTTTCCTTTATCTAGCGCGATGCCGCGGAAACTTCCGAATTCCCCCCCCCCCCCCCCCCCCCCCACCCCTGGAAATTTACGGGCGGGGGCGGATCGAATATCGAGAAGACGGGTATCGGGCGGCACGTACGCGCCGTTATCATCAAAGGATTCGCGGATAGGGAGGAGTAGGAAGTATCCAGATGGGGGAATGGAGTCCGGAATCGCGGAAATTTCGCGAAGCGAAGGAATTCCATTAGGCGGCCGTGCATCGCGTCTTCGTAGTTTCGAGTTTTAGGGGTTTGATCTGTGGCTGACGCGTCGCGTCGAAAAGTCGCTCGTGAATCTGGCGGCGGACGGATCATAACGAGAACCGGCGGCAAGTTGTAAAAACTTTCCCCTTTTCCGCGAGTTTAATACCGCCGTCGACCACCGACGCGGTACAACTGGTCTAGGAGGGCTTTCGAACTTCTCCACGACGCCATGATAAAAACTCCAACAGCGGAACGTGTTCCCTGCACCAGATATAAATAGCTGGCACGCAGATTGAATCGCCCACCCGCGAAACTATCGACGATATTTTTTCCGCGAGGCTGGAGCATGCACATAAAATAGTGGAGAGAGTTCAGAAAGTTTCATCAGTTCAACGAATGAGGAAGACTTGATTTTATTATTGACTCTGTAGCTAATAGATCTCTTTTCTTTCCGGGTTCAGTTTCGCGTCTAATGCTTGGTAATTAAAACGTTGTTATTTTTAATTTGTGCTCCATAGGCTGATTTTCCTTAAATAGTTTAGGGTGTCTTCTATGTGGTCTTGTGATTTTAGAGATATTTATAGCTTAAATTCATTTTTGGTTCTTTGGATACAGAATTTTTTGCATTCATGCAGTTTGTGGTTCATTGGGATTCTTGTATTATGTTAATTTTTTTTAACCCTGTGATAGTTTTTGCGTCTTTTTTTATCCAATTATTTTTTATTTTATTCCAATCAACAGATGATGCAAAGAAATTAGTGTTAGTATTAATGTTCGTTGTAGCTTAACATTCTTTCAGAATTCTAAATATACATGCATTTAGTGCGGACAAAAGTTTCCGAACAATCTCGATTTACGTATTGTATGCAGTTTCATGTAATTCATTTGTAATTATATAAAAATTTAATTCTTACAATTCGCTGAACTCTCGCAGATCATTAAATTCTCTATCGATGATATAATTAAATTTTTGTATGACTCCAAATGAAATATATGAAATTACATAAAATATGAAAATCGATATTGTTCGGAAACTTTTCTCCACAACTGTGTATTGAGACTTTGAAGAAAAACGTAGCAAGGTTTATAGATTTCGTAAGTTTTTTTGGATTATCCTGTTCGGAGTCTTGACATCATGATTTTTTTCTCTGATTGTATTGAATTAAAAGTATTTGTTTCGTTTTTCAATATTTTTTATCATGTATTTTTATTCTGTTAATCGTGGACCACATTCTCTTCCAGGTTTCTCTGTGATTGATTTTAACCCAGTTACGTTTTGTTGAAAATACTGAAAGAAATAACCTTTGTTATTATTGACGATTGATTTTCTGCCAGAAAACGGAAATGATTGTATCGCTGATTATTCCGCTGTTGTTATATATCGGCGTGATTATACATCGTTGTACGTAATAGCAAACAGTAAATAGTAGTGATCAGTAAAAGAATGTAAAGATTGTAAATAAATACCACCATGACTTTGCAAGACGAGGAGCAACACGGTGACGTAACAATATTAATACCAACCTTCCCATGTTTTTCCAAAAAACAAAAGCATTTTTAAAAGAAATAAAATACTTCAGTGGGTCAAAAAAGACGCGAAGACTGTAGCAGGACTAATTTTTATCACGAGGTCCTGCCACGAGATACGTTTTGAGGAACAGATTTTTATGTCATGATAACTATTCCACAGAGAGGAAGCATTTCTCAGGTAAAGAGCTATCGAAAAAAAATTTCATTAATTAAATTCTCGCATGTATATTAAATTAATAACACCACCTCCCCAGAGATTTTAGTGAGTTTCAGTTCCTCTTTCCCTACAACTTTCAGTCCGATTAGTGTTTGAATGCGCTGTCTACTCCACTGTCTCCCGATCTCCACTCCCTCTTTTTGTCCCGAACTTCCGTTTCCTTCCGTCGATAATTACGCAACATGGAATAGAGGCGACGGTCCCCGAAGTTCATCGAAGGGGGAAGCCGTAATCCGACGTGTCTGTGTGTTCCACGGCCTAAGTTAGTAGACAAGCTTCAACTTTCCAGCCAAGAACTGCTTTAAGATTCTTGGACTCGAATCTGTCACGAGTAAGAAATTAAAGTCATTCCGTCCCGGTTCCAGGATCCGGCTTCGCGTCCGTTGTCGACCCCGCGAGTTTATCCTACAAATGAAATTTCGCGTTTAATTTGCGAGGGACAATGGCCTCGAACAATGTTTCACGGTGGCGCGCGAAATGCTCCCCAAAGGAAGTTTTACCGGGCGAGTGTTTGCATGCCGAACGACGGAACGCCAGTTCCGTTTCGCGACGATTCCTCTCCGAGGTGATTCCGACCGAGGCGAAGACGTTGTTGGCATTAATAATTTCGATCCAATTCATTTCATTGAATTTCCCTGGGAAGTTTCCGCGGGATTGCCCGTCGTCTGGAATCGTCCTCGATCGCGCCACTTGTCCACCCAACTGTACGTGTCCCAGCCGTGCCTGGTAATAGCGGCATTGTCGCGGAGTTGCAGATGGCTTTGCAAGCCGGCATCTCCGAATTGCGCCGAGGACTCGAACGGGGCCGATGAGACTGCAGTTACATACGTGCGCGCGCGGGATTGTCTTTATTTTCAAACCCGCCGGACCGGATATCTGCAATCGTGCAGCCGCAACTCGATGTCTTAACATTGTAACAAATAGCAGAATCCTAGAACGAAGATTGCAACGGTTCACCGTTGGATAGCTGCTGGCTGTAATTTCCTTAATCTCGAAGCTTCTTTGGGTTTCCTTACCTTTGAACAGAGTCGTTCACCCCGTTTCTTCCCCTCGCGTCCGACCAGACAGCCCTTTGTGTCCCTTTGCGCGTCTTTGCAACCTTTCCGGTGATCTCGGGTTCGCGGTGCCACTGAAATCTTCGCAAACGAATTTCCTAGTATTCCCCGTGGCGCAGAACAGAAAGGGAAGGGAATTTTCCAGATACCAGTCGCGTGATCGATGGAATGCGGCGCGTCGCGTTTATCTGCTGTCTCGGAGTTACCACGCAAAGGGCACGAAATTCTTGACGAGGTTCCGCTCCACCCTGTTTCCTCCGCCGCCGCCGTCGGGGGATGCAGTTAAGACGCTTTGAACATACGACGATGGCCAGAGACGCGTATCCCAGAGACACGCCCCGCGATATAATAGTACTTGCGCCCGGCAAAATCGCAGTCGGGTTCCTGTAGCGTCGTCTCAATTGCGCCGGCGACACTTCAGATACACGAGACGTCGTAGATTGTCGCCGGGGTTGTTAGCCTGAGCGCCGCTGAAAGTAAGACGTGCATGTAAGTGGGTACGTACGTTGTGCACTGCGTCGCATCCACCATTCAAGAGGGTGATGCTCCATTTTCCGCTTGCCGACGGATGGGCTCGGTTGTCGCTCGAGCACGCGGACTCTCTGGACGGTCGCGCACGCGAAGAGACTTCTAGTCGGGTGAAGATAGTTTCATGAACTTGTTTCTCTCGTTGGGGGACAATTTAGGCACTTTAAAGTTTTTAGAAGGGTGATTCAGGGTTAACAAGTAGGACAACGAGGAAAGAGAAGACGTTGCAGGAGTGTGAATGAAATTTGTTCAGTTTTAAAAAAGTTCTAATAAGTATGGACAAGATATAACTGGTATGTTGCATGAAGATGTTTCTATCAGTCTGTTTTCCCTCTTCAGGAGGTAGTTTAGGTAATCCACAATATTTTGAAAGGAAGGGAAGATAGTGCAAGGATGAGAATGAAATATTGTTCTTGGGCTGAATTAATGAATAATTGAAAATACAGATAAGACATAATTGCCACGTTGGATGAAGATATTTCTACATAGTGGAACTTGTAAGCCTTAGAGAATCAGGAAAAGTTAAAATCTGTTTGCCTGTCAATATTTGATAAGGAAACAAAATTTTTACCGAGAATACTAACCGGTATCTTAATTCTGCTTTAATTTATTTTTTCTATTACTTAAAGTTACAAAATGATAGAGTCTCACAATATCATTTTACTGCACATCCATTTATACCTTGTTAACTTACATCAGCGGTAAAAATGTCGAAAATATAAAAAATGAAAAATATGTTAAAACGTCTTAAACAACAATAAAATATATTGAATGTAGCGTACAATTTTCCAATCATTTTCAAAACGAAAGAAGTGTCGACCTGTTAAAGTCAAAATTTACTTTGCGCTGAAACAAATTAACTTCAAATATACAGGGTGTAACAAAAATGTTGCAGTTCCTTGAAAGGGTTAATTCCTGAGGTGATTTTAAACAACTTTTTTCTTAGAGAGAATGCTAGGCGGGGCTTTGTTAATGAGTTATTAACGAAAAACACCGACCAATAGAAGCACGAATACAGTGTATGAATTTCAGCGCGGGCTCCAGCTGCGAGTAGTATTGGTCCGTCATCGTCCGCGCCATCATTATTCCGCTGTATTCGCTACTCGATTGCTCGGTGTTTTTCGTTAATAACTCGTTAACAAAGCCCCACCTAACATTTTCGCTAAGGAAAAAGTTGTTTAAAATCACCTCAGGAATTACCCTTTTCAAGGAACTGCAACATTTGTGTTACACCCTGTATATAAAAATTCAATAAACTAAGATATTGAAGGAATTGTATGCTAGCAGGTAATCTGTTTGTTGCTTTCCAAGTCCAGGCAACAGCGAAATATCATAAATTATTTCTTTCGGTAATACGCGTAGCGTCGAGACCCTTGACCGTGCGCCTCAAGTGTTCGTTCGTCGGCTGTTTGCAGGCAGGGTCATAAATTAACCCAAACGTTTTGTAACCACAGTTAAGATATTTTTTGTCAACCAACCTAAGCAGCATCCCCATAGCTAGCGTTTCTACCACTTTCTGTCTGTCTTTCCATCACCACGTAAATTTCAGCAACCAATAGATGATTTCGAACCAGTCTAAGAAGACGCCTACACCTCTGTTAACCTTTTCATACTAGCCAATAAGAAAAAGACTGTAGACGACCGAGATTTCGTATTCTTGACGACTGGCTCCGTGAAACAGATTGATTTGTACATCTAACTGGAAATAAACTATCATCCGTCACAAAAGTGTGTCTTTGTTTCAACGCGACTTGACAAAAATTACATTTCGTCAAGACTCCAACGAGCGTTTGCTATAGCGCTCAACACTGTTTATTACTATTTAGTTGTCAAACATCTTCAAAGTAATATTATAACTAGACTGCGAATATTCATGCATTTATGGCAATTCTAAAATTAAAAGAAACTTATAAGGATGCCCACACACATAAAAATACAACAAAATATGAGAACTTGAATATATTGTATAAGATTTGGAAAATAAAACATACATTTATGTAAGTTTGCATAAACATCCGCAGTTTAATTACAACACAGTGAAAAATGAAAATCGGGTATCAAATATTAACGCTCCGAAATTCCACCAAAGTAGCACTTCCACGGTTGATGGATGTTGAAGGGAGTAACTCATCGTGACGAGATTAATATTTATACGCGTACCGATACCCGAAACTAGGCGATATATCTCGAGTAGCGAACATCTCGTATAGTAATTAATTTGCATAGGGAACGGTGTTGCGCGTTTGATAAACGCGTTGGGTCGGAGGACTGCGTGTAGGCAGCTAAGTTTGAAGACAGGGTCAGGGTTAATGCGGCATGTACGTGTCAGCAATGATGATCTCCAACCCCTAAACAGGGGGATGCGTTAAGTGCGAAGCGAGCCACTATAAAAGCAACAGTTGCGCGGTACAAGCTGCCACGCAGGATCGAGGAGGGTTGTTACCGACGATAAACGTTAATTAACGTCATCGAAAATGGTTGAGTGGCTGCGAACTATGATCGTCAATAATTACGGGTCGCTTAACGGTGGTCCGTACACGCCTGTTAACACTGAATATCATCGAATCAATTCATTTTGCGATGAATACGCCCAACGCACATTCGCCCGTTACCATCGCGATCGATGTTGACGGAAATCCTCGATCCTCTCGTCCGGTCAACGATCACGGTAGCTCGCGCGCAGGCAAGGGTTTCTCTAATTAATTTCGTTGGGAGTTCCCGTTGGACCGACTTCGAAAGTTAGGCGAGCTTTCTTGGAAAAAGTTCTCCCGCGGGAAGGGAGGATCGAAGATGAGGCGTGAAACCATGAGAAAGGAGGGAAAGAAGGTGTAGCGACGAGCCGATAATTAAAACGTTACGCGGTAACGAAACGACGTTGCCGTGTTGCGCGCTCTCCAACGAGGAAGTTCGGTAATTAATACGATTTACCACCGCGCTTCGCGTTTCGACAAACGTAACCGTTTTATCCTCGTTTCTGATCTGCCCCCCGTTCCCTTCTTCAACCTCGGGGACGTCCCTCGGATCCAATTTGCCCCGTGTCCTTAAGCCCTCCTTGATCTTCTGGGTGACAGCTCGGCCCCGCGAACGAGAGCTCGCTCATCCAGAAAGATTTCCTTTCGGCGGCTGCGACTTACCTAGAAACAGCGAATCGACATTATCCTCGAGGCTTCGTCGTTATGAACTTCGCCGACATCGGCATCTCCGCCCCGTAATTCTTCGTTACACCAGATAAGGGGCTCTTCTTTTCGCGTCGTTCTTCAGTATTCAAGTTCACCAGACTGTGAGGGTCGTTAGAGTATCGCGGACTTTACACGACTACGTTCCCCGCATTACATACGCTTGAAACGTCTAAATTCCGTCGGTTCATCCTGTATAAAGGATGTATTGCAAGTCGTGAGCCGCGTGTGCAACAGCGCGTTGGGAATCACGTGGAATCTGAAAGCTGAAACGACGGGGCGCTTTATTTCACCCTGCTAATCTCCGCGGGGTTACTTGATGCGGAGGGGGGAATAAGCCGAAATTACGTGACGGTTGTAGCGAGCATTTCTGTTTAAGAAACGCATTACACGGACAAAGTAATCCGGAATGAAATTCTATACTGTCGCAGCGCAGCTAAATATTTGCGACCGAAGCTTAAACAGTCACGCTGCATCGCGTAATAAGCAGGGTTTACAAATATTAATTCTCCAGCGATTCCGGCAGCATTCCAATCTACAACGCGCCATAAACGCTTCGCGAATCTCGGTGATGCGCCAAGGACGTGCGAACAACTTACAACTTTTGAATTCAACCTTCCACCCTTTTGAATTCACACTGTCCTCCATATTTACTCTTTCTAGACACTGCGACTCGATAATGGTCTATTTCGATGCATTTTTCCGGAGGCTCGTCTGTGTGGGAGTCGTTTAGCGTTCGGACAGCGATATCATGAATACAACTCCGAGGGATATAGGAATTTACAGCGCAGTCAAATATGATAGTCTCGGGAGCGGCGCGGGCTGTAAATTGGGGAATGGAATGGCGTTCGCGTACCTAAAGCTCAGGGAATATTAAAAAATTGATTCTGTTCCGCGACTACCGAGCTGGAAGGATTTAATACGGCGATTGTCACGTCGCTCGTACATAGGTGACAGATATTTACATGATTATGGATGATATTAATTTATACGATTGCGAATGATATTAACAGGAACATTCGGTGAAGACTTCATCTGAAATTAAAATCGGCGTATATCTGGAAGCGATTTTAGTGAATTTATTTTGGCAAAATAATTGGAGAAAAATATAATTTTATTTCATGTATCAGTTTCTCTTATTGAAAACTTGATGGAACGGAGTACAATTTGAAAATTATTTTAATTGTGAGAGAGATGGATTACGTTTCTGAAAAATTGATTGGAAATAGAATATTTCAGAAGTTTTAAATAATTGTTTTCCCTGGTTTAGTAACGAATCTTTTTTCTAAAACATATTAATTCTTATAATTAGAGTTCATCCTTAAAATCTGACACATTTTCACATATTTAAAATTGCTGCAATATTTCTGCTCCATTCGATATCTATGTATAACTAAATTGTGGATATTTATGCTACTTCAAATCTTTACAGACATTAATAAAGAGTTGCAACTTGAATAACTGTACATTTTATCTCAATCTCATAGATTTTTGCATATTCACATTTATCATAAATGCATAAAAATCTGTAGTTTAGATTTAACATAATATTTTGCAAATACTTTTTGAGCTGTGATCTTGTGATCTGTGATTCGTTTTCTATCCAATCCAAAATTCTAATACATTTGTTTAATTTTTCAAACAGTATTTATTAAGTAGCAATTTTTTATGCAAGTGTAATATGTCAAAATATAAAAGAAAGTGATAAATATATGGAATTAAATTTATTTGTTGTAATCAGAGATTTGAGGCTTTCACGGCCCGGCGTCATACAGTTCTCACTGTTGAAGCTTTCGGATGTAAGCCGTGTCCATGAGGAAAGACACAGTTTCAGTGTGTCTTTCGATCCCCTGAAGAAGCTAGCAAAACGTTGGGAAAACATTTCCTCATGGACACGGCTTACACCCGAAAGCTTCAACAGTGAGAACTGTTATTTGTTGTACTTTAAACTACAGTATCTTAAACGTTCCTTTAAAATTACGATTTTTTAAATTTGGCATTTTTTCTGTATTTTAATATTTAGTCAAAAGCATTTCTCTGTTAACACCATTAATCAATTCATGGTATTGAATTATACAAATCTTTTGTAATATTATAATCAAAATTATATTTTTAAAAACCACTAATGATAAAATAAATTATTTCTGTTCAAGTCTCATAACATTATCTACTTCGTATGACAATATGCATTGGCATAAACATCCACTATCTAATAATTGCACCTAAATCCAAATTTGAAGCAGCCCTCGTAGTTATTTATTCTTATTATTTATTAATTTCGTAATGAATTATACAGTAGTGACCAATAAAATTGCACCATTTCTTGACAATGCATTTTGTACATATTGTTCATACCTACATTTTTCAATAGTTTTTCGTAGTCTATTTCAACGGAGTCGTATAATATTCTATCAGTTGGATCATGCATGAATTACTTCACAAAGTATTGAGAAGATGGTGCAATTTCTTGGGCCACTAACTGTATAATATTATCGCAGGTTAAAAAAGTGGGTGCAAAGGGGTTTACTCTTCACAGAAATTGGTTTCTGAAAATCCTAACTTTCAAAAATACTAACTACGATTCAAACAAAGACAAAAATCATTGTTCTTGCCACCACATAAATTATCAAAAAATTCCCCGAATCAAAAGTGAATAAACCACCACAACTCCCTTTTCATTTCATGATTTTCCCCGGACCGGTCAAGAAGTCCAAAAGAGAACGACGTACCTACATTTCTGGTAAACGCCATAATCCTGCACAGACGGCCAGTTCCAGTCATCGATTCCGATCCCGAATGCCAAGGATCTGCATTTCCGCGCGGCAGCATTTTATACGTAGCCGCGCGATGTGGCCGGGTGTAATGCGATTCTACATCAAGGGGACGTCGTTCGGGTTGCCTCTCGCTCCCAGATATACGCATTCCTTCTTCCTCGTCCCCCTCGTCGTGAAAGAGGGGGAAACAGCGGGGGTGAGTCTTGATACTCGGATAATGTCGCGCAAGAACCGTCTCCTTCGGGGACGTAATATAACTGAGACATTGGGCCACGGGATGAAGAAGCCTGCGGATTTAATATGAATACTTGAGCTAGACCGAGAACGAATAGGTATGGAGGTCCCAGGACCTATCATATTTTTCAGCTTACTACCTTCCCCCGGACGCTCCTAGGTATTTGTATTCGGCTGGAGCCGCCGCCCCGTTGGCACGCCAACAATTTTCAAGCGGCTTCGACCCGCAGACCGAACTTTTACCCGTCGCGGATGAGACAATCGAAATCGCGGGAACGCGTGACACGGTTTATTAAAAATGTTTTTGTTCGATAACCAGAGCCCTACTGGATTTCTCCGCGGTTTACACGAAGCCTGTAAGAGAGGATTTTTACTGCACAGCGTGTTTTCGCTTGATACAAGCGTTTCGAAGCTTTTGCGTGGGGCCGAGGCTAACTTTAAATATTTCATTTCGTTTCGATTTTTTTTTTTTATTCTCCCGCTCAGCGGAGTTGCACGCTAACCTGGAACGCGCGCGTAAATGCTTGAGAAGTGTCTGAACTCGTTCGGGCTGAAGCTGTTCGGAAATAATTGTCGGTGGTAAACCGTGCGAGTAGTTGGTGCGTTTCTCGGAAAGTTCTGCCGTTTCGTGGATCTGTACTTGGTTCCTTATCCCGTGGATTAATTTCTTATTATCCGCTACGTACGTTTCTTTCCTGTATTTTTATTCTCGCTCGTTTCGTCACGCTGCTTGAAATTTCTTATCCGCTCGAAACGTTCTCCGTTAACCTCCGAAAATTGTCGAGCAAGTATTATCGCAACATATAGAATATATCGTGGCGCGATAACCGCGCGAGAAGTGTTCCGAAGCGAAACCGGCGGAGGATATAGATAGCGCGAACGTTGTCTTACAATGTGGCTTACAATGGTCCACGGAAACGCTATGTGAGCGGTACATAATAACCCATGGTGTCTGCAGTGGACCGCATTTGCCGGCGACCCACTTGAGCCACGCTGCACCTACACTCAGCTTATAGACTCGAGTTTAATTACAACGGGGAGGTTAACGAGTACATACATAGGCCGGTGCTCGTGGCCCTCCAAAATTGTCGATAACTGGTGACCTCTTCATTCGGTTGTCAAGCGGGCACGAAACGGTTCGGGTCTGGAAATTTTGGCGACAGTGACGCCGTCAAGTCGTTCGTTAATATTAGAAATTGTTAGCTGGATGATGCTAACTTTATACACTTTATGGAGTATATTTGATACACTTTCTTATGCAAATGGTGTATCAGTATTTCTTCCTCACAATCAGATAGGAGAGAGTACAGACTTTTAGCATTAGAATTACCAAGTAAAATTGTCCTTTATCTGCATATTATTCTGCATATTATACTTGCAATAGACAATGAGTAGAAGTGAAAGAATAAAGTAGAACCTTAAATAACAAACCTAATATCACAGCAAATTGAAGCATTTTCTTCATGCAGGATTCTTGCTGTTTTTAGTAAACCACTATTGAATTAAGGTTCAAGTTTAACCTGAAATTTCAATATACTTTTCTTGCTAGTGCATCGAATAATTAGAATGCAAAATAATATTAATGCTAATAATAAAAAGCTGGTTAATTGAAGTTCTGCTATATCTAAATAAATGTTATTTTCTTGAATCAAGTATTTTTTTAAACACGTGACGTGATACTCTGTAGAAAAAGATTGAGTTTCTTTAGTAGTGCAAAAGAAATGAAAAACTGAAATATCGTCTAAGTTACGTGTTACAGTCGTAATGTGTCAATACTATTTTTTTAAATGGAATAATCGCTTAGATATACAGGGTGTCCCGGGTTTTTCCGGCCAAATTACGGGAGCATATTCTACAAGTAAAAATAAGAAAAAAATGTTACTTGATGTTCGATTAGAAACGCTTTATTATAAAGTTATAAACAAATAAAATTGAATATGGTAACGGCGGATTTTACTTCTCAGGGTATGAAAAGTCGAACGTGTTTATCTTATCATTTCAAAATGTCGTCCTTGGACGCTACTACAACCTTGACATCGATGCTTTATAGAACTTATTACAGTACGAATTTCCTGATAATTTTGTTTCATTTTGGTAACTGAGTTATTAATTCGTTAAAATCCGCCGTTACCAAATTCAATTTCATTTGTTTATAACTTTGTAATAAAGCGTTTCTAACCAAACTTCAAATAACATTTTTTTTCTTATTTCTACTTGTAAAATATGCTCTCGTAGTTTGGCCGGAAAAACCCGGGACACCCTGTATAACATTATTAATAATATTAATAAAATTGTAGAATCTAAATCTTGACCCAAGAAATTGGTGATCTCCGAATTACTCGCAAAAAAGAAACATTATGAGTACACAAATCGCAAAGTATGGGTTTTTATTATACATATACATATAGAAAATAACCAAATCATCCGGAAGATTACAACAAATTGTAGATAATGATGATTAAGTTTGTAAAATTTATATTATTTACATTATATTAAAATTCCTATGAAATTCCATTTTCAGACATTTAAAAGTAATAGCGGATTTATTAACAAATCTTGATAAACATTTCCTATTTACTCAACGAATAAAGCTTGTCCAAGCAATAAAACAATTGATCCAAACATAGAAGCATCAAGTTTGCTTTCATTTCATTTGCAGTAGCTCTAAGCCCGTCATGGATTTCAATGTTGTTTGCGTGGCACGAACTCAAACGCGGTTGTTAAACGCTTGGAAAGTGTCCAGGTGCAGCTTCCACGTTCGAAGGTGTGCCCACCGTCACCTTACAACGTTGTAACTTCGCATTTGCTTAAACGAGAACACTGTTTTACCCTTACTCGTTAAACTTTCGGTTACTTACGTTTCTCGAGCAAGAAACGTCCATGGCGGCGAAGGAGAATCGAGACGGAGACGAAGCACGTTTTGTCAAAGTAAACTCCTAGCCACGGTTATTATTATTTGTCATAATTGACATTTACGCTTCCATGATTTTCTTTCTATTCCACAATTCGACATCTCCTAATCGCCTTGGGAAACTTGATCAATCCAACGTTCTCCATCAGTCAACTTCCATAGTCCGGAGAAATTCCCATCGAGCGAAAATTACAGCGATATCGACTGAAGTACAGATCAGCTGAAAGCCAATTAATGGCCCCGGGTGTCTGCATTGATTCAAGTTTCAGTGCAGTTCCGTCCTGAGATTCATCGGGAATTTCGGCCGGCCAGGTGGCTTAACGTCAGATTAACGCTGACTGATATTAAACCATAATTTATTGTGCAGCACAGTTGGCGTTACATTCGATTAAATGCCGTTCGCCGACTTGGCGCGTTAGCTATGATTTGTGCTTCATTGTTTACTCGTCATCGGCAATGCTCGATCGGACTGTCATCGATCTCGGTGGGAGGGGATGTCGTGCTCCTAAGATACTCGATATTCCCTGTACACGCGTACATACTAGGTGATTCATCACCGTTATCAGGCAGGAGGTGATAGGGGCCTTCGAAGGAATCATCTTTTATTCTTCCTTCGCTGACCTTTGAACCCAGGAACCGACCCGGTGTACTGTACTCGGTATTCCATCTCCGCTGTTCATCGGCATTTATTGTCAGCAAAGGAGTCAGACGTGACCGGAATCGTTGAATTTCCGAACGAGGAAGACGTCCCCCTCGGATAGGAAAGGACTTACGTCAGAAACACCGCGCCGCGATCCGAATAAAATTGATTCGAATTGAGCAACCTTTACAGCGCGACGTCCCCCGATTGCAACGCAGCAAGCGGAACAGTGGCGTCGCGCTTAATCGTTTACAGCCACCAGGAACAAGAAAATGGATCATTTATCGCTTCCATTCCCCGCGATGAGCACCTTCGATGCTCATTTCTTGCTCGAACGGAGTCCAGGGCGAAGTGGCTTTTTCCTCGCTGTACGCCGAATGACAGCGCAGGAAACTAATAAACGAGAAATGGTAGCCGGGGCTCTCGCGTTAAAGTAGAAACGCGTGCGCCTTTAAAAGCCGCCGTAATTAAAACGGCGAAACTGCTCTTGATCAATTTAGCCTGGCCATTCTTTGACGTCCTCTCGACCGGAACGCAATTTGTTCACTTTAAAAGAACGCGACGGTTGGCCATTTAGGGTCCATCTTATGGCTCGCCCGACGGCGATAGAAAGCTTTAATACGCGTTACGGGACGACCGGGACGCTTCGTCTTCGAGAAACGGGGTTACATGTTACATCACGCATTCGAGCCCGGAAATATCATTGCCGAAGTATTGGCGACGATAAAAGCTTGCGGTGACGGTTTGTTTTTCGAGAAACAATGACTTCGGTTGTAGGTATTGAACAAATGGTGGCGCGCGCAAGTGGTAATAGCCTTTTATGGCCAGACAACCGAATCGTTCGGGAAACGCGTTGCTTTGCAGAGCTGGGACTTTTGTAAAACACGGTTTTATTTATTCTGTACACAGAATAGAAAATTTAGAACATCACTGTCTCGGTTTTAAAATCTATAAAACTTCAAATTGTGTATAAATCTTTTAATAAGACGCATACTTTAACTTTATCGTTGTTAACTTGTTAAGGGGCTATTCCCAAAACGTGACGTCACAGGGTGCGGCAGTTGGTAATTGGTTGTTTACGTGATTGCATTAACTATCGCGAGATGACTCGCGACTTCAGAGGGTTGACAGAAGTATAGTCACCTACCTGCCATACCTGGGAATAGCCCCTAAAGACACAATGTTACATTTTGAAGAACCTCCAAAATTGTTGTCGGTAGAATGATAACAGCAATGATTTGCTTTCCAAAGGGGACATTTTATGATAGGTAAATTTGCCTAATGCGCCGACTTCAAACGGCTATATAGAATGAAGGACTTAACAAAGAGACACACTGACAACACAAGGAGACCCCTGTTTATGGGTCAAACGTGCGTACATCAAGCCGAAGTGGTTAGAGTGCTAAACGATCGTCTGTCCCAAAGAAAGGTAACTCGGTTAGGTACGTAACCGCGAACAGTGTTTGCCCCATTATGTTTTTGTCAATATATCGATCGTCTAGGTAGTTCAAAGATTAAACTACTCGGCTGGAAGGCGCCTTGTTGCATATAAATTTGAAGAACGCTAGAGGAATATCTCACCGCGTTATAGGTATTGAGAAGAAGCTTTCTCACGATATCTATTTCTCCCTTTAGTATCGCGTTGAATATTCTATTAAGTGAGCTGTGTGCGGCGCGATAATACTTTTTCTGACAGCGTATATTTTAAAACGGTATAAATATTTATGAAACCAGGTGGTGCATAAATATTTAACGACGGTGAAATTAATCAGACTCTCCATTAACTCAATTTTGCGTTGAATAAACGAGTATGATAGGAAATAAATAGTTAGGTGTATGTACGGAGTAACGTGATGATTAACGGAATATCGATTATCCCAGTATATTTATATTTATTAGCCTATTGTAGTTGGTTTAAATATTCATTCGAAAAATTGCGAAACTTTGTGCCAATATATCGCTAATTTATTTGCTTCACTGGAATCGCTATAAGTACTAATAAAATTGATGTTGAAAAGGAATTATACACTTTATCTACGATTGCACAGTCCTCACGTGTGAAAGTTTTAAATTATGCATCACAACTTGGCGAATAAAGTTCCAGGAATTCGCTTCACTGGGCCGGGCGCAATACCAACCAATTTTTCTACCAGTGACGCGCGTTTGTCACGGCGCGGCGATCGCGAAATCTGACGAGGAAATACATACACACATTCATCCGGGGGAATCTGTGTGCCTGAACGAGGGCTCACTCCGAATATACCTTTCAGCGTATGCAAATATAACCGCGTGACTCCATTTGCATATCGCGAAGTTCTCTGGAAAACCTCGATTGGATGCCCATCAAAAATCGACGGACCATTTTGAATATGTAATTCCCGGTAAATCTTTTACTATCGTGTAGACGACCAACATTCGATCCACCATCTTTCTCTCCCCGTTTAAATTCCGTATTTCCCTTCTGCAATTACCAAATATTAGATATTATATTGATTCGACCCTTTAAGGGGGGATTTCCATATAGACTGCTAAAAATAAGCCGATTTTTGCGAATTTTTTACAAAATACCTATTAAGGGAATCATTTTGACACCTTCGGGACTGTATATATACTGTTTAAAGTTACAAAAAAAATTTGTTTGCAGTATAAATATTGGCTGCAGAAGTCGCTATTGAAAAAAGTTGTTGCAGCTTTGCCGCTGGAGGTATAAATTGGTGGGCACTCTAGCTCCTTCAATTTTTTCTAGAATGAAGAAATTCAAAATGTTCCTTATTATTTATGAAATTATATCGTCGATGAACCAAAAATATTAGTGAAAAGTATAAATTTTTAAAGATCGCAGGGCTTGTAAACCAAAAGTGTGTTTTTTGGGGTAATTTCTGGACGCATGTGTGTGAAATAAAGTTGCTTAAATCAATTTTTTGATTAAACATGTAGGTTCATCGACTATAGTTTGCTATAATGTAGTTGTATACACCGGGATAGATAGATTGGTTCAGTAGTTTTTGGTTAATCGTGCCCACCAATTGAAAGAAATTAGTTTGAAGAAAAACGTATCTAAAGTTTCAGCGGCGAAAAACGAAAAGTGGCAAAGTCTTGTAAAACTTGCAGTTGTTCAATGTTAATTTGCTGTTCATGCTGAATAAAGTAACCCTTCAGCTTCTTCAAAAAATTCAAATCTCTATCTCCGATAGAACTACCGCATTCAGCATAACTTTTGTTATTTTATAATACCGCGCGCAGTCGACACGCTGCTGCTCCATTAACTGTATTTCTACAAATACCTGGAATTCTGGCTTAAGGCTTTAGGATTGCATCCTTGAAGTGCATTACTATTGATCAAGCACAAAAAAATTTTTTGACCTGCTACATGGAAATCCCCCCTTAAATATTTGGATGAGTATTTTAGAAAGGATTTATATAGGACTTTACGAAATTTGTGAGCATATGAATTCCGCTTAATGGATGAATTCATAACATACAGGATGTTTGGCATCATGTGTCAGGCATTTCAACTCTTCAGCGCCGGGATTCGTATATTATACGGACTCAAAATTTTGTGAACTCGGTCACATAAACGTTATTTTTGGAATAATTACTGTTTCGCATTTTTTACTCTTACGGTATATGTATAGAAAGTAGAAAATACGCCCTTTTTTTGTTAGATATACTCAGAAAATTTAAGTAAAAAGTAGGAAGTACAATAATTTTCTCCAAATTGTTGTAGGAGACCCAACAAGAATCGTTGTATAACGTTCAACTAAATTTTGAAAAAAATTGTTGCAGTTTTGCTTGGTGCGTCATTAATTGGACTACAAGGTAAATGAGTTCCTCGAGTGGCTATAGCAATGATAGTGACGTGTCTGACCTAGTTACCGCACGTTTACAGTAGAAAAGTCTCCTCGTGTCAGATAGGTTTTTCAACGTTTTGCTATAATTAATAACTTGATAACGAAGCCTCAAAACCATTTTTGTTTATTTTTTACGTATAGAACTGCCTATTGAAATACCGGAGACATGATACCGAATCTCTGTATAACTTATAGAATTAATTTTTATAAATAGTTCTTCTTAATAATAATAATTGTCTTCATACATCATGTCGGTTTTGTTCGATGAATTCCTGGACTCTGTGTGTTCGCCACAAAAAATTCAAAATTACTGCATTGTATCTGAAATAAGATTTTTTTAAAGGTTATGTATTGTCCAAATTTCGTTGCCAAAATGAAGTGGCAACATCCAAAAGATTTGAATTTGTATTTCCACATTTAACCTACAAAAGGCAACCACAGGGTCGTTAGAGACCCGAATCGGAAATGATCCAAGTTCGCCTTTTAACTGGTCCGTCGTACAAAGGTTGAAAGAACAGCTTCGTGCGCGGCACTCCCAAATGTGAAGGGAGGCCAATAAATTTTCCAATCAATCGATTACCGGAGTCCGCAGCCTTTCATACTCCCCAGACAGGACGGAGAAGAGGTTCGGAGCAAGAAAAAAACCGTTCTCCATGAATGGGAATCAAGTGCACTCGGGGCACCACGTTAAATTTACCGCGAGAAAAAGATGAGCTCGTTGTTTCCGAGTCGATTGCTCATCCTCGGCGGTACCGGCCACGTAACGACCGAAGGTTGGAGTACTTTGGCCGTTCATCGAAATTTATTCATTTAAACCCGCGGCCGGGCACAGGATATCCCCCTTTCCCCCTTCGCGTCTCCTCCTGCGGTGGCAGGGGTGAACGCGCCATACTTGCACGCCAAACGATTTATCGCGTTTGCTTGGAGTTTTCGCCACGAGACCCGAGCCCTCGATACTCCCACGCGATCCAAATCCGTCAGCCGCGAAAGCGCTTTATCCGTATTAGCTCGTCTCTCGATTATTGATGCCAGACCTCAAGCGACGTCGCCGCGCGCGCCCGTATAACCGGGAATTAAAATGGATCGCGCGAAACCAATTTACTCGTCGGATTTCAATTCCATGGCCGCCGACGTCGCGCGATAACATTTTCGAACCGGTGCCACTTCGGTTTTTTTTTTTTTTTCGTCCGAACGACACGCTGCCACACAGCGGAAAACTGAAACTACGCACCTGTGCTCGATGATCCGTGATGGTGCCACTAGATTGTTTTGAATCATAAAACGATCTTCGAACTATGGAACGATAGTGTTGCGGTATCGATGACGTTGCACGTGAACTTTTAGCATTGCGAGGATGGTGAGTGAGAATGCGATAGACAATCGGATAGTGTTTGGGTTTTTTGATATTTCAGATTTTGGGATACGTTGTTTCCGTGAATACTAAGCCTATTGTAGTGGTTGTTACATATAATACGAAGAGAAAAACAATAACTTTAGAACGTTTCATGCATTTGCTAAGGGATTTAAAGATTTTTTAGTATAATGGAAATGAATACATTGACTGAAAAACACGTGAATATAATTTTAGATTCTTCTCACGAAGATTGTAAAGATTTATATAAACATGAAATTTGACTGCATTTCCACAATCTAATATAGTTTAAAAAATATATATGTAGTACTTAATTATTATATGTAGTATTTAATTATGTAATACAGTAATACAGAATACTTAAAACTACTTCCCACTGTTTCTCTAGGCTATTACAACCACACAGCTTTCAATAATTACAGTCCTCAATCTAATTTTCTCTTTCCAAACTCATAAAACTGAATGCAAGTAGAATATTCCAAAAAAATCCGACCCTCATTTCCAAGGAAAATTGTCTTCAAAATGTGACCAAAAAGTGGGCCGACTATTCCAGGCGATTCCCCTGAAAATTCAGCGGAAAATCAAGCCGACGACACTGTCCCTTGAAAATTCGACTAAAAGTTAGGCTAATGACCCTGGGGCCGTTTTCACAGAAATTTGGTCAGAAATCAGGCCGATGACCTCGGGCCGTCTCTTCGGGAATTCGGCCGAAACTTAGGGCGACAACCTCACACTGCCCCCCAGGAAATTCAGTAGAAAATTGGGCTTTGTAAGTGTGGCTCGAAATGTTAATATTTTCAAAGTTATAAAGAATTTTTTGTTCTGCGTACAGCGACTGGCTTTCTCGCTTTAGAAGCTACCGTACCGTATGGAAACAGGGAATTGCTTTATGATTTTTTTCTTTCTATAAAAATAAAAAGGCAATTGCCTTTTTTTCGCAAAAGGGTTTTTTCACGTGCGCTCATTCTATTAAAGACTTTTGACTCCTTTGTAGTAGAAAATTGAGTATTCTTCCAAATACTCATAGAAAACTATTTACATTGGTTACACAGCACTATTTAAACCGCCACGGTTTTCAGCGACAACATTTCGCCGACACCAGATTTGGCCGACAATAACTTTCGCCGACAACGCCTTTAACCGAAAACGGCTTGGATCGACAACGATTTTGACCGATAGTGACATTGTGTGACAACAACGTTAGCCGGCATTTTTGTTATATTCATTATTAGATAAATGGATTTCCTTTTCACTATTTTGAGAAGAATAATATATTGTGTCTAATACTTTATGTACTAGTCAATAATAAAAAAATGTATTTTGTTCAGTTTAGATTAATTTTGTTTCTTCGTAAATCTGTCTTTTCATTCACTATATCAAGAAAAAAAGGTAATTCTTGACAATTTCTTCCTCCTCACCGATTTCTTTGAAACTTTTTTATATCATGTATTTTGATACATAGATTAATTAATCTAAATGAAATAATTGTCGCTCTCTTTTCGTTTTCGAGATAAAATTATTTATATGAACGAAAATTATGGTGACGGGTACCGCTGTATCAGTCATGCGTATTGGCAAGATGGCAGCTATACGCATGCGCATCTTACGCGCGATCACGGGATGCGCATGCGTGCAATAGAAATCCCCCTAAGTGGGGTGTGGGGGCGCAACCCTCACGCACACCGGGGGCCGGGGCACAGCCCCCGGTGAGGGGTTGGGGGGGGGCAAGGCGCCCCCACTAGACAGAAAGCAAGGGTTCAACTTGGAAAATACTGTCTACTTTCGGTGGTCTGCCACAGAAAAGGGGGATGCTATATTTTTTCGCGCGCGAAGCGCGCCATAAAGAAACAAGTGAAGATAAAAGCCAGTAAGTTGATCTCAACTAGCTGACAACCCAGACTTACTTTGCCACCCGTTTCACCGTGGCGCGCTTCGCGCGCGAAATAATGTAACATCCCCCCTTTTCTGTGGCAGACCACCGAAGGTAGACAATATTTTCCAAGTTGAACCTTTGCTTTCAGCCCCCGGTGTGCGTGGGGGCTGTGCCCCACACCCCGCTAGGAAGTCCCAACTAACTTAAGTCGTTGTAAGTGGTTACCGCAGCGCCTTGTCGGCGGTCGCAAATTCAAATCGGACCCAGACCTATTCTGATCACTGTGTTTAGTCATTGTCGGTCAAATTCGTTGTCGGTCAAAACCGTTATCGGTCAAAGGGGGAGTGTCGATAAGGCCCTTTTTTTGCCCCAGACCGATTCTTCTCAAACTTGGCAGAAATAATGCCCCCCATAGGCTACATAATTCCTCAAAACCGTTTATCGATAGGCCACTTTGTTTCGGAGAACTGGGTGCCTCAACTTTTTAGATTTACATGGGATTTTGTACACCTCAGGATTCATTGCTGCATTTCTTACTGTTCCCGTTTCACCCCAGTAATGCCACTTCGTCAAAAACTGTGCATATATATAACCTATAAAATATGTAATCCGGAATATCCTAGTCGAGTGCGCACATACCTAACGCGCAGCTTATATGGAAGGAGGTCTATGAGGCCGTTTTTTCAACCAACACCGAATCTTCTCAAACTCGGCAGATATAATGCTCTACATAGGCCACATAATTCCTGAAACCCGTTTATCGATAGGCCACTTTGATTCGGAGAACAGGATGCCTGAACTTTTTAGATTTACATGGGATTTTGTACACCTCAGAATTCGTTGCTGCATTTCTTACTGTTGCCGTTTCACCCCAGTTATGTAACTTCGTCAAAAACTGTGCATATATATAACGTATAAAATATGTCGGCCGGAAGATTCTAGTCGAGTGCGTACATACAGAACTCACAGCTTATATTTAAAGGTTTTTCGGTTTTTAATAGGAATGTAGGAAGAAACTCTGTTACAAGGATTTAAATATTAGTTTAATCGCTTCAAAGTGTGTAAAGGGATACATTGTAAGAATTTTCTACATTAAAAATAATCTGGAAAAACTTTTTGTATATTTCACTATTTTTATAACACTATGCGGATTAGGTCAAACATTTAGGTCTAGTATGTACAAGTTTATTCAGAAGACAGAAAAGCGTATTGACAACAAGACGCCAAACACTGAGGATAGAAAGGTAGAATGTCAATTCAAGAAGTGCAGGTATTGCCCTGTAAAAATGTTTAACTTAAAAGTATTGTTTTGTATTCACGAAGTATTACTGCAAATTCTGATTTGCAGGCATTATTTCTGCCAAGTTTGAGAAGAATCGATCTGGGGTAAAAAAAGGGCCTTATCGACACTCCCCCTTTGTTGTAGGTCAAAATCGTATCGACCAAAGTCGTTTTCGGTTAAAGGCGTTATCGGCGAAAGTTATTGTCGGCCAAATTTCGAGTCGGCGAAATGTTGTCGGTGAAAACCGTGTCGGAGAAATTTGTGTCGGTGATTTTCATGGGACCCATTTACGCTAGAAGCTATAAACTCTTCTATTTATCACCCCGAATGAATAGTTTCTTCATCAAATTTTATTTTTAATTTAGGAGTGCTATATTGCAATAATTCCAACATTCACACAATTGCTGATAACACAACACTTCTTATAATATTAGGTTGGTCCATAAGTTCTTTCGAATTGGGGTCTTTATTGTTACACAAATGGTATAAAAAAATAACATACTAGATGACAAGAAACTGTAGATAATAAGTACACTTTTTCGATTCATTTTGTTTTTATTATTTTTCATATTAACTTAACGTGTAGTAGGTATGTATTTCATACATATTCTGATAGAAAATGAACAGTAATTCAAATAAATTCAATGTTAACTACGTTTTTACGAAAATCTGAATTCAATCTGTTGATGTTAAAAAAATAATAGAATTAAAACCCATAAAAACAGTTGTAACTTTTTGTTACGCTACTCTATCAAATATCCCTGCTATCTAAACGGAAGATCGACAATCTCTAAGCAGTTGTTGGTAATGAAACTCGTTGAGCGCCAAGTCACCGCCTCATTCCAATTTGTTTTATCGTCGCGGACTTAAAATCATCTCGTGGCCGCACCGAACATGAATCGCACATGCATCGGTGCACCGAAGGCTCGAGACGGAATGATACGACGCGCGTAATGCCGCACAAAATTATCGGTACACGCATAAACACCGTAATTCCCGGCCACCTTGGAATCCCTTACAGAGCCGGACGGTGGATGCGCGCACGGTGGCCGGTTGTATTTTACTTGAACAAGAATTAACGAGCCGTGGAGTAAATAAGCGCTTTGCTTACGATGCACGGGGGCCAGTGTTATAAGCGTCTCGGCTCATAAAATCCATAAACCATGGTCCGCGGCGGCTACCGCAACCGTGAAAATTCTGCCAGCGAGAAAAACTCTCCCCTCCCTCTCTTCCACCGGCCGCTTTGCTCTCGCCGGGGGCTCGATACACATGTACGTGACCCCTGTATTTTTGCGCGCCGCGAATACGCGCTGCGATCTTTTTTCGCCCGCGGGGTTCGATGTCGTGTACACGACGCGACCTCTCTCCCTCTTTCTCTCTCCGTATACGTGCGCATAATACAGTAATATCGGGGGCAGTTCGGTAGGAAAAAAAGTCGGGCGATGCTCGCTGACCTCGGAACGGATCAGCGAACGTGCAATACGCCTGGATTCAAGCCTGTTTTGTGGATACGCCGCGCCGCCCCGGAATTGGGCGTGGATTGTGGAACACGTGAAACGAATGGGATTGAAATCAAAAGGTGCTGCGTCATTGGGTTTTCCGTGAAATTCCCGTGTAACGTTTACGGTAATACAGTTGCACATTGGCGGCCAACTGTTTGGTAATGTTTCGTGAATTGCTGATAAAAACTTTTCTTCTAGACAGTTAGATTTATGTTTATATTATTTTATTATTGATACATTCAATACTACTAAAAAATACGCGAATACAGTTTTCTTTAATACAATAGGATCTCAATTAACCGACTTGATATTTATGAAATAAAATGCTAATAATTAGTGGAAAGTTATTAAATCATAGTTCACAGTCTTACTCAGAGTCACACTGTATTATTATACGTAGTGCATGAATTAATTCAAACCCTGGATAATTAACTCTCAGTCGGCAAAGTACTTTTCTATTAACGCTGCCAGCATAATAGTTTTTCATTCCAGTACCTGTAAGTAGTTTTTCATTCCTAATTTTGTATTGCTATAGGCTTTCAAAAACTTTGAAAAAATTTCTGTTATACTCATTAAAGTTTCTAGTTTAACGTACACGAAATAGTTGAGTGATATGATTAAATTTTTGCAATAAAAATGAAAACTCCAATGAAGAATCTGAATAATGAAATTCTCGCCTGGAATTCAGCCATCCATTTTCGACGAAGGATTAGAAATAAGGATAATAGTGATTCGAATAATAGCTCTACTGTAAAATATTAATACTCGTGTCCGATTCTCCAAAATTTTAACTTCATTTAATTTCATTTAAAAAAAGTGTCGATATAAGATTCACTTTTATGAAATATCGCGAACGATCTAATTGGAACTCAATATATCACAAAATTCTTTTACTTAAAAGGATTGGATATCAAAATTTTTTAAATGATTTACAGAGACCAAATCAGAAAAAGTTTGTTATATGAAACGGTTTTCAAATATTTCTCAATTCTTTCTAGCATCATATTTCCAGTTTTCGAATTCGATACCCTACTATTGCGATTGTCCAATAGTGTTTTGTTAATGAACGTATATTCGTTATCAATCAGATACGGCTAGGCACATAGATATTACCAATTTTCGTGTATCTCGGTTTACCCAGCGTGACCAATATTATTTTCATAATATCCAAACTGTGGAACAGAGGGATATTGAACAAATCCTACGTACACAGATACGTACGTATGTTACACAGATATGCACATGTTTGGATTCTGGTTTTGGATTAAATATTTGAGCGGCTGCCTGATCTAAGCTTGAACTTCCACATTTCATAAAACATTTACAGTAGGTAGGTAAATTATCCTACAAAGACAACTAACAGATTTTTTCGACTAAACAATATTCACGGAAAAGTTTTGGGAAAAAAGCATCGTTATTTTCTTCGTTCTCAAGCGTTCGTTCTCTTTCCGTCGAGAGTTCTATTTTGGCAGAACTAGAGTTCCTTGATTCATCGAACTTTTAACCGCAAGATGAACGTCACGTTATTAAGCGTTGACGAGCATCGGATGTGGGCCACAACGTTCGGCGTTTCATCGCCCGAGCGCGTAATGAAAAAAACCTGATACGGCCTTCGGCTTCGAATTTTCCATCGCCGCCTGCCCGGGTTTCTCCATTTCAACGGTGTCGTACTTTTAATTGACGATTTTCGTGTCATTTGCCTTCGCTCCGCGGGATTTGCACGTCGACTGACAAAACGCGACGTAGGCAGACAAACGGATTACAGCGGCATGTAGCTCATGTGGAAATTGAAATTCAGCGACGTAACGCGAGCAGGAGAAACGCGTCTCGCGCATAGAATTTCTTCGCCTTGCGCGAAACTTAATTCGGAATATTCGTCGGCGTAATACGTTTCGCGCGTAAACTCCTTATCGTCGGTGTTTCCGCGACACGTAATATCCAAGTTACCGTCGTTTCCACTTTGATAGTTCGCAGGTCGTCTTCCAAGTTAACGTCGCTATTCTTCCGCACTTCGTGCATCTGTAATGGGAAGCAGAAGTTGCGACAATTATTCTTTCTTCGCATTAATCCCGCAAAACTTTATCTCCACGCATTTATAATGTGTTTTAACTCTTAACTACTGTCACCTAATTTCTCAATACCAACACGGAGAATATTTCATTTTATTTATACATTTTCAAAATTCAGGTCCAGGGATCATTCAGAGTTATAGTAGCTCACAGGTTACAATTAATGATTCGATTAAATACTATAATTAATAAGTTTAATCTGTTTAAAACATTTCAATACATTTTCCAGCATTTTTCTTTCATTTGTTATACATTCCTTAATTTTCTTGTTTCAATAAGAAAGAATGTGTTAAGTTTTCATGACCGATTTTCAATCTAATTGTTACCATTGTTGTTTCTTAAACTATAACATAAAACTTAATAAATAAAATCATTAATGTAATTTCATGTACGGCGGAGGTTTGATTGAGTACTAAATCAGGTTTTCTAATTTTACTAACGAAACAGGTTCGGTTGAACAATCTGTTAGTTGCCAAAGGTATTAAAATTTATGATACCATTAAAGTGGATATCCAGGGAGTCTTCTAATTGAATTACTTTGATTCCTGAACTAGTATAATTGACTTAATTAATCAATGCAACGAATATATCTACACAGACTTACATTTTCTGAGCCCACTATCAATATTTCAAGAGGGATTGAGTATGCTCTTCCAAGTAAAAAAATGACTCCGCTTAAATAATCTAGCTGAAAAAAGTTCGCGTCGTCTCAGCGAACTCGCCCTATACATTGCCTTACGTAAGCAAGAATCAACCACCGAAATATCGCCCCATTTTAGTGCCAACGATATAGCCACCCCCGCTCCGAAACAGTTTACGACAAGTCGTCGAGAAATTTAAGCGTCCATTCGCAACGAACGCGACGCAATACATTTCGCGCGTGTACTTCTTATTCCGACGTTCTTGCATAACCGTAATCTTCAATTTACGGTTATCCTCGCCGTGATATCCGCCGGCCGCAACATCCACGCTTTCCTTCCTTCCAATCTGCCGCGTCTGAAAACCTTATCACGCGATTATTTATTAAACACCGTATCAGTCCTTTCTCCCATTTCCGCGGCGAACAACCACTGAATCATCCTGCCGACCTTATAAATATTGAATCTCGCAATCAGGCTGCGCAAACCGTCGCGCGTTCTCAGCGTCGCAATAACAGCCGCGCGAAAGAAACTCCTCGAGCCAAAACTGTTTACGACAGCGGTTTAGACATCTATTTGCGAAGAACGCAGCGGCGGCGGAGCGATAATAAACCCTATCCGAGACAGCCGGCAGCCGAGTGGAAATAAAGAGGCGGTCGAGGGGGGCGAACTTTATCCTAAGAATAGCGGTGTGGCAGGAGCGCTCGTTACTCGCGCTTCCTATGAGCCCTGGGCAGCGCCCCGGCTTGCTCCATGCCCCATCGAGCCCTCGGCCCCGCGATTCGAGAGACTACCGTTCGCCGTGTGCGGTCTGCGGTCGTCGAAGGAGCCGGGGCTCTCTCGTATGCCGGCCACCTGCGATTTCACGACAGTAAAAACGGTCCGACGTAATGGCACCGCGCGTTCTTTCGAAAGTAGATGGCCGTATTCGCGGAGAAAGCACCCTCTTCCGAAACCGCTGCACCGCGGCTGGATCCCGGATGCTGTTCGCCACCCGCGCCATTGGAAACCGCGTTCATCGAATCGCCGAGGTGGGGAGAAAGGATCGTGGCCTTAACGGGGATTTTATTCTAATTACATTACGCGTCCATTGGTGCCGAAGATGGGCCACGGATACGCTCAGTGCGTTATGAGCGGCGGTAGCCGTTCGACGAGACGGTTCGCTGCTCCTTCGGCCAATAAAACCTTATCATTCGGGCCATTGTGGCCCCCCGCGATCGAAGTTACGGGGCACGTGCGCCAATACTGGGATCCGGTGACCCCGTCTTTATTTTAGGAGTCGCTACCAGCCTTGTCGCCCCGGCGCTCGAGCACGGTTGTTTGCCAATGGGGAGTGTTCGTGGGGTGAATTTTGCGGCTAACAGCGTATGTCTGTGGGGCTAGTGATAGGGAAATTGTTGTGCCGGTGCTTTGAGCCGGGATTCCGTTCCGCGATATCCCTTAGAGATTAGTTTGGGTTTATAGGCGAACGGGTAGCGTGGTTTTTAGTCGCACGGGTCTATTTTCTTGGAGAAAGGTTTGCATTGCTTCGGACTTTTGTTCAACTGTGGATGTTTATGTAGATTCATATTTTTAGGAGCACAGAAATAGAAATGGAACTGAAATAAAAATTTGTATTATCTTCTGGATATTATAAACTGTACTTTACTTTTTATGTTGTATTCATTTTTGGATCTATACACGAACTTATATACTTTCGCATATTTAACACTGAATCTACAAGGTTCTACAGATTAAAAAAGTATTATTTGTTTACAAATAACTGTTCTTCTATCCAACATCCATTCAAAATATTGTGAGTAAAAAAACTAAACACAAGTTGGAGTCTTAACTGTTTCTGATGTGTAAACATATCTTGGTATTATTATCATAATTCAAATACATAATATTAAATATTGTGTCATCATATTAAAAATAGAGTATCTGTATTTTACGCTACTTAGGACATTAAAGATATTTTTATTCAAGTTTAAATTTTTCATTTAAAAAAATATTTTGGTAAAAAGGAAATTTACATAAATATCAATAGTACGGTATGAGATATTTACAAAATAAGGTACAGAAGATATAATATATTCCTTTTAAGTAAATCAAAAGTTCTTTTATAAATTTATATTGGGTCATGGTATTCTTCATTAATATTAAAAATATTTATGATTACCATACCTATGCTTTTTAATATATTGTGTAACATGGTAGATTTCTGAAAAAGTAAATCATTTAAAACAATTATTTTTGTTTATATCTTTATTCACTTCAATTTTAAGATAATTTGAAAGAAATACAATGTTCTTGATGACTAAATTGTATATAAAAAATAATTGTATGAATTATCTTAAACGTTTTGGTTCATATCATTCGTATGTTAATATTTACTAGAATGTTGTTTCTAGAATGATAAAGTTAACACTTACTAAAATATATATTCTTCTTGTTTATTATTAGACGGAATTGGACTAAAAAATTCTTGATACTTTGAAACCAGAATTCTACATCAAGTATTACATTTATAATTGAGACCTCATAACGAAAAACGAAGACTAAGCTCAAAAATTCCAATATTCATGACTGGACGGTTAAAATACAAATCTTTTAATGGGAAATTTTTTAATGGAAGAAAATGTAGAGGAAAAGAAAATAAATTTAGTTTCTAGAATATTGTAAAAATAATATTCAGTAAATAAGAATAAATAATGTAAAGTTTTCATGTAAAAATATGAATAGGAAATTGAAAAATCTGAATGCCGACTAAATACAAAAATAAGTTACAATACATATTATAGAAATTTCACCCATAAAATACTCCTAATTGCTACTCTAATTGCAAAGATATTTCTTCTAACATCTACTAAAACTGCAATAAAAAAGAATCCGTAACGATTAAAATTACTTTCCCTTTTTTACACTCTTAATCCAGTTAATAAGAACCCCAAAAATCTGTAACACAAGTCCATGGTTCTCCCCCATTCGCGGTCTTACTGAATTACAAAGAATCTCAAGTTCATTAACTCTCGCCACTAAACTCCCCTGTATCTCTTGTATCACTCATTATCATCTCCGAAACTACTTCTCGAGAAAGGGATAGGGCAAGCTCCTGAACCGTGGAAGCGAAGAACAAGGATCGCAGTTACTCGCCCAGCACCTCCCTCAGAACTCGTGACCCGTGAAACTTGCACCCAGTTCGTAGCGATGAAATTAAAAGTCGCGACTTTATCGGTAAAAGGAGCGAACCGGGCGTGGAGAAAGGGTCGACGGTTCCAACTTTCCCCCGAAGCAAATTCGCTCCCGTGATCGTTATTTTTACGTCCGCGTGGAAGTTTCAACGACAACGCACGAAGTAAAGAGCGCGCGGGTCGTTCCGGCGAAACTGCTCGCAATTAGACGGTAGAACGATGGACATTCGCGTCGGGAAAGTTACCCCTCGGCCGGAAAGATAAAAAAAAAAGGGAAGGAAACTCTGTTAACAGGATCTTACTGTAGGCTCGGCTATCGCGGAGGCAATTTGACCGGGAGAGTCGACTAGCGGAAGCCGAGACTACATGAAGTCCGAGACGTTTCGCGTTAATGCGTTCGGCTAATTTCTAAAGTTTTGCTACGGGGCGAAAACTCCGCGAGCGTTCGGCTGAAATCCCATGGGACGCAATATTACGAGCCGCGCCAGTACGCCACGATCCAAGCCTAAGGATCGTGGCGCGTGGGGCAAACCAGGATATCACGCATATTGGTTGTCACAATCGTTATAACAAAAAAAATGATAAACGATAGAAAATATTTATTAACTCCTGATAATATAAATGCACGTCAGCTGCACGGACCTAAAGGAATGTGCATGATTCTGAGGGGTTGCAGCAAAAGACGTAAGGGGTATCAACTGTCAGCCATCTTGTGTGGTTAAAACTGTGGTGCGCTCTATAGGTGACTTTAATTACTAGTGTAGCGTCTGTACAATACACGGACCTAACCTAAAGAACTGAACGTAAAGTAAATCTATGTTGTTATTGATCCTACACATCGAAACATTATACATTCCTTATAAAAACGTTTATAACTTTATAAAACACATCCTTCATGGTAACAAATACGTAGAAACAAAATTATTACACAAGTCACTATTGACTTAGAATCACGGTGTATTATAGAGGTGTTCCGACAAAGCACCTCTGTCTGGTTGATTTTTTGTGACGATTAGATGGAAGATCCTTTGGTCGCCGCTAGGGGCGTCATAGTCAGAACTCCGCGTATGGTATGCATGCGTGCGAATGTAGTGCGTCACAGATGATCACAGAGCTTTACTCGCGCTCGGTCTCTTCACCACTTGAGCTCGCTGAACCAATAGGAGCGCTCCCCACGAATGTTTCTACTCAGACGCACTCTAACGGTCGCTACAACATCTTCCATCTAATGACCACACACTTCTAAGGGAAGTTGTAACACCTGTATAATACACCGTGCTTAGAATGTACGTAATCCAATTATACAGTTTTAAATGTTGCCGCGACGTTATATAGATGGCAGCACTAGTTTAACCACTCAAGATGGCTGCAAGTCAAATCCCCCCCCCCCCGCTCACAGCAGCACCCCTCTTTCCCATACATCTACTTTACGCTCAATCCTTTAGGTCCGTGTTCACCTGCTACACCATCATCATTCAGTTCGCTTTGGAGCGACATTCAGTCACGACATTATGAAGTGAACAAATTAATTCTCAGCCCTAACATTTAATCAATTGTAGCAATCAATTAAACAGGAACTTTTCCGGGCAAACTTGGAGCTGTATAATTCAAACATAATAGATTGTAAAAATAGAATATGGAACGGTCATAACTTGAAAAAATTCTCCGTAAATGTACCAAACAAACTAACGTCTGATAAATAATACATTAGGCACTGTTTGCTTTTGCTAGTCTTCTTAATAATACTCGTAAGAACAATTTTTTTTTATAAAATCAGACGTATAAACTATATCTGAATGAATATCCCTATAAGGACAACTTGTTAAAAAATGAAAACAGAAAACGTCATCTTTGATCTTTCATACTCTGTATCGCGAGTCTAGCCCAGTTACTCTCTGCCGCATTTTTCAAGGCGCGACGCGTGGCGCGGCTCATGATACCACGCTCCATGGGATTTCGGCCCTCGAGGTTAGGCCGGCGGAAGTCCTCCCCTCCTCCACGGACGAGGGATGAAAAGAACCCGGGGAGGGCGTGGGATTGGAACGAGCGCCGAGATCCGATACGAGTCGATCGCGCAGAAGTAGCTACTGCGAGTGGCTGGCCCTGAATTATGTACTCTCATATGTGGGTCAAGCTGATATACGTACGCTCTTCTGAAACGCTATTCTCCTTTCATTGCGGCCAGATCTCGCTTTGCCCTGTCGGTCGTAGCGGACTCGGAGAAAATGGTACGTACTTAGCGGCCGAGTGATTCTAAAGTGGACCCCGAATGATACCGTAAATCACGGTGTTCAAGGCTCTTTCGCCCGCGTCGATTGTAACGTTGCGCGTAAACAGGAATCGCCCCGGTTCAAGGTTCACCACGTCGTGTCGTCGCTCGCGCTTTATCGCTCGTGCCGTTCTGTCTTTGTCAACGACGTCCTTGATAAGATGCGGCCGGTTCGGAGCGCTCGCGATACGCGTAATTACAGAGGATCGTCGGGGCGGAAAGTAGCCCATTCCGGCGGGATCAACTTTTCGACGCGCGGCATAATCTCAGGGCAAGCAGAGTTTCGTGCCAGCCCTTTATGGCTTTGAATACCCGTACTTACGAAGCTTCCTATTACGTTCAACGATCTCTTACAGAGGTAATAACCTCGACGGCTATGTCGTCGCGGCCGATTTGAGAGATGACGACGCTGTAATTCGCGAGTACATTCGACGCCGGCTCGAGTGGATGCCGCCTCGATGACATTTCCTACGGGCACTTGAGCTGCGGTCTGATAAGAGTGCTCGCGAGGTGACCGGAAATGAGTTGTCGGCGAAGGCGGGAGAAAACGTGGAGAAAACAAGAAAAAAAAATTATAATGTTGGCGAGAAGTATAGCCAAGGGCGAACCGTTAACTTTGGCGCCCTGGACTAACACATACTATTTGGGGGCCTATCCAATTAACCCAAATTAATGCAAGTGTGGGTTAATTTGTTGCGACTCATTCGCCGTTTTGTCGAAAAACTGTTTTTTTTTATCGTTTCTTAAATAGAAAAAATGATAGGCAACAGACATTGAGGAATTTTTTTTTTTTAGTGTTGAAAACCAATGGTACCCTCTCATCACTCTAAATGTAGGTCATTTGTAAGAGTTTATATAAAAGAAACTATTCGACATATAGGTACAGAAGTTTTCGCATTTAATTCTGAAATTGTTGGTGATAATAGAAAAAATTATGTTTGGATATTTCATGTAATGATAATTATTGTAAATGACGTTGACTTCTTCGGTAACAAAAAAAATTCCTTATTTGCGGAAATGATAAATCCTCATACAATCGTTCAAAAGCAAAAACACAAGAAAAATTTTAAAATTTGCAAGATGCTATATAGAATCATCTGCGGTCATAGCAAAATATTGAAATTTCATATTTTGTCAAATGCTTAAATTATAAACTACGAGAAAATAAGTAATTACAGGCAGAAAAATGTTTATAACAAAAGAATGTTAAGTCGAAAAATTATGATAGTAGATGTTTCCATGAAGAAATCAGTTATGAACAAAATCCTACAAAAATTTTTGAAATCAGTTCATAATTTTTAGCTTGAGGACCTCCGTAATTTAGAAAACGTGTTATGAGAAAACGCGTCTAAAATTCCTGTTTATATTCTAATGCATGTAAATTAATTACCTTTTATTCAGCTATTCCTGCGTCATAACTCTTCAATTTCATTGAAATTGTCTTCTACGTCGTCTTTTTAATTAAAATATTAATGGGAGGGTAACCTTGAACATTAACTGAGTACGATAAAAAGTTGTACAATTTATTTTTACTTAAATTTTTTATTTAAACTGTTTTTATTTTTTTTGCCGCAGAGGGGGCCCTATAATTGTACAGGGCCCTGGACTGCAGTCCATAAAGACCATGCCTAAATCCGCCCCTGAGTATACGGGAGCCTTGAGGATAATGTTCGGTCTTCGCATGTACATGTTTTCATGAAACTAGTTAAGACTTTTTTTCGATTGAAATGACCGAAATGGGTTACGGAATTTCTTTTTCATTGTATTTACTTCCTTCTGAAGCACTTCGTTCTTAGGGATTTTTATTGAGGGATTGGTTTTGAATTTTTTTTCTTGTTTAATTCTTTCCTTCAAACATAATTTGATGTTATATTTAGAAGGGAATAGATTGAAGTCAAAAGTTGTAGATTAATGGAGAAAATCGTGAATATTGAGTGACTAATGAGATTAGTTAACTAATTTCCACTAATTATTGTATAATTGATTTAGTGATGCTTCTGTTCGCGATATTGAAGCACATGAATGATTAGGTTAATATTTAATACGTTTCTGTGATAAACGATTGTATTTGGTACTATACTCGGAGCAAATTCAACAGACTGTTTAAGGTCACCATTTTCTGCCACTTTTTAAGAAGAAAATGATCCTACGAAGGTTTCTATGTATACCCCTGTGAAGTATTATGTGTTTAGAACTCTTCGTGCACACAGAAGATACCGTCGTGGGGGTTTCGTTATTAGAAAACTACCAGATCAAAATCTGATCTTGAACGGCCTGTTGAGTTGAACCGAAGTATAGTATCTGTTTATAATATTAAGTATTGGTTTCTATTTCTTTAGGGATGAAACTACCTCTCAAACTGTATCCCGCTTAATAACTGTGATTCAAATTGTGATTGCAGGTTTAATTTGATTTAATTTTATCTACAAGCCATCATATTAACAAATATGAGCAAATATATATTTAATTTATTGCTAATACCATCATTTCACTAGTTTCAAAAATTATAATATAAACTCAATGGAAGTAATTTTCATATAAATATTTATGGTTGATAGAAAACAATATTAAGAAGGCTAAAAATTAGTTAGCTAGTCTCGCGTCTTCCTCGGATTAACTGAAACTATTTTACGCGTATTTTACCTTGTTAGTCTAGGTTCGTCTAAGTCTAGGTCATTGGAGGGATGAACACATCTTTAAAGGACTCAAAAATTCTGAACCCTCAAAAACTAGGAGTCGCCGAACCAAAGTTCATTTTGTAAATTGTGCGTGCTTTGAACTATTAATTCAGGTTTTAGATAGTTTAGATTATTTATTTTTGCTTTATAAAAATAGTTATTGTTAACTTGTGAATTTTTTTGCATTCGTGGCAATTTGAAATATGCTAAGGTATGTAAAAATATTTATAAATACAAAAATGTAAAATATCAAATCTGATATTTTATTTATATTTTACTTCTCTTTCTGCATCTGTGAATTTATATAAATATGAATTTATATAAAAATCTATAGTCTAATTATTTTATATTAATTATATTGCAAGTTGAAACACGAAGTTTTTAATCGCTTAAATAAATATTTAAGTTATAGTTATAGTTGTTAAAATTTCTTAAGTATTACATATTAAAATGCTTGAACCCAATGTTTACAGTTCATTATATCAATTATACATACATATTATGATGAAAGCAAATAACTTCATCAATTTCAATAAAATCAAGCAAGAATCAATCACATGTATCAACCCTTCGAAATACACAGGTTCTTTCTTCCTTTACTAATAAAACACTGATAAACTCCCTTTCTACATAAAATTCTAATCCAACGACGTCACGTCGCATTTCCCCTCACAGTCAAGAGCACGCGCAAACTTATCAATCATCCGCAACCGCAAATGTCGCGTTCCTCCGCGTTAGAGGATTAATTTGCTAAAGTATACATTCCTCAAAGTACGATCAACAATGGGCGTTAGCGTGCTCCTGGATCCGACGTCATAAACTAATTTCGAAAGTAGCCCTAAAGGTCCTCTACTCGCGTGTTTTCAACGGAACAATCGAGCCATACCATGTTTCTCGATTCACCCTGTGCAACCACGCTTCGTTAAACGTTACTGGAATGCGATCGCATAATCCGACGGGGAAACAACAGCAGTAGCTCGTGAGCGGAGGGCGGCGCGGGACTTAAAGTAACCACGAGAAGTGGCTCGTTAAAGGCAAAACAGAATTAAGGGAGCGCCAGAACGTCGACGGCAGCGGCGCGGCGTGGCTGTGTGGTTAGTATCGGGTTATCTAATGTCAGTCAAACCGATTCCGGTGGCATCCGGTTTGAAGGCCGAGCCGCGGAGACATCCGCCGCGGCGGGAGCACCAACGGAGGAATAACCCTCTCCGCGCGCACATCCTCCGTCGTTCTTTGTAATATAACGGTGGATAAGAATTAAATTGTTTCCGCGATAAGGGAACGAGATAACGGTCGGGACTAGTCCGCGAGGCAATTTTGACGAGGCAAGCGATATGAAAATGAAATGAAGTTTAGACATCGCGACATTATTTAGCCCGCGGCGGGTTTTCTTTGTGCGGCCGACGTTTTCCGTTTACCTCGTCGAATTTCAACCCCTGAGTGGAACCCGGAGTGCGCGGGGGCGTCGCGGCGCATCGCCCCGAAATTCGTTTTGGGAATATTCTACGTCGGGGCGTGTTCCCCGTCGCTACGTCGACTGCGATCGCTTCGTTTGACGAATCCGGACGAAAATTCTCAGCGCCGAAAACGTACGTGAGTGGAGATACTAACGAAGGGGTTAAGTGGAAGTTGAGAGACGCGAATGCATATTCGGAAATTGTACTTCAGTTTTTACATTATATGTATTTCATGTGTCGATCGCGGAAATACATGTATATGCAGTTGATTCATTTCTCTTCTTCGCAGAAGGGAATATTACATTTTTCGAATCGTCGTATCAAGTCTCACGGGATGCACGATATCTCAAACGGGGAGGCAACGTTTTACGAAGCGTCGAATTGTTGCGACGTCCGTGAGGGAATTAGTTTCATCTCCGTGGCTCCCTCGAGTATTCGATTTTTCATCGACGCTGTCACCTTATCGCCAAAGAATCGCGCGACTGTAGATAAAGCACGTCTTCCCTCGACAATGTCCGCTTCATTTAAGAAAGGACGCACTATTCGCGCTGGTATCGATCCCTTTGCGATACCGAGGGATCGAAGCGCGTCTGGCTGTTTGAGGAATCAACGATATAAATCCAGTTCAACAAAGTTATCCCCCGCTAAACGCATTTTCATTCTGTACAGAACGGATCATTTAATATTATATTATGGTTTGGGAAGCACTTGATTCTCGACGAAAGTGGAGAATATTTGAACTAAGGATTAAATAGATAACTATTCTAAAAATAGTAGATATTTTATAAATTATTCTTTTAAACCAATGTTTCCCAACCTTTTGTTTAAGTTACGACCTGGTTTATAGTATTCAAATAACCTGCGAACTCCTTTCTCATCTCATCTTCCTCCCCTCTCCTTTCCATATCATATCAAATAAATTTTTAGTTTTGCAAATGACTAACTTAAAATTTTTTAATTTTCAATTTCAAACCATTAACTTTCGAATTATAACTCTAAAAATCTCTAAACGTCCATTATGAAATCTTTAAATTCAACACTAAAAATCTCTGAACCTGCTACTTAAAATCGTCAAACCTTCGATTTTAAATGTTTAAATTTTCCATTTCAAACCTTTTGAATCTCTTACTATAAATTTTTAACATAGGAGATTTACGCTAGGCAATGTATTGCGCAATACTTTCAATAATTCTTTAGTAATTCTTATCAAATTAGTGAAATTATTTCTTCAATTTCAATTCTTCAACTCTAAAAATCTATAAATCTGCAATTTAAAATTTTTGAATCTCCAATTTTCGCATAAACAATCTTTAAAATTCTACCTTACTGATAATTTTGGAGTTTATCATTAAACAAATTCTTACTCTTTTAAGTCACCTTATATATTTACGGGATAATCTAGTCACGTAGTAGAATCTGTATCAATGTTAAACTCACTAAAGAAAACTAACAACTTGGCGACCCTCGGACTGTAAATCACTGCTTTGAAACAGTAAAACTAATTACCAGTTCTGTACTAATTTTAATACCACAAATGGCAAATTTTACACAATATTTGAATCCCTTCTCCAAAAAGAAAAATGTTTAATCTCATAATCTCCTGACCCCAATACAGAAAACGGCAATGCTCACGGAAGGTTCTAATACTTCCCAACCAATTTGAATAAAATCCACCGGATGTTACAAGTGCGGCACAGAAAAGCCAGAGAATCGCGAAACGATTATTCCGCCTCTCCGTCCACCCAGAAATAATTCCTCCGCCCGGAAGCTTTGGAAACAGGCTTAGGAATTAAAATTTTTGCTGTCAAAGAAACGTTGAAGTCGATATAATCCGGACCACGTGAAAAAGCAGCGAGGTTGAGGATGTACAGCAGTCAGTCGGCGGCGGAGCGCGGCATAAGGAAGATTAAAGAACAATTCAGTCCTCGTCGCGGGGGGATTAAAATCACTCTCCGGGGCTGCTTAGTACCCGTCGGGGCTTTGCCGCCTCTGTGCCCACTTCCGCGTATCGCGGAACTTCCTCGTACGCGCGAATATCGTTCTGACTGGTTAGGTTCATTATGTCGGGCGGAATTAGCATAATCTCGTGTATGCTGATAAACGAACGCGGGCCGCGTGCCGGGGATCGGTTTCCCGGCGCGGGAACGCGTGATCGATTCCGGGTGCGGGTCGTTTCGGGTCGCGGGACGGGTAACGGCGACCAAGGAGAACAGCACACAGTTTTTCAACGTAAAGAGGTCTTAGATACGGAGATGCTGGGAATTGGATGGACTCGGTTACAGTGAACGGTGAAACGAAACACAACTGCATTTATTCCGGTTACCGTATTTATTCGAGCGTGTGGAAAGATATCGTCTCCGCGGGACGGTGCGGTGCGGCGTTTAGCTGTTCGTGTTTCACGTGTAATTTATCGAATACCAACGTTCGATAAGACGCTGAAGGTGGGTACTCACTGGTGAACAGTTCGCGAGCACTGTTCGCATACAATGTTTGCAAGCAGTTCGTAAACTTTCTATAAACACTAAAAAAACACTACGTCATCCTTTCACAGATGTTACACGAACTATTGAAAACCCGTATGCGAACACGTACGCGAACAGATGATTTCTACGAAATTCAACTGTTATATTGTTCGTGAACAATTCGCGAACGCCAGTGAAGACGCACCTTGATGTTGGAGTGTCTCTCTGCTCGCTGTCCTCACTGTGTTCTGCGGGAATTGGGGAAAATGAGAACACGTCCTTTACGGTTCTTTAATTTTAGGGGAATGGAGATGTCTGTCGATTAACACTGGATTAGGGTACTATTATCTTTTATCTGCATTTCAACCGTAGAAAACATGCTATTTTAAATTGATATTAAATAGAGTAAGGGAAATGTATAAACAAACAATATTTTCCTAAATTATATATTTTTTCAAGAATCTGCTGTGTTGGTACCTCATAAAAATCAGTATGCGATAATCCTCCGTGAATCTAGTGTTAAAAAAATTTTATTTGAGACCTCGTTTTCGGAAAAATTCATTAAGAAGAATACTCTGTGTAATATTAATTATACACTGTACTAGACATAGATGTTGTAGTGCATTCACTGGACTTTTAGTAATTTTTAAGTAATTTTTCAGCAACTTCTGTCAGGTTATTCGTACTATGTACTTCTCCGATTTCAATTTTTCGATTCTCCGTTTTCAATTTTTAAAAATTTCGAACTTTGACTCTTTAAATTTCCAGCTACAAATTCTCAAATTGCTAATTTAGCTTTAACAATCTTTCTTTTAATCAAGTACTTGAAATTTTCATACCTCGAATCTGATATCTTCAAATCAGAAACTTAAAACCTTTATATTTCCAATTTTTAAATATTCAGCATAAAATTTTGAAATCACTCAACAGAAGTCTTAAAAATTCCCAAATTTTCAAATTTTGACTCTTAAAATTTTCAACTTCAAGCCTTCTAATTTATAGTCTCAACTGTTTATATTTCGCAATCGGTGCAAAAATGTACGACGCACATTGCATTGTATAGTGACATTAATAATTGGATAATTCAGATTATAGACCAATCAAGTTGTTATACTAAATACTTTTCGAGATAAAAATTTACGAGCTCATTTCAATTTTTGGTGGAATATGAATGCGTTAATAATAACACGTAATTTTAAATTACATATTGTGTATTTTTTTACAGAACGAAATTAATACTACTCACATAAATTGTAGCGTTTTTCATTTGAATATTACACCACGGAATGAGTGAACGTAGTCGTTTGTAGTTCATTAAATTGGTTAACCTATTGATTGCTGCATCGAGTTACTTGCCACAGCGCAAATTTTCTACAGTGCCGCTCCAAATAAACCGAATAAAAAGTAGTCTATAAAAGCGTTATGACAATAATTGTAATTAGTCCACAAAATGTATTTTACAACCCATAATAAAATATAATAACATTTTGTAAATTCGCAACACAATAGAATTTTCCTTTGCAATCATCGAGTTAACAAATCTATTACTTTGCGTTTTTTCTATCAAGAATAACAATAAAAAAATCAATTCAAACTAAAGTCCTTCATGCAGAGCCACGCTCAATGCATCATATTCCAAATAACTCGTAATTCAATCTCATCCCTCTCCCACATGGCATTAGTCCGCGATTAATTATACGCCATATCGAATCGAAAAGTGATCTAATCATCAGGTTATCGCAGCTAATTGCCATTATATAATCGGAATTTACTCGTTGACCGTGAATAACCGGACGGGCGGCAATTTTGCACCGATACGACGGACTACAACCTCCAGAGGGTCTATTTTTGAGTTGTGTGAGAAGTCTCGCATGCGGGATCCGACCTGAAAGTTGTATATTCACAGGCGTAAACTCTCGTATCCGCTCGTATGCTTATTCGAACGCCTATAAACACACAATTTTGAGATCGGAACCCATCCTGAGAGAGATCTCGCACGCAAGACTTCTCGCACGACTCAAAGATAGACCCCCAGGGTGCGAGACAATGGGCACAAAATTATTTGCGGTTTTACGCGAAAATTTACATAAACCGCACTACGCGTGCAAATGTCGCGTCGATACCAATTTCAGCAGCGTCCGAAACAAACGATCGCCGTTTCGCAGTCCGGCTGTGAGCATCGATGACAGAGAACTGCGGGTCACGTGTCCGATAAGACGCGGGCGGTGGAAACGCGCCAGAAAAGTTCGCCGTATCGTGGGAAAAAGAGATACCAAGGGTAAACAACGGAGCGATCAACGCCTGGCGCTTTCGCGTAAAACCGTCACGGTCGATCGGCTTTTTGACATCGAGACGCATTGTTCTAAACTAACAGCGAATCGAATCTAAAAGCGCGCGATACATTCGTTCGGTGCGTTATATTCCGCGGTTGTCGCGCTTTTTTCCACCGCGTTCGTGTTCGGTGGTAAGTACTCGATGGGGCAGAAGCTATAAATGTCTAAAACTGCGCTTTTCCCCCTCTGGTTTGTTCTGTTTGATGACGAAATTGGGAACAGTGGATATTAGGGGCGGTAGGGGAAATTCGGAAACGGGCGAACCAGCGATAGCTGGTCGCTGATAGTGCCATATATGTATAATATATACAGGAGCAGGGTTTCGAATTGTAGGTCAGTCAGGACATAGCAAGGAATAATGAAGCATTTGTTACTCAATACGGAATGCAATGAATATAAGTTTCAATATTTAAAAAAGAGATGGAGATCTTAAAATGCGAAGCAATTTTTTTTTTATAAATGTAATCTTCTATCTGCTTCGATTTTTCAGTAAAATAATAGTTGAAGGATTTTGCAATTTCGCAGCTATCAGGCAACAATAATGCAGAGGAAAAGACTTAATATATTTTGTTGTGTCTTTTATAGTTTACTTAACTTTGAGACTTTGAGTGCCATGTCTTCTATATATCTGAAAAAGTTATTTACATAGTTATGAACAGCATGTTAACCCTAATTTTTAACGAAGACTTTTAGAAGAAAGAGAGTACTATACAGTAAATAAAAAATCATTTTCGAAATTCTCGATTTTCTAATTTTACTGGAAAAGAAAGATAGGTATAAAAGAAAAGAGAAAGAAGCGGTAGATTAAAAATGAAGAGGAGAAACGGAAAAACAGAAAAGCCCTCAGAGATAATCAAGAGGGAGGAAACTGTGCTTGACGTTGACCAGACTTGAATAAATCCTTGAAACGAAATCGAAAGACAATATAGGACGCTGTAAATACCCAGAGAAAATTAGAAAAGAGAAAATTACTCAGAAGGAACTCACACAGAGAAAAAATGAGCTAAAGCAAAAACAAACTAGCTATCACTCTATTTTTCACTAAAGAGAGCAAATCTAGAGGCACGGTGGTGCCTCGCGCCAAGTTGAGGTGAATATTTACCTTATACAGTAACTCACAGATTACTATTTGCACAATAAAAATGATAGAAACTGAGAAACAATTAAACGTTGAAGTCGAAATAATATAAATTACTATGACAAATATAATACTGTTGATTTCACAATCAATTAATATTCAAAATACACGCGAACGAATCCGTCACTGTATACTAAGTAAAAACATAGATTCCTCTGCACAGGATTGCAAACTTCTCAAAGAATATCTAAGCCATGAATTCAAGAAAATCTCCCACCTTTGACAGGCTATCCAGTCGAAAACGGCTCCGCAACTACGACGGAATCGTGTCGAGCGAAGGGTAGACGTTTACAAACCGTGACCGTCAGGCAAAGAATAAGAATTAAGGGAAAATGCACTTAATAGTGGAAGAGGTACAGAGAGATAACGAAAGAGAAAGAGAGAGAGAGAGAGAGAGAGACGAGATGGAAGCGAGGTATCCATAGCGAAGACAAAAATCCGAGGGATAAGGTAGAGCTTGGGAGATGGTGGGCGTAAGTATACAGAGACCGGGTGCCGTAATCTTGAATAAGGAACGAGTACGGAGAGGAGTGGCCTGGTCTGAGCTGGGAAACAGGAGGAACTGCCGTAGTCGACCGGTAGACATACTGAACCACTCGATGGATTCCGACGGAGAGAAGCCTCTGGAGGATAAAGACATATCACTTGCCACGGGTAGAACTGTATCCGCTCTGTCCCTGCGCTTCGGTGACACGAGAAATGATAATTTCGTGGATATCTTCCACGATTTTGCAGACTTTCCTTTATAGCCGCCGTATCGTTGGTCTGAATTATTGAGACACGGTGCCACTATTAATGTCAGGTTAGCAAGGATTACTAAGGGATCTGTGAACCTTTAGCTTATGCTACAAAGTTTTAGAATTTAGGAATTTTCCTACTTGTTACTGTCTATGTTCATAAGGTCATTAAAGAGAGACTCTGACGAATCAACTTCAACTTCTTCTTTAATTATTTAGGTGGTACACATTGTTCAATTAACATTCCACTTAAATGTTAATAACTTTCAATTCTTTTTTCATTCGAAAATTTCCTTGAAGGGTTCATCCTTCTTTCAGTTAAAATTCATATCCTTATCGCACAATTACTAAAAACAAAGGATGAAAAGACATATTTTTGGCTTAAGCTTTGAAAATTTTTACTTTGGAACGGTTATATCTTTAACATTTGCAAACAAATTGGGGGCATATGACGTACCGTTAGAAAGCTTATGGTATCTACTTGTCAATAAGTCTTTAATAGTACTCTAAAAAGTCAATATACAATAAGAAACATCAACTGATGCTAGCTGAAACATAATATCCACCCCCAACCCTTTAAAAGTTGTTTCCACCCTTTGGAGTGCACAATTGCAGATATAAAAAATACGTGTCGATTATTTTTCATAGTTCTACAAGTGTGCAAAATTTCATCAAAATCGGTGATAGTTCTGCAGTGTTACTTGTTAGAATAATTTCACTGGTACTGAATAAACTTAAAAGGAGTCATTTATTGCAAACGAGGTTAAACAAACGCGACATAAAAGCAGCTCTTAATTCAATATCCTGTTAATTACGGAAGCTCTTTATAGGATCTAAACGTGATAAGCATCATTAGTCATGATATCGCGCCCGAGATACTGATTTTCGATGTGCAGTGTTCCTTTCGCGCAGAAATCGCTTAACAGCCGCGTTTAGATTCAAAGTATAACGCGGTGCTGAGGAATTAGACGCAGTAGGAGTTCAGTCCACGAGAGACACAAGGTAGGTGTTTCCCGAGCTGCATACAGCTTGCCAACTGGCTTTGATACATTAGCAAGCGATAATCCTATCCGCTTGCAAATCCAGGATGATACCCACAGGATACAAGCAACTGTGCAAGCCGCGAAATACGCGCTCAGCTGCCACTAGATGATACCGTCGTCTCGTAGCATGCGCCGAGCGAAATAGTATCTTGAAACGGGGCGCGTTTGTATCTGCGCCTTGGTCCAGAGGCTCGAAGGAAAGCGAGGAGCACGAGGATGGAGGCGATGTCGAAAATGCTGGAACACATTTTCCTCCCTTTTATCTTTCGAATATTTTCTCCGTCGTCCGCGTTTCCCGATGTTATTGGACGGGGGGAGGAATATTCCGGGAACAGAGAAAGTTTCTTCAAGACTTCCTCCTTTTGCTACTTCGCGGAGAGACGTTGAATTTTTTATTCGCAAAGGGAGGGACGATCCGCGGATAGACGGAAGGGGATGGTTCCTCCATCTTCCGAGGTACGAATCTCGCGCGATTCGTATAGATTTCCACCGGGCGCGGGCGATAACTTTCCCGTAATTCACTTTAATCAGTGAACTCGCTCGTGCGTATACTTCTCCATTAATTCGGTTGTAGCCCGTTGATTTTCTTCCTCTCCTCTGCCTTCCAAGTCTTCCTTCAATAACGCATCGTTGGGCTCACGGAACATCCGCCGTGGGTGTTCTTTTTCCATCTGTTTGAGAAGAAAGACTAGGATCTCGATACGTTTCCACGGACGGCTTCGTTTGCCCGGGGGCGGTCGAGTGAAATTGCATCTGGAATTTCAATATAGCGCGTATCATACCTCAAACTTAGAACGCCGCCAGCGTTGTCCGGTATTACTTTGTGGTTTGGCCTTCGCCCGCTTCCCATCGAGAACTGACTTTACCGCACGATTATAGCGACTCCAATTGAAAGGATATACGTAAGTACCGGCGGGAAAGCCGTGGAACTCCCGGTCGATCCTTTTGTGGCATCAAATCTAACTTGTAGAGGATATTAGACCAGGCCCTTCGGAATAAATGATCAAAAGCAATCGGCCGAACTGTCCGCCTGCGACAAGCGGCGCTTGCACGACTTCAAAGTGCTGTTTCGATAGTCAGAAAATAGCTTTTGGACCATCCTCCATAAATGTTATTACTACCAAATTAATTGAACCGAGTTTAAAGAATTTCCGATGACAGTGTTTAAAAAATTGGCTAACAAAATTAATATAGAAAATTTTATTGCTCTAGATTTAATTATAATCATTTTTTTGAGAACGCTTGCTTGGCTTGTACTTGGTCGAGAATAATTAATTGTCCCGAATATTCTACAAAACACGCTAATTTATTGTTTCCTCATCATTAATCATGTAGCGCAGTTCCTGGCATTTCGTCCACCTTTCTCAACAGTGAAGAAAGTTTCCCTCGAACGAAGAACGAAGCCGAGCGCGGAATGAATGCGCGGTGCATTCTAATAATTAATCAAAACGCGACTGTATCTGAGACTGTGAGTTTCACAGCTGGGGAAGTAAAATTCTCAGGAAGTCTAATGCTGGAGGGTCCAGAAGTCGGAAACCGAGGGAAAATTAATGTCACCCCATACAAACCGACGGGATTGTTACGATTGCTTCGATCGCGCGCAAATAAGGTGGGAAACATTTGAGTATCTTTACCGGAGGTGGATTTGTTGAAAAAAGAATGGAGTTGCAAAATAGCTGCTCTGACTAATTACTAGATTCAATAATCCACTATCCTCCTTGGCGACACAATGTCATCGCGTTATGAAACACATTAAACGCGTCGCGCATTAACGTGATTACCTTAATATCTCGTTAATTAATGTTCCCTATTTCCCTGGGGGTGTAGCATGTTCTATCCTGGGAGCTGGAAATAAAACAGTGGAGGCGAAGTCGAAATCAAAACGTTGGTTTTTGTTTGATCCACTTTTTGATATATCCGTGGAGCGAATTTTGGTTTAATCAAAAGTGTAGCACGGAAGATAATTTGCTTGTGTATTGTGTATTAGGTGGTTTTTTAATCTATTGACTGTATCGAAATGTTTTTGTTTAGCTTTCGGCTGTTTATTTAGACCGGCGTGTATCAGTGAAACACAGAATACCTATTATTTTATAATATCGCTAGCGATAATTAAGGTATAGAGAAAAAGATAGAACGTTCCACTAAAAAAACTAAATTGGCCTTGAAATGTTCTTGGTGCAAGGACCTATAAATCATCCAGGTGGATCATAAAATGTTCTCCTCCGAACAGAACATTTTTTGTGCTAAGAAGTTTTTGTTATCTCGTTTCGTATTTTCGAGATAATTGCATCAATCACCTTATAAGAATCATCCTGTATTTTGCTTGTCATAAACATTTCAAGGAAGCATTACGAGGCAAATGTTGGTCACCGGTAAACATATGAAATCAAGTACACTGCAGGATGTAACAATATTTGTCTTTTAACAATCCTGTTGTCTCAATTGTAAACAAAGTAAAGGGTTAAAGGTAAATAGAGCACAGCGTATTCCTCGTACGACACAGAGGTTCTGCAAGTCCATCAACGATGGGACACAGGATATAGTGGAAAGTTAGTACGACGAAAGTTCCGTGAGAGTTAGAGTGATTAATCGATAATGGCGAACTGGTGACAGTTACGTTGTACGTTCGTAAAGTTTCAGCTCTCTCGAACATAATCGCGAGATACGCTCGCGAATAGGTTTTCTTAATTTTATTACGTAAATTGCCATTCGACTCCAGAAAGTCTCAGATGAAAAATGATTCATTGCCAACTCTGCGAAAGTTCACTTTCCAAAATTAATGGACATCACATTTTTAAGGTTCTTGCCCGTCTCTTGACTATGTTTTCTTGCTTCGGGGACAGATTTGTTGGGTAAATATTTTCTGAAAGTTTTTGAAAGAAAAAAAGGATTAAATGCAGCACAAAATAACTACACAAAGTTAAGTAAAATTCAACACCGATTTCATACCTTTTTTTACATAACTGTTACGTTTAGAACATTCCCTGAAATTGAATTTCACTGACACGACCAGTCAAACCAAATTGCCCCAACAGAATAGATATTTTTCTTCGCTCGCAACATTTTCAGTCTCCGACAAAATAAGTCCAAAGCTCGAATCGCATCGTCCTATTCGCCACGGCGAAAGCCGTTCATAACAAACGCAAAAGCAAACAGGCAGATTGAGAGAGCCGGTGTACGTAACGTTGTGTGTTTGATTTCAGTATGCCACTTGCTGCGGAGCGGGGTTGCAGCAATTTTTGGGCCGCAAAGCGCTCACACCGCCTCCCATGTGCAGAGCATTTGCGACACTATGGAAATCCCGCATTTGGAGACCCGCTGGGACTACAGACTCAGACGACAGAGCTGTCTCGTCAACCTTTATCCCCACCCGACCACCCTCTCCAAGGTACGTAGAAACTCGCGGAATAATGGCTTCATCAAGGTGTCGTCGACTGCCGAAAATTGCTTCTCGTGCTCGTCGGTTCCTTTCCTCGAGCTTGCCCATTTTATCGTTAAACGCTCCTTTACGCGGAGAATGGCGGAAAATGGACGAATTCAGACACGTCTTCTGTAGCGTCTTCTCAAGTTTGTCGAATTTGTGGTTTGGAGTTGACTGCCTTCTGAAGTCGCTTGCTGTTTTCGATTGGGAGAAAAAAATTTGTAAACTTAGGGAACAGCAGGAACATCGCCCAATTTATACAGACCGATTTAGGGGGTGAGATTATTTTGCAAAGTTAGAGGTTGAAAACTTAATACAAATAACTCGAAAAGTACGAGACTCAGGAAAAAGAGTCAAGGCAAAACTTGCTTGAATTTTCATAAGAAATATATGGCGTAAGTGAAATTCAAACGAAGTCAGATGGCGACAATGACCATAAAATTATATTTGAGCTATATTTATCGTGCACATAGGTTTTTTTGTACTAAAATGCGTGAATATAAGCAAACGCTTGTTTAACAAATACATGCTTTTTTCTAATTTTTCAAAGTGTCAAAAAATATGAAAACCAGAGCATTTTATTCAGCATAAATACTAGTATTTTGAACAGATTCCCGTGCACAATGAGAAGAAAGTGTCGTAACAGAAGCAGTTCGCAGATGTTGAATTTAGGATTTCTTTAATTAATTGCGAATTACAGTACGCAATAAAATTATCCTTCTGCATGTGTACCAGCGCATTATACAGGGTGTCACAAAAATGTTGCAGTTCCTTGAAAGGGGTAATTCCCGAGGTGATTTTAAACAACTTTTTCCTTAGCGAAAATGTTAGGTGGGGCTTTGTTAACGAGTTATTAACGAAAAACACCGACCAATCGGGGAGCAAGTACAGCGGATTAATGATGGCGCGGACCATGGCGGGCCAATACTACTTACAGCTCAAGCCCGCGCTGAAATTCATCTACTGTATTCGTACTTCTATTGGTCGATGTTTTTCGTTCATAACTCGTTAACAAAGCCCCACCTAACGAATTTTCGCGAAGGAAAAAGATGTTTAAAATCGCCTCAGGAATCACCTCTTTAAAGGAATTGCAATATTTTTGTTACACACTGTATTATAGAATAATGCAGTAAATCATACAGAAATCCGTGTAAAATTCCAATCTACAAACTGGACATGAATGCCCTAGTTTCCATTTTTTTCCACTCTTTCCAAAATTAGGATAACATGTACTTGTTACGCCAGTCTTTGTATAACCGAATTTTTACAGAAAAAAGACTAATATGCTGGATAAATATTACTAAAAATATAGTTTTTGGCTATTTTGACGCCATCTATGACTTCGTTCGACGACTTTTATCATTTTTTGTTATGTCTAGCAGTTTTCAAATTATTCGGATTAGAAGGTTTTTAGATATTTTAAACATTTTCAAATATTTTATCTAGATACTAAATTTCAACAAAAAGTATGTTTCAATTAAGCGATGTCCATTGTTAGCGTAAATGCAGTGATATCAAGTTTCTACGTCAGTAATCAAAACGTTCCACATTTCTCATCCTAGAGTATTTAATTTAAGACACTGAACGCAAAAACTGTTTAAAGTTATATAAAATTAACGAGCATATTAGTAGGTACATTAATTACTCTTCAGGCGCTGAATTTTTAACGAAAAAGTCTCTTGAAAGTTTCCAACGTGCCCGTATTTCACGATTATTCTCAAACAGCGATAAATAAAATATGCAGTAGTACGCTCACGGAAAGAAGAACGGTCTCATTGTTGCGAAGGGAGGGGAGAAAAAAAGCTCCGGAGCTCTCGTGAAACAAGAGAAACGTAGTTCCACCGAAACGAGGATTCTCTCGCAGCGGTGCGTGCTGGATACCATTCACTTTAAGACAGGACTTATAACAAAAGAACCCGAGAGAAGTTTCCGAATTTCTCTTAATAAACGGAAAGTTTCAGGCGTAAAGTGGCTGAAAGCGACGCCGCGGCCGCGTTCTCAAGCTTAACGAGACTTCTGTCTCTCCTCGGCGTTGTCCCACGAAATCTCGCAGCCCGTCGCCCAATATTTGCCACTCGCGAACACTCCTTGCGCCGTGACGTTCCCCTCCGTCGACTTCTCTATTAGTGTTTGCGCTACTATTAGTCGACGAACACTTGTTTCCCCCCCTCCACCGAAAGTACCTCCAGCTACCTACGAAGAAATTCGAGACGCTCCGCAGGGACTGTGTATCGAAGTATCCCTTAGGGCTCAGGGTGAAGGAAAGCTCTGAGGCTCTGAGGGATCGTTAGGGATATTTTGGAGGAAATTTTGGGGAGAACGTGGTTTCCTGGAACTAGAAGCCCTCGACGACGGAGCGTTCCATGAATTCCGTGCGTTCATTCTCACGGGAACGGACTAAACTGCGTTTCAAATAAGAGTGCAACTGTTTCGCGCATCAGGTTGCCATTTTTCCGTTTTCTCCCACTTTGCCGACTGCCGGTCACAGCCTTCGAAAATGACATGAGACACGCGTACTGTTTGTATTGGCCGACGCATTGACGAATCGGATTAATCTTCTATACAGGGTGTAACAAAAATGTTGCAGTTCCTTGAAAGAGGTGATTCCTGGGATGATTTTAAACAACTTTTTCCTTAGCGAAAATGTTAGGTGGGGCTTTGTTAACGAGTTATTAACGAAAAACACCGACCAATCGGGGAGCGAGTACAGTGGATTAATGATGACGCGGACGATGACGGACCAATACTACTCACAGCTGGTACCCGCGCTAAAATTCGTCCACTGTACTCGTGCTGTGATTGGTCGGGGGTTTTTGTTAATAACTCGTTCACAAAGCCCTACTTAACATTTTCGCTAAGGAAAAAGTTGTTCAAAATCACTTCAGGAATTACCCCTTTCAAGGAACTGCAACATTTTTGTTACACCTTGTATAAATAAAATTATAGCTAGGTTAGTCGATGTGCGCGTATCACGTAAAAACTACTGTATAGATTTTCATCAAAATTTTTTATTTTTATTCCTTAGACTCTTGGTCGTAATTTACAAAAAACAAAAAAAAATTATTTCGTAGATTCATCGTATGTACTATGTGCAAAAACGAATCTGGCCGTGGCAGTGCCCGTCCAGATATATACTATAGAGCGCGCAGTAGCTGCCCTCTGGGAGCGACACATACGAAGTACGGTTAATTTGAACTGACCGAAGATGGCCGAGGGCATATTTATCACGATCATTTCGATACAAATAATGCTATGTTGCCACATATTTTGTTCGATATTCTGTCGATTGAGATACGCGTGAAGTATTACCATTTGCGTATGGTATGAATGCATGATCTGTCATTCGTGCACGAGGCACCTCGTTCTTTTGAGAGCTAAGGAGAATTTAATAGAAATATAATTACGAAATGAGAATATCGATACTTCTTGTTTCTCTCATCATAATAAATACTGAAACTAATTTCATTAATAAACTTGTTTTAAAACCTCATCCTCTAGACTCTAGATGGATAATCTATCATTGCCGAAGGTTATGTTTGTATTTTAATATTCCAGTTGTTCTAGGTGAATAATCATGAAATCATCAGAGGAAACACAAAATTGTATCTATATAAGAAATTATTACATGCATTAGTTTTTTTGTGCTAGGTTAATGTCATTTATCAAATGAGGTTAATGCACTTTTATAAGAAAAGTCATTTGCATAGTGTATTTTTTAGCACAATCTGTATTTTGAGCACAATGAACAAATATATGCCGTGCATATAGCATTTCCTACAGATGCGTGTAAATATTATTTGATGAGAAACGTTAACCTGCAATTACGAAAGTGGTAATGTGTATGCATATTCTATGTTATTACAGAGAAAACCTCATTTGATAAATGACATTAACCCAGCACAAAAAAACTAATGCATGTAATAATTTCTTATATAGATACAATTTTGTGTTTCCTCTGATGATTTCATGATTATTCACCTAGAACAACTGGAATATTCAAACATATTGATTAACATAAAATCTATAAACATAACCTTCGGCAATGACAGATTATCCATCTAGAGTCTAGAGTCTAGAAGATGAGGTTTTAAAACGAGTTTATTAATGAAATTAGTTTCAGTATTTATTATGAGGAGAGAAACAAGAAGTATCGAAATTCTCATTTCGTAATTATATTTCTATTAAATTCTCCTTAGCTCTCAGAAGAACGAGATGCCTCGTGCACGAATGACGGATCATGCATTCACACCATACGCAAATGGTAATACTTCACGCGTATCTCAATCGACAGAATATCGAATAAAATATGTGGCAACATAGCATTATTTGTATCGAAATGATCGTGATAAATATGCCCTCGGCCATCTTCAGTCAGTTCAAATTAACCGTACTTCGTATGTGTCGCTCCCAGAGGGCAGCTACTACGCGCTCTATAGTATGCATCTGGCCGGGCACTGCCGCGGCCAGATTCGTTTTTGCTCATAGTACGTAGACGACAACGATGGCCTTAACGGCCGCAACGGCCCTAACTATGCATGTTCTCTTGCTACTGAGGAGAGGGGCAAGCGACGTGGTGCGCATGCGCAGGAAAGAAAGTTTCTACTTTTGGAACTGGACTCAAAGTGATCAAATTACAAAAAAATTTAATTGAGACAGACATTTTAACGGGATGTAGCACCGGGGAAACGGTATTTATACCACGTATACCACTTGTTCCCAATAATTTTCCATTCCAATTCAAACGAATACAGTTTCCTGTAAGCGTTTGCTTCGCTATGACAATTAACAAATCGCAGGGGCAGACGTTAAATGCCGCTGGTGTCGATCTGAGGATTAGCTGCTTCTCGTACGGTCAACTGTACGTCGCTTGCTCTCGCCTCACCAACCCTGATAGTTTATATATTTTAGCTATAGAAGGAAAAACGTTAAACATTGTTTACCAAGAAATTTTGTAAACAGTATTTTTCACTTTCAATTTTTTAAAATGTTTTTCCTTCTGAAAGTAAAATATATTGTTAGTTTAGTAAACCTCGCAGACGAAGTCGCGGGCATCAGCTAGTAGACGAATATAATGAGACGGTGAGCGACGAGGAGGCGCGGACAAAAGAAAACAAAAGACCCGAAGGCGTGTCCTTTACTGAAAACAAGTGAGTCGAGTTCCGAGATACGTGGCTGGCCCTATATTGGTGGGGGAATCGCCACACTAATGACACTAATAGAAAGAGTCGCGGAGCGACGCGACGGTGGGGGAAGGCTTCCACCAAAATGCGAGGAAAGGCAGAACATAAGTGGGGATATGCGCTGAACGGTGACAAATTGGTCCGTCTGCAGTTACACTCTTATTTGAAACGCAGTTTAGTAACAAACAAATGAAAGCAACACTACTGGATTAGCGCCATGCGTGGTTTTATAAAATGTATACGACGCCTAAAATATTTTCGCTACGTCGAAAAGGGTGAAAAATAATACTCTTGACGTATGCATTGTGTTCCTGTTGCAAAATAATACTCTTGAGGGAAACTGAATACTGACGTTGTTTTTCTGTAACCGGGAAAACTGGAATTTAAAATTCGACTAAAGTTGAGATTAATTACAGTATTATATCGAAAACCACGACTTACTGATTCGACTTATTACAACCTCAGATTCATGATCCAGATTTAAAAGGAAATCCAAAAGTACCCAGATGCATAAAAAGTTTTTAAACGTGGGAATGAAAAGGGCGAATGAAAAAGACCTTTTCCTTGGCATTTTATCTTGAATATTATTCCGCTCGATTACGGTTCACGATCGTTCGTCTTCCCTGATCTTCACTTTGACTCGATTAAAACTTCAAGGATCGGAAACCTCTGGTAACCACGATCTCATGATATAAGTTTGACGAGCGACCGAGGGTCGAGTGCGCGGTCATAGATCACAGATGTATCGAAAGAAGAATGGCGGGTGTCATTAATCGCGTTCCCTTTATGCAAAGCAGGTTTTTGAAGTCCCATAATCGATCGTTGGCCCCGTTCCATCGCCTAAACGGCCAGAACGAGGATATTTCCGTTAGCAATCAGGTCGGAGGACTTTGATCGCGTCGCGTCCTCGGTCAAAGTTACTTTAGATCACAAAAGCGTTTCATTGTCCTCGGTAAAGATAAAAGTTGGCAACCCTTTCGCAACAAGCAACCTCTCCCCGCGACTGTTACAAACCAATAAACGACGATTTCCGGTGGTGCGGGCGAACTTTGAAGAACGTCGATCAAAGAGAAACGAACGGCAGCGCGACTTGGCACAAAGAGCGCAGAAATTAACTACGTCAGAGTAAGAATTTCAATTATAGCTCAAAACGCACGAGGATGAAATTGAACTCCAGCGGCGGGGGGATAGACGTCACCGGTCTCCATATCACGACAACGATAGCTCGAATTCTTCGCGTGCCGCGCGTCGAAATGCTGCAAGTCGCGGTCGACGTCGTCGCTGAAGGAACGTATTGCAATCGATCGGAAGTAACGATGCGCTCTGTCAGCCTTTTTGCTCGAGGATCGAGAACGTCAACTCGAAAGGCCAAGTGTAAATTCTGTCAAGCGCTTTCTTCAAATTCACCAGTCAAGGATCGTGCAAACTTTCAGCAACTGAGGGTGCTTCACTCGACAATATTCTTCAGGACTCCACTCCAAGAACAACAAGTGTTCTTCGGCCGATCGGGTTCGATCACTGTCACGGTCTTCTCTCGATTTTACTGCTTATTGTTTCCTAACAACTTCGACGACGCGACTACAGACACCCATTGCGATAGACGGAGCGTGGTATCGATTCGACCGAAGTTGTTCTCTCCGCGCCAGTTAAACGGCGAAAGTTCAGTTGCTGTCGGCCGACGAACGCCTCGTCTACCAAATATACCTGATTTCTTTAGCGGCGAAGTCGTTTCTGTATTTATGAAAATTCCGTAGCATCGCGTCGGCGCCGCGGAATTTCCAAAACGAATTTCCCCCGGCGACGGCTTCACCCGCAGCGCAGGAAGAAAAACCGAACCCAGGAGTTTATTTGTGGCCCGCTATTCGCGAGGCCAGGTATTTCGCGCTTTGGTTGTCGGTCTGCGAGTTTGCAGCAGCGCGAAGAGAAGTGGCTTGGATGGGACGGCAGTCTTTTCACCGGCACGAGGTGATTCCTTTGACTGAATTTTCTCGGTCGATGTTTTCTTCCGCGCGCCCGCCCCGCAGCCGTGGCTGTTCGCTACGGAAATACAAAATTCAGTAGGAGGAAGTGGCTTCGTGATTACGCCGGAGAGAAGCGAAGCGAAGCGTCGATTTCTCCGGGAGGAACATCGGTCTCGTTCAGTCACCGCGACGGAAATATTTTCCCTCGGTGTGCTTCAAGTATACCAGGATGATCGAGAGTAACGCGATGCATCCTGTCGAGAGCCGAGAAACCGGCTGCGAGGAGTTTCCTTTAATGCCAACGAACCTGCTTTGAGGGAATCCGGCCTCCGACTTCAATTAAGGAAATTATTTGGACTGCTTTGCCACTCGTAAAAGTGGCGCGACGAATTAAGCAAATTGGTGCGGGGAAATGTTGGGGGACTCTGCGACGTGACTATGACAATATGCGGTTTCGTGAAGGAAGATAGGTTGAGGATCTCGTGGAAATATTCGCAGTAGTAGAAGTCAATGATTGTAGGTCCTTATTTGATGGAGTCTTTGTTGTCGATACACTGATTAAGAGTGACTTACTTGAACGAAGATCTCAGGAATATTAGGTACTGGTATTGTCTTTTTGTTTGGACGTCCATTAATATTCATAATTAGTTTTTCTTTTCTTAAAATTAAATTTCTAATAACTTAGGCTATTAAACTACCGTCCGAAAATTCGATATTACTTTGTGAATAAGAAAATACGGTTCAAGTTTTTTAGTTGCAATAAGCTTCGATAATTGTAAATAATTATATTAAAATAAGAAATAGTGTACTACGACAACCAAATTAATCACTAAATTTCAGCTAAAAAATTATCGATGTTTGAAACAGTGTTCAGAGGTGCCTGATTTTCAGATTATTATTTCTATACAACTCTCTTCCGAACTACAAGCGCTTTCTGAAGTTTATCCTAAACAACTTTTTATTCTTCCGGAATAAAATGTGAAACAAGAGAGTTCATAAAATGAATTAATCATCTGAAGAGTCCAAAAATTAAAGGAACATTAAAGTTCGACCGAAAAATTGTTAATGTTCGAATTATTGTAACTCTGTGCAAAAATCAGAAGTCTTCTTAGACTCGTTTTAAAGCATAAAACTACTTTTACTATTTTAAATTGCATTTTCTTGAAAATCGTTTTTTAGTGTAGAACAGAGTAAAAACCTAGAGTCACTTTTTCTTTCTAAAATTTCAGAAGCTCAATTGAATCTACGAAGTTCAAGAAATTTTTTTTCGCACTTGCTTCATGATTCTTTTATAGACAAAAGTCTCCCCTTTGCTGTGACCCCTGAAAAATAGATTTCCGATTTTTTTTCAGTATTTCATCACACTTTGAATGAAATGTGAATGAAAGTAATAAAGTAACGAAATAAAAATGTGGTTTAACTTTCTAGAGTTCGTTGTACAGACACGACTTAACTCTACAAAATGATCAGAAAACGTATCTCAAAAAAAATTTGTTGAACATTGTAGAGTCATTTGAATTTGTACAATTTAGAAAGGAAAGAAAACACTTGAGGTTACTCTGTTCTTTGACAAAAAACGATTTCCGAAAGGATAAAGTTTCGGATACTAAAAGTAGAAGCTTCATGCTTTAAGAGAAGTTCAAGTAATTTGTATATCATTTTTTTACGTAAGTTACGATAGTTCAAGTAAGGACAATTTTTTGGTCGAAATTTTATGATCCTGTAATTGGGTGTCGTAGCATACAATTATAATCCAAAGTGTTCATTTTAAATCTCGGAATATTTCCTCATGTAGTACGATTTTATATAACCTTTAACAACTATCCCAAAGTTTTTAATCGATTGTATATATTAATGCACAAGATGAAAAAGCTGAAATTCCGTAATAGAATTTAAAAATCTTCCATCGAACAATCCAATTTAAAAATAGTTTTGCTAGTATTTTATAAATCCGAGAGGAGTCGGATATAATTTTTCAGAAGTTGCAATCTAATCAAAATTCCGGGGACACTATCAGTTGTATTTGTAACTATTTCCTCGATGATAGGACCAATATTGTCGCAATAAAGGAGCAAACAAGTAGCTAGTTCAGAAGGAGGACGAAGTTTTGCCCGTATGGAATGAGCATTTTTCTCTAAGAAGAACTGAAAAGTGTAAATAATATAGCCTCGGAAATTCCAGTTTCAGAGAACCCGTGATGCTTACAGGAAACGGGCACATAATCTGAAGATGTGACGACAAACAATTGTGCGGAAAACAGAGGCACTAGTTCCTTTCTGAACCTCGGAAGCTAGGTCTTAGTCACTGCAAATAACTTCTCTCCTTTTGTTGTACGTTAATGCCAGATAAGAGCTAAAGGAGAAACAATCTGCTACAGTTCGCTCACTCGAGATTCTCCGGTAAGAAAACATTACAGGCGAAGCGGGGATAGAAAACGTCGACAAGTATTCGAGGGAGACGCTCGCACGTAACGCGAAACTTTCGGTGGAGGAACTGATCCAATAAAAAAATAATTTCAATAATTCAACCTGAACTCCCCGGATCGAAACTCCGTTCGTACTATCATATTTCACATCCATTTTCGAAAATATTTTATCCCCCGTTTACAAATAGGAATTTCAACGTCACAAATATCCGTTTCGATGCTGTACAAATCGTTTTCAGACGCAGTTGTGTGAAACATACGATATAATATACAACATTCTGGATAACCCGAGGAGAGAGTTTCCTATTTAAATATTTACTTGCCTCTTGATACGTATTCCTGCGTGCACTCGCAATTTTTAAGAACTTCAAAGTAGACCCATCCGCAGTAGAGAGTTCGCGAGGTTGCAGTTTCGAGCGTCGTGAAATGTTCTGGTTAAATGTCCATTGTACTCGGAGAATCGGATCAAGTGGGTAGCTTAAAATACTGATATTGCAAAACTCGATACTTTTGATGTTTCAAAATTCGAGAGCTCCAGTTACTCAAAGATTAAATCGCTGTCGTTCAACACATTCCGACCTTGTTATCGATCTTGATCCCACGCTCAGCTGTCTTTCTCCGACAGACTACATTCTGTAACAAAGAGATAGCACACTTTAAAATTATCATAATCTTTATTCATTTAACTTTGAAATAACAATTTTTTTGTATAGATTTTTTAGAAATGCTTTTGTAAATCTACATAAATGAAAATTTTTAAGGAAATATATTGAGAAAAAATGATAGCACATTCAACTAAAACCTAAATGCAGTGACGAATTCACGAAAGGTATTTAATATTCAAAATTTAGTGGATTCTCTTTTAAACTTAAATCAATCAGCATTCCATTTGGCATAGATTTAAACAATTTTTGAAGAGTTTTTGCTTCAGTTGCTCCTATTCACTTTGAATGCATTGTTCTAAATCGCTAATGTTATTAAATTATCTGCTGTTCCTATCTGCAACTTTGGTAAACTTGGCCTAACAATTTTCATTAATATTTATACAGGGTGTAACAAAAATGTTGCACCTCCTTGAAAGGGGTGATTCCTGAGGTGATTTGAAACAACTTTTTCCTTAACGAGAATGTTAGGTGGGGCTTTGTTAACGAGTTATTAACAAAAAACACCGGCCAATCAGAGAGCGAGTACTGTATACGAATTTCGGCGCGGGCTATAACCACGCGTAGCATTGGTCTATCATTGCCCGCGCCTAGGTTCGTCTACAGCACCCGCTCTCCTATTGGCCGGTGTTTTTCGTTAATAACTCGTTAACAAAGCCCCACCTAACATTTTCGCTAAGGAAAAAGTCGTTTAAAATCACCTCGGGAATCGCTCCTTTCAAGGACGTGCAACATTTTTGTTACACCCTGTATAAACCTTGCTGACCTGATTCGAAACATGAATTCTTTTTATGGGAGAAGTAGCCTTTTACAACTTCACATTTTAGAATTATTTAAACTGAAATATCTCCCAAACTATAACGTTTTCAATATAAACAAGATAACTCTTTTTATACCGAATTTTGAGTTTCAATGTATTAAAAACTATAGCATTCTATTAAAAAAAATGAAGTTGACATTCATATGATTTTAATGAATGTAGCCACTCACGAAAGAACTAATAATAACAAAATAAGACTCCCCAAGATATCATTCAACTTTCATTTGAAAAATTTGTTGCTATGAGTGATAATAGAGGGGTGATAAAATCAAGATGTCAAAAGCAGATGTGGAAATTTAGGTGCGGATACGTAATTGAACATATTCATAATTAAATTTTATATAATAGTTACATTAAGGAAAAAGAAACAAATGACACTTAATAATGACTAAATGCTACTAAAAACTAGGCGCATATTTCTCTCGAACCGTTCGCGATGATAACCCAAGACGGCCTTGCATTTTCTCGTCTTCTCGAGAACCAAGACCACAAAGATTTCCAGAAAGTCCCCGGGAGAGAGGGAAAGCATTTTCTCACCGCTTCGCGCGTGTTTTCTTTCGCGACGACACACTGTGGGTCGCCAAAGACACTTCGCAGACCTCCACGAGGATCGTTTAGGGGCTCAATGGATCCGACGCCACAGACGGCCTAATTTATGGAAAGTTCAGTAAACAAAAATCAGGCGTCTTAACGTTGCGACATCAGGTGACACACTCTGTATGTATATTTCATACTGTTCATAACGATAACGAAGTATGGAAAAACACAAGGTGTTACCCTTTTATTTCATACTGTTATAATTTGAGAACACTTGTTAGCAAAACTAGACTTGTTAGCAAAACTAGACTTTGTCACGAGACGATCTCTATGGTGGTTCTGGGGTAAGTGCCGTGGGGTTCATCACAGTCCTCTCACCAAAAGGCAAAAACCTTCCCCACTCCGTGGCCAGATCCTTCAACAATATCTCTAATTTATGACAATACGGCGCCAGACCGCTTGCCATTCCCAAACTATTTCTCTCTCACTCCAAACATAAACAATTAATCCATCGACACTCAACAGCTGCGAGACCCAATGTGGTCATCAGCCATCGATTGCCAGCAAGACCAATTAGTCTCATACAGGCCCATTTCTGGCCCCTGGTAGCCTAAATCCTGGTCATAAAAAAAGCGGGACGACCCAAAGCCGTTCACCCCAAACATCGGTAAAAACGATATTGATGCTAACACACTAATTTTCGCGCGATTGTCTCGACAATCTTTGACCCACCATCTCAAACTACGTATCAGCAGGTTAGAACATTCTAGCGCCGGCATCGAGCCCAAAACCCCCACTCGACCTATGAGCATGCACCATAGTTATTAGTGTATCGTCTATCTAGACAAGTACACGGCAGCAAGGACCCCAGCCTCGATCTTAAATTATCCGTGAGACTTGTTTGCCGCCGGCAAAGCTATTTGCGTTTCGGACATGCGGGTTATTAGACTTCCGCTTTGCCGTCGGCGTAATACCGTCGGGCGAGAGAGCCGCTTTCCATGAGCCCGCCCCTCGTCGCCTGGCACGTTCGCAATCAGTTTTGCAGGCTCGATCGGTGGACAGAGCTTTTTACAAAAGATCAGGAAAATTCCTTTGACAAGGCGGAGCCGGTCGTCTGGCCAGATGCGTCGCGTCCTGTCGTCCTATCGTCAGGCATTACACGGTCGCGTGCGTTGTGTTTACAGACGATAGCCGACCACGTTAGGCAACGACGATGCATGGAGATTCGGGCTGGCGGACGGTACACTAACGAACCGTTTTAAATTCTCTGCCGAAATTTCATCTCCGCGGGAATTTCACGAGATGGTCTAGACCTAGACCGCTTTTGACCCCTTCAACGACGAAATTCTGCACGGTCGCCCGCGCGTATTTAGGATTATGGAAAGCGTGCCGGTGAGCGGTTCAGCTTAACCCGATCTCCGCTTTAGATTAGAATCATTCTTCTCTATCTTTCTTTTTTTTTTTGTTTTTTTTTTTTTGGTACTTTAGGCGGACGTGTTCTCCACCTGGTATGCTTACTTCACACGCTGAATTATGTAGTTAGATATTTAGAACGTACGTGCTTTTGTTCTTGGCTTGGGCAGAGTTAGTCTTGCTTCGTTAGGAAAAATGAGAAAACTCGCGGGAGGTACACATATGGTCGGTTTGTGAATTTTAAACGTTCTATGAGTCGTAGCGCGTAATTTTGTTATCTACTTTCTCTTAGTTTTGATCTGAACTTTCAGGCAGTTTTAGAATTTTTTGTAAACTGAAGTTCATTAATATAGGTACTCAATGACTAACATTTTGCAGTATTGAACTTTTCTAAAAGGACATGTTTTCAATAAAGACGATCTAAAATGACTATTTTTCTTCTTTAAAAAATTTATCTGAATTATTAAGATATTTTCTTCCCAGGAACAAAATTATTGTATAATAGAAAAGTCACAAATATTACTCCTTAGAATGTCTCTTAGAATGTTTAAAACATTCGCGAAACACTACGAAATGGAATGCTGTATAAAATCAACAACATTAAGGGGATTTTCGACTAAAAAATTGTCAATGTTTGAACTGTTCTATTTTCGTAAAAAAAATCGTAAAACAATTCACCTGGACTAGAACAAAGTAAAAATTTAAAGCGAAAGATATACCGGAAAAATGTTTAAACTTTGTAGTTTGAATACGTAAAATTTGGAAAAAAGCAATTTTTCACTCTGACGTAGAACACAAAACGCTTCTTAAAAAAATAAGGTTCAAGCATTATTTTTTAAATGTTTCTTTTTAGTAGTTAAAACATAGTTTTTTATGTTTTGAATTTTTAGTTTCTTACTTTACAAAAGTTAATGATTGTAGCATAGGGATAACCAAAGATTTTTTTTATTTTTTTCCAATGTAGTATTTTAAAAATTAATTTTTCTGAAAATCAAATAATGAAACTGTACGATGAAATTTCTGCATAATGCCAAGAAGTGATAGTGAAAAATGCGCGGTTTTAATACAGTTTTGCTATTATACGGAAAATTTGTAGTCTAATTTCATTAAAATAAACGAAAAAACTTCCTGGCCAACTGAATATACTTTTCCCTTATCGTTCCACTAGCTTCTGCCTGCGACTTGACCCACATGGATTTTGTTTTAAAAGTTGTTTTTAAGCTGTTAAAGCCGACTGAACTGAGCTTTATTTGTTAAAACAAAAAGCAAAAATTATATTTAAAAAAGAGTATGGATAGAAAACTTAATACCATAACTTATAACTAAACTAAACAGAAACTAACCCAAGATTCCAAATTGTAAATCAAACATTCAACAAATAACAAATCATAAAGAAAAATGAGAAATCAAGAATCACGCACAAATTGTCTAATTAGTAGTTCCGTAAGTAAAATGTCGCACGTATAAAAACTAATCAATTTTTCGGTATAAAAAGTATCCTATGTCCTTCTCGAAATTTCAGGCTACCTCCCTCGTAAATTTTATTGAAATCCGTTCAGTAGTTTAGTCGTGAAGACGTAACAAATAGACAAACGCATTTTCTTAGTATGGATAAATTCGTTTACACAAACAATGAAGACATTTTTCTCTTCAATCACAGGACGCTATTTCTTACAACTAGAATTTTTTAGAGAACTCACAATGATTAATTACGCGTAATTGTTACATAAATATTGAACTTTTCGTTTATAGAATCTCCGAACTCCGACGCTTTGTCATTTCACTTACCGATCAATCCCCAGAAAAGACTCGTAAAGTATCCGAGAGACCGCTTTATTACACACGCCCACGAGACGCACCGTATCGACTTTCCCCGACCGCGAGCAAATGCGAGCGATTCCCCGCGGGAGCTGACAGAAAAAGAGTAACACCCGGCAGATTAGATCAATGGGGCGTAAGCAGAAAATCTTCTTAGACCTCGACATTACTGGTAATCTGATTGTCTCGCGGCGCTGCTGACAACGAACCACCGGCGCCGCACCGCGCCGTACCGATGCTGCGTACACCGGAGCGATATATCCGCGGCGCTCTAATGAACCGCGAGACCCCAGACTTGCCGGTGCCTCGTGCCAATGATTTAACGATCCTCCTTTTGACCGATAATGGGCGGTCCCCTCGCCTCCCCGGATAACCTCGGTTGCTCGCGATCGCTCGAATGAGCCGGTACGTCGGCGATGAAATTCAATTTGTACCGTTTCGTACTCGAGCCTTTGCTCGTTACGCCTTCTCCGATGTGCACGTTGAACGGGGCACCTGCAACGTTCACACGTACGCGGCTCGCACGTGTGCACACCTACGGGACACGTGCAGGTTGCGCTGGTCCACGGATAAGCACTTTCAGGTCGATCCAGTTACCCCCCCGGTGCACGAGGGGGGCTCGGTGAAAAGGGAACGGTCGAGCATCTCGACAGAGTGCACACCGCGTCTTCCACTTTCCTTTCTCCCCGTTTCATCCTTCTTCCCACGCCGCTCCTTCCCTCACCCGGCACCCCTTCCTTTTCTTCTGTTTTCCACGACGGTACACGCCGACGGCCAACTATCCCCTTCTCGTTTATTTCCAAAAGTAGTTACTAATCAACGCCATTGAAGGAACGCGCGGCTGAGCACGAAACACGTAGCCGCGGCTCGATTGAAAGCCGATTGCCCCGGCTACCCTTTGGGAATGTTTGTTAGAGCCGGTTATTTGCTGCGCTCGTTCGCCCGTCGGCCATTTCACGTCTCTTCCAACAGTGGATTTGTTCGGTGCGGACGCAATAATTGTTGTTCGTGCGTTCGCCATAGCGGCTTCCATCGTTGTGGGACCGCCGCGAGATGGTGGTCCGCGTTGTCGGTACACCCCCCCCCCCCCCCCCCGAGGCTCTGGTTAATTTGTTACCATCGATGCCGGAGGGCGAAAAACTTTTTCGACGTGCGCGTAATTGGAAGGCGAGCGTAATCGTTCTTTGAGCCGGTGCGTTCGCTAGTCTCTATGTATGAAAATTCGCGTGACGGCCGGTGACGAGGAAACGGCAATTCTTTGTCATAGGACCGAGTCGCAATTAAAAAAGAATGATTGAATAACGAATCGCAAATATTTCCGCCTTGAATCGTTCACTGTGAGTGCACTCATTTATTTCCATGCAAACTGGTCAGGAACAAGCGCGTCTTCGCAAATAGGATTACTGCAAAATGAGACGATAAGCGGTCTGGCTTCGGTTGGGTAATCATATTTAGCGAAGACGCGACTGGTATAGAAAACGGTTAAAGGTACTTTCATACACTTGGAAGATGAAGCATTTTTAATATATAAATTATTCTACTCCTAGTTACAGTAAACAATCAGAAATTACCACTTTGACTGCCATATTACTCAGAACACCGTTAATAATTACTGAAGTCCGAATGAGCGTTCACTCACAGTAGAATTGGAAGGTACGTAGTCAGACGCGGGGCGCCAGATGGCTGATCCAGATTAAATAACGCAACGTAGGAACCTCACGTCGTATTTTACGATGTTCAACGAATCTCTTTATAAAGGCGCTGGGCTTGATCCCATTTTATTATCACTAAAGCCTTGAATGCGGACCTGCAAGTAACATAAGGAAGTTGCATCGTCTGTTGCTCCGAGCATCGTAGCAGCTCATGCGGTATGATAAAGTGATTTTACTACCTCCAAGGTGAGAAACTTTATTGCGAAGCAGTTTATTCCAATCTCTTTCAGGATGGATTTATTAAATCAAACGAAATTATTTAATAACTATTCATAAAACATTCCTGTCAGCGAAATAACGGTGTTCTTCTGTTCCTCGGTGGAATTTAATTACCACATTCTTCGTTACATCGTTGTTCCTAATATTTCAGTAAAAATATCCTGAACAGAATCACGTGATTGTAATACAAATTCAGATGTTACGTTGCGTAATAACTATAATGCAACCTGAAGTTTGTTAAAGTTTAAAATATTTTGTAGACAATACACATTGTCTTCTGATTCAGATATTTGTTACAAAACCGAACACGTTGAAATTTTTACGTCCATTTCTCTTTTGTACTAACGCTAAATAATTTTTCTAGTGCAAATAGTCGAGATCAACCTGCACAGTTTGTTCGCGAAATTCACTGATACATAATTTAACCCAAATTCTTACCACAAACACACTTTTTCCACGAACGACAAGGTTTATGATTCCCCTTGAAGAGGCGTTCGCGCAGCTGCCAGCGAAATGCATTATTTACGATCGCATCCGATGGAGATAGAACCGTGTTATGAACAGAATTAAAAGCGGACCGTCTCCCCGTCGATTTTGCTCGCCTCCGTCGTGAATGCGTTAGGAAAACTTGCCGAGCAGAGTCGTCGGAAAATCGTCGAACCTGCGAGGGGCGGAGGCGTGGGAGGGGTTGAGAGGCGCGCGAAAAATGTATCGACGGGAACGCGGCGTGCATTTTCCCCGGTGGCATTAGGGGATCCGAACGAAAAGAACATTACTCGTAGGGCATTGTTTCAGAATACGACTTTTGCATCTGACGGCCGTAAAGGATTTGATTTACGCCGAATAACTCCCGAACGCGTCCGCGTCCGGCCTCCGGTCGCACTTTTCCAATAAATTTAAATTAATGCGATAAACTCCGTGAGCCGTGAAGCGTGCGCGAACGGGAAATTCCTTTTACTTGAAAAATAAATTGGCCGCGTAACGCGATATAAATTCACGCTCTTTTTACGCCTGCCTCGTTCCGGGAAAGAAGCGGAAGAAATTAACGGTAGTGTTTTTTCACGATTGATTCGTGACACGCTGCAAACGATTTTTCATTCCCCTCTGCCGTCGTTGTCGATGGGAAACTAAAACGGTGAACGTCGGAAGGAAGGAGCACGTTATTATCAAGTTCTCGAGCGGCGAGTTCATCGAAACTGGCTACCTGGGACGACGTACCGATAGTTTCGAGGAGAGACATAGGAAATTATAATCGACAACTACTTGCGACGATAACTTGTTCTTTCCGGAAACGTCGGGAAACTCCTGGCACGTGTGCTCGTAGAGGAAGAGATGATAAGGGCCTTGAACTTTCGCCGCCCGGTCTGTCTAACAACTTCAACCGGTGCGCACAACTTTGTTTACTTGGGAAACTTTGAATTAAGCGCACAATAGCCAACGAATTTCCCTTGCAAGCGCGGTGGAACGCGGCGGCGAGACTTAATTTTGCAATTACCTTCTGAAGGAAAGAGTCCTCGATCGATTATGGAAAACTCGTGGTCGTGTGTTGAAACTGGTCTCGCTGGTCCAAGCACTGCGACGCGGAAGTAGCTTTTTTTATGTGTTCGTTGGACATCTTTATTATGCGCGATAGTAAAAAGGTTAATAGATCAAAAGGACACTTAAAGTTTGCAAAACATGAATGGAAAAAGGTTTGGTTTCAAAGTATCATATACTTTGGTCTGTCCATGATACAAATTTTCTACTTGTTACAGTAAATACTCTCGCTGTTATTTTACTGCGGATAAGAAAATATGCAAATATGAAAATGCAAAATATGCAAATATGAAAAATGCGGTAAGAAAATATATTTAAAAAAATACATTTACAACACCTAAAATGTAAAACATATTTTTATTGACAGTTCGACTGCTAATTATTTGCATTTTAAGTGAACAATTCTGATTTTAGAATTTTTAGAACGTAGAAGTGATAAATTGTAACTACTACTTTAATTGAAATATACCTTATATCGATATTTTGCTTACATGAAATTTATAAAACGGTAAACGCTACGAAAGCAAAAAGGGAAGCGCACGCATCGACTTCAATATTGCAGTACGCAGATGCGCCAATGCATCAAAATTTCCATACCGTGACGTTTCATCTTACGTTACACATACATATGTATGCATGTGTACGAGGAATACACACGATTCTCGTTAAAATTCAAAGGCCGTGAAGCAAGCAAAGGGGCGAAGTATCGAAAGACTTCGAATAAGTAGTGGAAACGTGCCTACGGGCACGCGTAAAACTTGCTTCCTCCCTTGCAAAAATTTTACCTCTTGCAGCACGCATTCTGCGAATAAATAAAAGATCCGGCGAATCGTTTATTTAACTCGGAGTGTCCTAGGTGCAGAACTTGCCGCGGAATGATAATATTGACATTGAGTCCGTGGGTGTGGTATATTTTTCAAAAGGAAAAAATTCTTTTAGTTAACATGGTAAACGTTAAATACGTGCACAAAAGTAGAATGAAAGAGGTACAAAAAAGTGGAAATGCGAGTCGCGAAATAAGGAAATAAATATTATGAAACGTAATTTGAGATTCCACAAAGTTAAATATAAATTATAAAAGTTAATAAGCGTTGCCGTAAAATTTATAATATTGTAAAACATTTTGCAGGGTGTGAAGCGAAGCAAGCGTCTAGGTCGTCGCGGAAATCGTTTCCTCGTAACTCGTAACCCTAGGAAACCGAACGCGTGTTCCTGACGACGTCAACTAAAGTCAATAAATTTCTATACATTCATCCAGGCAAATTAGCCACCTAAACAAGTAACCTCGTGAACCCCTTAGTCAGACTAAACGCGTCGTTTCCGTCTAAGCCAGAATTGTCCCGGGACGCGACAGTTGAGACGAATTCGAGACTACCGGTTCCCGGTGTTACGTGCTGAATGAAAGGTGGATGTTGGAAATGGGAATGTGCGTCGCACCGACGAATAATGTAATACACTCGACGGAGGCGAAGGAGCGCCGTCTTCGCCGACGTTGTCGTCGCAGAAAGTGGATGTATCTTAATGCGAAGTTAGCGCGACAGCAGATGGTTCCCGAATTCATCCTGTTCTGTTCATTACCCTGTCGTCTACAATTTTCCCTCGTAAATTGCGCCTCGTGTGGCCTCTGGCACGCTTGCAATATTCACTTTTGCGATAATCGCTATTAAAGTATTTCGCCGCTACTATTTATTATTTTAATTCAAGATTCGTTGAGCTTTTCGTTTAGATTTATCACAACAGATAGCTGAATTTTATATTATGTCAGTTCAGCGAATACTTGAAGATAAATTGGTTCTTATGAACACTATAAATATTTAGTTAATATAGTGTGACTGCTTTAAAAAATATTTTAAAGCCATTGCAACCTAATTTAAAATTTTTATTGTTTCGTAGGATGTAAATATTAAATTTGATTGCAAATTAATCACACTATACTACTGTAGTATATCGGTTCAAAGATACAGTAATTTTAGTAGTATAGGTTAACTATTTAGTAGTCGTAGAACTATTTATGATCTTTACTACTTCTATTTGGATTTGTGAAACGTAAAATCTTATGATTAGATTAATTCTATTATCCTAAAATCTACTATATCTAAAAATTGTCAATTTAAGAATAGTGGTGGTGAATTTTAGTACAGCAAAACATGAAATCCTATGATCCATTTAGTTGGAATAATATTAAAATTTTCTGTATCAAAAGATGATCAACCCAGAGGTAGCGAGGCCCTCCCAAGGGCACCAGGAAAGCGTTTAAACTAATAGCATCACCAATTTGGAAGGGAAACAAGGGCGCATTTAGCGTCCCAACAATTTCGTTTGCATAAGGATGCATTTTCCTAGTTTCCGCTCGAGTAAGCTCTGTTCCGCATCAAGCATGCAGACCGGCGGATTCATAGCGTCGGACCGCCGTTACTTTGTCGAAATTTTCAGCGAGCGTTACATAGTCGTGGCCCAAGACAAAACGATAACCCGCGCGCGTTGAAAAGTGATGGGGCAAATAAAAGGGTCACGGGCATGTACAAGCGAGTGCGTGCTGACAGAATCGTACGAACTGCGAGCAAACGAGCGGTTTCTTTTTGTGCCCCCTCATCACGAACGCCGGCTACGAAGGGGTTCGTTAGCAACGAGACACGACGATGCACCGCACGTTTTATGCATGAACCTAAGAGCATAATGGTGGTAAAGGTTAATGTGGAGCCCGTTTTTGAAAAGAGCATCAGGTCGACGAGGATCCAAGAAATCCTTCTGGTTTTCAGGCGGGGATCTTAAATCGATCGAGATGTAAGTCGATTGGGGGAGAAGACAGTTATCGTGGTCAGAGAGCCTAAAGAAACACATTCAAGCATTTATAGAACCAATTATCAAAAAATACATTGAAATCAAGTTTTTCTACACTAACAAAAATCGGTCTTACTTTATAGTATATACAAAGAGTAGATATAACAAGAGGCGACACTCGAAAAGAAAACCACTTTTAGAGAAAGACAAAATAACACAGCCAATTTAAATGCCCATAGGGTGTTTTAATCGGTAATTTCATTCTTAGAAAGAGACGAAATGACACAGCCAATGTAAAGGGATACTTGGAGTGTCACCTCTTATTATACCTACTCTTTGGTATATAATCGAGGAAATTTTACTACACTGTCGACTAAAGTAGCACCATTGGTGACAGTGGTCTAGTTATTACTTCACCAGTGTAGTAAATTTTGGTCGTGAAGAATTAGTAAAGACTACAAACCTCGTGCACTCAATTTTACTACATAGTGTAGTAAAGTTTGAATTTCATTCAAACTAAAAAGACAAAGGGGGGGGGGGGCACAATAGGTAACGACGAATCCACGATCAGTAGATTATAACAACAAAGTCGACGATATTACCAAGAGAACTCAGGGTGGAAGAAGAGAGACGCGGGGAGAGAGGCATGGGCAATTTCGTACGGACGCGTCAAACAAAGCAGAATCTCTGACTCACTTCATCATCAGTAGGCCTATGCTGACGGACTCTACGCTGGACGCGCGCTTGAGTATAGAAGATTGTTTCGGAACTCGTACATATACGAACAGGGTTAGGATCAAGCACTAGCGAGAAAGACGTAAGAAAGATTGGATCGAGAACACTCTAGCGGAAGCCCTGTGAAACTTTCACTGTCGAACTGGCCTATGTGGGCCTATGCCCAATATCTGCTAACGGTTGAGGCCGTAACAAATATGTCTGGAAATATCTTTTTCCAATATTATACCATTCTGTAGACGTCTATGCGACATCCATCGAAAGGCATTGAAAATATGGCTCCTAGCGATATAGAACATACTTGTGACGACACAACAGCGCTTGAGCCAAGCAAATTGAGGTTATGCCGCGAAACGTCACTTCTTTCCGAAGCATAAGAAATACGCTACAGATGCATACAGATGTCGCTGTGTCTCACAACCTTTCAGAAATTTTACTTTGCTGATCCAGTAAATTCAGAAACACAATCTATTAAAGGTTACTGCACCTGTTTCTTTCTTTTCTTTTGGTGTGGTAGAAACATTCACACTTCAAACTAAAGTGCTTCTTTACTACGCAGTGTAGTAATTTTTCCTCTCCGATTCTTCTCGGTGTAGTTACTTCGTATAATAAAGGGTCATATAATAGGCTTTAGTGCGTTTAGGTACATTTATGTTGTTTCAGTCATATCAGTAATGTAACTTGATACCTTTAAGCTTTCATTAAAGGAAGAATAAAATGCAATTAACCATTTCTGTTTATTTGTGACAACTTTTTAAATCACCCGGACATTTGGGATCATGGGAATTAAAATGTGCAAATCGCGGCGATCGATCGTAGAATTAGAAGAAACAAATATAGAAAAAGATATTGAAAAAAATGTTGACATCAAGACGAATTACTAGAAAGATCTAGTAAGAAACGGAAACTAAAATAATGAAACCACAAAAAGTAACTGTAGTATACATACCTACGGTTAATGAAAAAAGGAAGCAAAAACATTTTTAACCCTTTCGCTGTTACGGACTAAACAGTGAAAGGGTTAATCTGTTCCTTTGTGAATTAAGGAATCTGACACCAAATTTCCTAAATTTAAATAATACTAAATACTTAATATTATGTAAAATCATGTTTCATTTTTCAATTCATAATACGAAAGTGATCTATGATCATCATAATCTCTGTCCTGATTCTTGAAGATTTAAGAATAATGGTCGCCATGATTCCGTCTTAATCATTGTGATCCAAAATGTGACAATCCTTATACCACATAAATTAGATGACATCAATTGTCACTATTTTCATTAATTCAGTAATTAATTCATTTTTCATGATTTTACCTACAAATAAAACCTTATACTTTGTTTGCGATTAATAACTTTAGAAAAATATTTACTTCAAATGGTGATATTAATAATTTTTATCCTAATGATTTTTATCCAAAAATCATATTTTTATAAAAATAAAAAACAATGTAATTTAAGTAGAAGTGTACTTTGATAACTATCATATTTTTGATAAATATCATAAAATATATTTTAGTTTTGATATTTAATATATTTTTGCACGAATGAATATTTTTATAAAATTTCGCATGCTTAAAATTGTCATAAAAGCATACAAATTCGCAGTCTAGCCATAAATGATCGTGATGCACTCCTTTCCTCCTACGTTTCTCTAAGGTTCCCCTTTTGTTTGGGTCGAAAGCGTTCCCGAGGCGCTAAACCCTTTTAGAACCGTGACCCAGTTTATTTCTCCCTTTTTTAGGTATCTTCAATTAGCACTGTTACGCGAATGAGAATTACGCCGACGCGGAAATTTCGTTGAAAACTGTTTCGGTGTAAAAACGTAGTAACAGCACATTTATAGGGCGCTCTTATGCATTACAAAGGATCACCGTTGGGAAAGTAATTCTGCTTTGCTGGGGAAACCATGATTCACCCCCGCGGAACGCATATTCGAGAACAAAAAGAAAAGAAATGGCTTAATTCACGGAAAAGAGACTCTCGGCCGACTTTCCAACAAATTCGAGATTGTGTGTTTTAAGAAAAAACGTGCTTAGTTTCGCAAGCCCGGGAAAGAGCAAAGGGACGAAATGTATAAAAGCACTCGTATAACGAGGAATCTTTTTCAATTCTTTTTTAACGAGGTGACACACTTCCCCTGTCGAACGTTTCACCCGCCGCGGCTTTAAGCCGACACCGCAAAGTCAAATGGTCGAAACGCGTCCTGCGCAACGGAATCGAACGCGGTTCATAACTTCAATTATGTATGACAATTCGCGCGAAAATTCGCGCCCCTTGCCGATAAGTATAATTCATTCGCGGCTGTATTGCCGTTTCCCATTTCCGTCCGCCAGAGTCTGTTTTTTTGATCGCGCGATGTCGAAAATACTTGACTATCTGCGAATTTTTGCGCCGTAAAAATCAAATAAATTCCCATCGGGGTTGGTCGACCTTTTTTCTCTCGCATTCTCGATATTATTCGACGATATTCAAAAAGTCGGGTGAATACCGCCCGGCTCAGTTGAACTCGGCGGCGAAATACCGCGTAAATGGAAATCTAAAAACCGACTCAGGGCCCGAGCAAAATACGACTTTTTTGTTCGAGCATCGCGACTTGCTGCTGCTTTTCATCGTGCGCCCAGCGGAAACAAAGGATTATCATTAACCACGTAGACATCTTTTCCCCATCCTTTTTATCCTTATTTTCGTAGGAGGTGCACCATGCATTGTTCTTCCGCTTCAATACATCTACGTTCCTTCGCGAACAAGCATTGTACTTCGTCGTACATCTCAGACGTTGTCCGTATTATTTGACATGTGGTATAAAAATCTTTGTGGAAAAATATTGTCAACGATTTTCACTCGACGGAATGAATAAATGATTACAATGCAGGTACTGAATGTTATATCTTCGATGGAAGTAAGCTTTTATGATCTGAAAATCTGAAATATTTTTAGTGTAAATAATTTGTCGTGTTGAAAGATTAAAAAGAATTAATATGCGTTAATATTTTAGCTCGACGAAGGTTGCGTTCCAAAAATCTTTCATCATCTTACGAAACTCTTCGAGGTATCACTCAAATTAGAGACCGCCATTCTTTTCGGCATACATTTTTTAAAAACACTCCGGACATCTTCATCTCCTATCATTCTCAGCTCGCCTCGGAAATTACAGGAAAATATGGCGCGAGGTTATCGCAGTCGGAGAAGATTGACGGTATTTTCATAATGAAAAGTCGCGTTGGGTCGAGACGGAAGATAAAAGCATATACGTATTCGCGGACCTCACTGATGGAAGCACTCAGTGCATCTGATTTTTAGGACAAGTCAGGACACGCAAATTGAAATTTTGCCATGTCATTTTACAATTTATTAAGAAGTATTTCAGGATTTCCAGCGTGTTGAAAGTGTACAGTAAATATTTGAGTTAAAAAGCAGGTTAATGGAAACTGCGTATGAGATTTATGCTAAGGAAAAGTCTGACGTATTTTCGTATTTCAATAAGAAAGAAAACAGCCGTAAATCTTGCGCGCAAAGAAGTTCTCACTAATGACTGACTCTGTTATCTTTCTTACCTCCATGTTTTCTGATTCTAAATCATTTACGAAATGATGAATTTTTAGTTTCTTTAGATAGTAAGACTTTTGCGGTTTTCCATTGTAGAAACCATTACATAACTTTTTTAGAAACGTCAAATGACTTGTGTTGTAAGTAATAAGTGACTACAAAATCGCAGACAGATATAAATAATTATAGTGTTAATTATTTCTAACACAATAGAAATATTCACAAGAGTTTCTGTCGTCAAAAATGTAGGCGATTCTGACGCCAATTTGAAACTGATACGCCCACGGATCACGCGGAGAATACGTAATGTCCGAGCGGTCCCGCGTTTTGACCTTCTATTTCACAAATTACCCGACGATCGTATCGCGAAACTCGAGAGCAGGGGACTCCTGCATTTCAAGTCGACACGTGGGATTGGTTGCATCACGTGCGGAGTATCACTTTTAACGGTGCATCTCTTTAAACTTCAGGTTCTGAGAAATTTGCATACGACTGCGTATTAGCATTTCGTCATCTAGAGAATCAATCTGAGGATTGGAATTGCTAAGGAAATACAATTAGCAAAAAATTGACATATAATGGAAGTCTATAAATTACACGACCGATCAACGAAATTGGTGATAAATTATCGTAGTACACGAACCTTCCTCCGAGACATATACGACACAAAAAACAATGTGTATAAGGTCATGAATCTTCATGGAGTTGAGCAGTTTGCCTTTTAAGAGGCTCGGGTTACGTAGAAATTCCTCTCCCGTGTCAGTTTTACGAGTGCATGCTAGAGGGAAGTTAATTGTTAGTTGCATAAATCAGCTTCGTCGTCGGACAGCAAATCTTCGGGTTCGGAATATTTCACCGGGTAATTTGAATAATCCTTTCACCACGCAATCTCGGTAATCCCTGTAACACCCATTTTCATTCCGTTTCTATATTTCTCCCGTTGGCCATTCTTTCGAAAATATTCCGCCCTCTTCCCTTCCACCGTCCACGCCTTTCGCGCGGTCGCAAGCATTTCGTTTAATTCCGCTCACAACCCACGTAAATTATCGTCGCCAGCGAGATTTCAGTTTAAAGGACAATCGAGTTTGAAAATTGAGACGGCGTTCGAGCGCGGATCGTCGCCACGCTAACCGCTAATCTTCCAGAGCTTGGCACTATTACAATCGCGCTAAAATACATGGTTAACCGTAACAACGAAAACCGTTTTAAAGCAAAATAAATCCGTTGAAGGGCATCTCGCCCGTAAACGGGGGGAGCATCGAGCAATTAAACAGCATGAAACGATACGGTATCGTATCGATTTTTTAATGGAGTTCAATGTTTTCCATTTGCGTTGCTTTAGTGAATAAATTTTTTGCTCCGAAGAACGACAGAAATTAAGGAAGTAAAAAAAACTTAATATCGGAAACGTTAATTTACTTTTCTATCGGAATGTGTATGAATTAAAAGCTTTTATAGAATTGATATTATAAGAGTAAGTTCTGAAGCTTAAAATTAGTTAAAGTCTAATAGTGACTATTAAAACTTCGGACCTGATATTTGAATATTTAAGTGCTTACGTTATATTCTCTAGACAAGCTAATAAACGTTAATTTAGATTCTATTAAAAGATCGGAGCCTTCTTAATACATTATCACGAAGAAATATAATCCTATCTTTGGAATAACACACGCTTCATAGTGACACTGATAATTTCCTGGCAGGATCATTGCAATCGCAGCGCGATTGGCATTAGAACTATTGATTATGAGATACCCGGGTACCCGGGTATCTCACGGGTACCCGAACACATGAGATAGACAAGAATCTCATGCCGAATTAAACCGAATTGAACCGAATTCAGCCGATAGTTTTTCGGTATGTGTTTCTGGATTTTAAAATAGAGCGAGAGAGAGAGAGGGGGGGGGGAGAGAGAGAGGACTAATTGTTAACATAACCACGGTCCATTAAATTCAATTTTCATCATGTATAAAGAATTCATTGCATTCTGCAATTTTTTTTTATTTTTAAAGCTACAAATACGTACCGAAAATGTATCGACTGAATTCGGTTCAATTCGGCTTAATTCGGCATGAGATTCTTGTCTATCTCATGCGTTCGGGTACCCATGAGATACCCGGGTAGTACGGGTAATTTTGGTATACCGGGTATCTCACGAGTACCCGGGTACTCGGGTATCTCACTCGGTTCACTTGAAATCTCGAGCCCTAATTGGCATTGCCCGACATCGTTCCATATGTTATCATTAATTAATACCCTTGGAATAATTTCATATATCCATGACGCAATTCAACGCAAACGGGTAGAGTATAAAGGAAACAAGGCTAATCATGAATTCATTGATAGCATTGGTATTGACGCACCACGAGATTACAACAGAAATTAATAGGAATACGAATCGCTAGAATCACAATGCGCATCATTTACGTAAAATCAGAGCCGGCGAGAAGCGATGAAAATTCCGCGGAGTCAGATTTCTGAAACCACGAAAATTCTACGCGCACATTACTCTGTTTGTTATCAAAACATAGTGCAGCGAGTGTAAATTTATTTCTTCCACATTCTCACCATTCCTTGCAACAAACTTGCTCCCGGGATATTAATATACGTCGAGAACAGAGACGGAACTCGAACAGAGAAGTAGAAATCTTCCTCAACGACGTTTGTTACTGCGGTCTTCAACCCTTGAAGGTTTTACATTTCCCGAAAGTCTCGCTTCACGTATCATTTAATTTCAGAAGTTAATAACGCTGCAAGTTCTTCAGGACGTTGCAAAATTCAAATGACAATATCGAAATGATCGATGGCTTCTAGGAGTATAAAACACCTATCATAGTTTCTATGTTTTTAGAATTATTCAATCCTGAATGCCGCACGTTTTCCTCCGTCGCCGCGCCGAGTCAGATGAGATTCGCTACACGCCGCGAACGCGTCGCACCGCGCATTTGCATACGAAGGGTGCACGGTCGCGTTTATCATTCCGTATTGCCACCGTGTGCCACGACCGAGCACGATCTTCATGCTGTATTCGGCAATAATCCCGCGGCAGGAAAACGCGGGGAAAAGTGGATCGTTGAACGCGGCACACCTTTGCATTAGCTTGTTCACTTGGCAGCGCCTACATGAAAATTCAGTGCACGGCACCTCAAGATGTTGCTGCACGGAGTTCGTTGTTCGCGCTTGTAAACTTTCATGCTCCGCGTGGGAGAAACATTGGCATGGGGTGTTGTTTTCTTGAATCGATAATCAGCGTGGGTGAACGAGCTCGGGAAAATTCCTCGTTAAGTGTCGAGATGACAAAGAAAAGGGGCGAAGGCATTTCGAGCTTCTGTGTACTTTATGCAAGGAGTAAACAATGTTGCATTGACTATAGCTAAATTTCAAGATTTTCTAGAATATTATAATAGAACTCCGTATGTATAAACCTGTACATTTAAAATATAATACAATAGGAACTTATTTACATTTCACTGTGATGCAATGAGTTTTCATTGAGCTAATAGAAATTTATTTTTATTTAAGACAATTCTTCGGAATATTTGCCCTTAAACGTGTAGGTAATAATGTTGAGGATCTTGAGAAGTAGAAAATTAATTTGAGAGTACAAATCAGCTGGAGAAATTAACTAGAGTTCGATTAATTAAGCAGTATTAAAATTCCGTTCATATAATTGGAGTTCATGGAAACTGAATTCTACTCAAATATATATAAAATATACATATGTATAGCTGAGAAGAAGTGATGGAAAAAGTGATCTATTTGAAATTAAATGAAATTAGAAAATGGATAGATAGAAGGAAATTGTTTTCCTGTTTCCTCGCTTAAATTTTGCCAAATTTTGCCTCGCTTTAATTAATTCTGTTAGAGTTTGCAAGTGTTGGTAATTCTGGCCTACGATAACTTCACCAGAGCAGCTGATAATAGATACTGGCGGTGCTATCAACTTGCAGCTAATTCAATGAACGTTAGTTGGAAATATTACTATAATATTACCAGTATCGCATTAATTTGCTCCGTAGTTATTGGTCTCGAAATGATGATAATTCATGTAAATGAAATATCGTTCATTAACAAAATGAACTTATGAACTATCCCATTTATTTCATATTTAGTTTATTTGCATATAAGTACTTCGGTTAGAAATTCGATTAATTCGACTAGAATTCTATCTCTTCAGTGAAATGAAACATGTTTTCTCGTTGAAGAAGCTTATCAATACTGTTATCTCTGCGAAGTGCTTATTGTGCGTCGAGTCACTTGAAAGCAGTGAGAAAATTAGTGATAAATTATAAGCTAATTCAACAAGTTTTCGCTTGAAACTACTGGAACAATCAAAATAATCGTCAGAATTAATTTTGCAGAATGTTAAAACACAAGTGAGCGTTGCTCTCTTGAACTAGGACCTCGATTTCCTGGCTATCAATTATTACTGATTTTCACTATGCATAGCTTTAATTATTCAAAATACTAGCAATCAGAGTACAATAGGACTTCTAGTAACAGTAGGACTATAATTTAATCTACTAATTGTTACCCTTTGAAATTATACATATTGAGATGATTAATTGAAGTTCTACCGTAGTAGCTTAATTTCAGTGTCAAAACTAAAACATCTCTTTGATGCTGTGACGTGCTCGCCGGTCTCGAGCCGTGATTTCGCGATCGGCGGCCACTTCACAACCTCGCTCGGCCTCTGCTCGCCTTTTCGAAACCGAAGACGGACGTTTCGAGCGCCAGGTATCTTTCGATACCGGCGAGAAGAGGCTTCGCACGCGAAAAGGTCTTGCCTCGACTAGCTCGTAACTTCGCGGAGAGGGGCTGGGTCTCTCGACGAGAGAGAAGGAAAGCGGACGTATGGAATTCCTCACGGCAGGAATTAAAGAACAACGCGCACTGATTTTAGAAGAAAAACACTGTATTGAAAAGCTTAGGAAATTACACCGTGGCGAGCCAAATGTCGCCGTGGACTCAAATGCCACGTCACAATGCACAAATTTTTTATTTTTAATATACCGTCATTAAATTAAAGTTCAAGATTTACCCAAAATTCTATTGTACATTTACCATTGTCCATTAAATGATTGAAAGGCTGAGTAATAGTAAATAATTAGGATTGGGTTAATCGAGGTTCCACTTACACATATTTTTTAAAGAGAGCTTACATAGGGGTTTACATTAGTTATGTGTACATAAATAGGATTTACATAGATTTTAGAAAGAGCAAAAAACAGAGTACATGGTACAGAATATTAGTTGTAAATAATCAAATATGAAGATTAAATTTTTGCAGAGACGAATGCACGAACTTACTGACAAAAATTATGAAACAAAATACTCGTTTGGGAATTACTGTATATTTTTTATATTCTGAAATTCAGAGAAACAATACATTTTTCCGAATATACATGCTTAAAGGTTGCAATTAATTTTGAGTTGTATCTTAGAAAATAAAGAATGCACAGCAACTGCCAAATGATTATTTTGTTTCTTGACCTTTGCCAGTGAGTGTAAGAGCACGTTTTAATATTTAGACTGCGGATTTTATGCATTTATAGCGGTACTAGGTATACAAAAATTCTACAAGATTATTAAAAAATGACGAAATGCACAAAACATCAAAAATATAATCGAAGTTAAAATGCTTAAAAAATTAAACATACTGTTATTCAAGATACAATTTTTTATTTGTGCTTGTAAAAGTTTTATTTTCCATAAAAATCCACAGTCTACTTATGACAAATAGGGTGTATAGTCTATGGTTTCTGAAATCTGTGGTAGAATACTCTGTATACTAACCCTGTTGATAATACTGCTGTTGAATCTAAAAACATTTTGATTCGAGTGCATCATCTAGAGTAGTTGAAATTAACGTTTCGAATGGCAAACTGAAAACTTCCAGTTGCCAAGCCTCTGAGAATCCTCGATAATTTAAAAACCCTCTCGGGCAAAGGGGCACCGCGATCAAGAGGAACGCGAAATCGGGCAAAAAGGCCGCCGCGAAGGAGGTGGGCGGCCTGCCCAGGAAGCCCATTTCGCCGTCCAGCAAAGTGGAAACCGTGGAAAGATTGATACAGCCTCGGGCGAAGCGCCTCCAATCAATACGTTAATAAACTGCCTCCCTTCGTATCCACCGTCGACCAGCGGCGGTTTACGTTCGTTTAAGACGCTCCAGTGAAAGCTGAAAATGAACTGGGCGCGCTGGTTTAAAGCCTGAAAGGCAGAACCGCGCCGCGAGGGGGGAAGGGGTGAAAAGGGCAAGGAGTGGAAAGCAGCAGTCGAGGGGGGTTAGAGAAGGGGGAGGGTACGCCGACCGAGGGAGAGAGGTGCGGGAACGGAGATGGTGGAAGGCGGAGTATGGCGAAAGTTACTCGCCGGAAAATATACAGCGGCGCTTTTAGGAAGTTCGGATTATCGGAAAAGCGGCTTCGAAATGCGAGTTACTGCCAAGGCGGATCCTCGTGAAAACTCAGCCGCGAAGTTGCTTCTCTCGGGTCGATTCGGCCATTGGAGGGCGGACGGCCGTAATAGTCGTTTTCCGCGTAAAAGCTCTGGGCCCCACTCGCTGGGAAAGCTACACTCGCGGCCGAACACGATCGTGCCCTTGGTAACGGTGCCGGCAAGTTTGAAATTTCGGTAACACACCGGTAGTTGGTCCCGGGTTCGAGTCCAACGGGTCAGTTTCTTGACCCCTTAATGAAATGTTCGCTCACCAGCCGCTGGAAATTCGACCCTATCAATTAGGCGAATTGACCGCGGGGAAAACCTCCGCGCAGATACGGTTTGAAATTTCTGGTTTCGCAGTATGGGAGAAAATTGGTAATGCGCTTCTGTTTCGTGAAAGTGTATATTAGCTGTGTGATATTACAGTGGTTGAACGAATTTGTTTCGCGCGTGCTGCCGCCGCGAATGAAAATATATTATCGGTCCGGTCGTGAAAAATCACGGCGAAGAAAAATAAATGACTGTTTCCGGCGCTATCAGTATCTTGGTTACGGAGAAACGAAATCCACCCGGAAATATGACGAAAAATGTCGGTATCACGGAGGCAGAACATATGACCGCGATATTTCACGGGACTTCATGATCGCGATAATGGTGTTTATAGTACTTACGCGACGCTTTCGATTTATAGGCGGCGCAACCGATATTTCGCCGGGACAGATTGCGATCTAACATTTTAATGGGATTCGAGGCGAAAATGGTAAACGGGATGCAATACCCTTTGAGTGTTCAGGATCGAAATTAATTAACGCTACTGATTTGAGTTTGTCAAGCAACGACAAGAAGTGACAGATCTCGATTAAAATGCGCATGTATTGTTTGCTTTGAATTATCAATTAATTGATTCCTGGTATCTTAAAAAATCAACGGGACTAATAAAACAATTGAAATTAACAGCCTAAGAGGTAGAGGAGACCGGGACAAGTTGATACATTTTGCAATTTTCAATTGTCATTTTTATTTGAATGAATTTTTTAATAACAATTATGCTAAACTATATCTTGAGCATTCTTGTTTGTACATTGTAAGTGAAAACTTAACCCTGCTACGATTCTATTTCTTTAAATATCTGTTCTAATGTTAATAGAAAATATAAGAAAGTTAGTGTTAATATTTACAGTTGATTGTGCATTGACATTCTATAAAAATTTCATTGTTCACATTTATAATACTGTGCTCATAATATTAATTATTATTTATTAATAAATTTTATTGAAATTTATTATTATTAATTTATTATTTATTATTGAAGTTTATTAATATGCGAATAATTAAATAAATGAATTTTGATTCGATGAACAGGAAGAACGTATCAATGTACCTCACTGCGGGAAATGTTTAATATACAGGGTGTCCCAAACTAAGTGCGGGACCCGGAAAGGGTGGATTCCTGGGGTGATTCTAAACAACATTTTCCTTTGCAAAAATGTCCTCCGAAGCTTTGTTAACGAGTTATTAACGAAAAACCCCGACCAATCAGAGAGCGCGAATAGCGAGCGCTCGGCCGACCAGCGACGGTGCACAAGCTACGCGTAGCGTCTCCTACTCACCGTGCTCGAGGCTTGTACAAGAAACTCAAAATCTTTACGTTATCGGCCAATTTCTCCTAAACTATTCGATGAAAAATTATGAAAAAAATCAGGGACACGTTAGTTATCACGACACATATTATGGAATTTTTTGAGATTTTTTAATTTATTAGCAACGTTGCAAAAATAAAAAACGTGAGAAGACACGGTTATCGGCCAATTTCTCCTAAACTATTCGATGAAAAATTATGAAAAAAATTAGGGACACGTCAGCTATCGCGACACATATTATGGAATTGTTTCAGATTTTTTAAATAATTAGTTAAGTTGTAAAACATAAGAAACGAGAGAAAACAAGGTTATTGGCTGATTTCTCTTAAACTATTGGTTAAAAAAATTATGAAAAAGATGAGGGACACGTCAGCTATCGCGACACATATTATGGAATTTTTTCAGATTTATGAATTAATTAGCCAAGTTGCAATACATAAAAAACGAAAGAAAAAATTGTAAAAATGGGGCTATTGTATTTTAACTAAACTGGATCTATGATCATATTAATTCAGTACATAAATATCACTAATATCATTGTTCTCAATTTTTTTTTCACTTTCTTTAACTTCATAAGTCATAATAAAAAAGTAAAAAGCAATGTTTCCGTACTTCTCACGGATTGTAAATTATTCTACTATGTAATAAAACATTGGAAACTGTACAAAAATACTTATTGCGTAAGGAATGTACGAAAATTATACCTATTACTTGCTGTAATCGGTAAAAAGTACGGAAACATCGGTTTTTATTTTTTTTTAATTATGACGTACTAAAGTAAAATATGTTTAAATAAATTGAAGTTAATAGTATGACCCCCTCATTCGATTGTACCCCTTATGGAATAGTGAGTAAGTAGGCATGCAATTATTATCGATGAGACTCACCCATTCGGAGAGGAATTCACCTGCTGCTTGAACACCGATCCCTCTGGGTCAGTGGCCGATCCCGGTCGTTAGGGGATGATGCAAACCGTAGGTCCTGCTGGTTGCAGGTATTCGGTGCCACAAAAATACACCTTACGTTTACCACACTCCGCGTTCACCAACACTGATCACTTTATTGAAATTACCATTTGAGCTACTAATCACTTATAACCGCGGAACACACCGAATTAAAATCCCCACGGTGTTGAATCATTTTGGAACGAGATAGTTCCTACGTTTAAAAATAATTCAATGCGATTCGCGGTGGTCGGTGCGGGTACTTCTCGCGATACATCCATTCCGCGAATTCCGCGTTGTCTCGGCAATCTGCAGCGAAGAAAAAGAAGAGGTTGAAGCCCTCAGCGGCGGAAATCATGATCGATACTAACGATTTTTTCCGAAGTCTCCTTCCTTCTGCCCTCGCATCCCTCCAGCGTGACTTTTCGGGGTGTAGCTTCGTCGAAATACTCGAAGTTGATTTGTTAATTGGCAACAATGAGGGAGGGCCTTCCTCGGCCAGCTTTTTTTGATGGAGGTGGAAGTGTCTCCTTCAGATCGAAAAGGTAGCGGAAAAATTTAGGGTACAAGGAAACGGTGTATGAGGAGGCGGTTATGAGTGTCTCGCAGATGCGGCCGTTTATGATCAGGAGTATTGTCCTGCAATTTGGAAGGAACCATCGGCACTCGAGGCCGAAGACCGCGAGGGCGCGTGGAGCTTACCGTTAAAGTCCTTTCGATGCATTCGGAGGGATGAAATATGAAATTCCCTGTTATTAAAAAGCGAATTGGGGAAAGTCTTTCGCCGTCAAACATTTGGTCAACGGATGTTTCGCAGAGACTAACTCGTCACCGTGCCGAGGGTAAAATACAGCTATTGTATTCTCATCCTGCGACCAAGTCTTGCTTTTTATCACCCTGAACATGTAGTGACCTTCTGATGTTCGTGTAAGCCATCACACAACTTTCTTCATTGTTACATTTATTTTCGTGCTGTTACTACACTGCGGAACAGTAACATTTTTCGAAAAATTTAGTCATTTTCAAGTGGCTCCGTGAAAAATAAGTATAAGAAATATTGAAAACAGCTATTTTGTAGCTTGGGAAGCACCTAAGTGGTCTGACACTTCTTCAGATCGTATCGCATATTTCACTGTTAACGGCACAAGGTAAAAAAGTTGATCTTGATTTTACGTATACCTAAATGCACGCATTCGCGTGAATGTAAAGGATCCGCGTAATTTTGAATACACAGGCAAACAGCCTCCCCTATAGCTCGAAGAGGTTTACGAACAATGAGGAAGGAAGAAACGAAATTTCGGAGTAACAGTTCATGACTGCATTGTTTCGCGGACAGGCGGCAACGGTCGGCATTGAGGGCGAGATGATTACCTCGCGGACCCTTACCGATGGCGAGGCGACTTGGTCCACCGATGGTTTGCTGCAGGGGCCCATAAACGGTGAGCTGGGGGATACTCGCGGGGAATTTTTCGTCAATCTACTCGAACTGTAGACCAAGCTTATTTACGTGCATTACGATTTACGATCCTTTGGCTACATTTTCGAAATACTGGAAGAAAACATTTGGCGACCAAATGCGGTGCACAATAAACGATTAACCGTTAGTTTCCCTCATGTCCATCAATGAATTGTTAAAGAAAACTAACTATGAACCGTTTATTGTGCACCGCATTTGGTCACCAAATGTTTTCTTCGACTTTTTCGAAAATGTAGCCAAAGGATCGTAAATCGTAATAGCGCCCAGGTAAGCGTCTCCAATAGCTCGAAGAGGTTCAGGAAAGATTGAGGGAAAAGAAACGGTATTTCGGAGTAACACGTGACGGCTCCCCGCGAGTGACCCCCGGCTCACCGTTTATGGGCCCCTGCAGTAAAGCATCGGTGGACCCAGTCGCCCTGCTATCGGTAAGGGTCCGCGAGGTAATCACCTCGCCCTCAACGCCGACGGTTGCCACCTGTCCGCGAAACAATGCAGTCATGAATGGTGAGTTTGGGGGTCACTCACGGGGATCTATCTCACGTTACTCCGAAATTTTGTTTCTTCCTTCTCCATTGTTCGTAAACCTCCTTGAGCTACAGAGGAGGCTGTTTACCTATGTATTAAAGATTACGCGGATCCTTTACATTCACACAAATACGAGCATTTAGTTACACGTAAAATCAAGATCTCCTTTGTAAATCACTTGGACATTAAATTCGATACAATCGCAAAACCTTTATCTGGTTTTGCCATTCCAATATAAATATAAAATAAGTTATTTTTCTGTATCATTTCCCTATCCTTCCTACAAGAAAATTTGACCCATATTTTTTTCCTTCACAATTCTTCAGAAAATATGTGCCTATTTTGTTTCATAAAATTATCTTGAAAGGTAACAGGGTAAAAAGAAGTAATAACTTGGAGGGTTTATCTAGTAAAAGTATGAGTATAAAATATAAAGTTGTGTGATGGCTTACACGAACATCAGAAGGTCACTACATGTTCAGGGTGATAAAAAGCAAGACTTGGTCGCAGGATGAGAATACAATAGCTGTATTTTACCCTCGGCACGGTGACGAGTTAGTCTCTGCGAAACATCCGTTGACCAAATGTTTGACGGCGAAAGACTTTCCCCAATTCGCTTTTTAATAACAGGGAATTTCATATTTCATCCCTCCGAATGCATCGAAAGGACTTTAACGGTAAGCTCCACGCGCCCTCGCGGTCTTCGGCCTCGAGTGCCGATGGTTCCTTCCAAATTGCAGGACAATACTCCTGATCATAAACGGCCGCATCTGCGAGACACTCATAACCGCCTCCTCATACACCGTTTCCTTGTACCCTAAATTTTTCCGCTACCTTTTCGATCTGAAGGAGACACTTCCACCTCCATCAAAAAAAGCTGGCCGAGGAAGGCCCTCCCTCATTGTTGCCAATTAACAAATCAACTTCGAGTATTTCGACGAAGCTACACCCCGAAAAGTCACGCTGGAGGGATGCGAGGGCAGAAGGAAGGAGACTTCGGAAAAAATCGTTAGTATCGATCATGATTTCCGCCGCTGAGGGCTTCAACCTCTTCTTTTTCTTCGCTGCAGATTGCCGAGACAACGCGGAATTCGCGGAATGGATGTATCGCGAGAAGTACCCGCACCGACCACCGCGAATCGCATTGAATTATTTTTAAACGTAGGAACTATCTCGTTCCAAAATGATTCAACACCGTGGGGATTTTAATTCGGTGTGTTCCGCGGTTATAAGTGATTAGTAGCTCAAATGGTAATTTCAATAAAGTGATCAGTGTTGGTGAACGCGGAGTGTGGTAAACGTAAGGTGTATTTTTGTGGCACCGAATACCTGCAACCAGCAGGACCTACGGTTTGCATCATCCCCTAACGACCGGGATCGGCCACTGACCCAGAGGGATCGGTGTTCAAGCAGCAGGTGAATTCCTCTCCGAATGGGTGAGTCTCATCGATAATAATTGCATGCCTACTTACTCACTATTCCATAAGGGGTACAATCGAATGAGGGGGTCATACTATTAACTTCAATTTATTTAAACATATTTTACTTTAGTACGTCATAATTAAAAAAAAATAAAAACCGATGTTTCCGTACTTTTTACCGATTACAGCAAGTAATAGGTATAATTTTCGTACATTCCTTACGCAATAAGTATTTTTGTACAGTTTCCAATGTTTTATTACATAGTAGAATAATTTACAATCCGTGAGAAGTACGGAAACATTGCTTTTTACTTTTTTATTATGACTTATGAAGTTAAAGAAAGTGAAAAAAAAATTGAGAACAATGATATTAGTGATATTTATGTACTGAATTAATATGATCATAGATCCAGTTTAGTTAAAATACAATAGCCCCATTTTTACAATTTTTTCTTTCGTTTTTTATGTATTGCAACTTGGCTAATTAATTCATAAATCTGAAAAAATTCCATAATATGTGTCGCGATAGCTGACGTGTCCCTCATCTTTTTCATAATTTTTTTAACCAATAGTTTAAGAGAAATCAGCCAATAACCTTGTTTTCTCTCGTTTCTTATGTTTTACAACTTAACTAATTATTTAAAAAATCTGAAACAATTCCATAATATGTGTCGCGATAGCTGACGTGTCCCTAATTTTTTTCATAATTTTTCATCGAATAGTTTAGGAGAAATTGGCCGATAACCGTGTCTTCTCACGTTTTTTATTTTTGCAACGTTGCTAATAAATTAAAAAATCTCAAAAAATTCCATAATATGTGTCGTGATAACTAACGTGTCCCTGATTTTTTTCATAATTTTTCATCGAATAGTTTAGGAGAAATTGGCCGATAACGTAAAGATTTTGAGTTTCTTGTACAAGCCTCGAGCACGGTGAGTAGGAGACGCTACGCGTAGCTTGTGCACCGTCGCTGGTCGGCCGAGCGCTCGCTATTCGCGCTCTCTGATTGGTCGGGGTTTTTCGTTAATAACTCGTTAACAAAGCTTCGAAGGACATTTTTGCAAAGGAAAATGTTGTTTAGAATCACCCCAGGAATCCACCCTTTCCGGGTCCCGCACTTAGTTTGGGACACCCTGTATACTGCCTTGGGGTATATTGAGACATTTCTAAAATGTCTCGATTTATGTAACTGTTTTTATTAAACAAAATAAGTCATTTTGACCTTGTTGATTAAAATATGAATATTATTTAATAATATAAGTACATAATTATAATTTAACTTTCAATTGTAATATTAAAGAAAATGAAAAATATATAAATGAAATAAATAACTAATAAATTTCGAACAATATAGTTGATAAATCAATTAAACTATACGCCAAAAAATGAACACATTTTTAAACAAAACCTCATTATATGAAAACATTTATACATAGTAACAGAAATTGAACATATAAACCAGATAACAAAACGTAATTACCTTACCTTTAAATCACTGAATGCGAAACAGAACCATTTCGGGATATACAATTTTTATGTCGTCCTCAGATCAATTGGAAAGTCAATAGATTTAGTTTTATTCTATAAAAACGAAAAACAAAACTAACAAAATAAACTGACTTCATGTCACGCAGATGTACGCTGTATCATAGTAAAGAAGTAAACAATAAACTTCACATATCTCGCCCAAAGGGAGCTATGTATAGGTACCTGATATTAAAATAATTTCTTTGTATCAACTTGCCTCGGTCTCCCCTAACGATTTCTGAAAACACTTGCTGCGCCATTGAGAAGTCACGGTTTTCCCCGACCACCATTCAATTTGTCAGCCCACGCTGGAAGTTCGCGTCGTTTAATTTGTACCACTTCCACATTCTTCCGCACGGTCCATTACGCCATTGAAATTCGAACCGCGCCGGGGATCCTGTATGCAAACGAGTCCAAGGGATCTGACATTACCAGAGCGAAGTAAAGTATCCCGCTCACTCCACCCTTCCTACGCCCTTTTGTAAAATGGCGGGGCATTATTCGGGGTAACGATCACTGCCAATGAGTGACTACCTATGTTTCAGGCGTACGTTGATTTGGTGAAAGCCTGGGGCTGGAGGAGCTTTACCATCATCTACGAGAACAACGAAGGGCTGGTGCGGCTGCAGGAGCTCTTGAAGGCACACGGTCCTAGCGAATTTCCTATTACGGTCAGGCAGCTCAACGAAGGATCCGAATACCGGTGAGTTTTCTCTAGCTGATTCAAAGAGGAGCGATTCGAATCGAATCGATCGCGGGTAGCGTTGCCTGTCTTTGAGACGATTGAGGCAATTATTGATACAATCCGCGTGATTGACATGGGAAGTAATAGAAATTCCCAAGGGGAATACAATAATACAATTAATAGCTATCTATATTTACTTAAATTATTAAGCTAGTGGAAGAGCTTAAGAAGAAGAATTGCATTAAGGTTATGTACCATAGTACTATCTACTAATGTTGTTACATTTTAGTTATTAGTAGATCTACTATGTCTGCTAATATTGTTACATACGAAATTTTTCTACAATCCTTGAAAATCTACAACTTTAATACTTTTAGTCAAATTGAAAGTTTTTAATAAACTTTAACAATAAAGTTAACGTTAACAAGAATAAACATTTGATTTATAAATCGTGATATTTTAGAAATTACTCTATTTTCAATAGAGGTATAAATTGTTTACCAGTTGTAGCCTGGAAATTATTAATATCGTATTTAAATTAAAATACAATGTTAGGGAACTTATGCAGGTGTCGTGGAAACATAGTAGTGTACAAAACTTATATGAATATGTATAAACTGTTATTATTTAAAACAATTGCATAACTTAAGCACTTAAAATGAACTACAATAATTCCATGTTATTGCTAATAACCTCATAGTTGATGCGACAAAAGATCAAAAATAAAACAAAAATTATAAAATCAATTCTAAAAGTATAATATCCGTATCTCCATATTAAATAAATTTCTCATGTTTCGAATTATTTTAATTTCACGACATAGTAGGACGTATTAAATACATATTAGGCGTGTGGTATTATTCGATATGTGAGATAATTTAGATAGCTAAGAACAAATTGCCACGTGTATCGTAACATTACTCATATTTTTTGCAAATGGTCCTAATTCAACAATCACCTACTATACAAGAACCTTCCAAGGATTCTCATGACTCTTTTGATCTCTCATGATCTTTCTGATGACTCTCTAATTCCCTTACCCACGCTAAACAGCCCCATCTCCCCACAGAGAAGTATCAATCACAAAGGCCAAAGCTTCGCTTATATCCTTACAGGATCATACGCCTCGGTTTCACGATCCTGCCGTTTAAAACCCTTTAGAACCGCCCCATAATTAACATTAAACGCCATGATCTTCGGCTCTCGGTGAAAGGTAGACCTCGAAAATCCCGTTTTCTTTCATCGTCCTGATGACGAGCGAATCGGACGCTTCTTTCCTCGCCCTTGATCCTCTTAAACCCAGTAGCATGATGCTATTCGAAGGGGGAGGGTGTTTCGCTCGACGGGGAAAGATCCGCGCGCCGCGGCGGCGCACTGTAATAAGATTTAAATCGTTCGCATCGGCGATTACGTAACCGTCAGGTTAGGCGAGGAGAGCGAATTAAGGCATCGAAGGCGGCTATTTAAGCGTAAAAGGATTTCACGACCACTTGCCGCGAAAGGTAAGCTTCGAGCTAAATCTCATTACGCCGCGGCGCGTTAATAAAGTTTTCCCCGAGGGGGTGGTGGGGGGGGTGGAAAGAGGGTTGGACCGAGTAGAAGGACGGTGCGGCACGGCGGTTGTTTGTTTTCGCGCCGGCCGGGTCGCATCATCGTCTCGGGGTTCTTTATGCGCCGCGGTGGATCCATTATTGCCGATTACTTTAGCCACTTTAAACTCCCGCAACCCGTGATAAACGAGACCAATTCGAACATCGCTCCCATTCGCGTGAATTTAATCGAATCACCGATTCCGATCACTCGGTTCCGATTACACTCGATTCAGCCCCTTGCTTCGCGTCGGGAGAATACGCGTGTCTGTTGTAATTCTACATCGCCGTCGTTTCATCGGAATCCAAGTGACCGGGTATCGCCCCTGCCTTTGAAACCGATCGGTTTCCTTTTTCTTTGAGACACTGACACCTGGAGGTTTTGGAGCGGAATTCAGCAATGATTATGAAGGGCTGGTTCTACAGGGTTTCTCACCGGATTTTGACATCTTGATTTTCTCGCTATTATTACTTGCAGCAAAAAATGTTTCAGAGTAAATTTTAATGGTATTGTTTTGGGTATATTTTGATGCTTTTGGTTTTTTTCGCGAGTGAACGCGTAAAGGTCATATGAAGGTCAATTTTGTTTTTTTAAATAGAATGCGGTATTTTTGAATACGTCAATCGATGCAGCTGAACATTCGTTACAAAAAAGTACTAACCTATGTATGTCGAAAAGTTAGTAGTTTATGAGATGTTTCAATTTAAATAATTCTAAAACACCATTACTGTCGTACTAAGATGTTAGCGTTTATTTCAGGAATGATTCAACATAACGACCATTTGCATCACGGTATTTTTGAAATCGATGAAGCAATGACTGGACTACGCTGTTTAATGTACCGGCTGATATTTTGTGACATTCAGCGATAATACGCTGCTTCATATCGCCCACTGTAATTGGTGCTTTAACATAAATTTTATTCTTTAATTGGCCCCATAAGAAAAATTTGAGGGGCGTTAAATCAGATGACCGTGCTGGAAAATGAGTGGGACCGTCTCTTCGAATCCAATGATTCGGAAATTGTCGATTTAAAGCATGTCGTGCTAATAAAGAATAATGTGCAAGGCATCTAAATTCCTAACCAATATGTAGCGGCACATCTTCCAATAATGTTGGCAAAATTTTCATTATGAAGTGTGATTATGCCAACCCATACGTTCAAACTCCATCGATGTTGACAGTCAATTTGTCTGAAACAATGTGGATTGTGAGTCAACCAGGAATGTGTGTTTCTTAAATTTAGGTATCCATCCTTTGTGAACGTCCTTTTGTCTGTAAACATAACTGTTTTAAAAAAAAAGCTGACGACTCAAGCTGACGACAGCTTACAAATGGGTTTATTGTCACTGAAACCAAAACAACAATTTCACTTGCACTATTCGTCACTGTTTTCTCTCGATTAGGTGTCTTACGTGATAAATTTCCAGTTTGATGAAAGTGTTTGAAAACATAACTGAAAGTATTACGAGATGGTTGATTTCTAATCAATCTCTCTCTATACAACTGTTTCGCACGCACTGCACTCTTTCCAGCTTCCAAATACGCTGAAACCATGTCTACTTTTGCCGCTCTTGAATAATTCACTTCAGAACAAATAGATAGAACGATCAGATGTCTAGAGAAACTCAACTCAAACTGAAGCACGATTGTCATGATCTAATGATTCCCAAATGTTTACATTTCAACCTATAACGGTCGTAAGTCTAATGTTGGTATAAACAGAGCTGACTCTTAGTGCGGCCGTAATGATGCCTTAAAATTTAAATTATTTAAATTGAAACATCTCATAAACTACTAATTTTTTGACATACATATAGGTTAGTACTTTTTTATAACGAATGTCCAGCTGCATTGATGTATTCAAAAATACCTCATTTCATTTAAAAAAACAAAGTTGACCTTCATATGACATTTACACGTCCATTCGCGAAAAAACCAATAGCACCAAAATATGCTCCACTCGATACCATTAAAATTTCCTCTGAAACATTTTTCGTTACCAGTAATAATAGCGAGGAAATCAAGATGTCAAAATCGGGTGAGACACCTTGTATAAATAGCACTATGTTCCATGCGTATCATAGAAAGTGAGGAACGTTTCAATATCCACGGAAGAATTGATTCTTGTTATCGAAACGCTGAAATCGCGTAGTTTATACGACTATTGAACACGTCAAAGCTTCGACTACGCGACGGAGGAAACGTTAGAAGACCCGCGAGCCATTTAACCGATGTGCATTTCTGTTATCCGCGAGTAAGCGCGCGCGACCACGCTTTCCGTAAAATCGACTTTATCTATTATTCACCGGGCGAAGTTTCAAGAAGTCCTATTAACTTAACCGTATCCGCGTAAGAGCGCTATTAACTTTAAAACTGAAGGATTCTATGCCGCGAAACAACTTCGTCGCGGATTACTTGAATTTCAGTCAAGTTACCCCGCGCCTGGGAAATCAGGCTGTAAAACTGGGTACGCTTAAACGATCCATCAAGATCGCTCGCAAAATGTAACCAATCCATCATATGTCGCACAACACGACTGCCTCCGCGTATAAGGATTCTAACGAGCGCGATCGTACAACATTTTGCTCTTCCTACGAGATGGCTCTTTACCGAAACGGGTCTACACTTGCTTGGCTTTACAGTTTTCGCCAGAGGTTTGATAACTTTATGTTCGAAATGAAATATCGGAGTGTGTATGCTTTGTACTCCAAAATAGATGCTCTATCAATTCGATCAATCACAGCGCTGGAGAAAATACGTTCGATCAATCGTGGATAAACTTGGCAATGATTTATATCAGAGAGCGAAATATTCTTCAATCAAGTGTACCAGATTAAAACTAACAGGATTCCCATGAGACAAATCGTGTTATCTAAATTATAAACACGTTGCACATGCAAGTTATTTTCCTGTGTACAGAAATGCTAATGCTTTGTCATTTGTCGCAAACTTTATCGCGGTTTCACTCGTAATAGAATAGGGTAAAAAACTGATTTATTGTCATTTGCTAAATTACTGTCACTATCAATTATTCTATTTAAAATATCAAATGAAATTGTGAAATTACTTTTAAAAAAATTGAACATAAAAGTGAAACCACAATATATAATGTATTAAAAAAAACAGTCCTCAATTTAGTTTACCGTTCATTTTTATAAGGTTTCTTCTTCATTAACGAAAGAGAAATAAAAAACTGCTGAAAACGCTACAATATGCAATATTATATTTCGGTTATATAGTTTATATTATACTTAATCTGTTCACAAAATAAAATAACAATAATATTTTAAAAAACACAGCTATTACAAATGGTGATAGTAATAGTATAACAGAACCTTGTTTCTTCAATTAGACGTATTAAATAATAGTAAATAAGTATGCAAATTTGGGTAATTATGCAGATTAGGGGAGCCACCTCCGATTTCAATGACCTTGAAATATGTTATCAAGGTCATCATTTTGAACAACTTTTCCCTATACATATACCCGGCAGTCTCTTTTAGTTTCCGAGATATTCGCAAAAAAGTTTCAATATATCAAAAAGTGATCGAAGTGGGTCGGGGTTAGATTCGAAATTGTGGCCGCCGACTTCAATCAGTTGAATAATAAAATATATATCACTTCAAGTAGAGACGTCTATTGTTTTGGGGAGGGGCTGCCGCCCGCTAAGGAATTTAACCCCGACCCACTCCGATCACTTTTTGATATATCTTTCTTGAAACTTTTTTTGCGAATATCTCGAAAACTAAAAGAGACCAGCGGGTATATGTATAGGGAAAAGTTGTTCAAAATGATAACCTTGACAACATATTTCAAGATCATTGAAATCGGAGGTGGCTCCCCTAATCTGCATATTTACCCAAATTTGTGTAAAAACGCAAATGTAAAGCATGCAAATTTCTATAATACCAGAATCAGTCCTTGAAGTGACAGTAATTGAGTTTATTAAAATTGTTTATGCGTAAAAGGAAAATTTTCTTTTGGTTTTCTCAATTGTTTTAATCGTGTTAAATCATTAAAAGAACCTATATTCAATTGTAACTAAAATATTTGACAGATAAGTATATCTGATTATTTTCTTTGATTTAAGATTATTTTATGTTCTGCCTAGTTATAGTCTTGAATGGGATATCTACAATGATATTATCTATTATAACACCTATGATAATATCATCAGAAATGGACGCGAAAGAAAATTGTCCATTTTATAGCACCTCTCTCCCACATGGAAGTACTGACACATCCTCATAATTTATATCAATTGGCAGCTATTTTATAGTACTTAAAAACTTAAAACACAATATTCTTCCGTTACATTTTCCCAACAATTCCAATATATCTTGGAACTATTTCCTCGCTCTATCTCCCAGTTATTTTCACCAGGACAAACGCGCCTGTCAGCGCACAATTTATTTATCAAAAATATTGCCCCGACACTTTGATCAACTTTTTCATTGCATCGACATCTATTATAGACCACGCGAAGCCCACGATTCTCGTAACGTTCCGCAGCATTTTGTCAGAGGACAGACAGAAGGCAAAGTAATTGATGGGAAGTAGTAAAAGTCAACGTTTCCTGCAGCCAAACATTCCGACCTCTGACCGCGGCCTCCATCAAAGGAAAGTAGAACCAAAAGCTTCGTTAACACGCACCGCTCGAAAATTTAGGGGGTTCCAATGATGGAGGTCGTCCGCGCGCGAGCCAGCAAAGTGCAACACTTTGGTCGTCCTGATCGATACTCGTCGTGCAAGCGAATACACACCATTACGAATTAAACATCGTTTCCGTCAGCATCCCTAACCGCAATGATCTTCTTACGCGGCCATGGTGTGGGTGACGTATCGATCGCGGCTCGGAAAGTGTGTCAACTGCGTTTCACGCGGCTATAACAGTAACGCGGGAGAACGGAGGGTGGCGGTCCAGCCTTCATCTCCCTTTCCATTCTTGCAGGGCCGATACGAGGCCGTGTCGCCTCTTAAGGGAACACACCTATGCTTCGTCCCTGGTCGCTATCTTGTCCGTATCCCCGCGAAAAGAAGTTTCCCTGACGCGCGATTGTTGCATTATTCATGAAGCCGAACAGCGACAGTGACTTATTGCGGCTGTCCTGCGCCACGCAAGGCAAAACGATAGGGATTTGAATAAATTCAGTTAAATTTTCTGGCCACCGACGCGCGGCAACCGTATCCGTTTCGGCTTAAAATTCATCGTCCCCGCAACCGCCTCGCTAATATCGGATGCATCGCGAGGAAATTGTTTATGCGCGTCTCCCTCGTTTCGTATTCTGACGTCGAATGCTCCTCGCGTTGACCCTTCACCTGCCCCCCTGGGGGTCCCCCTATGCCCTCCAGCGATCTCCACGCGTGCTTCTCTTTCTGGATATCGTGTTTCGGTCGGGTCCATCTTGGCTTCCAGCCATTTGTCTCGTTCTCGGCTATAGCGAAAAGGATCCGCGTGGGTATCGTTTCGCACCAATCCCGATGGTATTACGTTTCCCAGTTTTATTATACTCGATTTAATTGACGATTACTTAGTAATAGTTGCCGAGGAAGTTGGGGAAGAATGATTGGAAATTTTGGACAGAGAGTCGTAGATTTAACTTGGAAACCGTAGGAAACTCTCATTAATCAGAATTAATCAGAATACATCTTAGCAGGGAATTCATTGCAGCGTTGGAATTTCATTGCTAAGGGTGTGAAAATGTTGATGCCGATGTTAATATTTTTGAGTGTTTGAAGCAGAGAAATTTGCATTCTTAGTGTCGAGACTTCTGTAGAAATTATTCCGTCTTACGAGGAGGATCCTTGTAAATTAAGACGAAGTTTATTCTGATCACATTCTATTCTCTTAGGATTTCACAAAATATTCTCAGTCTTTTCCGCAGTATCTTGCAACATCTACAAAAACTGCAACAATTGTAGGAACTTAATTTCGAATTTATCATTCCGCTAGAACACAAACGCATTATAAAGTCATTAAACTCAACCGCACCTGCCGCCACCTAATTTTTTCGTAGTCAGACACGGAATCACCGAGAATCGGCACAAAACACAAGTCGCCCCAATCCCCCAGAGCACCTTCCCAACCCCAACGAGTCCGAGACACTCAACGTTTCCCTGTACGCGGTTCAGAAACCGTAATTGGACCCGTCCCAGTCCCCACGAACCATAAATTTGTCGGTCGCGGCAGTAACGCGGCAAATTGAAAATACACAATGTTACCCGCGAAAAACAGTAACCAGTTATGGGGAAATACAGGGTCTACCAGTAAGGATTAGATTGTTTAACAGCTCACAGCTGTGCCGGGCCGCCATTTTTATAAAAAGTAATATGACATTCTTGATCTGTGAACGTACTCATTTGTTATCATAGCTTCATGCAGTATAGAATAGGGCTATTGATTATGAGATACTCGAGTACCCGGGTACCCGAGCGAGATACCCGGATATACCAAAATTACCCGCACTACCCGGGTATCTCACGGGTACCCGAACACATGAGATAGACAAGAATCTCATGCCGAATTAAGCCGAATTGAACCGAATTGAGCCGATAGTTTTTCGCTATGTGATCTCTGGATTTTAAAGTGCGCGCACTTTGAGAGAGAGAGAGAGAGAGAGAGAGAGAGAGAGAGAGAGAGAGAGGGAGAGAGGGGGGA